>JAWNNH010000511.1:0-638815 GCA_035043045.1 Hirtodrosophila alboralis | reverse complement strand
GTTAAGTTTAACTATATACAGATTAAATGTGGAAAATTAACTTTGGGACTCGTTAGCTAGGGATAAGGTAGATTGTAGTTAAATAGCCAAAAAATAATAATAATAAATTTAAATACATATTCTCTGCTCTCAGCTTACACATATTTAAATTAATAAAAATAACTATAAATCTAAATTTTTCTTTGTTTCATTTATTTTTATTTAAAACTTGAATATTTAGTTTATTTATACAGCCTTAAAGCGGCTCAATTCAAATAATATTTATTGTTACGTTTTATGTTTACTTTTGGTCAATTTCTAAAATATATAATTCTGCTTTCAGATGTGGCAACAATTGCCAACATTTATTGCTAATAAAATTCTCATATTTGTTTAGCTTATGACAATTAAATTGCTTGTCAATATTTAATGCCAAGCAATTAGCTTTTATCACTTTCTTTGAGCAGTTAAAGTGGGTCTTTAAAAGTCAAAGAAACTATTGCTGCGATTTCACTGACACAGTTATTAACTTGGCTAACAAAATGAAAATGAAATGCGTACAGAGTTTGCTTAATTGACGTCACTTGATATTGCTTAACTAACGTGTTCTTAATTAAGCCGGGCGGCTAATGATACGCCCAATATTTGTGGCTATATATATATATATATTTTTTTATATATATATAAATGTTAATATGTTGCAAACTGAACGCACCTTCGTGCTATATGTGACCCAGTTTATTGGCTTTTGGCTCCCAACTTCTACACTATTAAATGCAAATTTATGCAACTTGTAAATTACACGTACACACATTTTGTGTTACACATTTTTGCTGCATATTATATAATATGATGTTCTAAATGCATCAATTCATCAATATTTAAGCCAATCAATTTAAAGCCAATTAAAACACAACACAGACTTTCAGCCTTGGCCAGAAAAAAAAAAGTGCGTTTATGGAATTTAAAATAAAACGAAAAATATTAACCTCAAAATGTTGGTTTAAATACTCTTTACTTACTATCTACTCAGCTTTAATATTTTTTTCGAAAACTTAAATATATATAACAATACTATATTTATACTAAAATTTATTCTTAAATTCTTGAAACATATGTTATTAAATTTATATAACATACTTCCTTTCAGGTTATAAAATAAACAGACAAATAAAATAAAAAAACTTCACGCAGTTGCTCTTTAAATGTTTTTACGCTGTTTGTTTTCGCATTTATTTATTATTTTATTTTTGGTTTTTTATATTTTTTTTATTTTTTTCTTTTGTTTTATGTTTATTTGAACGCAACGCATCAAGAAGCCACTGAAAAGCTGCGTATGGCTATGAAATTTAATTTGATGGGGGCCTAAACCCTGACAGGGTCGAGATGTCTAAATGACGTTGTCAGTCACAGCAATAGTTGAGTGTGTATATGGTGTGTGTGTTTGGTGTGTGTGCAAGCATATATGTCCATATGTTATTATTGTTTGTTTGGCTTGAGTTGTGTGTTGTTGTAAATACTCAAATAAGTGCACTAAATGCTCAAGTGTGGATCGACTTTAAGTAGCTTTTGGTCGATGAAAAACCCTCAAAGATAACCTTCTTATCTGATCTTCAGATCCTAAACTGAATTGAAGATTTCAACGTAATTTAACGTTTCAAAAAGCGTTCAAAATTGATTGGTTAATAAATGTGAGAGTTTTTTATATACTTAAATAAATGTGATTTATTTCGTGTGTGGGCAATAAACTCTTAAGAGATTTATAAAAAATAATTTATTTTGTAATTCAAATAAAAATAATTGATTTATTTTTGCTGTTAAATGTTATAATTATGTAGTTTCCGTTGAAATTGCTACACTTTATTGAATATTAAGATTTACACATAGTAACAACATTTAATTAAAAGTTGATAACATTCCAACGACGAACCACCATTTAATGAGTCTTATTTTCATATATTTAAATATGAAATAAATCTATCTGTATTGTTAACTAACTGTGCAATTATTTTGTATAAACCAGTCAATACCGTTTACGATCATGGAATATTCAATTTAGCAAATGCAAATTTATTTTAGTAGCAGCCCAAAAGTATGCAATATTTTATTATTGATTTTGTGGTGGAAAACTAAATAAATTCAGCAGGACACAAAATAATCAATATAAGGTATAGAAGAGTAAAAATATATATATATTTATGCATTAATATTTTTAAATATTTAACTATACTTGTAATAAATAAAATTTGAAATAAATATGTATCTTTAAAGTTAAATTTAAATTTTAAAAATGATGTAAGTTTTACAATAATATTTCAGTATTCGTTTATGTCAAAAGTTCAACTCTCAAGTCATGCCTACTTTTGTGCGCCAAGCAACACTATTAAAACAAATATATTTATTAAACTTTTTACTGTCGCACTATAGGCTTAGTTCATTGCTTTAATTAACAAAAGACACAACAATCTTTGTCACATTTGCTTGCACAAGTGTTTGCCAAAATAAATTATTGTTAAATAGATTTTCAATGTCATTTAACATAACACAAAAGATCAACTATTATACCTATTATTATTTATATTATTTAAAATGACACTTAACCGACTATAAATAGTCTTGAAACTGCAAACTTATCATCTAATCAAACCAGGAACATGAATGTCATTGTGGCTCTATCGGCAATTGTGCTGCTCCTGTCCGCCGTTTCGGTCTCCGGTCAAACAATCGCCGGATGTGTCCTAAGAACCTGCACATCCAATACCGATGTCTGTGCTCGTGTTGGTGGCACCAATATGTGCCAGCGTTTCACCAACAGTTGCCGGCTCCGGTATCAAAATTGCATCAGCACGGTGACCTACACCCAAGTCTCCCGATCCTTGTGCTCCGGCCTTGCTGTGGGCGGCCGCAGGAGATGTGGTAGCAGTCGTCGCGGTTAAATTCAATACAGAAATGTGAATCCATTTAAGTACTTTATTGAAAGTAAATTGTATATTTTATAATGAATTTCTTGTTGGCATAACCTAGATATTAAAAAGAATTTATAAGCATAAATTATATTATTGTTTATTCCTTATTCTTGGAAGGAACAGCAACGATTTTATTGATTCTATAATCGTAATCTGCCTAAAAATATATCTTGTTTTAGTTTTTAAATGGAAAAAAATCACAAAATGCTAAATTATAACGATAAGGCTAAAATTATCGATAACGAAGAGAATTTCAATAATAAAACTCATCAATATTATTCTTACTCTTTACAAATTGAACTAAAGTATATATAATTATATATATATCAGTACAAATACGTATAGTATTTGCTAACTACAATCAAGCAATCATTAAAGAAATTTGCAAATTAATGCGTATACTATTTGCACAACTGTGTGCCAATAAACAAAAAGCATCTTAATTTTCGCAACTAAATGTTTTTTGGGTAAAACAAATACAGATGTCACTGGGAACGAAAATAACAACAACAGAAATCATTATAAAAGCAACTTAAACGTGATATCTATTTGATATTATGCTTAAATGCTGTGAGTTGGAAAGCAATGAAGGCGTTTCTATTGATTTGGGTAGTTCTAGCATTAGTTATTCTAACGTATTCCCTCAAGTTGGATTCAAAGAATGCTAATGTCCAGCGTTGTCGCCAGAATCTCAAAAACTGTAAGCCAACGGGTAGAGTATGTGTGCGCTATGGACGTTCCAATCTCTGTCAACATCTCAGCAGCAACTGCCAATTTTTGTCGGCCAATTGTAACAGGACAGGAATATCACGAACACGTAAGTTATAACACAATATTCTGCTAAAAAAAAAAAAATAAAACTGTTATGCAATTTCAGTTTATCAAAGGGTCAACATAACACTCTGCTCTGGCATACCAATCAATCAAAAGTCGCCCTGTGGCGTTGGTTCTAGCTCCAGCAACAACACCAATACGCCAATTATTTATGCATGAAATCCTGTCAAATGTCGCTTGTAGATATATGTTTGAACAATATTTGCATAACCAACTATTTGAGTATGCACAATAATTATTAATACACTCACATAAAGGGTTTATTTGAAGTAATTTAAATAAAAATGTAAATGTAAATAAATCAGCGTTCTATGTAAATAATGAAATGTAAATAACAGCGCGGCTTAATATAACATTAAATAAATATTAACATAAATGTTTTTAACAGCCATGTTTTACACAACGTTAACAGCGCGCTGCTACAATCGCAGATAACAGTAGGCTAACATACTTAATATACTTAAAAGTAGGCTAACAGACTTAATAACTACATTAAAAATATATTAACATAAATGTTATTAACAGCCATGTTTTACACAAATTTAACAGCGCACTGCTAAGATCGCAGTTAACAGTAGGCTAACATACTTAATACGCTTAACAGTAGGCTAACAGACTTAATAACTACATAACAAATATATTAACATAACTGTTATTAGCAGCCATATTTTACACCAAGTTAAAATACTTAACAGTAGTCTAACATACTTATTAACATTTAATTTAAATATTTAGCAAACACTTTAAAAAGTACATTGTATAAATAAATGCTTAAGCATATTGCAGATATTTTATAATTTCAGATTATACTAAGATGTGAAACTAATCCGCCAGCCAAGTACATAACATTAAATAAAATATTAACATAAATGTTATAACATGCCTAATAACATTTTATTTAAATATTTAGCAAACACTTTAAAAAGTACATTGTACATTGTAAAATTTAATGAAATGCATATATTTTATAATATCAGATTATACTAAGTTGTGAAACTAATCCGCCAGCCAAGTATATTTTCTAATCTTTATGTATCTTACGCCATTTTGTATACAAAATTTCATGCCTTTTGTTGTTGTGCGAGTATATTCTAATTGCATCCGGAGGCGGTTTTTCTAATCCGCACAGAATCCCAGTAAAAAGCAAAATGGTAAACTGAAAACGTACTTTCATAAATTTGCCCCTCCCCCATGCTGGTATGTGTGTGTGCATGTGTGTGTGTGTGTGTGTCGACCATAACCATAATTTTTGCCCGTTTTGCCTTGAAAATGTGCAATTTATGGTAAATTCGCTTTCATGTTTTTGCGATTGCAATTAAAAAGCAGCATGCACAAAATCTTTTACATATATCATGGCAATTGTTAAGTGTGTGTGTAAGTGTACGTGTACGTGTGTGTGTACTAGTGTGCGTGTGTGTGTGTGTGCACCAATGCCACACAAAGTAAGCGCGTTGCAACACACCAAAATGATAAAATGAATAATTGTTTCGTTTTCTCTTGTGCATCGCTAACGGAAATGCAATCATCAAAATGGCCAAACTGCTGTTTCCGGGTTTGACAAATGTTCATCGAATGCTTAGTAAAACGATTTATGCTTCAGTGCATTTAAAAATAAAATCCATAATAAATAGTTAGCAAATGGTTTATTAAATTTTGAAGCACACGGAATATTAAAAAACTTTAACGATCCTTCGTGACCAACAAAAATTTATTGTCATTATAATTATTAACAATGTTCCAGTTTCGGTTTGTGAAAAACATTTTTATAGCCTATAGCCATTAAATTATCATTAAACTGAGCAAATGTATGTGGGTTATTCCAGGAAATTATAAAATAAGTACAGGTATACACAGTCGGGTATTTTTAAGTAATTATTGAATTTATCATTTTAGCCAAGTTTTATTCTTTTTTATTTTGCTTTGTTACTTAGATTTCTATACAATTGAAACACTTACATTTATTAAAAATTCATTTATAGTTAAATGCAAAATAAAGTTTTACATAAATAATTTAATTGTTATTTAGACTTTTGTAAAAAATTTAAAATAAAATTAAAATTGAAAAAATCAACAAGTTCCCGTGGCACCAACATTAATAGCATTGCAATTCGGAGAACTAGGTACCATCACGCCACTGCGACCATATTCTGTAAATGAATAAATATATATCTATATTAATCTATTTAATCCATATATAACTAAGTAGAATACATACGTGTTCTACCCAGACAATTGTCAATGGAATATTGACATTCGTTCTTATAATTTTTACACATCATTGCAGCTCCAACGGTGATCTGCACACAGTAAGGCATAGTTTTATCACACAATCTCTTATTGGACCACTTGCAATAGATGACGCCATTTTGGGCAAAGAAGAGTCCTGCGTGAAGTCCCGAAATCAAATTAATTATAACCAAGCAATAGACAAAGAGTTGAGCGAATGTCTTCATTTTGAGAATAGATTGTCTGATTGACTGATTCAGTTTACAGTTGAGCTTAGCTTTTATATAGTTCAATTTTAGCTAAACTCTTACTTTTGGTTATGGATAGTGTAAATATTTGCTAATGAAAGTGACACAGTTGAAAATAATAATACGCGTTTTTTGGTTTTGATTTTATTTGCCAAATATTCAGCGAGTAAAAGCCAAAATCAATATTTTAGCTAGACAAATACAAGTTTTTGCTGACACAAAAAAAAAAAGTTAAAAATACAATTTAAAACGTTTTAGGCCGTTTATGTGCTTAGTTTCATTTATATATTTATTTAAATTTATCTGACCTACAAACTGACTGCAGCTTAAACCCTAAAAGTTTAAAAGCTTAATTTATAAATTTAGTTTAGCTTAGTTTCGATTTGTGATTAAAGTAAGAGCTGGGAAAATGCCACACACTTTGGCTAAAAAATTTACCAAACTTTCGATTAAATTAATACAATATGCATATTTTTAGTAATTATTTAAATATATAAATTATTATTTTCAAGCTGGCCTTGGAAACTTAATAATCCTTGCATGTGTTGTGACTTTTGCAAGTCGTCTAATATGCAAAATTTACTTAGACTAAAACCCAATTAAATCAGTAATTTTTAATTGAATATCGGGCTTTATGTTATGATTCCCAATTTTAATTTAAAGTCTCTAAAATAATAAATATAACACTAGTTTACAAATTTTTTTTAATCAAGGGAGCTGGGCTCTCATATACTTTTTTTGATGTATGTTTTGGCGCTGATTTCAAAAATGCAAACCATTTTTTTTTTTCAAAGAATGGTTTTCGAGAAAACCGCAAATAGCTAGTTTTTTGGTACTACTTCGACTTATTTGCTCATATCAACATCAGATCTTAATTGATCTTAAAAATTAAAAGTTACACAATTCAATAGATAATTGTATCCCCTTTCTAACGGTATGCCTATTATGCGGATCGAATGCGAATTGAAGCCATTACAAACGCTCAAAGTTGAAAAATATGAACATTTTTTGCATTTTTGAAAAAATGCTGAATTTCAATTGGACTTTTAAAAATTTTAAAAATTCGTTTAAATACTTTTTAGGAATAATTATGTTAGATAATTCTTTTACGAATATTTTAAGTATACGTTTGTCCAAATCGGTGAATAAATGTGGTAGTTATTCAGCAATTAGTAAAAACACCCAAGAAAAAATTCACCTTGTTCATCACTTTTCCAGTCATATTTGAAGATGAGAAGTTCCATCTGGCTAGAAACTTTAGCTATTGCGGCGATTTGAATGGATTGTTTGCCTTATTTAGAGAGAATAATGATCCTGAAGATTGGTGTACCTTTATCGAATATTTTCCCTTTAATTTTTCCGTCGACAATATGCAACATTTTTTCTTTTAATATACCAACGCATCTCTGTTTTCTCTGTTAAATTGTAAAATTATAATTTATCGACAATTTCTTAACCTTAAATCTCTGGAAAATTAATAAAAACTTCTACACTACTACTAAAAGTGAAACAAATGTAAGAAATAAATTATAGTATTTCTATTGAATTTCATGTCCTTCATTTGTCAGCGTTGCCTTTAAGTTCTCATAATTATTTACATATTAAGCTTATTAAAAATGCGAAGGTGTTAAGCTCGACATACAAAATTCTAACCAAAAATAAAACCGTACTTTTCTATATACATATATATACTTGTATGTTGTACTAATTACAATGGGACGATATTATTTTTAAACTCAAGGGGGGGTTTTTTTTTTGGTGTTTTGGACTTTTCTTGTGGCGCTGCCACTTCCGGCTACAGTCAGACCCATCAGTTTGTCCATCAAGCAACTACACACACACACTCACACTCATGTGAGTACTTATATGAGCACTCATTCGAGTACTCATACAACTAAGAGTACTCACCTACCACACACCCACTCTCATGAGAACTGTGCACATTTCATGTCAGCTCCGTTGGCATGTCATGTCAGGCGCTCATTTTGTTGCATGTTTAACTGTAAATGTACACCGCCCACCTGCCAACCCACAGTGTATATGTATGTGTGTGTGTGTATGTTACCTAAGTGCGTCTTGGTGTCTTGGCGTATACACTTATATATTTGAGAAACTACATACAACTAATGAAACTGTTCAATTTAAACACCAAAATTTTCGATATATAAATAATTAAATTTGATTTGAGAAGTCTTTAAATTGAATACACTTAACAAAAAGAAAAGAATTTTTTTTTTACCAATAAAAAGCCTTATTAAGTATTTAACTTATAATTAACATGAGCGGTAGAAACTGCAAACAATTCGATTTAAATAAAAGCCTTATTAAAAATTTAACTTTTAATTGGCATGAGAGAGATGGGAAAAAATATTGATATTTAGTAAAAGAGGCAAAATCAAATATACAATCAAAAAAAAAATATATTATATACAATAAAAAATAACAGTTTAGAATTTAGAATTTAATAGTAGAAATCTATCTAAGACCTGATTTTAAATACTCTATCAGCAGTTTTTTGTCTTTGCTGCAGTTGCGATGGCAAAAAAAATTTTTTTAGATTTTAGTAGAGCTTATCAGTAGAAATTTGTATATTAAATTTAATAAGTGTATTTTGACAGAATTATATCAGAATATCTCTGAAATTTTGCATGGTTTTATAATATGGACAAAATTGGACTAATTTATATATGTATCCATCAGATCTTATTCGAACTTCAATCATGTATTACTCAATTAATATTTATTTTATATTATATTGGAATATCTCGGATATTTGCATGGTGTTATAATCTTAACATAATTGCAAATAATATATGAAAACCATTTATATCCAAAGATTTTTTCTTTATTCTAAATTAATTTATTTATTACTCAATTAATATTTTCCATAATGGGACCACTATTTGGGCCATTGCAATGGCATATGGAGATGAGGACGGATTTAAAAGTAAAGAACATTTGATTTAGAAGTTGAAAATATATTTTAATAAAATTTAATGTTATATAACTTTCAAACATTACTTTATCAAGGCATAACAATATTATAATAAAATGAGTAAACATATAAATTTTATGCAATTTTTATATTAATAGTTTTGTAATACTTATGGATATTTTAATAAAAAAATAGCTTATATTCTTCACAATAGATTTTCACTAGTTAATACCTTTTGGAAAATAAATTATCATATTTTACTTTAAAGAAAATAAAATGATCTCGATTAAACATGTATTTTAATATTTAATGTGGTTCTTTTATGTGGGCCTTGGTGAACGCGTGGTTGCAGCGTTAAAAAAATTAATTCAAAATTCAGAAATAATATGAGCCGCAAATTCTCCAAGTTTCAAGTTTCTAGCTTAAAAATTACAGTTTTTGCCAAAAAAAAAGCCGTTTCCGCCCAATGTGCATTGTTTGAAATTATTTAAACCCATTAACAAAATTACAATATTCAAAAATAAACTTATTTTCAGGTTGTCTGTTAGAGTATTCCATATGTCGTTGTGCCAGTTGTTATATATTTATGTTAACATTTTCTTTTACTGTTGTTATTTGTGCTGCAGTTTGGCGTTGTTTTTGTATTCGTTGTTGTTGTTTTTGTTGTTGTTGAAAGGGTTGCTTGTTTTATTTTATCGCACCTTCAGGCCCTGCCAAGCGGCAGGCGATTAAGTTAGGGTTTTCTTTCACCTTTATTTTCACCTTTTGCAAACACCTTCCCCTAAAACCTTTAACACTTGCATGCCAAGCAAAAATGATTAACAATGGCCCCTGGTAAGCTGCGCCTGAATTATTTGCATATAAAAATAAAAATAAAAAACAAACAAAAAAAAAACAGCCGCATTGCATTTAAAATTAACAACAGTAAAAGAAACTCGACTTTAATTAGTCGCACGGTTGCACAGTTGCATGTCAGATAAATTACAAGGCAACTTATCGTCGTTATTTTTACTGTTCTCATTTTACAGTTGTTCAGTGGCTCTGACAAGGTCAAAACACAGAGTTGGGCGAAATAATGCGAAAATGTCATTAAAAATATAATATTAAATATATATAATATAAGTTGTAATCGGTGTGACATTATTTCAAGTTGCCTCCAACCTTGGGGTGCTGCAGTTTTTATATTAAGTTTTATTAAAAAGTATAACAAGTATTTATTAAAATTTATCACAAATTTGGCTATATTAACTCAAATATTGATACAGATATAGATTAGAAAATTTCTTGCAATTCATTACACATTTCCAAATTAAATTTTTTTTATTTATTTTTTTATTTATTTTTTAATTATTTTACCAAAAACTGAACTGATTTTTTAGTTTCATCAGAACTTTACGATATTAGATATAATTTTGTCAATTTGAATACGAAATTATATTTTTTATAATGAAAATAAGCCTGGAAATAATAGTATTTATTATTTACACAATTATTAAAATTTTCGTTATCTATATATTCGAAGCTGTTCAAGCTGACTGACTGACTGATTGGCTACTCTCTGCTGGGCCAAAGGGTAAAAGCTGGAAACCTGAAATTTGTGACAATAGCTTCCCTTTATATCGTAGGTTAACACTCTGAAAAAATGTTATTAAAAATATATCGGGAAATGGGAGGAAAATGCCTTTTTAAATTACAAATAAAAATCACAGCTGGAGGTGGCTCACTAGGCTACAATAAGAGCTACATTTTAGAATATAATTAGTTTATTTTTTTTCCTATTTTATTTTTTAGAAAACGGGAGCGATAAGTTGCAACGCACACCGGGATGATCTAGATATATATAATATTAAAAAAAAAACAGGAATTCTATTTAATTTATTTTGCAATTGTTTCTATTTACATAGAGATCCCAGAGTGTCTCTAATTCAAGCATTACAAGTTTGTTTTATATTTGCAACATAACTAATTATTTTTCACTTTTATTTTTCTCTCGTTTGCTTTTAGTTTTTTCCTTTGTTTTGCATTTTTAATGCGCTTTTTTACCGATTTTGCGATGACATTTGCATGCTTCTATTAATAGGCTTAGTTGCACTACCAATGTTATTGTTATAAGGTAAGTAAGAAATACAAGATTTGTCATGAAACCTGAGAAACTTAAGAATGTTATCGTGTAGTATACCCAAGAGTTGACAGAACTTTATTTATAACTCTATTTCACCTTCCTGTTAGCCTATGATATTTGATAGTATTTGTATGGGATTTAGGCGTATATTCATAAATTTATAAGCGGAAATTGGTACTTGAGGTGGCGAACTATCGTTAGCACTATCGACACTATCGATGGTTGTGCGCTATCGAGCAGCCAGACACTTTCGATAGTGTCCGAAGCATCATCGATAGTGCGATCGATAGTTGGCGTTTCACATCGCTTGATCTATCGAAATGCACAATAGTAAAATACTAGTCACACATATTATTTATTATTGTCTGTTGAGGAACGCAGCCAGTTCAAATATTAACGGCCGGCTGCGCATTTTAAATAGCAACGATCGTTTCATGTTCATTTCGTTTCTTTGCTGCACATTCGCCGCAAACACACACACATACAAGAATACATGCATGATGCAATATTGCGCATTATGATGAAATTCAAATTACATATTGCCATCTCGTTTTCGCGCACACAACTTTGTATATTGCATCAGCGCATTTTTGGTTTCAGTTTTTATAAAGACAGCGGATTGTATGGACGCGCCGTGGCGGTCACATAAATTTAAAGAAAAGAAAGAAATATATCTTAGGAGTTGAGAAATATTACAAACGAAGGTGTTTTATTTCTAATCAATATTATAAAAGCATAAACTTACTAATAAAATAAAGTAAACTATTAATCTGTCCAACTTTAATTAGAATTAAAATTAAAGAAAAGTAAGATGTAAGTATTTATTTGGGAAAGGAACAAGTAAAAGTGCTATTGTGGAGTAGACATTAAAAATTAAGTTTTACCAGACGATTTGTAAATTGACTTGCTCTTTTTGTATTATAGCCGTATTTTTCCCGTTACGAAAAATATTGTAACCTGATACAAATATAAAGCAGCCTTTGAATCTTGTAAAATTTGTTACTTTGTATCAAATATTATAATTTTCGTTTTATATCAAATATTACACATTACGTACTTCCAAATTTATATTTTTATTTAAAATTTTTAAGTTTTAAGTAATTTTTTTAATCTGTGGACTATTTTGGAAAAATATATAAGAATATTACTTTCTTTAAGCCATTATGCAAAATTCCGCTGATAAATCACGTTGTAAGAAATTCGTAAATAACATATTATTATTATTATTATATTATTATTATTTTCTTCTATAGTACCCCAAAAAGTTAACAAATATGTTTCAAATAAGAAAGATGCTCCTGAAGAACCTAAAAATGATACTCCAGTGAGCACCAAGCGCATTTCAGAGAGCTGTGTATCTCTGCCCTCGGCGTTTGGCTCTCGAAAAGGAGATTCCGCAGTCGGAAGGGGTATACCCAAGTTCAAAAATAAATTCACGCAACCGCGCATGAATCGATTGGCAGAACAGCGCATTAATCGAATTCGGACGATTAATCAAGCAGATAATGGTGCGTTTAAATTGTAATATTAAAGACTGATCATTGCTAACTTAGCTGGTATTACTTAGCTGGGTCTATATTTCTATCGTCGCCTATGCCAGCAAAGAAATTGATGAAGATCTCCAGTCAGCCATCGATTAAAGCCGGATCACAGATCACTAATACTCGTCAATCAGTTGGAAGGGAGTTTATGCATAAAAATCAATGTTTTACCTATAAATATGTTAGCATAAAACAAAATGATGAACGCAAAGTTATTGTGCAGCAAGATGATTTAATTTATTTGTCCAAAGATTTACGTAAGTATTATTGCAATTTATGAAATCAATTTTATTTTCAGTTGGAATAAACACTGTTGAAACAAGTTAACTGGGAAGATTATTAAACCGATTGATTAATCCACAGAAAATCGTCCTGGATCGATGAATTAGAATTTAAAATTTGTTTTTTGAATAAATCAAATGTAACTAAAATCAATTCTTCACTTATAGCTGCTCAATCGGTTGATGTTTTGAAGAAATGCTGTCGGGAATCTATAATGTTTGAACACATTCAAATGACCAAGAATGAGAATGAGGCAGAACCGGTATGTGATCCTTATGATCTTGCCAAGATGATTAAATTTTATATTAAATATTATTTTTATGCTAGAATATCGAAATGCAAGTTGTTAGAAAAGAGATTGAGAGCCTAAATACCAATACAGCTGAAGTATCTAAAATTCTTCAGCTGGAGTTATCAAAGCAGAAGGATGAAGAAGTGGACCAGAAGAATATGAATTGTGTTGAGGCTAGAGATTCCATAGACGTTCTACGCAATGAAGCCAAAAAGCTAACTGATGAGTAGGTTATATTATAAATTATAATTAATTATTATATCTAATAATTTGATACCGCACAGAGCTACAACTTTGAAAAAACATTTAATGGAAAGTGAGGTAGATAATTTGAATATCCTAACTGAACAATCGGCGCAAAAACTATCGGATGACTTGACAGATAATCTAAAGGAAAAAGAGCAGATGATTAATATGCTGAAGCATCAGTTAACCGAACTGCATAAGGATAAGGACAATCAGGAGATGCATATAGACAATGCTCAAGTGGAGCAACGGCTGCGTTCTGAGGTTGAACGGATGAAGGAGCTTCTAGGCATGGCAGAGGAGAAAGTGAGCAATTTGGAAGAGCAAATGAAACACCATCTCCATTTGCTAAAAGTCCGTGCGAAAGCAATTAAACATATGTATCAGGAGATGAAGCAGCGTGATGTGGACTACAGGCGCAAAATCAATGCTGCTTTATTTAGCGCAAGCGCTAATAATACTGCTCATACCCAGGTAACTATGTTTAATATTACCTACGAACATATATAATTGCTTATTCTGATATTTCAGGCATCCAACCAATTGGCCGCTTTGCAGGAACATTTCAATAATCTTTGTGAGACTCTGACCACCAAACAGACTCAGATACTTGACCAGAAATTTGCTATCGAATCGCTGGAGGAGAGATGCGCTCGATGTGTGGAACTTCACAACAAGTTGGTTAAAGATAATGCTATGCTTAAGAATGAGCTTGCTCAACGTGATGGGTAAGTGGATGATACTTCTATATAAATTCTTGATCAGAAACAACAGCCGAGTCGATCAAGTCCTGTATCTGTCAATGCTTTGCACTAGAGCATCCCATGGTCGGCAATATACTCGACTATAATCTTTACTTTACATACAATATTTAATTAAAATATATTTTTTTATTTTTGCAGTAACAATCTTGGCCAAATAATTGTTGTTCGAAATGGACAAATAGCGTTTGAGCAAGTGCCAGCGGATGAAATAGAACAAATAATTGGAGACCTCGGGGAATAAATGATAAATTGACAATGGTTAGAAATATAACACCTTCGTCTGTAATATTTCTCAACTGCTAAGATATATTTCTTTATTTTATTTAAACTTATGTGACCGCCACGGCGTGTTCATACAATCCGCTGTCTTGATAAAAACTGAAAAACAAAAATGCGCTGATGCAATATACAAAGTTGTGTGCGCGAA
Source organism: Hirtodrosophila alboralis (assembly GCA_035043045.1). Lineage (NCBI taxonomy): Eukaryota > Metazoa > Arthropoda > Insecta > Diptera > Drosophilidae > Hirtodrosophila > Hirtodrosophila alboralis. Next base: position 623,953 of record JAWNNH010000511.1, on the reverse strand, counting down.
AACGAGATGACAATATGTAAATTTAAATTTAATCATAATGCGCAATATTGCATCATGCATGTACTCTTGTATGTGTGTGTGTTTGCGGCGAATGTGCAGCAAAGAAACGAAATGAAAATGAAACGATCGTTGCTATTCAAAATTCGCAGCCGGCCGTTAATTTTTGAACTGGCTGCATTCCTCAACAGACAATAATAAATAATATGTGTGACTAGTATTTTACTATTGTGCATTTCGATAGATCAAGCGATGTGAAACGCCAACTATCGATCGTACTATCGATGATGCTTCGGACACTATCGAAAGTGTCTGGCTGCTCGATAGCGCTCAACCATCGATAGTGTCGATAGTGCTAACGATAGTTCTTCACCTGAAGTACCAATTTCCGCTTATAAATTTATGAATACACGCCCAAATCCCATACAAATACTATCAAATATCATAGGCTAACAGGAAGGTGAAATAGAGTTATAAATACGATTCTGCCAACTCGTGGATATACTAGACGATAGCATTCTTAAGTTTCTCAAGTTCCATGACAAATCTTATACTTACCTTATAACAATAACATTGGAAGTGCAACTAAGCCTATTAATAGAAGCATGCAAATGTCATCGCAATGGTAAAAAGCGCATTAAAAATGCAAAACAAAGAAAAAAACTAAAGGCAAATAAGGGAAAAAAAAGGGAAAAATAATTAGTTATGTTGCAAATATAAAACAAACTTGTAATGCTTGAATTAGAGATACTCTGTGATCTCTATGTAAATAGAAACAATTAGAAAATAAATTTAATAGCATTCCTGTTTTTTTTTTAAGTACTTATATGTATATTACTTGATCATCCCGGTTGCAACTTACCGCTCCCGTTTCCTAAAAAATAAAATAGGAAAAAAATAAACTAATTATATTCTAAAATGTAGCTCTTATTGTAGCCTAGTGAGCCACCTCCAGCTGTGATTTTTATATGTTATTTTAAAATGCAGTTTCCACCAATTTCCCAATATATTTTTAATAACATTTTATCAGAGTGTTAACCTGCGATATAAAGGGAAGCTATTGTCACAAATTTCAGGTTTCTAACTTCTACTCTTTGGCCTATCGGAGAGTAGCAAATCAGTCAGGTTGAATAATTTTTTAGATATAAACAGATAACGAAAGTTTTAATAATTGTGAACATAATAAATACTATTATTTCCAGGCTTATTTTTACTATTAAAAATATAATTTCGCATTCGGATTGACAACATTATATCATAAATCATAATCTTCTGATGAAATTAAAAAATATGTTCAATTTTTTGTAAAATAAATAAAAAAAAATAAAAAAAAAAATATAATTTTTAAATGTGTAACGAATTGAAAGAAATTTTCTAATCTATATTTGTATCAATATTTGAGTTAATATAGCCAAATTTGTTAGCAATTTTAATAAATACTTGTTATACTTTTTAATAAAACTTAATATAAAAACTGCAGCAACTCAAGGTTGGACAACTTGAAATAATGTCACACCGATTACTACTTATATTATATATATTTAATTTTATATATTTAATGACATTTTCGCATTATTTCGCCCAACTCTGTGTTTTGACCTTGTCAGAGCCACTGAACAACTGTAAAATGAGAACAGTAAAAATAACGACGATAAGTTGCCTTGTAATTTATATGACATGCAACTGTGCAACCGTGCGACTAATTAAAAGTCGAGTTTCTTTTACTGTTGTTAATTTTAAATGCAATGCGGCGCTTTTTTTTTTGTTTCTTTTTTATTTTTATTTTTATATGCAAATAATTCAGGCGCAGCTTACCAGGGGCCATTGTTAATCATTTTTGCTTGGCATGCAAGTGTTAAAGGTTTTAGGGGAAGGTGTTTGAAAAAGGTGAAAGAAAACCCTAACTTAATCGCCTGCCGCTTGGCAGGGCCTGAAGGTGCGATAAAATAAAACAAGCAACCCTTTCAACAACAACAAAAACAACAAGAAAGATTACAAAAAACAACGCCAAACTGCAGCACAAATAACAACAGTAAAAGAAAATGTGAACATAAATATATAACAAGTGGCACAACGACATATTAAATACTCTAACAGACAACCTGACAATAGGTTTACTTTTAAATATTGTAATTTTTTCTATAGGTTTAAACAATTGCAAATAATGGCCCAAATAATGGTCCCATTATGGAAAATATTAATTGAATAATAAATAAATAAATTTCGAATAAAGAATAAATCTTTGAAAATAAATGGTTTTTATATATAACACTAGTTTACAAATTATTTTTTGATCGAGGGAGCTGGGCTGACTGGAAAAGTGATGAACAAAGTGAATTTTTGATTGGGTGTTTTTACTAATTGCTGAATAACTACCATATTTACCGACCGATTTGGACAAATGTATACTCAAAATAATTGTAAAAGAATTATCTAACATAATAAATCTTAAAAAGTATTTAAACGAATTTTTTTAATTTTTAAAAGACCAATTAAAATTCAGCAATTTTTAAAAATGCAAAAAAAGTTCACATTTTTCAACTTTGAGGACTTATAATAGCTTCAATTCGCATTCGATTCGCATAATAGGCATACCGTTAGAAAGAGGATACAATTATCTATTGAATTGTGGAACATTATTTAAGATCAAATAAGATCTGATGTATATATAAATAAATTAGTCCAAAGACCATATTATAAAACCATGCAAAAATCAGAGATAATCTGATATAATTCTGTCAAAATATATTTATCAAATTAAATATACAAATTTCTACTGATAAGCTCTACTAAAATCTAAAAAAATGTTTTTTTTGGCATCGCAATTGCAGCAAAGACAACAAACTGCGAATAGAGTATTTACAATCAGGTTATGCACAGCTTTCTGCTATTAAATTCTAAATTGATATTTTTTATTATTATTATTAATTTATTTGTGATTGTACATTTGATTTTATATAGACATATTAATCATAAGATATTACACGTTTAATATTGCCAAACTTTTCTGGGTTTTCTAGAAAATTTATGGAAAAGAAAAACCAGAGTACAGGGTGCCTCTTTTACTAAATGCCATAAAAAATAAACTGTTGGTTTATTTCCCTCTCTCTCTCATGCTAATTACAAGTTAAATTTTTAATAAGGCTTTTATTTAAATCGAATTGTTTGCAGTTTCTACCGCTCATGTTAAATATAAGTTAAATACTTAATAAGGCTTTTATTGGTAAAAAAAAGTCTTTTCTTTTTGTTAAGTGTATTCAATTTAAAGACTTCTCAAATCAAATTTAATTATTTATATATTGAAAATTTGATGTTTAAATTGAACAGTTTCATTAGTTGAATGTAGTTTCTCAAATATATAAGTGTATACGCCAAGACACCAAGACGCACTTAGGTAACATACACACACACACACACACACACACACTGTGGGTTGGCAGGTGGGCGGTGTACATTTACAGTTAAACATGCAACAAAATGAACGCCTGACATGACATGCCAACGGAGCTGACATGAAATGTGCACAGTTCTCATGAGAGTGGGTGTGGGTGTGGTAGGTGAGTACTCTTACTTGTATGAGTACTCGAATGAGTGCTCATATAAGTACTCACATGAGTGTGAGTGTGTGTGTGTGTGTGTAGTTGCTTGATGGACAAACTGATGGCTCTGACTGTAGCCGGAAGTGGCAGCGCCACAAGAAAAGTCCAAAACACCAAAAAAAAAAACCCCCCTTGAGTTTAAAAATAATATCGTTCCATTGTAATTAGTACAACATACAAGTATATATATGTATATAGAGAAGTAGGTTTTATTTTTGGTTAGAATTTTGTATGTCGAGCTTAACACCTTCGCATTTTTAATAAGCTTAATATGTAAATAATTATGAGAACTTAAAGGCAACGCTGACAAATGAAGGACTTGAAATTCCAATATACAAAAATTTATTTTTTACATTTGACTCACTCTTAATAAAGTTGTGCAGAAGTTTATCATTAGCTTTCCAGAGATGTGGTTAAGAAATTGTCATTAAAAAATTATTCATTATTTTAGAGACTTTAAATTAATTTTGGGAACCATAACATAAAGGTTGATATTCAATTAAAAATTATTGATTTAATTGGGTTTTAGTCTAAGTAAATTTTCGATATTAAGCGACATGCATAAATCATAAATTATTCAAGGACTATAAAGTGTGCAATGTCAGATTGAAAATAATAATTTGTATATTTAAATAACACTAGGTAACACACAAATATATATATATTTTACCAAACCTACTTTTTCTGATACATATGGTGCTCCATATGACGAAAAAGCACTTTGAAAATTTTTCTATGGTAGCTTTTTTTCAGAGGCAAGCCTACAGATTTTAGCATTACTCGAGAATCTTACAGCCAATTTTTAAATGCTTTACGTTTTCTGAAAGCTAATAAAAGGGCATAATATTCATACATATACTTTATTAAGTTTAAATTACTAGTTTTGTAACTATTTAATTTTGAATTTAGAAAATGATGATATTTAGTGCGGTATTTTTTACGATGTTTTGACTTTAAAATTCGAGGAAAAGTCGAAAAAAAATTTTTTCGTTCACTTCCCCTGTGCTTTTATATAGTTGCATTAATTGGGCGTCATTTAAGATATGAATAATATAGTTTAATAAATATAGTAATTATAATTACTAAAAATATGTATATTGTATTAATTTAATAGAAAATGTTGGTAAATTTTTAATCAAATTCTGAGGCATTTTCCCAGCGCTCACTTTAATCATAAATGGAAACTAAACTAAATTAAATTTAAAAATTAAGCTTTTAAACTTTTATAGTTTAATCTGCAGGCAGTCAGTAGGTCAGTCATATATTTAGTTAAATATATAGATAAAACTAAGCATATAAACGGCCTAAAACGTTTTAAATTGTATTTTTAACCCTTTTTTTGTCAGCAAAAACTTGTTCAGTATTTGTCTAGCTAAAATATTGATTTTGGGCTTTTACTCGCTGAATATTTGACAAATAAAATCAAAACCAAAAAACGCGTATTATTATTTTCAACTGTGTCACTTTCATTAGCAAATATTTACAAAAGTAAGAGTCCAGTTAAAATTGGACTATATAAAAGCTAAGCTCAACTGTAAACTGAATCAGTCAATCAGACAATCTATTCTCAAAATGAAGTCATTCGCTCATTTCGTTGTCTATTTCTTGGTTTTAATTAATTTGATTTCTGGACTCCACGCAGGACTCTTTTTTGCCCAGAATGGCGTCATCTATTGCAAGTGGTCCAATAAAAGGTTGTGTGATAAAACGATGCCTTACTGTGTCCAGATCACGGTTGGAGCTGCAATGATGTGTAAAAATTATAAGAATGAATGTCAATATTCTATTGACAATTGTCTGGGTAGAACCCGTATGTATTCTACTTAGTTACATATGGATTAAACAGATTAATATATATATATATATATATTTATTCATTTACAGAATATGGTCGCAGTGGCGTGATGGTACCTAGTTCTCCGAATTGCAATGCTATTAATGTTGGTGCCACGGGAACTTGTTGATTTGTTCAACATTATTTTTAATTAAATTTTTTTACAAAAGTCTAATGAACAATTAAATTATTTATGTACAACTTTATTTTGCCGTTAAATATAAATGAATATTTAATAAATGCTAGTGTTTCAATTGTATAGAAATTTAAATAACAAATCAATATAAAATAGAATAAAACTCGGGTAAAATGATAAATTCAATAATTACTTAAGTATATCCGACTGTGTATACCTGTTAAAAATGTCCTGTTTTAAATTTCCTGGAATAATCTACATACATTTGCTCATATTAATGTCCTTTTAATGGCTATAGGCTATAAAAATGTTTTCCACAAACCGAAACTGGAACATTGTTAATAATTATAATGACAATAAATTTTTGTTGGTCACGAAGGATCGTTAAAGTTTTTAATATTCCGTGTGCTTTAAATTTAATAAACCATTTGCTAACTATTTAGTTAGCATTTTATTTTTAAATGCACTGAAGCATAAATCGTTTTACTAAGCATTCGATGAACATTTGTCAAACCCGGAAACAGCAGTTTGGCCATTTTGATGATTGCATTTCCGTTAGCGATGCACAAGAGAAAACGAAACAATTATTCATTTTATCATTTTGGCGCGTTGCAATGCGCTTACTTTGTGTGGCATTGGTGCACACACACACACCCGTACACTCGCACACACACGTACACACACACACAAGTACACTTACACACACACTTAACTATTGCCATGATATATGTAAAAGATTTTGTGCATGCTGCTTTTTAATTGCAATCGCAAAAACATGAAAGCGAATTTACCATAAATTGCACATTTTCAAGGCAAAACGGGCAAAAATTATGGTTATGGTCGACACACACACACACACACACAACAGCATGGGGGAGGGGCAAATTTATGAAAGTACGTTTTCAGTTTGCCATTTTGCTTTTTACTGGGATTCTGTGCGGATTAGAAAAACCGCCTCCGGATGCAATTAGAATATACTCGCACAACAACAAAAGGCATGAAAATGTTGTATACAAAATGGCGTAAGATACATAAAGATTAGAAAATATACTTGGCTGGCGGATTAGTTTCACAACTTAGTATAATCTGATATTATAAAATATCTGTTTTTTCATTTAACTTAACAATGTACAATGTTCCTTTAAAGTATTTGCTAAATATTTAAATTAAATGTTATTAAATATGTTAGCCTACTGTTAAGTATTTAAAGTATGTTAAGCTAATGTTATCTGCGATCGTAGCAGCGCGTTGTTAACGTTGTGCACAACAAGGCTGTTAAGAACATTTATGTTAATATTTTATTTAATGTTATGTACTTGGCTGGCGGATTAGTTTCACAACTTAACATAATCTGATATTATAAAATATCTGCAATATGCTTAAGCTTTTTCATTTAACTTTACAATATATTGTACAATGTACTTTTTAAAGTGTTAAATATTTAAATTAAATGTTATTAAGTATGTTTGCCTACTGTTAAGCTTATAAATTATGTTAAGCTACTGTTATCTGCGCTTGTAGCAGCGCGCTGTTAACGTTGTGTAAAACATGGCTGCTAATAACAGTTAAGTTAATATATTTGTAATGTAATTATTAAGTATGTTAGCCTACTGTTAAGTATTTAAAGTATGTTAGCCTACTGTTATCTGCGATCGTAGCAGCGCGCTGTTAACGTTGTGTAAAACACGGCTGTTAATAACATTTATGTATGCTAATATTTTATTTAATGTTATAGAAAGCAGCGCTGTTATTTACATTTCATTATTCACATAGTACGCTGATTTATTTACATTTTTATTTAAATTACTTCAAATAAACCCTTTATGTGAGTGTATTAATAATTATTCTGAATATTCAAATAGTTGGTTATGCAAATAATGTTCAAACATATATATATATATCTATATACAAGGAACATTTGACAGGATTTCATGCATAAATAATTGGCGTATTGGTGTTGTTGCTGGAGCTAGAACCAACGCCACAGGGCGACTTTTGATTGATTGGTATGCCAGAGCAGAGTGTTATGTTGACCCTTTGATAAACTGAAATTGCATAACAGTTTTATTTTTTTTTTTTTTAGCAGAATATTGTGTTATAACTTACGTGTTCGTGATATTCCTGTCCTGTTGCAATTGGCCGACAAATATTGGCAGTTGCTGCTGAGATGTTGACAAAGATTGGAACGTCCATAGCGCACACATACTCTACCCGTTGGCTTACAGTTTTTGAGATTCTGGCGACAACGCTGGACATTAGCATTCTTTGAATCCAACTTGAGTGAATACGTTAGAATAACTAATGCTAGAACTACACAAATCAATAGAACTGCCTTCATTGCTTTCCAACTCACAGCATTTAAGTACAATATCAAATAAATATCACGTTTAAGTTGCTTTTATAATGATTTCTGTTGTTGTTATTTTCGTTCCCAGTGACATCTGTATTTGTTTTACCCAAAAAACATTTAGTTGCGAAAATTAAGATGCTTTTTGTTTATTGGCACACAGTTGTGCAAATAGTATACGCATTAATTTGCAAATTTCTTTAATGATTGCTTGATTGTAGTAAGCAAATACTATACGTATTTGTTATGATATATATATATATATATATATACTTCAGTTCAATTTGTAAGGAGTAAGAATAATATTGATGAGTTTTATTAACACAATTCACATCGTTATCGATTATTTTAGCCCTAACGCGATAATTTAGCATTTTGAGATTTTTACGCATTTAAAAACTAAAATGAAATATATTTTTAAGCAGAGTGCAATTTTAGAATCAATAAAATTAATTTTTTTTTTAAAGTAATTTTTCGATGCTGTTATTTCCAAGAATCAGGACAAAAAATAAAATAATTTTTGCTTACAAATTCTTTTTAATATCTAGGTTATGCCAACAAGAGATTCATTATAAAATATACAAATTTTCTTTCAATAAAGTACTTAAATGGATTCACATTTCTGTATTGAATTTAACCGCGACGACTGCTACTACATCTCCTGCGGCCGCCCACAGCAAGGCCAGAGCACAAGGATCTGGAGACTTGGGTGTAGGTCACCGTGCTGATGCAATTTTGATACCGGAGCCGGCAACTGTTGGTGAAACGCTGGCACATATTGGTGCCACCAACACGAGCACAGACATCGGTATTGGATGTGCAGGTTCTTAGGACACATCCGGCGATAGTTTGACCGGAGACCGAAACGGCGGATAGGAGTAGCACAAGTGCCGATAGAGCCACAATGGCATTCATGTTGCTAGTTTGAGTAGATAGAATAAGTTTGCAGCTCAAGACTATTTATAGTCGGTTAAGTGGCATTTTAAATAATATAAATAATAATAGCTATAATAGTTGATCTTTTGTGTTATGTTAAATGACATTGAAAATCTATTTAACAATAATTTATTTTGGCAAACACTTGTGCAAGCAAATGTGTCAAAGATTGTTGTGCCTTTTGTTTATTAAAGCATTGAACTAAGCCTAAAGTGCGACAGTACAAAGTTTAATAAATATATTTGTTTAAATAGTTGTGCTTGGTGCACAAAAGTATGCATGACTTAAGATTTGGAGTCTAAATATTTTGGCATGACAGAATTGTGAAATATTATTGTAAAATTTACATCATTTTTAATATGCAAATTTAACTTTAAAAGTACATATTTATCTGACTTTTTAATTGTTACAAATAAAGTTAAATATTTAATAATATTTGTGCATAATTATATACATATATATGTATATTTAAACTCTTTTAGACCTTATATTGATTATTTTGTGTCCTGGTGAATTTATTTAGTTTTCCACCGCAAAATCAATAATAAAATATTGCATACTTTTGGGCACTGACTAAAATAAATTTGTATTTGCTAAATTATATATTCCGTGATCGTAAATGGTATTAACTGGTTTAGACAAAATAATTGCACAGTTAGTTTGCAATTCCGATTTATTTGATATTTAAATTTATTTGATTTAAAAAAAAAATAAAGCTTAATAAATGCGGGATCGCCGTCTTATTAAATTAGTTATTAAATGTTGTTACTATATGTAGATCTTAAGATTCAATAAGTTGTAGCATTTTCAACGGAGACTACATAATTATAACATTTAACAACGAAAATAAATCAATTATTGTTATATGGATAAAAAAATTAATTATTTCTAATAAATCTCTTAAGAGTTTATTGCCCACACATGAAATAAATCACATTTATTTAAGTATATAAAAAAAACTCTCACATTTATTAACCAATCAATTTTGAATGATTTTTAAAACGTTAAATTACGTTGAAATCTTGAATTCAGTTTAGGATCTTAAGATCAGATAAGAAGGTTATCTTCGAGGGTTTTTCATCGACCAAAAGCCACTTAAAGTCGATCCACACTTGAGCATTTAGTGCACTTATTTGAGTATTTACAACAACACACAACTCAAGTCAAACAAACAATAATAACATATGGACATATATGCTTGCACACACACCAAACACACACACCATATACACACCACACACACACCATACACACACTCAACTTTTGCTGTGACTGACAACGTCATTTAGACATCTCGACCCTGTCAGAGTTTAGACCCCTCATCAAATTAAATTTCATAGCCATACGCAGCTTTTCAGTGGCTTCTTGATGCGTTGCGTTCAAATAAACATAAAACAAAAGCAAAAAAAATAATAAAAAAAACCAAAAATAAAATAATAAATAAATGCGAAAACAAACAGCGTAAAAACATTTAAAGAGCAACTGCGTGAAGTTTTTTTATTTTATTTATCTGTGATTGTTGCATTCACTTTTTTTATACCCTGAAAAGGAAGAATGTAATATAAATTTAATAACATATGTTTAAAGAATTTAAGAATACATTTTTATATAAATATATTATTGTTATGTATATTTATGTTATTGATAAAAATAATAAAGCTGAGTAAATCGTTAGTAAAGCGTATTTAAGCCAACATTTTAAGGTTTATATTTTTCTCTTTATTTTAAATTCCATAAACGCACTTTTTTTTTTTCTGGCCAAGGCTGAAAGTCTCTGTTGTGTTTTAATTGGCTTTAAATTGATTGGCTTAAACATTGATGCATTTAGAACATCATATTATATAATATGCAGCAAAAATGTGTAACACAAAATGTGTGTACGTGTAATTTACAAGTTGCATAAATTTGCATTTAATAGTGTAGAAGTTGGGAGCCAAAAGCCAATAAACTGGGTCACATATAGCTCGAAGGTGCGTTCAGTTCATTTATATATATATAAAAAAAAATATATATATAAAAATATATATATATATATAGCCACAAATATTGGGCGTATCATTAGCCGCCCGGCTTAATTAAGAACACGTTAGTTAAGCAATATCAAGTGACGTCAATTAAGCAAACTCTATACGCATTTCATTTTCATTTTGTTAGCCAAGTTAATAACTGTGTCAGTGAAATCGCAGCAATAGTTTCTTTGACTTTTAAAGACCCACTTTAACTGTTCAAAGAAAGTGATAAAAGCTAATTGCTTGGCATTAAATATTGACAAGCAATTTAATTGTCATAAGCTAAACAAATATGGACAAATATGAGAATTTTATTAGCCATAAATGTTTAGCCACAATTGTTGCCACATCTGAAAGCAGAATTATATATTTTAGAAATTGACCAGAAGTAAACATAAAACGTAACAATAAATATTATTTGAATTGAGCCGCTTTAAGGCTGAATAAATAAACTAAATATTTGAGTTTGAAATAAAATAAATAAAACAAAGAAAAATTCAGATTTATAGTTAGTTTCATTAATTTAATTTAGTTAAGTATTTAACTATGTGTAAACTGAGAGCATAGAATATTTATATATTTTTTTTTTTGGGTTATTTAACTACAAACTACCTTATCCCTAGTTTTTAAGTCCCAAAGTTAATTTTTCATATTTATATATTATTATTATATTATTTTTCGTATAAAGTTAGACTTAACTATGTCATCAAATAAACTGTTTTTATTAATTTATAAATTTTTGTAAGCCCAAATACAATTTTAGTTAATTTTATTTTATTTTATTTTTTTTCAATTTTTATTAAATTTGGTCGATATTTCATATATAAACATTTTTAATTAAACCAATAGATTTTTTTACTTCTACACGCTCTTGAACTGAATCTTTATTCAGTACTATATACCTAATTTATACACTATAAATATATACATATAAAAAATGCTTTACAACCTTCTGAGATTAAACAAACTAGTCAAACTGTCACATCATTATTATATTCAATATATATAATTTATCTAGCTCTTAAGCAAACTTTATATAATAGACAACATTTTTCAAAACTTGAATATAAATAAATGTGTTGAATTTGTTTAAATTGATTAATTAAATTCATTTGATTAACTAATTTTTTAGACAATATGCTGCAAATTGTCACAAAAGCTTTTACAGATTTATTAATGCTTAAGTAAATAATAAATTTAACTGATTACCTCATTTATTTATAAGTAATATATTTTTATAACTATGCAAATATTGTTTAACTATATAAACGTTAATTTTAAATGTAAATCAGTTGAAGCAATTCACGTTGAATGGGTCAATTTTAATCAGGTAACGCCAATTGATAGATCAAAGAAACAAAGTTACAGAAATTGGGAACAGGTGAGAAAAAAGTATAGAAATTGATGATAAAAACAAAAAACAAAAGCGATTATGAATGTGAATGCAAATGTAAATGTTAATATAAATAAAAAAAAGTGGATAAACTTGAAAAAAATAAAAATTGTGTTCATTGAGATGATCATTGTGTTGAAGCAGACGCATCTTTGGTGGCCTAAAAGCGAACAGAAAATTAAACGAGTTTTTAATGCAGGAAACTGTACAACATTAACTACAACAACAACAACAACGATGGGAAATTAAATCTTATCAACGCATTTTTTTGGTCAACGAAATGCAATTGATTGCCAAATCTCCATTTTGGTAAGTCCAATAAAATTGTTTAATTTCAACGCTGATGAGGCAAATTCATTTCAGTTGCAAGTTGCAATTCCCGTGATGCTGCCAATGCGGCAGAAAAGTGCCACAGCACAGGTTACAAAAATAACAACAACAAAAACAAACTTTCACTTTCGACCGTTTTATGTTTTGGGCAGGTCAGTTATAGCGAGTCTCTTGGCTTATAGCACAAGTCTCAGATTAAGTCACTCAACAAAGAGTTTGCCATGCTTGACTGCATTTTCGATTTAGGCCGCGATTCGGCCTCATATAATTATTGTATACCCTGTAATGAATAAGAAAAATGTGTAAGCAGGGTATCATATAATATAGCTTCTAATAAAAATGTTATGTATATGGGATTTTTAATAAGTTGTTTGTAATTGCCAGGAGAAGGTTTCTGGAAAAGAAAATATTGAAAAAACTTTTAGGAAAAGTCGTTAGCGCCTTAACAGATGCACTCGCTGTTAACTTAAACAGCACTGTTAACATATACAGCATAACAAATGTACTCGCTGTTAACGTATACAGCACTTTTACAATATACAGCACTGTTAACATATACAGCACTGTTACCATAAACAGCACTGTTAACATATACAGCACTGTTAACATATACAGCACTGTTAACATAAACAGTACTGTTTACATAAACATCACTGTTAACATACACAGCACTGTTAACATACACAGCACTGTTAACATATACAGCACTGTTAACATATACAGCACTGTTAAAATACACAGCACTGTTAACATATACAGCACTGTTACAACAATCACAGTAGGCTGTATTTTTAAATGAATAAGAATTAGTTTATATTAATTAAATCAATTTAATCTCTTGTCATTTCTTATACAGGGTATTTTAGCAGACAAGTATACTTCATTAGAGCATTCTTAGTTGTTTGTTTTTTTCTGTTAACTAACTGACATAATGCTCAAGTCTGAGTCTAGGCTGAAGCTCTGCTTGGACTCTGGCTAAGAAAATGTTGTAATATAATTTTAATTTGTACCAGAAATGATTGCCAATTGCTGCTGTTTTTATGTTGATTATACAATTTGGTTGCTCATTGTTATTTATTTTTTGTTTTTTCTTTCTATTTATTTTTATTTTTCGGGGCGTTCATCGTCATTTTGCCTCCAAATGAAAGTGCTTCGAGCACTTAAAGTTTTGAGTGGTAGTTTAACTGAAATTGAACAAACAATTTGTGTAATTATTTTGTTGGCGTTTTAAGTTTTTTGGGGGCTGCAAAGTTAAAGACCTGGGGGCCGTAGAGCTTTAAACTATAAATGGTACTTGAACAGTGGGAATTAGAGAAGAGATATGCTACCTTGTGCATTAAACTATAGATTATAGGAAAACTAATAGTTAAAAGTTAAAAAATACATAGAAAATATTAAAATAAAATAGATATTATAATATTAAAAATGATAAAGAAAACTAACAGTTAAAAGTTTAAAAATACAAAGAAAATATAAAAAAAATAATCCCCTTTTGCAAGGGTATAAAAATATATCTTATAAAACTATAAATGATGAGAAAACTAATAACTAAAGGTTTAAAAATACATAAAACATATAAAAACAAAATAGATATTATAAAACTATAAATGATAAAGAGAAACTAATACTTAAAAGTTTAAAAATACATAGAAAATATTAAAATAAAATAGATATTATAAAACCATAAATGATAAAAAAACACTAATAGTTAAAAATACAAAGAAAATATAAAAAAATAATACCCTTTTGCAAGGGAATAAAAATATATATTATAAACTAAAAATGATAAGAAAACTAATAACTAAAAGTTTAAAAATACGTAGAAAATATAAATTATATTATAAAAGTTCAAAGTTAATTCTTTAAACAGAAATTTAATTTTTAAGAAATATTTCTGAATTAAATATTTTTCATTAAGTAAATTGATTGTTAATAATAATTAAAAATATTTTTAAGGTTTAAGTCAAATTGCCAAAAATCAAAAATATTATTTAAAATTTTTGTTATATTTTTGTCTATCAAATTAACATATTCTAGATCTTTAAATAAAGTACATACGAGTATATTTACATAAATACATTAAAAATTGATTATTAACTAAATTGATTGTTAATAATAATAAAAATATTTGTACCGCTTAAGTAAAATTGCCAAAAATCAAAATAAATTATTTAATGATTTTTATTATATGTTTGATTAATAGTATTTGTTTATTCGATTCTTAAAACATATTCTAGTTCTATAAATAAAATAGTTACGAATATATTTACATACAATTATATATTCTGTTTATTTTAATATAAATCTGTATGAAATGACATTTAACTTAATATTCAATATTCAAATGATTTAAATCATTTGGAGCAAACAGATATTTAATTAAAAATTATTATGTATATAATTTTTAAGATTATAAGCTTTTGAAACTTTTAAACGGATATAGAGCCATATAACTTTTTTCTCCCATATAAGCTCAGTTTTCTCTTACTTATGCTGACATTGAGTTCCCCTAATTAAATTAAAATATATTGTTTATATTCCACTTCCAAGAGTCTATGCTCTAAAATAAAGATAAACTATGCTAATGTTCCTTATAGGCCTCAACACTCATATGCCCCAAAGCTTACACTTTTCATCCCCGAAAATCCCTCATATCCAACACCCACTGTAGCCATAAACGTTAACCAATTAATGAGCATAAGCCCAAAGGCAAAAAAACACAAACAATTCAATGCTGATATATGCCAACTCGTGAAGGTCGAAGGTTTGAGTCTCAATTCAATACCATAAACAAATCCAAATGAAAACCCCAAACGTGTTGATAGACCCAAAACCCTTATGGCCATATGACCATAGACCATAGACCATAACAGGCGCATGCGTGAGGTCGTCGCACTTAAATGTCAAATGGTTCAGTGCCCTAATGAGCCGCAGCAGCACCTGACCGCCCCCAGGTAATCCCCCCTCCTCCCCGGCTAAGTAACCACTGGCTATTTGATTTAGTTGAAGCTCTTAAGATTTGGCAATTGTATCGTATCCAAACTTTAATTGTACATATGGCAATTGGTGAACGGCTTGTTGGTTGACTGTCTGAATCTGTGCATTTTGTCGCAATCGCAATCCGTGAGGCATGTGGCAAGAATGACCATAAAACAATTTGAGCCTGTCTAATTTATACAACTGCTTTATAGCAGCAATAGCTAGATATGATAACTTTGCTTCCAAACTACTAAATACTCTGTTTTTGACGATAATTTAACAGAAATTCCCATTAATAGTTTTTATAATAAATGTAGAACAGTTTAAACGGTTTAAGCAACTAAATTTTTGCTTATTTTTATAAACAGAAGTAAACTTAATTTTCTAAAAACTTCACCAATTTTTTATAAAGATTTTTTTGAGAGTTTTGGAATATATAGATAAGCCTAGACTATAGATTTTTTTCCTTATTCTAAAAATCTAACTCGAGTATTCTATAAGCTAAGGGTATAAAAATGTCGATAAAAATATTTAATAATATTTTTAAAAAATAAAATAAATAAAAATAATAAATATTTTAATGATTAATCTATAATAAAAATATAAAATATTAATATTATTATGAGAATTAGAGAATCAAACGTTAATTTATATTTATATTATAAAAAATTGTGAGTTATCCAGCATATATCGATAAATTAAAATTAAACGATATTTTTTAACATTTTCAAAATAATTTTTGCATTTTTAAATTTTTGAGATTAATCTATATTAATAATCTATAATGTAATTATATTAATATTATTATGATAATTATATAGTCAAACGTTAATTGTTATGTTATTTTAAAAAATTGTGAGCTTTTCAGCATATATCGATAAATTAAAATTAAACGATATTTTTTAACATTTTCAAAATAATTTTTGCATTTTTACATTTTATTGATTAATCTATATTAATAATCTATAATGTAATTATATCAATATTATTATGATAATTATAGAGTCTAACGTTAATTTTTACGTCATTATAAAAAGTTGTGAGTTTTTCAGCATAAATCGATATCTTAAAAATAAACGATATTTTTCGACAATTCCAAAACATTTGCGCAATCTGAAAAAAACCAATTAAAATATCAGATTATTCACAATTTAGTTAATAATATTACCAAATTAAATTACTATAACTCTATTGCGTTCAAGCGAAGATTACATAAACCTTATATGCCCCTTATCTATTCATTTTAAGAATAGAGTATAACAAGAGGCGACGGCATAAATTGTCTTCATCGTCATCCTCGTCGTCTTTGTCGTTGTCTTTGCCAGTTGGTTAATTAATGTAATTTTGTGTTTTGGCGCTAATTAGAGTTATGGCCAACTAACCAGGCTTACAGCTGACTTATGCGCAGGCGTGGCAACTCAGTTGACCTGGCCATTTGCAACTGCCACAAATGGTCAGCAGCTTGCAACATGTTCGCATCGAACTAGCTGTTTTTTTTTTTTTTGAACGCCCTGCGTCGCCTTTACATGCAAATGAGTTAAAATTTTGTTTTGTTTATGTTTTTTTTTTTTTTTAGTCACTGCCACTGCCAAATTTGTAGTGTGTGTTTAACGGTCCCAGATGACCGACAAATAACGCCATATATAGCCTCTAAATGCCATTGCGGTCTGTCCGGCCCAAAGAACCCAAATGCTTTATTGTTTTTGTGCGTCTACGTGCCAAGTTTGCTAATCACCCTACAATTTTTTTGTTGTGTTTGTCTTCTGTTCCTCATATTGGTTTTTGTTATTGTTTTTTTTACAGTTTTTTTGTAGGCCAAAGTTAAGATTGCAAAATATATTGTCAATTTTTTGGTTAATTTTATAAGCAGTTATTTATTTGCTGTTCAAGCACACAGAATATTAATAAGCGCATATAAATTATGAATATAACACAATTTGTGGTTATAGAAAAAATTTAACTGTTTTTGTAATTTATATGTAAATGGGAAAGTTGTTTAACAAAAAATTAATTTAAAAAATTCTGAGAGATGTGAAATTGCGGTAATAATATGTAAATAATGAAAAAAGTGTGTTTGGAACTGTTAATAAATTTTTAAATATTATTTAAATACAATAGTTTTGTCATAAAAACTTTTAGCTTAAAATCGAAATTTTTCCTTTAATTAACTGGTTTTTAACTCTGCATTCTAAATATTTTGCAAAAAAATAATGCCAATGATTAACTTATAATTTAAATGCACACATAAAACACCTGTTTAAAAATATAAAACCTGACAAGCACTCAAAATGCCAAAAGGCTAATCAAACATCAAAAGTTTTAGTTAAAAATTTGCATAAATACTTAAGAGCGTATAAAATAAAATCAAATAATTTCCTTATAGCCATGACTACCTGTTCTTGAAGCACTCCAAGCTATTAATCAAACACTAGGTGTTAAAATTGTCGCGATTTTTTTTAAAGCAACTGCCTCAAGATCAATATCATGATGATTACGATGATGATGATGATGATGATAATGCGAAAAAATTGTACACACAAAAGACTTTGATAAATTTTTGTTGATTGATTTGCTAGTATTTATCTATACGTGATTTTTTCGTGGTCTCGCGGCAAAACAAATAAAATCGCATTAAAAATGCTCATTACGCATCTGAAAAATCAATAAATCAGCTCAATTGCTGTCATCATATATAGGAAATTATATGTTATAATCATAATAATGTATAAATATTTTTATCTCCAGCTGTAAGTGCATCATTTTCCATTTTTTTTTAGGCGGCCTCTTGGCTAACAAATCTGTTGACCTTGTGCGAATTTTAAGCACCGTCCGGTGATTTGAACAATTGGCACTGAGCGTGTTAATTACGGCACAAAATTCGAATGCGAACAACACAAATTGGGTAACTAAATGTTGAAAACACAAGCTCAATTAAGTTGTAAAAAAGTCAGTGAAGATACAACACAATTAAGGGGAATGGGCAAAAAAAATGAAGATATTTTATTAAAGTTTTATAAAAATGTAATTTACTTTTTAAGTTTTTGGTGTAAATGACTAAAATGCAATAAATAAATAGAATAAATACGTGTGCAATAAATAAATAGAATAAATGTCAATAATAAAGCAGAACTGATTAAATATAATATTCAACAGTAGAGGAAGCTTATGAGATTATTTCAAGCCAAAGAATTAATAAAATAAAATAAAATAAATTAAAATAAACTTTTACAACTAAATTAAAAAGCTAACATGAATCGAAAATTGAGTTTCTTTGAATGCCAAATATTTAGTAAACTTCCAGAGATTCTCAAATAATTACTACTATAATTAAATATATGTATTTCATAAGCCCACACAAGCCTATTTTACAACATTACAAATTTCATGACAAAACTGTAATACGCTTTGTTAGGGTATAACAAACTAATGTAATGGAAAGCTTAACATAATGTACTACAATTGAAAGGCCGCTAGTAATAAAATTAAGTCCAAATAATTAAATAAATGAGTATTGATTTGGTTGGACATCAATTTTAATAGAGAGACCAACTGACAACAATCGCAAACAAAATCAATTTGAATTTGCAGAGTGGCTTTTGCCAGTTGCCAGTTTACCAGTTGCAGCCAATTAAAAACTTAATTAAATTAATCTTAATTATGCAAATGCATTGGCGTGCAACGCGTCGTATGCGTAATTATGTCTGCTTATTAAAATAGCGCTTAATGCTAAATGTACAATGCAAATTGCGCATACGCGGTGTGTGCCAGTGCAGCCATTGAACTTGTCGCCAACAACTTCCATTGAATTACCCCCTTTACCCCCTACCCCCGTTGCAATGTGTTGTCTTTGTTTTTCTTTTACATTAAACAATTAAAGGAATTTTCGCGAACAGTTCAAGAAACTCGCACAAAAGTTTCATTATTGATTGGCATTTTAACGTTAGTTATAATTAATTCATTTTTTCTTTTTTTTCCTTACAAAAAATTTCCGTGTAAACATTTGAATTATGCTATTCAAGTTGTATTAACAAGGCAATTAGTTGTAAATGCAAAATAGTGTTTAAATTTAATGTAGTTTATTATATTTTTGATATATTGCGCCTTAATAAATCAAATACATTTGTAAGTAATAAAATGCATTGAGTGGTATATTATAACGCCAAGTTTTGCTTATTATACTGGCAAGAGGATGTTAGATTCAATGAGGATATAATTATTATAATTTTATTTTTTTTTATATAAACAGTTTGCCGAAGAATTTATAAAAAATATATTAAGGCTAACAAATTATCAAATTGTTGCATTTTATTATTGTTAAGCCTTAAACTAAGTACATATTATTTGGGGGAATGAAAAAATTGCACCCTGAGAAGTCAGAACCGAATATAAAATTAATACAGGCGATTAGAGCCTAAACAGAAATATTAAAAAATAAATAAAAATAATAAAAATAAATAATAAAGTTTCAGTTTCTTTTAAATCAGGTTTTCCAATTTCTTAGAAAAATATAATATAAGACACACGATTAGAGCCAGAATAGAAATATTAAAAAATAAATAAATATAATAAAAATAATAAATAAACTTTCAGTTTCTTTTTAAACAGGTTTTCCAATTTCTTAGAAAAATATAATACAAGACATGCGATTAGAGCCAGAACAGAAATATTAAAAAATAAATAAATATAATAAAAATAATAATTAAACTTTCAGTTTCTTTTAAATCAAGTTTACAATAACTTTGAGCTTTGTAAAGTTGCATAAATAGAAAATCTTTAGAATTCTTTTGAATTAAATTCGTTTCTTTATAATTAAAGAAATATATAAAGACGCATTAGAATTTTAAGACACGTTCTAGTTCATTTTTTTTTTTATTACAGCGACATAAAATCATAATTAACTTGAAGACATCCGTTTAATCTAGATTAAAGTTTCTATTGTAAATTAGAAATCTGTTAGTTTAATAGTTGATTTTTGTGGTACATTAATTGAATTAATGATGTTTTCAAAAAACAACAAGGTTTTTTTCATTTTTAATATATTTTTTGTTATTTTGCTAACGAAGCGTTAAAAAAAGAAACAGAAAAGTAACTACTAAGTGGCAACAAACTGTAGCAGCATTTAGTATTTGGTTGTTTAACAAATATTGTATCTCATAGATACACAAGCTGAGCTTCAGCTGAGCCCCCAAAGCAGAGCTCTCTTCACGCGTGGCAATTTTCAATTTTTAGTTGCAATCAGTTTCAAGTGCAGCATGCGATTTTGCAATAGAGAAAAAGAAGCAGCAGCAGCAGCTGGAAAAAAGTGAAACTTGGATGTGTATCTTGTAGATACACAGGCATAACTGTACCTCCATAATTACGGCTCAGTGCGGCATGCAAAATGAAAAGCGAAACAAAATTAATGAAGTGTGTGATAAGCTCTGTGAAAAAACGCAACCCACACACAGAGAGACAATGCAAGTACTACAATATATGTATCTACATATTGTTGATTAACGTGTATCTTCATCTTTTTACATCTCTCGCACAAAATATGTATCTTGTGTGCGGCACGCGGAAGTGCAAAAACAGTTTCTATGTCTTTTTGAAAAACAATGCACAATGTATTTACAAGTACTCGCAGCACACCAAATTGTTTGTACAAATTTGTATCTTGAACTTGAGGCATCATCAGGCTAGTTGTAGCTGTATCTGTAGCTGTAGCTGTGTGTGGGCACACACACTAAACATGGGACTGTCAGAGGGTGTATTCGACTTGGGAGTGTCAGTCAGATGTGTTTTGGCAATAGATTGCTCATAAAGAATACTTAGAATATACAGCAATTAGAATCTAATTATATGAAGATATTTATATTTAGCCAATTAGTTATGTCATAATATGAAATAATGCCGATTCTATCCGGTTAATAAAGAGTTAAACAATTTTGAGCACAAATTCCCATAGTAACAATCTTTTTAATAAAAATATATTTGAATTTAAACTTAAATTAATTATTACTAAAGTTTTAGCTACAAATTAAACTGTTTAATATCTCTTCTGAGTGTTAAACAAATATAACCAGTATTATCTTAAGATTTTCAATTGAAGAAGTTCTCTTTTAAGTTCAACTTCAAATATCAATTTTAAGCATATTAATCACAAATCAATTTATCAATAATTCAACATACTGCAGGTCAAGGTCATACTATAGTATTTGGATTAAAAAATACATACTAAACCTACACTCAAAAAAAAGTGTACATCCAATTGTGGAAAACTGACGTCAGTGGTTGGAAAAACAGGATAAAAATAGCGCCATAAAAATTTTTCTATGTCATGTAGATTTTATTACCACAAAGTGAAGAAAATGTTGCTTAAATGTTGAAATTTTCTGCCACGATCGAATTTATTACGATAACTCTTGGAAACTTTTTCTACGGAACATGGAAAAATCTATAATTTGATTGCCATAATAAAAAAAATCCGTTATTTTTTTAAATTTGAATAAAAAAATTAATTTACTTTGGTTAAAGAAATAAGTCAACATATTTTGTAAAAATTTATATTGAGCATAGAAAATTTTCTGCAGTTTAATGAATTTTATATTCATTTCATAGAACACCTGGATTTCATATTGTAGAAAATCCATACTTCCGATTATAAACCCATACGTTTTTTTCGTTTATTCATATCATAGAAAATATATTCGTACTGTGGAAATTTTCACTTCTTTGTAGAGATTTATACTCTGTTTGTAGAATTTTATTTTATTTTTTTTTATCGAAAGTGTTTCTATACTTAAAAAAATTTCTTTTTTCTTAGTGTAGTGCATATTGTATCTTTCTGTCAGCTGGTCACAGTGTTTAATTAATAAAATTTTCATTTCCGCCCCACACACACCCAAAAAACCCAAATAAACTTGAAAAACTTTTGATTTACAAAAACAAAGCGATGATTAAGCAAGCTTAGCACTTTTAACTAACAAAAACAACAACAACAACATTTAACCAAACAGCAATCAGCAAAAACAAATTAAAACTCGTCAAAGATAAACACAGAAAAAAACTAAGAAAAAAAACTAAAACTAAACACAACTCAAAGATTTGACCAAATTATGCCAAAGTTGGAGTTGATGGTTTTTCTTGTTGTTGTTGTCATTGTTTTTTGTTGTATGATTTTTTGTTGTAGTATCTTAAAAGATGAGTTAAGCCAAAGCCACTTGAACTCAGCATCAGTTTTGAAACATGGACGTAGCTACTAAAATAGGAAAAAATGGGGTAAATAAGACTTTTTGAAATTGAAATATATTTTAAAATATATTTTCTATTAAATGTTTTTTGATCTAGCTATTTTGTGCTCTGATGACAACTTTTGAGTTAAAAGAAATTTTTCTTATATAAAATATAAAATTATAAAAAAAAACTTTGCTAAACTTGTGCAAAATAATCTTTTTTATTTAATTTTTTTTTATTTTTTATTTTGAAGCCAAAGTTGTTGCCTATTAAAATTCTAATTTAGTTTACAAATTTTTAATCATTTAATTAAATATTAAAATATAAAATATATTATATTCCATATTAAAATTATAATTAAATATACAAGTTTTTAATCATTGAATTATATAATTAAATATATAAAAATAATTTGGCTATTTGCCATCATAAATTCCTATTAAAATTATAATGTCATTTACCAATTTTTTGTCAGTGAATTAAATATTAAAATATAAAAATATTTTAGCTACTAGTCAAAATTGTTGCCTATTAAAATTCTAATTTAGTTAGCAAATTTTTGAGCATTGAATTAAATGGTAAAATATAAAAATAGTTTGGCTTCTAATCATCCTTAATCCCTATTAAAATTGTAATTTCATTTATCAATTCTTAGTCAGTAAATTAAATATTAAAATATAAGTATAAAATTCTATTACACTAATAGTTTTATTTATACATAAAAAAGTATTTACAAAAATACTAAAATATTAAATAAAACTTACCGAACAGCTTGTGTCCCTTCTCACTAAAACCCTTACTACGCTGCTGTCTTCACTTCTTTATGGTTGAGGATTTAAGATTGGCATTAAAATTGCTGGCTGGAGATTTGTTGGCCCTCAGTAGTTGTCGAATCTACAGTTTTTGTTGTTGTTTTGTCTTGTAATACATCTTACTTACATACGTAGTTTTTTTTTATTTTTTTTTTTAATGTAGTATTGTTTCTTCATATTGCAATTGTGCA
Source organism: Hirtodrosophila alboralis (assembly GCA_035043045.1). NCBI lineage: Eukaryota > Metazoa > Arthropoda > Insecta > Diptera > Drosophilidae > Hirtodrosophila > Hirtodrosophila alboralis. The sequence continues at coordinate 600,178 of JAWNNH010000511.1, read as the reverse complement.
ATAAATGCATTTAAATATATACATAGGTATATGTATATTTTATAATTATAATGTACAACTCCTTGTAAAGCCAATTTTGATAATGATTTTGTGTTTATGATTAGTTGATTGAATCTACGAAATTAATTGAAATACTATTTATTGTTAATATGTACATTATTGAATAAATTTTGATTAAATAAAGTGGTTGTTCGAAGAGCTTAAATAAATTAAATATTTACCTTACTCTTTTATATATATTTTGAACATTAATATTTCATGTTTATCTTTTTATTCATGATCTTTATCATAGCTTTATTAAAATGCAAAAATTTGTTCAATACAAGCCACAATTACTTTTGCAAGTCATGACTATAAAATATCCTTTTTTCTCGTCTTTTAAGCAATATTAAAGAATTGTCAAAAAGTTTCCTTAATTTAATTTCCAGATATTTTGCTTTATTTGTTTTTTTTGCCAAAGTTCCAACCTATGTACATTTACATTAATTGGAATACTATTTATTGTTATACTATTATTGATTAAATAATGTGGCTTTTATTTTATTTAACTGCCTCAATTTGTACGGAAAGGTTAAATAAATTCAAAATTTAACTTACACATTTTTATATATTTTGAACATTAATTTTTTATGTCTATCTTTTAATTCATTATCTTAATCATAGCTTTATTAAAATGCAAAAATTTGTACATTAGAAGCCACAATTTTTCATTCGCAAGTCATGACTATAAAATATCCTTTTCTCTCCTCTTTTAAGCAATATTAAAGAACCGTCAAAAAGTTTCCTTAATTTAATTTTCAGATATTTTCCTTTATATGTTTTTTTTGCCAAAGTTCCAACCTATGTACATTTACGACACATTCATCTAATGTATTGTTTCCTTGTTTGCCAATCCACTTGCCCCTGTCCCTGTTCCAATGGGCACTTTGGAAACCCAAGACCACAAAAGTTTCTTCTATTTTTTTTTATTTTTTTTTTTTGCTGACTCTGCAACAGAAATGGGAAACATACAATAACAAGACAAATTTCCTTTTGGTATTTCTTCTGTGTGGGCACACGTGCGATGTGGTATATACAAAAGGAGAGCGAGGGGAGTGAAGTGTTGAGGAAGGAATGAAGGAAAAGGCCATAAAGGTGCAGGTCCAATTCAAGTTACATTTATCGCAAAAAACGTAAAAGAAAAACGTGTTGCAATCAAACGCATAAAGCGATAAATGTGGCCATAAAACGATATATGAAAAATCGAAAGTGTCTTGTGGCAGCTACAAGGGGCAGGCTGCTGTTAGGGGGTAAGCAGCTAGCTTGGGGGCTTAGGCACTTGCAAAAAAATAAAAGGGGGGCAGCTACAGTTCCATTCGCGACTCGCTCTGGGTGCAGCAGCAGCAGCGGCAATCTGTATCTGTATCTCTACAGAGTGCAGCTGCATCTAACGCGTGGCAAGCATATTGTAGCATGTTGCACAATGCCCCCAAGTCGGTGTTCGCTAAAAAAAAAATTGGAGCAGAGATCAACGAGCCGCCGAGCAGCTGTTTTTGGGTTTTTGCCACATTGCGGGGTTGTTGCCTGCAGGCGGGGGGCGCGGCGCGGCGTGTTGGCCAGTTGCAACCGGTTTCCTGTGCGGCACTCATAAATACAAAAGGCTCCGTTTACTACAAACTGTCGCCACACCACACAGTTAAGTTATGTGGAACAAGCCTAAAAAGTCTTAACATGGTTAAGATACACAAAAAATTGGCCCACAAATAAGTCGAAATATTTTTTAATAATTGTACAACAATTTTTTATTATTGTTGTAAAGATTTTGGTTCTTTAAAAACAAACAATGACAAATTTGCAATTGCAATTGTCGTTAAAGTCTTAATTCTTTGGGAACATATTGTAAAAATAAAGTCGATAAGAAATTGTTAAGAAAAATAATAAAGAAAAATTAATAAAGTAATATTTTATCTAATTAAAAGACTTTAAGAAAAATACTAATTTTATAAAAATATATATAATAAAATAGAAATTAATGTAATTCATATTTTATTTAGAGAACAACAATTTTTGTTTCTCAAATGAAAAAATCATCAAATTTTTATTTATATTCTAGATATTGTAGAATTGCAGAAAATTGAAATTTCAAACATTTTTTTATCTATTTAATGAGATTTGTTTATTCAAAATAATATTTTCTTAATTTTAGGCTGATTTTTTTTACTAAGAAAATATTATTTTACATAAAAAAATCTAATTAAATTTGTGCTCAATTTAAATAATGAACACTGTTATAAATATATTAGAATTCAATAAAATTTTAGAATTGCTGAGACTAAAAATTTTACCAAATTTTAAGGGAATATGTGATGAATTATAATTGCTTGTTAAGCTATAAGTCTACATTTACTGTATTTTTACTATATTTATAAAAAGTCTAAATACTTATATCGTCCTTTAAATATATTTTAATGTTACTTCAATTTAAATGTACTTTTAAACGTATTTAAATACAATTTACTTCATAAGTTCGTATTAATTCTTCAAAATAGCCTTATAAATATTATTTAGTTTATAAGTTCGTTTAAATTATTTAAAAAAAAACTTATAAACATCAAGGAAACTTTGATAAAAAAATAAACCCAAAATAAAGCTGTTTTTTCTTGTTTCTCTAAATTATTTTTCCTAAATTTAATTAATTTATTATATATGCTGTCAAAGATATTAAAAACCAAATCAAGGTTTGTGGCAACTGCAAAACGAATAAAACCAAGTTAAAATTTAACTAAAATGTACTTAAAAGTAATAAATATTTGTGTAGTTAAACCTAATTAATATTTTCACCACAAAACTAACCTCAAGGGCGTACTACATTTTAATTAAATTGTTGGCTCTGATTAATTGACATGCATTGCTTTTATGATTGCATTTAATGACAGCCAATTCAATTGTGTTGCCATAGTATAAACCGCAACTGAAATAACTGACCTGTCCCATGGAAAATATATAAAAAAAAAACCCAAAAAAAAAATCAAAGTTTGAATATCAATATGGTATTATGCGGGTATCTGGCCAATCAATAAAACCGCCAACGCATTGAAAGTGAAAGTTTTTCGTGCTCGACTATTATTTGTTTTTATAAATAAACGAATATTTGTCAATTTACAAAAAAAAAAAACATAAATGTAGGCAAAAGCTAAAAATGTGCATAAATTATTAACAATTTTTTTAAGCCCGTTTGACAGAGAGACAAGCGCGTAGATCGCGTTACAAATGTCAAACGCCAACTAAGTGATGAAGTTGACCACGTCCGGAGACAGAGCCGTAGACATGGCGAGACGGGATGTTGGATGAGCAACCGTTTGAGTATTTGACGCTCCTCTGCCGCAATTTTCCAAAAGCCGGTTCAAGTTTAAAGCCAACATGATGTAATTTCTTGCATTTCTTTTTAGCCATCAGTTGAACTTGGCAGCTAGCAACGTTACGAGTCAAAATTTACATATCAATGGCCTTTAAGCGCGCACCTCTGACAGTGATATAATCAGTTTTCAGTTTTCAGTTTTACAGTGGCTTAAATGGGTTGTTAATTAATTAAACTTAAGCGCCGCGCCGCGCCGCTTGTTCGAAGAGGTCAAAGTTGTCAAATTATAGCTCAAACAAGTTGAAGTTGCACGCAATGAAGATCAACTTCAGCAATGCAAATTTTAGTCTTTGTTGTTATCTGCTTTGTGGTTGAAATATACCGATTGAAACATACTCTGTATGTGTATATACATAGCTTCAATAAAGTGGGAAATATAGACATTTTTATTATGTATATATTTTTTATATATAAATAATCTTTTATATTGTTGTGCTTTGGCTTTAATGGTTTTTGTCATAATTGAAAACTGATCTTCGTGTTTTTCAAATACGAATTATGTCAAATATATCTCCTATTTTTATTATCCGTATCCTATTATCGAATACATCTCCTGCTTTATCGAAAACATCTCCTTTTTCTATTATTCATAACCTATTCTGCTGCTTTATTGTCATACTTATTTTTCATTTAAAAGCTTTTTTATATATTACAAAAGTAAGTTAGCTTTAATTAATGTAACGTCCACAACCAACAATAGACGAAAAAGTTCAATAAACTGTAAGAGAATATTCATATAATATCGCATAATTAATAATAATAACAATAAAACTCTTATAATATCGATATCGCATGTCACGCATGTGCAATATCGATATATGTGATATCGATATTGCTCACATCACCTGCATAAACATAAGAAAACGATTGTGGAAGAAATTATTATTTAAATATTATATATAGTTAATAAATTGTGGCTAAAAGTAAAAGAAAGAATTAATAAATCAAATGAATAATATCCCAAAATTCATATAACTCTAATTTGAAATAAGAAATTATTGATAATATTATAAATATAGTTAAAATTTTGTATTAAAAAAATAACAAAAACTAATAACAAATTTAACTGCCACTATAAATAAGCTCAATACATATCATTTAGTGCACTAATCAGTTCTTTTTTTAAATATTTATTATACAATTCATTTAGAGCACTTATCAGTTTTTATTTAAATATACATTTAAGCGTAATGCAGAATTACCCCTTTCGCCTCTGTAAAAAAGAGTATGCCAACTTCCAAGGCACACAACTTGCAACTGCAACATGTATGTCAAACCGGGTTTGAAGTTGTAGCCTCCAACATGAGATCTCTGCGCCAACTTGCAGACAGTCAAGTCGCGAGCGCCTCGTGAAGCGCATGCGCGACGCGTTTTACAAATTTTAATTAAATTTACCGTGAATTCTTTTTATCAATATAATTCTAGCTGATTATCTGATTAAAGTTTGCCATGCCTGCTAAGCGCATTAATGGTTTCTATGTGCCGCGACTGAAACGTGTTTGAAATTGGCAAACGAAATTTCAAAAAGAAAAAAAAAAAACTGTGAAGACAAGTGTCAACAAAGAAGAAATTATACAGAAAATCAATCAAGCACAAAAGGTGAATGAATTTCCAGAAATGGCAAACTGTGTCAATTGCAAAGAAAGTTATAAACACTATGTGGGTGGATAAGACTGCAAATGAGCTTAACTTAAACTTAAATCAACAAAAAAGATGAATAAATCTTAATAAAGATGACATTCGAAACACCTAAGTATAAAAGACCCCTAGCATCATTTACAACATATTGTGGGCTGACTTCTGACTTGGTGAATGGGCTTGTCAGTGTATTTTTTTGCAGTGTGGGCTACACTGCAATTCCAATGTAAAGAAGACCATTTTTGGAGCTGTCATAGCTTATGAGACATTCGTATACTGTTGTTCAAATTGTACGCCCAGGCATGCAGTTAAAGAAGAATTATTGAGAAGATTTCTTGTAGCGTCTTCTGAGTCATTTCTTCAGACACTTGTCGTAACAGCTTTATTGTCTTTGGGCGCGGTAAATGCGTGATGTGAATTTGAAATATTTGATATAAAAGAAAGCATTCTAGTTAGACGATGTTACTAAAACCATAAAATATAATGTAATTTAACGCTAGTTTTTATATTTATCTTTAAAACAGCTCTTTGACATCAATGATATCATTCAATTAGTTAGTATGCATATTTGTAGATATTTGTATTCAATTTGAATTTATATATTTTGCATATTTTGCAAGGTCGTCAGATATTGAAAAACATGTTTCTTTTGGCCAAAAAAAAAATATTTGATGTGCTTGAAAAATATGCAAAAAAAAAGAAATAAAAATAAATTAAGACCATGTTCAGTTTGATGGGTAAAAAAATTCATTTAAATTAAAAAAAAACATTGAAAAAAAATGTTTTTTATATGCATTTTAAATTTGACTACATTTTTTAAAAGCATTGTGTGCTAAAATAACATGAATGTTCAAATAAAAAAAGACGAAAAAAAAAAAAAAAAATCAAATAAAAAAGACTAAAAAAGCAGATAAATCTTAAATAAAAGTTGACTTAAAAGGCAAATTAATTTATGCATAACAAGCTATCATATAAATCGACTTTATAAAAGGAAATATTGCAATTAAAAGCTTGACTGCAGAGTTAAGCAAGATGTTATTAATTAAATAAAAATTAATTAAATATAACTTTTGCCTAAGGCTCTACAGCTTATTACAGGTGATTGGTCTACTTCCAAACACTTTAAAGCCATAAATTTATCCAACAAGCTGCAAAACGAGTATTTCAATTTTGCTGTTTCATTTTAATAGCAAAAAATTGTTATCTTAAAATTTCAATATTGATTTCTGAGCACTTTGCTGTAACTCAAGCTCAACTACTTTCAATTCACTTTTTGCGCACTTGCTGTATAATTTATAAGGACCCAGAGTGCGCTAATCATATGACCAAGTAAAGAAATAACTTGAACTTGACATATTTGGTATGCAAATGGGCGTTAATTGACGGCTTTGACCAGGCCAATAAGAGTGGCCAACACTGACTTGTAGTTGGCAATTAGTTAAGAGGCAGCTTAGTGTTAAGTACGCGTACTAAACATGCAGATATATAGGTAATGCTAATGTCAGCATTTTTTATAATGCGCTGCAATTTTCTAAGCGAATTGTTTTTTGCAAAAACGGGGCATATGAGGCGTAAACGTAATATGCAATTTTATGCAACCCAGCTGCAATCTTAAGTGTGTGTGTGCGTGTGTGTGTGTGTATGCATTCCATGCCTCACTAACTGCTAGTAAAAGAAATATATCAAAATTATAAACGCCGCTCGATTTATTTGCGTGCTGCGATATCTAAGCGTATATGTATCTATATCTAACTATATCTAAAGGTATTTCATTATTTATTTATTTTTCTTCTTTTTACCATGTAAATAATCGTTGCCAGACAATTTCATTTGCGTGCCAAAGCAAAGTCACGTTGCATTGTTTATATTGCAATTTATTTTGTGTATTTTATAAATATTTAAAAAGAAAATAATATTGGAATTTGGCATGCAGCTGATTCGACATTGGTCAGCCACAATGTCTAAGCGTCTTTTAAATTGGCAGAAACCCATAGAAATGTTAATCGATCGCCCAAGAAATTAAAACAAAAACTATGCAAATGAGCAAATTGCAAATTGCAAATGCTAGCAAATTGCGTAAGTCACGTTGAATAGGCGCAAACATACATAAAAAAATATAAATAAAAAAAAGGGTAAAAACCCAAAGAGTAGTAACCAACACCTATAACAAATTTTTAAATTATAAATGCTAAACAAAAAGCCAAACAAGAAATATGTGTAGACATCAAAATGTTCAACTTACAATACAAAAAATTATATGTGTTTAGTTGGATATGGGTTGGGTTTAGTCGAAAGAATAATATTGTAGCAATATTTATATATTAATATAAATTATAATATTTACAAAAAATTAAATTATTTAGATGAAACTTGTGAGTCAACTTTTGGGTGCTTAATGTTCAATAATCTTACAAACTTTATATTTATCTAGGTCTTCTTTAATTAGGTCCAAAATTTGTTGTCTTACAGTCTCTGAGATCATTCGAATAACATGACTTAGATCGACTGTTGTTTAATTAAAATAAAAAATACATTTAAATGCTGGGAAACTAATGCCAACAGACTTCTTTATTCATTCATAAGATATTGAATGCAAAATATATAATTAAACTGGTTTTGTTTGCTTTATTTTAAACTAGATACGAATATATATTCAAAAATTGTAATTTGTAGGCTTTTGAACACAAATACATAATTTATGATGGGAATTTTGGAGCTGATTCACTAAGCTTAAAATATATTAAGCAGGTTTAACTAATTAATATTTATTTTAAATTAATATATTGTAAAAAATTTATAAAAATCTGTCTTGAATTTATATTCAATACCTTTAAATTTATATATAATTAAAAGGAGATACATTTTTGGAGATTTATTTAATATTTAATAATAAAATTGAAATCCAACATTATTTGTTAAAATTGATATTTATTAAATACCTGCTTTTATAGCTTACTTTATCAAAAATATTCAAAAATATATCAAATATTTTTAAACGAAATTTTGCAATATATTAAAATGCTTTTCATTAAGTTGAATTTCTAGAAAAATGTTCCATTATTTTTCTTGTAACATGTTATGCAAATATTTATGAAAATGTAACAAGAATTTTACAATTCTAATTATGATACTCTGTCTGTATTTTCTTGTGAAGTTTATTCAAATTAATATATGTAACCTGGTAAACAACCCACGATTTTCCAACTGACCGATTTGCATATTTTAATTAAATTTATGCAATGCTATGCACAATTTTAGTGTCAGTTGCATTTTTATTTGATATTTGAGATATATTTTTTAACAGTTTTTTAATTAAAAAGTTTGTGATTTTGTCAGGCGAGGGTTAAGTAAATAAGCCAATTATATTTGATGGTCATTTAAATGCAGAAAAACAGGTTTTTTTGGTTTTCAAAAAAAAATAAAAATAATTTTAATCTACAAATTGATGGGAGTTACCATGTTTGCGGGGTTTATTGTAAATATTAATAAAAGCAAACAATATATTTATTTACCATTTGCTGCTGATTGGCAACCAGTTTGGCCACTAATGAGAAAGCATCTGGTAAATACCAAAAAACCAATTGAAAATATATTTTGTAGATTCAGTTCCCATCAATTGTAACACCTGCTGGACATGACGAAGGTGAGCCAGTGCTCTTTCAAATGTAAGAAACATAAACATAAACATTAACTTAAGCTGAGCTCTGGACAGTTATGAGTGTGGCAAATTGATGTGCCTGCCACATGCAACAGATTTGTGTTGACAAGATTTACCAGCTCAACGGGTTGATGACTGGCGGAAGACATTGGCGATAAGTCCAAGCGTTGATTACATAACCAAGCCATTGAAAATATAACCAGTTACGCATCAACTCTAATACTCTCTCTCTCTGTTTCTCCCACTCTTTCTCCTTTTCTCTGGGCATTTCTCTGTCCACACTTAAAAAAAAGTGTACATCCAATTGTGGAAAACTGACTTCAGTGGTTGGAAAAACAGGATAAAAATAGCTCCATAGAAATTTTTCTATGTCATGTAGATTTTATTACCACAAAGTGAAGAAAATGTTGCTTAAATGTTGAAATTTTCTGCCATGATCGAATTTATTACGATAACTCTTGGAAACTTTTTCTACGGAACATGGAAAAATCTATAATTTTTTTAAATTTGAATAAAAAAATTACTTTACTTTGGTTAAAGAAATAAGTCAACATATTTTGTAAAAATTTATATTGAGCATAGAAAATGTTCTGCAGGTTAATGAATTTTATATTCATTTCATAGAACACCTGGATTTCATATTGTAGAAAATCCATACTTCCGATTATAAACCCATAATTTTTTTCGTTTATTCATATCATAGAAAATATATTCGTACTGTGGAAATTTTCACTTCTTTGTAGAGATTTATACTCTGTTTGTAGAATTTTATTTTTTTTTTTTATCGAAAGTGTTTCTATACTTAAAAAAATTTCTTTTTTCTTAGTACAGCATGCGTGAACGCAGTCAGACAACTCCACGGCGGCGTCGTACGGGTCCCAAACAGGCGCTGCCCGTTGAATCGCCGTATAATATAGATAATACGGAGGATATCTATGGCACCACATTGCTGCCCTCGCAACGCTGCTATGTAGATCCTTGGGATCTGGAGAACTATGATTATGTGCGCAAGAAAATGGATGTCGAAGTGTCGGCAGCTGTTGTGCCCGACTATGAGACGGCGCTGGACTATGAACAAGCCTCACAATCGCCAAGTCCCACGGCAGCAACTGTCTATGGCTATGGCAATGGCCAGGGCATGGTTATGGCCTCCACTATGCCACGGCCACACACTAGACGCCTCTCGCGTAGCCAATGCCAGCTGGAATGCTGTCGTCTGCCCAGTCGAAGTCGCAACAGCCGCAAGGAGCCGCTGTATGCCGCACGCAGTGAGCATTATGGAGCAGCCCCGAGTCGCTATGATGACTATATGGCCACCATGACCAGACAACTGCAACTGGATGATCGGGATGAGCAGGAGGAACTATATGCCGAGCAGCGACAGATCTATAATGGATATGGAGGTGAGTTTAATGGGGGAATATCGATTTATGATTTATTTATAATTCTACTTTCTCTTGTAGGTTTTTCCAGCGCCAGTTCCACGGAGCAGCCTTCCTCCATTGGTGGCGATGAGATGCCCTCAATGCCACTGGCCCGACGCGCCGCCACCCTGCAGCGTCGTCCTGTGCCCAGTCAGAGCAAAGAGTTTAAAAACAATTATAGTTCGGGTTATGGAACAGCGCCACATCCGCGTCGCAAGCGCAGTGGTGCCAAGTCAATGGGAGTTACGCAGACGCCACCACAGATTGAGTTTCCCGCACCGCCGCCGCTCTCGCCCGCCTATGATTATTGCAATCCCTACTCTACAATGCCATATTGTAGTTTACCGGATTGCGCCGAGTGCCAGCAGCAGGCAACATCTCTGATCTATGCCGCACCCTCCACACTGTACGGCACGTTGGCCGGAGGACGGGCTGGCAATCAGAGTGATTCGCCGAGCGACTCATCGCTCTACGCCGGAATTTATGCACGTAAATTTGGCTTGAGCAAGAAGGGTCTGCTGCAGATTGATTATTCCTGCAGCTGGAATGACTTGGATCGCGTCATGGGTCGTCAGTACTGAGCGGGCTGCTTGTGCTTGATTTTGGGCTTCGGTTTAGTATCTAGTTAAACTATTCTTAGTTAAGAGAGCGGCTCCAAGTCAGCTATTTATGAATTATATAATCGCATGCGGCATATACATATGTACTTAGATCATTTCACATACATACAAAAAACAACAAAACAAAACAAAACCTGTACCAAATAATTAATATTGTTTTTAGTATTGTTTTTAGTCTGTGTCCAAGTCGCGCTTATATCGAGCGAAAAAGTCTTCGAGAATTATCGAATAAATTTGAAAATTTTTAAATATTTATTAAAGTGTTCGTTAGCAATTTAAAACTCACCATACGTGGTGAGGTTTGGTGAATTATTTAAATAATGCTGCCTACTTTTCTGCGCCAACTGAATTGAAGTCTTGAAAATGTGTGGCCTATTTTTAGGCTGCAGAATATAATTATTTCCCTTATAACGCATATATTCCTTATCCCGCATCTAAGTTCCTTTCGTGAGTTTTCCTTTAGCAAACATCTAAAGTTATTATTTTATTAGGAATTTTTAATTATAGTTTTTTTGTTTATCAGTTCGAGTATGCTAAACATATGTGTGGCAAAACTGGTTGGATCAGGCAACAATATCATTTACTCAGATGCCATGAGAATGATTTGTTGAAAAATTTATTTATTTATTTATCAAATTAAAATTGAAAAGAGCACAAAACAGTAAATTTTTTTTCAACTTTTGTAAAGCATAAAATTGTAAAATTTTTTTTCAAAAAAACCATGATAAAATTTTAATCAATTTAATATAAAATTACCGCACAGAAACTATGCAACAAACGCATACAAAATGTACATCCGTTTTAACGATTTTATTACAATATTAAATGTCCTCAATTACATAGATTGACATTTACAAATTGATTGCAGACATTAAGACAAAAACAACACCAATTTGAAAATTTCTAAAATTTGCATTTCACTTAATTTGTTATGTTCTCTATATATAAAACTATTAGTTAGAAATGCGCTGGGACACAATGAGAATTCCCAATGAACAAAGAAAATGCCGGCAAATTTATCAAAGTCGGCACAAAAACATTTTCCATGTTATTTGGAAAATTGTCAAACCAAATGATGTTGTATGCAAAGCGACTTTAGCTAATTGCTCACCTTTTGTAAAAGAGAAAATAGAAAAAAAGAAAACAGAACCTCGATGACGTCATAATTAATTAAAGTAAAACGATGGGAATTATTCTCAGCGTCATGTTTATACTCTTAAGGAGGGTATTTGATATATGTCATAGAATGTGTAGGGTTTTAAAGGAGAAATTTGAGAGCATTACGAGCTGGGATATTATAATGAAGTCTTACTTTCTATGTAGATTTCCCTAACAGGCTTGAAACCAGCTTAATTATACTTGATTATCTGGCTTGATTTTTCCTTAAAATAGTAAAAAAAAAAGGCAAAAGACGGTACGCCCTATTATTCATAATAATAATATATATTCATAACAATTTTCACAGTTATTATAATATATAAGCACCACAAGTTGACTGTCTTAAAAAAATTTAAGATCAGCCAACAACAAAACAAACAACAACTTAGGTTAACTGCACAATATACATACGGAGAGCGACGCTATTCTATGTGTGCAGGTTTGTTTAAAAACGGATAATTCTAAAAATAGAATTGTCCAGTTAGGAACTTGATAAATGAGCAGAAAAATAGCTGTTAGCGCAGGCTTAGAAATTAGAATTTACAAATGGGTCTGTTGATGTAAGTAACTAGTTGCCGGGATGACGTAGGGACCGATAGCTCAGTGGACAAGGCATCCGCCTAACGAACGACAGTGATCTCGGGTTCGATTCCCACCAGGCACCACTCATATACGGACAGTTTGAACAAAAAGAAATTCTAATACAAAGGTTACTGAAGAGACTTGCTTGGCAGCAGTCGAAATAGTACTATCTAACCTAAGCAGCCAACAAATTTAACTTTTCATTTTTTCAAATTCCAAAAAAAGACGACAAGCCAGCTAGATTTTCAATGTAAAAAAAAAATATAAATAATATTATGTCTTACCGAGAATTGAAAATTGGGGAAACTGTTCAATTTTAGGTTTTAATATACTTAAAGAATGTTGCCAGTATTTAAACTACATTTTATTACTATATCTTATAGAAGTTATAGAAAATGATTGAAAAATCAGTTAGTATAGGAAAATTGTTTTTTTTTTAAATATAAATTTGATTTTAATTTGATTGCCTTGCACCTTCAAATCTTACATTATTTTTAAGTAATTTTTGCTTGCATACTATTATTATAGTTTTTTATATTTTATATTTAAGAGTATTCAATCTTCGACAACCTGGTTTCTCTTAGGCTTTTTAAGTCAGCTATGTTGCAATGAGCGCATAAATTAGTCTATGTAGCTCCTCTGGGCCCATCAAAACGTGTAATTTGTTAAAAAGTTTCTGAAAATTGGACACATCAGTCGACGTTAATTAGCTGCTACTGAATAAACTGAATAATGCAAAAGCAGCTTAAATGGGACAGACAGTAAGTGAATAAGTTCAGAATGAAGAATATTAAAGTTAATGAATAAATTGCATGAAATCATGCTGAAAATGATCTTTACAAAGGCAATGCAAGTTTTTCTCTCTATATGTAATTAGTTGTAATTAGCTGACGATGAAATTTGAACTAAAAAATGGAAAATAAAAAAATATTAAAAAATATACTTATTAATAAGAATAGACAAATATAGATAAAACTTTAAGGTTTTTTTGTTCTCAGAAAGCCAATCCAATCTATTTCAAGATAATATCTAAGTTCAACTACACCTGCGAAAAAATGCAGAGTTTTTTTTTTATATTTATTCTCTATTGCTCTTTTCAATCTCATTAAACTTTATGGTTTAAATGAAACTTTGGGATAATATTCTGCTGACAAAACCGAAAAAAAACATATTCCTCTATGTAACTATATACTAGTATATTCAATGCATAAAATCGATAAGACAAATAAGACAAGAAAATTTTTGTACTCGCTGGAAAAATGTTTTCAGCATTTTTTTTTCCTCTTCTTCTTCTTTGCTGTGAATGCGATTTCAATTTCTCAATCCAATTTACCTTTGCAATACCCAATACTAATACCAATACGAACAAATATATACGAACACAAATACAAACACAAATACGAATGAGAGGACAAATGCAAAGCGCAAAGTAAATCATAAAAATAAAAAAAAATAAAAAAACAGAAAGAGCGACAATTTATCTTTGGTTTGGCGAAGTTTAAATACTCTAAATTGTTGATACGACAATTATATAAATATAATTTTAATCAAATTTTTGTTGGTTTTAAGTAAGTTAAAGCTTGTCAAGGATAAACATTATTTTTATCGGTCATTCCTATAATATATAATATTATATATAATATATATCTATTTCTATATTATATTATAACTATTTCTTCAAATACTTTCCTGTTGTAAGAATTTCATATACTTTTCCATACATTTAATTCAATCTAAGTGCACTTGTGTAAGAAGTAAAGAATTTTCCATCATATTTTCTATTATTGGGAGATTCAGTCTAATGGAAAAAAAAAATACTTATTTTATTAATAAAATTTTCGATTTTGATATATATTTTTTATATTTAGGAGCAGGAATTAATTTATGCTGTCAAAGATTAATATTTTCTATATAAACTTTAATTTTTTTCATATTTTTTGTGAAACTTTTGCCCCAAATAAATATTTATATTTTCTTTAATTCCAATAATATAGTTCATTAATAAAGTATTTTGATTTTAACATATATTTTATAATTAGGAGTAGAAATTAATTTTTTACTGTCAAAGAACAATATATTCTATATAAACTTTTGTTTTTTTTTTCATTTTTTTTTGAGAAATTTTTCCCCTAATTATTTATTTATATTTTCTTTAATTCCATAAATATGTTTGACTTATTTTATATGTTTGACCTATTTTTATACATTTCGGTGATTTGATAATTAAGTGATTTAATTACTAAATTTTAAAGGTATATATAACCTTAAAAACCATGATTTTTTTCACATAAATACAAAACATCAAACAGAAAGACTGTCCGATTCTCAAAAGACTCTCTTGGAAAGAGTATTATAACGCCAAGCACAGAATTCTGCATGCATAAAAAGCGATTCTACGAAAAAAATGGAGAAATGAAAGCAAGTGCAGGGACCGGGTAGCAGGGGGTTTGGGGCAAGGTGGGCAATTGGTTCACTTGGAAAATGCACATAAAAGCGCAAATATTTGCGCAACATTTTCAAACATCGTCGCCAGCAGACGTTGTGATAAAAATCGAACAGGCAAAAATATGCAAAATTGAAACATATAAAAAAATATTGAATAAAAAAAAAAGAATAAAAAAAAGAATGAAATCGCGATAAATGATATAAAGAAAGACTAAAAATGTGTTCACTTTATTTTTCTTTTGCTGGGATTTGCTTTTATTATTGTATAACGTCAAACATTTGCATGCGGCGGCAACGCTGCCGAAGAGTATGCCACAGTTTCTGCTTCACTGCCCCTTAACCTACCCACCTGCCGCACCTAAGCCCCCCCGCTTACCCACAAACATGCGAGCCACACGAATGAACAGCATTTTTTTTTGTGGACATGCAAATCGCAGCGAGAATATTTCGCACTTCACTGAATTGAACCCAAGGCAGAGAGAGAGAGAGAGAAAGAAGGAGTGAGAGAGCAAACCATAAGTCCTGACGCACAACACGTCCTTAAAAATTTCATCCTGCTTGCTTTGAAAAAGTGTTCAATTTGCGTTGCAAACGGAATGACAACGGCTTGCCAATGAATTGCACTCTATTTATTTAACTCAATTTAAAATTGAACGGATAAGAAAAATTCTACAATAATAATAATAAAGAAAATACTAGTTCGTTTGAAAATAAATAGAATTTGCTTGTTTGTTATAAATTATAAATATAAATATAAATATAATATATATAAATAAATGTAATATAAACTGTTAGCTAAATTTTGTTGAACAAAAGTCAACATAATTGCACTTAGTGTACGCATTGTTTAAAGATTATTAAATAGTATAAATAGTATTAAATACATATTCTTTTCTCCAGAAAAAATGTTATTTTATAAAGGCAAAGGCAACAACAAAACAAACAACAACTTAGGTTAAGAGCGACGCTATTCTATGTGTGCAGGTTTGTTTAAAAACGGATAATTCTAAAAATAGAATTGTCCAGTTAGGAACTTGATAAATAAGCAGAAAAATAGCTGTTAGCGCAGGCTTAGAAATTAGAATTTACAAATGGGTCTGTTGATGTAAGTAACTAGTTGCCGGGATGACGTAGGGACCGATAGCTCAGTGGACAAGGCATCCGCCTAACGAACGACAGTGATCTCAGGTTCGATTCCCACCAGGCACCACTCATATACGGACAGTTTGAACAAAAAGAAATTCTAATACAAAGGTTACTGAAGAGACTTGCTTTGCTTGGCAGCAGTCGAAATAGTACTATCTAACCAGCCAACAAATTTAACTTTTCATTTTTTCAAATTCCAAAAAATGACGTCAAGCCAGCTAGATTTTCAAAATGTTATTTTATCTAAAAGTGGTGTTCATTATTCTGAGTCCAATAATTAGCGCTATAGCATCTTTATTTTATATATATATTAACTATATACAAATCAAGTGTTTGAGTTACATTTTATATAAGTTTATGCATAATAAAACTCTACCAAATATGCGACTCTTAATTTTAATTGTATGCACTTAAACAGTTAACTATAAAAAACTGTTTTATAAATAGTTAATAAAACATTTTTCTTACATTACACTGGCCAAAGCCAAACTGTTAATTTTCTCGCTGTATTTCTAAGAAAAAATATTGTAAATTCCTTTTCCCAAATTGCACTTTAAATTGCAATTGCATTTAAATTTGTCGCGCCACTGGCTGAAGTTTGAATAAATCACATTTTAGTGATGACAAATGTGCAATTCGGCAGGCAACGAAATAAAAATGCAAACGGCAATCAGACAGGACATTATCTAAGCAAGAAACAAGGATACTTGCACTTACTTTGAATGTAATTAATTCTAATCAAAAGAAGTAGAAATAAGACGTTTTCGTGCTTTGTTTTAAAATAAAATGAACGATTTGATGGGAACGAATAATTGAGAATAAAATACTATAAATGAGAATCGATAGCTCAATTATTAAAGTAAATGCACAATTTGCCAATTTCTATTTATAATAAATATTTACAATTTAACTGAGCGAGAAAAAAAATAATTTAATAAAATTAAATTAAATTAAAAGTGAAATTAAGTTCTTCAGCTATATTCCTTTTGAAACAGTTACCTAAACGATAAAAAATTAATTAAAAAGTAAAATTTGAAACTTAAAATTAATAGCTAACTAAGCAAACAACCTAACAGAATTAATTATTTATCTATGTTTATATTTTATTAATTCCGAAATGCGCTTCTTTTGTACATTCTAGATACATTTTCATGATACCCTTTTCAATTAAAGCTCTTTTGTTTTTATAATAATAAAAGCAAACCTTATGTGGATATTGAAGCCATTGTTTTTTTTTTTTGGGGGGGGCTGTTCATTGTTTTAAATATACGTCATATATCATGCTGAAAAACTTTTCGTTTAAGCCTCATGAAAATTTTCATTCCGCTTGCAGTGGCATGTCAAAAATCTGCAACTAAATGCCGTCATAAATTACAGCCAGCTGTCAAAACTCACAATTGTTGTTATTGTTGTTATTGTTGTTGTTAGCAGGCAACGCATGCAAACAATGAGAAATACTAAAAATAAACTTGAAAACTTAATTAAACTTTTTTTTGTATTTTTCGGCATGCTAAAAGAGCAGAAACAATAACGTCAGAGATGCCAGCCAGAACAATGCATAACAGGAGCAACAAAACTAACTGTAAACATATAGAAAGTAAAGTTGCTTGAATATCCCAACTGCTATATACTCGATTTGCATTACAGGGATTCTGGGAAGATCGTTAATCGTGCTTGGAAATGATATTAAATTGTGTGCATTAAATGCTGTTGCTCTAAGCTTAATTCGAGGATCGTTTAATATTTATTTTTAAAACATACAAAACTAATATTTAAATCCACAATACAATCATGTGTTTCAGACTTTCAATGCTGCCATATTTATTATATTTTTAATTTAACAAACTCTGACAATATATTAAAGTTTAAGTGCATAAAAAGACAAACTTTACACAATACCAAAATACACTTTGTGCTTGCTTTGTAATGCGAGTATTAATATATGTATATAGCATATATATATAGTACAATAGACTTTTATATATAACAACAAACTGAGTCACTCAGTTGGCTCGTCAAACAAAAAATGGAGGCGCACTGTTTCCGCCAGGGGATTTCCCCTTTTTATGCAATTTGCCAGCCATTTCGCACCTTGCAAATGTGAGAATGTTTTTTAATTAAAACACACAGCTTGAAGGTTGAAATATATATGTATATATAAGGTAACATATATATATATATATAAAGTATGCCCCAGGCTGCCATTTGCTAATGAATAAGTTAATTTTGTTCTGG
This sequence comes from Hirtodrosophila alboralis, assembly GCA_035043045.1. Taxonomy (NCBI): domain Eukaryota; kingdom Metazoa; phylum Arthropoda; class Insecta; order Diptera; family Drosophilidae; genus Hirtodrosophila; species Hirtodrosophila alboralis. The sequence continues at coordinate 581,875 of JAWNNH010000511.1, read as the reverse complement.
CCGCGTTGCGGTACCTTTTTAAGACCTCCACCCCCTTTACAAGTGTTATTTATGTGGCCAATGCCTGTCGCACATTTTAAACCCTCAAAGTGGTCATTAGAGACTTTGCTTCACTTTGTACAGTTTGTACACTTTGTAATTTAAGCACGCACACTCTTACATGTTCACACACACAAACACACACACACACACTCTGTAGGGGGGCGCTGCATTGCGTATACTTAATATTTATATATAGGCAACCTTCTCAGTCACGTTCAACAATAGTTTGTGCTAACTATATATAAACATCTCTATATATTCTTAAATACATATATATACGCCATTCTGTAAATGCAAATTAAGTCTTTGCTGTGTTGTATTATGCCAAATGGGGGGCGTAATTGGGGCGTGGCATTTTTAGTAGTAGTAGTAGCAACAGCGACGCCAAAGTGTTGAAAGTTACGTAAGCTCCAAATCCATTAGTTGAACCAGCTAAATTAAAATAAAAAGCTGCCTGGGCGCTACACTTGTCCCCCTCGGAGTCCTGCAGTTAGCCAAAAGGGTAATGGTATGGGTAAGGTGGGGGGAGCAGCAGCATGATTCTGCAGCACATTGTGGGGCAACTGGGGGCAACAAGTGTTGTAGTGTTGCAGCAACTTAAGAGTCAATTCTCAATTCATTCTTATTTTAATTCTGTGCTGGAAGATCAAAGAAATTTTAAGAATTTATATAGGCTACAAAAAATATGATTTAAATATTTATAATTATATTGAAAATCTAGCTGACTCGACGTCATTTTTTGGAATTTGAAAAAATGAAAAGTTAAATTTGTTGGCTGGTTAGATAGTACTATTTCGACTGCTGCCAAGCAAGTCTCTTCAGTAGCCTTTGTATTAGAATTTATTTTTGTTCAAACTGTCCGTATATGAGTGATGCCTGGTGGGAATCGAACCCGAGATCACTGTCGTTCGTTAGGCGGATGCCTTGTCCACTGAGCTATCGGTCCCTACGTCATCCCGGCAACTAGCTACTTACATCAACAGACCCATTTGTAAATTCTAATTTCTAAGCCTGCGCTAACAGCTATTTTTCTGCTCATTTATCAAGTTCCTAACTGGACAATTCTATTTTTAGAATTATCCGTTTTAAAACAAACCTACACACATAGAATAGGGTCGCTCTCCGTATTTTATTTATGTGTATGTTACCAATTATTATTAAAGTGCAGAAGATTGAATTGCAAACATACTCAAAAGTTTACAAATAAGAATATTCAAAATTTATTAAGCTTTATACACTTTTTTTTTTAATATTGAAGTTGACTTAGCTGCCATTTAAAGTAGTATAAAAATTATTTAAAATAAATATAAGATCAACAATATTTGACAGTTATGTAAACTGAATTCCAAAATCTAATTTTTTGATTTGTATTTTATTTTTTCTACTTTTTGTCAATTGAAATGTTGGCAGCTTACTTATTAAAAGAAGATTTACAAATATATTCCTAATCCCTTTTATAAAACTGTCAACCTATCAATAAATTAAACAAGTCTTTTCATCTTTGATTCTACATGACAAATACCTTTTTTTTTATATTTAATTTGGCAAACGTCAACCTGGCCTAGGCCACAAATTGGGATTACGCAAAGCGCATTGAGGAGGTACACAAAAGCAATAAGTAAGAGTAATTCAGATGGGAATGAACAACTCAGAGTTACTCTGCAAGTTGGTGTGAAACATTAATATGCAATTTTTTTTTTATTTATCAAAATCTTTTTACTTATTTGATATTAGAATTTATTTTGTTAGACCGAAAAAAACAACATTAAAATTCGTGCATTTTAAAAGTTATGTAAATATATAAAAAAAAGCTAGTATATTTAGATATACAGGAATTATATGAAAAGTTGGGGATATTTTGCATAAATAACTAGATTTTATATTGTGTATGCTGATCTAGAACACTCTATTCTTTTAAAAGTTAAAGCTTCCAGTTACAAACAACTTTACTATACCTTTTTCAAACTCCTTTTTATAGACAGGGTAGAAAAGCCAAGAAAAAGCATAATTTATTTCACAAAATAAATGAAACAATTTATTTATATTTATTATACTTGTTTAGCCTGTTTCTTTCAGTACGTTTACAATTTGTGTGCAACATCAGATAAATCCGACAGCCCAACAAAAAATATTGCAAAAGTGCACTAAATTACAACAAAATGGTTTTTTTTTGTGCAAAACAGAATAATTTAGAAGATGTCATTTCGGATATGGAAACTGATGCAGCAGTTTTGAACTTTGCTTGAACTAATTGGCATAAATAATTTTTAACATTCAGTAGAATAATAAATGTAATGCCAGAATAAAGGGATTTTATTACACACTGAATTTTCTTTACTCTAATAATTTTTTTTTTAAATATAAAAATTGTTTATGAATCTTAAGTCCTTTGTGAATAGTGTAAGTGCAAAAGATTTCCATTTTTAATTTTTTTAATATCAAATATATATTTTTTAATAATAATAAATTGTAGAGTCGTATCGTAGAGTATCTGTCTCCTTGACCGATATTAAAATATGGAATTCTTACAACGACTTTTTGCAGAACTCGTATTTTACATGGACAAATAAATTTTAATAAATAAATTATATAAAATATATTGTATGCTGAGACCTCAGGTATATAAATAAATAAAATATACAAAATATATTGTATTCTTAGAGCTCAAGTATATATATATAAATAAATAAAATATATAATTTTATATAGCAATATAACTCAAATTCAAATAAATATAATTGGTTAGAAATAAAATATCTTCGTTTGTAATATTTCTCAACTCCTAAGATATATTTCTTTATTTTCTTTAAATTTATGTGACCGCCACGGCGCGTTCATACAATCTGAAACCAAAAATGCGCTGATGCAATATACAAAGTTGTGTGCGCGAAAACGAGATGGCAATATGTAAATTTAAATTTCATCATAATGCGCAGTATAGCATCATGCATGTACTCTTGTATGTGTGTGTGTTTGCGGCGAATGTGCAGCAAAAAACGAAGTGAAAATGAAACGATCGTTGCTATTCAAAATGCGCAGCCGGCCGTTAATATTTGAACTGGCTGCGTTCCTCAACAATAATACATATTAATATTTCCGATCTCCTTAGCAATTTTATAGCACATACAAATTATTTAAAAATATTTATAATAAATATGGAATAACTTTCTAACACTGAGCTATAAAATCAAGGTAGTTTATGATAACGTTTCATAAATAAACTGCCTAAAACTCCAACAAAGCTCTTTGTAAATATTATTAAAATATACATACTTAAACTGCCAATTGTCATGCTGAACAAGTATATGCGATTAAGTTGCTCAAACTATATAACACATTCTTGATACCCTAAAAAAGAATATAATAAAATGTTATACTGGCAAATATATTTTCGCTTTGCGCTGACGTTGTGGCAACTGTAAAATTTTATGCAACACATACGTGGCAAATGGCGCTGCCAACGTGACGAGGACGTACAAGTCCTGGCAGCAAATAAATATAACACCAGGCCACATGGCTGTCTTGGCAGGGCGGCCAGGACCTCAAACTGCCATTGCTACTGTTTCTGCTGCTGCTCCTGCTCCTTCTGCTCCTGCTCCTGCTGCTGTTTCAGTGTCAGTGTGTCAAGCAGCGTGCGATGTGGAATAATTTGCAAAATGTCATTATTAGTTTGGATTTTGCGCAGAGCAGAGCAACTAAGAAGGCGATGATGAGGAGCAGTCCAGGACACGTTCTCGTATTATATTCTGTTATCGTTGCTGTGGATAAGTTGGCCAAAATGTGGCGCTGCTGCCATGTTAATGCCACCAACAACCAATCAACCACCCACTCGTATATCATCATCAAGGCTGTGGCAAGCTTATTTGTGTGGCATTGTTGCTTTTATTGTCTACCTGCAGGACACGTAGCCGCCGTCTCTGCTGTATGCCACATGCATAAGTAAACAGGACGATTGGCTTTACTTAACCGAAGATACTAAGGAACTAAGACTAAGAAACATTAGGCAGTCAATGTAAATGAAATTAAAATACATATTCCTGTATATCCCGATACAATGCCAGGACAGGTGAAATAAGCCATATGATGGATTGCAGCTCAAAGAGAAAAATAAAGATAAGCAGAATAAGGAAAAAAAAACGGAAATAAAAGGAAAGAAAAGACAACAAAAGATTGTATTGTATTTTATTTTAAGACTGTTGATTTTTTATGTGTGTGCATAAAAAATGAATGAAAATAATACTTGATGATCAAACAGATTATTTGCCAAAAAGAAAAGGTTTTTGTATTTTTAGTTCTTATTAAAGTTAATTTAATGGCTTTGGCTTATTGATGCTTTGTGTTTGTATAAAAGAAAATGTAAGGTAATTACAATATATATACTTATAGCTTTATATAATAGCATATGAAACTTAAAATATAATAGAAAATAATAATTACAAAAAGACTTTCATTAAATTCCCATTCCGCTTTTTTATTTCTTGATAAAATTGTGGCTCGAATGAGCACTCTTTAACTAGTTTAAGATTAAGTGTTTTTTTTGTTATATTAATTTAAAATAAAGCTGTTAAGACAGTATAAAAATTATTCAGAAAATAATAGAATTAAAAATACAAAAACATTTTCTGTTATATTTATTTTCTATTAGATTGATGTAAGTATTTTTTAAAGTTAAAAAAGTAATTCCAACTCAATGAAATTCCCCTCATGAAATATTTATCGAATAACTATTGTACATATATCTACTGTTCCAATAAAAATTAAATTTATTCAAAAAAACAATTCCTTTTACCAGATTAATAAATTTATTTTACTGCTAAAGTTCCAATTCGTACCTTTATTCTTGGTTAGAAATAAAACACCTTCGTTTGTAATATTTCTCAACTCATAAGATATAATTCTTTATTTTATTTAAACTTATGTGACCGCCACGGCGCGTTCATACAATCCGCTGTCTTAATAAAAACTGAAACCAAAAATGCGCTGATGCAATATACAAAGTTGTGTGCGCGAAAACGAGATGACAATATGTAAATTTGAATTTCATCATAATGCTCAATATTGCATCATGTATGTACTCTTGTATGTGTGTGTGTTTGCGGCGAATGTGCAGCAAGAAACGAAATGAAAAAGAAAAGATCGTTGCTAATCAAAATGCGCAGCCGGCCGTTAATATTTGAACTGGCTGCGTTCCTCAACAATTCTATTAAGTTAAATTAATTCCACATATTTTATTTTTTATTCAACTACAAAATTCACTCTAAATTTTGCTAACAAATGATTAAAAATTTTAAAAATACTTTTAATAGCATTTTTTAATTAAAATAGAAATATTTAAATTAAATGTACCCAAGTATGTTTATAGCTTCTTACAAGTATAGTAAAGTATCTAATCTATTCTAGTCTAATCTAGTATGCTATACATCTGTTTAAAGCTTTTTTCTATATTCAATATAGGCTGTAGGGCATTCAGAAATCGGAGTATAGATTTTCTATAACTTTTAATAACATTTTGAGCATTCGCTGAACCTGCACAAATGTCAAACTCATAAACTTAACTGGCGCACATGTGTGCTATATAAAAGTATTTCTATATAACTCTGGCAATAAGTCATAATGTCACAAACGTGTTGTGGCTTTTGTGGCTGTGTGGTGTTTATTTGAAGATTGTCTGGGGGGCAAGTTTGTCGACCTGCCACCACCCAGCTGATCAACTTGCCACATGATTGACTCCAGCATCAGAGAACTGAATTGAAAGACTTTTGTCTAGAGTTTAAAGATAATGAAATTATGCCAGGATATATACTATATATTGTGTTTAGATAGACAACAGTCTATCAGTCAATCAGTCAGTCACCATGTCATTATATTTGTATATTTGTAATTCTCTTTTAAACGGGGGAAAGAGAGCAGAGAAATTCTTCTTGTGTCAACTTTGGCATCTAATAAAGCTTATGGAGCACAAAATTGGATTTGCATACATTATTGGTTAACACAAGTGGAAAGCAGGGAAATCAGGCCCAAGTCACATGGAAAATGGAAAATGGAAAATGGAGCACACAAGTTGCTAACTCAGCCCTGTAATGCGTTAATGGAAAATACTTTACAGTGTTGGCCTTAATTCACAGTGGTCAATAAAATTTAATCTTGTTTCAATTATATTGTAAACTTATTTAAAAGGATTTAAATTCTTTACGAAAAAATAGTCTTTATCGAAAAACTTTTGCATATGCGAAAGTTATAAAAACTAAGATTAATTATAAAATTTTTGGTTTTTTGTGAAATTTTCTCTTGAATTTTGGCAGCCTAATATTATTTACATATAAAGAGTTTTGATAAATTCATTAAACAGAAGTTTTTTATAGTGAATTCTTTATTTTTTGTGAAATTTTCTCTCAATTTTTGTCAGCCTAATATTACTTACGAATATTGGATTTTCATAAATGCATTTAAAAGAAGTTTTTAAATGATATTTTATTTAAGTAAAAAATTGCTTAAAATTCTAATTTATCCACTATATTATGAATTCCATTTTCAAAACAATTACAGAGATATTAATGCATTCACATCTATTAAAATAAGTCTGAAAGTTTAATACAAATACAATTTAATGGGAAATTTATTTATTTATTTATTTATTTATTTATTTATTTATTTATTTATTTATTTATTTATTTATTTATTTATTTATTTATTTATTTATTTATTTATTTATTTATTTATTTATTTATTTATTTAGATATTTATTTATTTATTTGGTTTCCCAGCACAACAAGTATGAACTTATAATTTAATGTGCTAGTCACAACGTGTAATAAATAATATATTTCTCTTCTTTTTTTTTAATGGGAAGTTTATTTATTTATTTATAGTGCGAACTTAAACTTAAATTTAATTTCTAAGCAGATCTTGCTTTATATATATTCTACTAAATTCATATACTTAAAATCGATATGGAAACTTATATCATGGGCTTTTTATTATCAAATATGATATGAGGCCTTCCGATGACCTTCTTATAAGTTTAAATCTAATTTTATGTAGTACATCTAGCCGCAAAAAAATCAAATTGTAATATTCGAACTGCAACATTTAATTGTATTTAATATTATTTAATTTAAATAAATTTTAAATAAATCTATAAAAGAAATCTGCAATTCAACCACTGTAAAAATTCCCAAAAAACTTTGCATTTGTGGCATGTTTTTTTGGTTGTGTGTTTATATGTATTTGATTGCCGTGAATGCGATTAAGTTGAGCTTTTGACTTCAAAAAAGCGACTTAATTTGATTGCCAACTGAATAAGCAACGGCAGACTCCTGCGTCCTGCATCTTTTTGTCCTTCGACACATTGCTTAATAAGACACGCCTCATAAATCTCCAAGGTGCAGTTGTATGGGTCATATGGGTTCCATAAATTAAATGAAACGCAACAGCAGCAGCAACAAAAAATTGCGGATAAAAATGAAAAATGCACAACGCAGTTGCCTTGAGTTTCAGCCCATACCCCCACCCCCATTCCCTACACACATGTCCTGCATTTTAATGTCCTGCGTTGTTAGTGCGCCTAGAAGCAGGCCACAGGCAACAAAAAGGTCAATGCGAAGCATCCTGCGGCTGTTTGCGGTTTCTGGTTGCATGTGACTCCTCTGCTTGCAACACTTTCCTGCGGTCATCACAACGGTTTCAAATTACGACCAGGCTGCTTGTTAGTGCAATTTGTTACAGTGCATGTGGCACGCAGCTTGTAATAGATAATATATTCGCATATATATACTTATAAATAATATACATATATATACGGCTTGTTTGTGTCATTCCAAACTGTTGGCAGAAATATGTATATATGGTAATTATTTAATATAACTACAAGACTTTTATAAGTTAATTTAAATTGCATGAAGTGTGACATAAAATAAGAAGATATTTGTATATTTTATGTATAATTTAATTTAAAATGCAATGAAAGTTTAGAATTATCAGTTTTCTTGTGGTTTAGCTATAATATTAATATTTTCTATCAACAGATTGTTATTACAGCTAAATATTACTAAATAGTTGTAGCAGAAATTGATCAAGGATGTGTAGCCTTTAATAAAGTATTTGTACGCACTTTTATCATATTAATTTCTTTAAATACAAAGCAGCCATTAAATAGGTATTTTATTATGACAAAATTGCTACACATTTTATATATACATATATATCAAATATTATTTCAAATAAACATCAAATATTACACCAAGGCGTTTCTTATATTCAAATAATATTAATAATTTCTAGATCTTAAGAGATTTTTGACAACATTAAACACTTTGCTAACAATTATACAAAATACAAAAATTCGTTAAAAAACATATTATACAAGGCAATTAAATAGTATTAGGTCATATATACATTAAAGTTTTCCAGCAGAAAACTGTCTAAAAGTAATGGCAATTGATAAATTAATAAATTAAAAAATTGAAAATCTAGCTGGATTGACGACATTTTTTGGAATTTGAAAAAATGAAAAGTTAAATTTGTTGGCTGGTTAGATAGTACTATTTCGACTGCTGCCAAAAGCAAGTCTCTTCAGTAACATTTGTATTAGAATTTATTTTTGTTCAAACTGTCCGTATATGAGTGGTGCCTAGTGGGAATCGAACCCCGATCACTGTCGTTCGTTAGGCGGATGCCTTGTCCACTGAGCTATCGGTCCCTACGTCATCCCGGCAACTAGTTACTTACATCAACAGACCCATTTGTAAATTCTAATTTCTAAGCCTGCGCTAACAGCTATTTTTCTGCTTATTTATCAAGTTCCTAACTGGACAATTCTATTTTTAGAATTATCCGTTTTTAAACAAACCTGCACACATGGAATAGCGTCGCTCTCCGTATGTATATTGTGCAGTTAACCTAAGTTGTTGTTTGTTTTGTTGTTGGCTGATCTTAAATTTTTAAGACAGTCAACTTGTGGTGTTTATATTATAATAACTGTGAAAATTATTATGAATATATATTATTATTATGAATAATAGAACGTACCGTCCCTTATTGGTAAAATTGGCAAGGTTTTAGTGACGTTGGATTGTTAAATTAAAAATCTAGCTGGATTGACGTCATTTTTTGGAATTTGAAAAAATTACGTCAATCCAGCTAGATTTTCAATTTAACAATCCAACGTCACTAAAGCCTTCCTAAATTAAAAAATAATAATTTTATTGCATTATATAAAACATCAATATTTCTTGAACTACATATACCCATCAATCCCATTTTCTAAGCAGCAATTGATTAATAAACTTGGCCTTGTTCTACTGCAACTAATTAACTGCCAACAGGCAAGTTCCACACAATTCAATTATGCAATTTGCATAAATATAAATAAAAAAGGACACAATATAAGCAAGTTAAGGACTGATGACTGACTCCATTAGCGGTGAATTTCTACGGATATTCCCGTGATCCAATTACACAAGTGAAAACTGTGCTGTGCGCCACGTGGCGTATGAGTAACGCATTATTAAACATGCGCCAAGAAGCAAACATTAAAATATAATACATTTCTGCATACTTACTATATGTGTATGTATGTACATATTATAAAAAAGAAAATGTAAATGAAATTCACTAAACGAATTCTCTTGTAAAACGGTCACACCCAAGCGGGCGGTCGTTTGTACAGTGAGTACAGCCTAATGCCAATGCGAACTGTGGGTGGTCAGCACAAATGACAACAGCGACACATTTTGCATACAAAAGCATTGGCAATTGTCTGAAGAGGGGCCGCGGGGGCGGCACTTGACGGACCCACAGGCCACAAGCGTAATATTTCAGAAGGACAACGCTCACTTGGCTTTTCTTTTTGTTTGGCAAACAAAGCTCAAAGGGGGAAGGGCGATGACTGGCAGCAACAAGCCATAAATCAATTGACAGTGCAGATAAATTGCAGAAAATTACTTGATATTTACGGTCAGCGCACACACAAAGCCAAAAGGAAGACGCTAGGGCGGGTAAAGGGGCCACAAAAGTCGACTTGGCAACAGCAACAGCCGTGCTTTAGCCCTGCCACGCCCACACAAATGCAACAAGTTTATTCTTGTTTTTTTAGCTGGCATCAATGACACTCAAGGACAGCAACATTGCCGGCCATAATTACACATGTTCCATCTTTGAGTGTGTGTGCCACATGTCGTATTAGTAATAAGTGCCTGTCCTGCACAGTGGATCAATAATTATGATAAATGACGTAAATATATGCAATTTATTTTTTTTATTAAAGTGATATGTTCAATACTTTTTATTTATTTTTTTTTTTTAATTTTAAGACATCCTTGTATCACCAAGTATCCCCTTGTTTGTCTATTAATTCAGCCTATTCAATATTAAAGCAGTTTAATTTTCATATTGCATTTAAAACTTACAAATTTCCATAAATTAATAACATTTTACAACAGTAATATTATTCAGGAAATACCTATAAAATCACTATATTTAAATCTTAATAATGGTTTAAGATGTTATAAAATATCTTTAAAAAAAAAACACAGTTGAAAATTACAATTTGAAAATCAATAAGTTATGTTTTTCTGTGCCTCAAAAGATAACTTTGTTTTCTATACAGAATACTTGACTTTTATACAAAGATAGAAGAATACTTTAATAGAAGAATACTTTAATATATAGATATATGTAATATATCTATAATATATAATAAATAAAAATACACAATTCGATAGCTTTCTTCATTCGAACTCGATTGCTTTGAAATTATGAAAAACCATTTCGTGTTACTTTATAATTCTCGCTCTTAAATCTTTGTACAAATAAATATAAATAAAATTGAAAATTTGCAATTACGTTAATTCTTATATTTCTTTAGCAAACTTGGTAATATTTAATATAAAATGTCAATAATAGTTTAATACATAGCAAACTTGGTAATTATTAATAAAATATATCAATAATATATCAATAATATATAATAAATATAAATATATATATACAAAATTACATAGTTTTCTTCATTCGAACTCGATTGCTTAGAAATGTTGAAATAAAATTTTTTTTTACTTTAAAATTCAAGCTCTTAAATCTTTATACAAATAAATATAAATAAAATTGGAAAATTTGTAAATACCCTAATTCTTATATTTCTTTAACATATTTCACAATTAGCTTATACTTTATTAGTTATATTTTTGCTAACACTGTGCCACATCAATCGCACAACATGAGCCAAAAAACTGTCAATAGCAAACTGCCAATGCTTTTATGAACTAGAAAACTTGCCCCATCCTTTTGCTGTTCTACCTACATATCCTGCTGTGAACAACAGGCGCTGAGGAGGTGTTAGGGGTGTTTGGGTATTTGGGCATTTGGAGAACTCGATGATGTGGTGCCTGTGTGCATGTAATTATTGTGTCAAACTGAGGTGTATGCCACTGGGGGCCAAAGAGAAAGGAACAACCTTGTGTAGGTCCTGTGACTGTATAAAAGCAGAGCCAGTTGTTTATGGCTCGAACTAGACTCATAATTGCATTGTTGCCGTTGTAATTACTGGCAAACATGCAGTTAATTAAAATCATTAAAATGCCTTTGAGTCAAAACATCAGACATCAGCAGCTGCTCCTGCTGCTGCTGCTCCTGCTGCTGCTGTCACCAAATGGAATTGGAATGGCCAATGGAATGGCACAGCCTGTTCACTGTTTTAATTTCCGACACACGCCAGGCAATCCTTACAGCAGGATATGCTTGTACTTATATATATATTTAAAAGGCAGTATATATACTCGTTTATAAGTATATATGTATATATATACAGATACAAGGCAAGTCAGAATTAGTTTGCTTGAGTTGCCGAAGAGGAAATACCCTTACAGACATTTTTTTCGAATAAATTCGAGTGGCAATTGAACTATATAATTATATAATCTTTATAAAAAATACAGACCCCAGTAAATTAATTTTCTGATTTTAACATTCTAAATGAACAAATTTTATTTACTTTTCCTTGTGCAGTAATATATTATTTTATAAATTATTAATTAATTTATTAACTATACACTTTACATTAGATTTGAGCAATTTATATATTATTTCCTAATATTTTTAATATTTCTTAATTTCAGCAAAAAAAAGATGTATCCATAATATTTGTATATATCTGTAAATACTAACACTTTAAAAGTTTTTTAATTACATAGAAACAACCTGATCAAACATTAAAATTCTTATTTTTTTTTAATACATAAGTATATTTATTTTTACGCCAACCATAAATATTAATTGATTTTCAGACATTTGTCTGAAATACTTTATAGAATCGAAGGCAAAGAAAAAAAACCTTCTTTAATAACATATTTCATGTCAAAGCATTATTGAATGACATATTTCATGTCAAAATTAAATTACCGTCTTTAAGGGAATAAGAAGATGACTTGATGTCGTCAGATTGTGTGTAAATTATTATGATTTCAGTTCTTTTATATACCAGCAAGAAGTACATTAAGTTTATTATCAAATTGGCAACAATTCAAAGAAAGTTCCCTTCAATTTTACAAGTAAATTATATGTTATATTAAATTAGAGAGACTCGAGAGCAAAAAATTTATATCTAAGCAAAGGCAAAAATTCATTTCAATTGTCATATTTGTTAGCTATATCTTCAAATTGTAACAGTTTCGGTTTATTTTAAATTTAAATTTGTATATTTGTACACTAAAGAAAAAAGAAATTTTTTTAAGTATAGAAACACTTTCGATAAAAAAAATAAAATAAAATTCTACAAACAGAGTATAAATCTCTACAAAGAAGTGAAAATTTCCACAGTACGAATATATTTTCTATGATATGAATAAACGAAAAAAACGTATGGGTTTATAATCGGAAGTATGGATTTTCTACAATATGAAATCCAGGTGTTCTATGAAATGAATATAAAATTCATTAAACTGCAGAAAATTTTCTATGCTCAATATAAATTTTTACAAAATATGTTGACTTATTTCTTTAACCAAAGTGAAGTAATTTTTTTATTTAAATTTAAAAAAATAACGGATTTTTTTTATTATGGACATAAAATTATAGATTTTTCCATGTTTTGTAAAAAAAGTTTCCTCGAGATATCGAAATAATTAAATAAAATAAATAAAACAGAAAATTTTATCTGCCATAGTTACTACATTTTCTTCATTTTGTGGTAATTAAATCTACTGGGCATAAAAAAATTTCTATGGCGCTATTTCTATCCTGTTTTTCCAACCACTGACGTCAGTTTTCCACAATTGGATGTACACTTTTTTTTGAGTGTAGAGATTTATATTAAATTTTTTTTATTTTTTTAAAGACCGAAAGATCATGACAACTTCGTTGTGTCAATTATTGAAACTCTCTCTTTTTTGTCGATTTCTTTTTCTTCCCTTTATGTGAGTATCAGTGCCAGGCACACATTTTTTTTTTTTTGGAGCTTGGGAAGTCACAGTTACCTACCCAAAGGAACGTCTGCACTTGTCACTTATTTTATTCGTGCCCGATGACATTGTCAGGCACGTTTTGTAGCTGCTTTTCCATTTCCAAACTGTGCTGCCTAATAGATTTATTTTGATTAATGCTTTTGACTGCAAATACTGAAATAAATGATTGAAGTTTGCCTGTTAAGTCAACGTTTGTATTTGACAAGGTAGTGCCATGTAAATGTCACTTAAACACATACTATAAATCAAAATCTGAGACATTGTTAGAAATAACATTGACATGAAAAACTGTTTAATATCATAACACTACTCAGCTCAAAGCTAACTGACTAAATTAAATCAAAATGAAAGACATTATCTTACTCGGGAGGGCGAAAAACAAAGTTATTAAGTCAACATGTACAGTTCGTTCAATGTGTACACACCTAGCGCATAGAATATTTACAAAAATACGTTCTTTAGAGTTTTTAGTATTTTTTATTTGATAAAAGTTCTTTTAGCGTTGCCACTTCGATTCAAAATGAGAACTGCTACTTTACTCTCTCTTTAGTAATTTATGGTCACTCTAATTAATGCAAACGCGCCTTTAACAGCAAAATTAGACAAATTGTAAAAAGAAATGGCATTTATACAACCTTTATCAAATGTAGGGCAGCTGGGAGTCTGCCATAGTTTTGAGTCATGATTACTAATGAGAAAACTATTGTTGTAATCATGCTATATTGCTACAACATTAATCCAATCCTAAGCCTGAACAATCGAAGCACACATAAAGCATGTTTAATGCTGATGAGCATCATTGGTAAACTTGATTACAAATACAATATTGTATTCATGGACTATGCTATGGCAACGCATTCTTATAATTAATGAGTTTAGTCTGGGTCTCCTGTTTCCTGGCAAAGGATAAGGTAGGCTTCCCAGGCTGATAGCATTGTCATTGTTTATGCTTCTTCTGTTTGCAGCTGTTATTTTATTCAAAAGCTTTGCCTTGAGTTAATTTGCGCACGTGCTAGAAATTGTTCGTCCCTCGGCCGGATACACTCCCAATTGTTAGGAGGAAGCTGTCAGAAAACTCATTTCTTATGTATCCATAGATACAACTAAGTGCGAGACATTTGTCTTTGGCATGTAATCAAATTGCTACAAATTGGTGATTGAAACAGGCGCCTGGAGAGCGCAATTAATATTTTACGACCACTGAATATATGAAAGGTGCCATATAATTTGAAATGTTTCACAGCATTTTAATTGTCCAACAAATGTTGCGGAAATACAATAATAATAGCTTTGAAAATGGAGAAATTATAACAAGAGAATGATCTGCTAAAGCTGGAAACGACTGAGAAAATTTGCAATGTCAGAGAAGCAATAAACAGCTGAAAAATGCAAAAACTCTGGACAGAAGTGGGTAAAAAGCTAGAAACATAAAAAAAAGCAAAATGGTCTTAACAATATTAAAAGTAGAGTAGTTAAAAATGATTTATGGAAGAAAAAACAAACCAGAAATACACGAATAAGACATAACAATAATAATAAACAATTTATTGCATTTTCAAGATAATTAATAAATATGTGTTAGCAAATTAAGCATATCTTATTATATAAATTGAAAGACAAGTATTTTCCAGCATTTTAACAAATTTTGATAAGACACAAATATATAATAATCATAAAATGTAACAAAATTTAAATTTTCCATTTTTCTTCGGATTTTTCTTTATACAAATTTAAATATCATACAAATTTAATAATATTTTAAAAGACAAACCAATCTGCTTTTTTTTATTATATAATAAATAGTTCTTGATCTACATATGACTAAATTAAGCCTATTGCTTATGACAAATAAAGATAACCTACTTGTTAAGCTGACATGTCAAGGAAAGATAATTGTTGAGGAAAGCAGCCAGTTCAAATATTAACGGCCGGCTGCGCATTTTGAATAGCAACGATCGTTTAATTTCCTTTTCGTTTCTTGCCGCACATTCGCCGTAAACACACACACATACAAGAGTACATGCATGATGCAATATTGAGCATTATGATGAAATTCAAATTACATATTGCCATCTCGTTTTCGCGCACACAACTTTGTATATTGCATCAGCGCATTTTTGGTTTCAGTTTTTCTAAAGACAGCGGATTGTATGGACGCGCCGTGGCGGTCACATAAATTTAAAGAAAATAAAGATTTATATCCTATGAGTTGAGAAATATTACAAACGAAGGTGTTTTATTTCTAACCAATAACACTAGTTTACAGCAAAAAAGGAACTGGGCTCTCATATCCTTTTTTTGGTGTATTTTTGGTCGCTGATTTCAAAAATGCAAACCATTTATTTTTTCAAAGAATGGTTTTCGAGAAAACCGCGAATAGCTAGTTTTTTGGCAGTCTTTCGACTTATTTGTTCATATCTACATGAGATCTTATTTGAACTTTACCCTGTTCATCACTTTTCCAGTCATATTTGGAGATAAGAAGTTTCAACTGACTAGAAACTTTAGCTATTGCGGCGATTTGAATGGATTGTTTGCTTTATTTAGAGAAGATAATGATCCTGAAGATTGGTGTATCTTAGCGAATATTTCCGCTTTAATTTTTCCGTAGACAATACGCAACATTTTTTCTTTTAATATACTAACGTATCACTGTTTTCTCTCTTAAATTGTAAATTTTCGACAAATATGACTAGAAAAGTGATGAACAGGGTAAATTTTTTCTTGGGTGTTTTTACTAATTGCTGAATAACTACCATATTTAACGACCGATTTGGACAAATAAATACTTAAAATATTCGTAAATGAATTATCTAACATAATAAATCTTAAAAAGTATTTAAACGAATTTTTTAAATTTTTAAAAGGCCAATTGAAATTCAGCAATTTTTCAAAAATGCAAAAAAAGTTCACATTTTTCAACTTCGAGGGTTTATAATGGCTTTGTTTCTTATTCGATTCGCATAAACGGCATACCGTTAGAAAGACGATACAATTATCTATTGAATTGTGTAACATTATTTAAGTTCAAATAAGATCTCATGTAGATATGAACAAATAAGTCGAAAGACTGCCAAAAAACTAGCTATTCGCGGTTTTCTCGAAAACCATTCTTTGAAAAAATAAATGGTTTGCATTTTTGAAATCAGCGACCAAAAATACATCAAAAAAAGTATATGAGAGCCCAGCTCCCTCGATCAAAAAATAATTTGTAAACTAGTGTAATATTCATCACTTTAACATTGTTCTACCTACTGACATAAATTTGCCAAACATACATACAATTCTGGCTTCAATTTAAACTAAAATTAGCTAAATTTAATCACATATAAAATGCAAATAAAATGTCTAAATTTCCGCCTAGAATTCAGCCTTAATTAACTAAAATTTTTGTGTTTCAAGTACTTTAATTATTACCTGGTTTTGCCGCCACATATCGCCTAGGTACAGCCATTAAAAGCGCCCTCAAATATTTTCAACGTCATTACTCAATGTCGGCAGCGGGGAAAAGGGGAGGTAGAAAGCGAATGCAGCTAAAAATAAGCTAAACATCAGGTGTACAGGTGTAAGTAAAAGCAAAAAAAAAAAGCTAAGTTGTGCGGCTCATAAAAACTCAAGAAGGCGAAATGTTTAGCTTGAAGGGTGTGCGCCTCAAAGCGAAGAGAAACGGCGAAAAAAAAGACAGAATAGTTAAATTTTGGGATATCGAAGATTAAATACTCTTGCTAGCATTAGCATTATAATATTTCTAAAGTCATCTGTTCTTTATTAAAATCTTGCTAAAGGGCTGAGCGCATTATTAAAGTAATTGCAATTTAATTTATAAACAAAAAAATAAAAAAAAAATTTTCAATTAAAATATGTAATAATTCGTATTTTATTTTAAGTAAGTTTAATCTATATATGTTGTAAAGTAATTTGGAAAAATTGTATATCGGTATCGAATAATAATAATAAATTGTGGCAAATTTATAATACGCTCTGTAAGGGTATACAAAACTGCTAAGGATGTGTAGTGTATAGCTTGGCTTACCTGCATGCCATGGCATGGCATACGATAGTCGGGCCTGCATTTAGCTAATCCATGGGCCGAGTTTAAGCCAAAACAAAGGCAAAAGCCAGGGCAGAGCTCAAGGTCCTTGCGACAACGATGCCGAGAAGGACGCTGAGAAGGACTTCGAGTGGCAGTGGAACGACAACTATGCGACTACTTGACAGTCACAGTTCTGAGTTCAGGTCGTTCCTTTTGTTTTTGCTGGGACGCATCTTAAATTTTGTTGCTGCTTCAAATATGTAGCAAGTATTTGTGTTGGGGGCCTACATCCTGATAGACATACATACATACTCTATGCAAATTGATGGGTTCTGTCTTTAGAGAGTTGCGTCTTTGAGAGATGCGCAGAGTCGAAACTCGCAAATCCGTTGAAAATCCTTTTTTAACTTTTAATGATGCCTTGCCAACGTCGTCGTTGTCTCAAAGTGGGCCAATGTTTTCTCATGGGATTTGCGTAAAGTATCTGCTAAAAGCTTCCTTTCATGCCAACACCAACCACATGGCCAAAACAACAAGCCACCATTCGCCAGCTGGCCCCATTTTGTTTGCCATCAATTTAGCCTGGCCAACAACAGCAGCTCAACCATTTTGATTTTCAAAGCTCCCAGCTGGGAAGCTACTGACTATTATATATATATATATATATATATAGCTCAGGGGGACTCATAAACGTGACTTTATTATACCCAATCTGCTTTCGCAGTTCCCTTTTAATCAGCGTGGGCCCATCTTTAATGATCTTGCAAGACTTTCAAATAAACACAAGAGTTTCACAATCAAAGCTAAGGAAAAATTTCAGCAAACCGAATAAAATCCCAAAAACCACAATTTCAATTATGTTTAAGCCTGTTAAAACTTAATCGATTTTCATGCGAAGTCCTTAGCTAACGAGAATGTAAGCATATTTAGCAGTAAACTTAAAATTCCCTAAAGTTTTTTTTTATTTTCATTAAATGGAAATTGTCTTAGTGGCTTTTACCATTTTTATTATAATATTTTAAATCTCTCAAGTATTATATATGGCTGGTATTAAAAACAATTAAAAATAATTTGAATTGTGATTGTTTATACGCTTCGAAAACCGATTTTTAAGTTAAATCTCTTCATAAAATTTATACAGACATGTTTATGCAATTAAAGTAAATTAATTTTTAACAAAAATTTCGTTAGAATATTTACAAATACACAAATGTTTTGAAAGTAACATTTAAATTATTTTTTTTATATTTCTCGTATTCAATTTACAGCGATAAGAGTTAAATCAAAATATTAACTAGTTTCGTGGACCAACATAAAAATATATTTTAAATACCAAAAATAATACATTTTTATTTTTTTATTACGGCTGCTGCAATTTAAATGATTAAAGGATACTGGTTAGAAATAAAACACCTTCGTTTGTAATATTTCTCAACTCATAAGATATAATTCTTCCTTTTCTTTAAATTTATGGGACCGCCACGGCGCGTCCATACAATCCGCTGTCTTAATAAAAACTGAAACCAAAAATGCGCTGATGCAATATACAAAGTTGTGTGCGCGAAAACGAGATGGCAATATGTAAATTTGAATTTCATCATAATGCTCAATATTGCATCATGCAAGTACTCTTGTATGTGTGTGTGTTTGCGGCGAATGTGCAGCAAAAAAACGAAATGAAAATGAAACGATCGTTGCAGCCGGCCGTTAATATTTGAACTAGCTGCGTTCCTCGAGCTTATCGATAAAGTTGATTAATTATTTTTTAATTTTAATTTTAATGAAAATATGCATGTAAAATCTCTCAAGGAGTATGCAGTAATTCCAATCCTAGTTAAGCTCCTATATTGTCGAATAAAATAGTGGTAATATAGACACTTAAACAGTCCAAAAACTGTTTGCATCTTTTGCAGAAAAGTGTATTAGAATTAATATTAGCTATAAAGTGATCTTCAAATAATATAAAATTCCATTTGCGGCACTAAAAACTTAAATTTTTGCTGTCTACATAAAATGGTGGCCCTCAAAGCCATAAAGCAGCGAAAAGGAAGTGCAGCCATTTCTGGCGCATCCTGCAGCACCAACAACGAGCATCCGCCCGCTCGGGCCAGAAATTGTAAATTTTCGCTGCGGACAAACAAAAGCGCACCAGGATGTGGGCGTAACTGGGTTGCAGCAGGACATTTGCAGAGAGTGGACATTGGAGCGGAAGAGTAGACCAACAAGCAGTTACAGTTACATTACCAAGTTTTATTTGCTGCATCTATCTAACTATCTATACATTCCATATCTCGCTTAATGCTTTCAACTGGTTGGGTCAATAGATTTACCAGGCCCAGGCAACTAAAGCCAAAAAACCCACAGACCAAACAAATCAAATAGCGGAAAACTTTTATTTAACAAGTTTTCTTCATAGTTCCGGCCAGTTTCGGCTTGAAGTCCAAAACACAGAGCGTGGGCCAACATCGCCTTCTTGGCCATCTTGGGCCTCATAAATAAGCAGCAAATTGCATGCTTGGCTGGCTCAGCGATGCTTCCGAGCGGCTCCCCATTGGGCAGCCACTAGAATTGATGACTTTGTAGCAGTCAGTGTATTAAATTGCTTGCCAGGATCGAATGCGCCAACTGCTGTTCCCTTGAACTCTGGCTCCCAAACAATTCTATTTATGCTTTAATTATTTCATTAACGCCCCATTGAACCCACCGCCTTCAACTGCAAATTATTCCAGCCTATTGCATTCAAGTGTTTCTGATTTTTGACCATAATGAGCCCAGTGTCCAAGTGGATTGGGATTGTGATTGGCAATGGGTTCTTGGGTCTTTAATCTGGGGTCTGGGGGCGTGTGCGATATCAAACTAAAATTGTGCAATCGACTGCAAACGGAATGCCACAAAGTGGATTTCATTAGCGAGCTTGGCTGCCCACAGATAATGTGGCTACATAATGAATCCGCAACCTCTGTTCCAGAATATTTTAATTAAATACATGGCCCTTGTACATTTGTACATTTGATTTTATTACTATTTTGTAACAAGTAGAAATTAACACTTGAAAGAAAGCAATTTTTTTGGTTTTACTTAGGGGTGTTAAATGGCATCAAAAAGGAAATAAAAATGTTTGCAAAAATAGTAAACATTACCTAAAAGTATAAATTCAAATATGCACTTTTAGAATTAATAAATTAATTTAACACATCATGTAATTAATGCAAGAGATCAAGAGAATTTATTAAAATTTATTGATATACTTGTAGAAACAGAAGTGTATTTGTATATTTTTATCATAAAAGATATATTCATAAAATAAATATATAAAAGAAAAGAATTTGTCGAAAATAAGTTGTTTATCTGAACAAAAAACTAATTAACTACACTAAGAAAAAATAAATTTTTTTTAAGTATAGAAACACTTTCGATAAAAAAAATAAAATAAAATTCTACAAACAGAGTATCTCTACAAAGAAGTGAAAATTTCCACAGTACGAATATATTTTCTATGATATGAATAAACGAAAAAAATTATGGGTTTATAATCGGAAGTATGGATTTTCTACAATATGAAATCCAGGTGTTCTATGAAATGAATATAAAATTCATTAACCTGCAGAAAATTTTCTATGCTCAATATAAATTTTTACAAAATATGTTGACTTATTTCTTTAACCAAAGTAAAGTAATTTTTTTTATTCAAATTTAAAAAAATAACGGATTTTTTTTATTATGGACATAAAATTATATATTTTTCCATGTTTTGTTGAAAAAGTTTCCTCGAGTTATCGAAATATTTAAATAAAATAAATAAAACAGAAAATTTTATCTGTCAGAGTTACAACATTTTCTTCACTTTGTGGTAATTAAATCTACAGGACATAAAAAAATATCTATGGCGCTATTTCTATCCTGTTTTTCCAACCACTGACGTCAGTTGTCCACTTTTTTTTGAGTGTAAATATTTTTAAAAATATTCTTTAAAAACTGACAATTTGACAAATTTAAATAATTTATTTAATTCTTTTTTTTCAGTTAGTATTTAAAGCAGAATTTAAGCTCTAGTTAGAGCTGACTTCAAGTTAAATTTTCATTGAGTTTCGCAAGCTGTCAGATACTTTCATTCTTCAACTAGACTATTTCCTGATTCGCCAAAAATCGAATAACTATATTATATAGCTGACATAACAAAGATAATTGAGTTCTATAAAAACTATTATTTTGATTAATTATCAAACGATATATTTAAAAATTCTTAGTGCAAAGGAATTTATATTATAGCTAAGATTTTATACTTTTTTTTATATATCTAAATTTCTTAAAGTAAAATCCTTGCCAGCTGTTTAATATAAAGCTGAACTCATTTTCAAAGCTTCTTGTCTATATATATATTCCCTTTTACTTGTTAAGCTTTAAGCTTTAGTCGCAACCACAAACCCTCCTTAATGTACATATATATGTATATATATATTGTATATGTACTATGTGAAATCCATTTGTATCTTTTATGTGTAGCATTGGCAATGGCAAACAACAAACAAAAGGCATGTGTTCAATTGCCAACAATAATAAACATTATTATGACTATGTCCAGGCACTTTATGCTGACTCCGAGTCTCTTAAGGCAGTCATTTTAGTCCTGCTGCTGGAGCAGCCATCTACCAGCTTACAGGACTCGAAGAGCAAAGCCGGATGGGCATTTGGCATAAAGTTTCATGACGCTAAGTGGATGATTATTTGCGATTACACGGCAGCAAGTGCGGGCTACAGCAGAGTCGCAGTAGCAAAATCCTTGAAACGAAGGACACGGAACACACACACATGGCTGCCTCTTTGTGTGTAATTTAATGAAGGTAGCAACAACAACAAGGACAACAGCGCAACCAAAGCCAATACAAATATGCGGGCCAATGCGTCCAGGCAGTCGTCCATTTTTACTGCCCCCCACTTTGCTCCAGGACCATCTACATGTCCTTACATGAAGTTACAGCTCCTGCTGCTGTTGGTGATGATTATGTGTTAATGGGCAGCGCACGCGTTTTTATATTGATCGCCAAATTGGCTGCTAACAATTGATATATGACGGCAATTACAAAACATGCATTACTCAACCGAACCGCGACCCGCGACCCCCAGACCCGCACCAAAGTTCCTCATAAATGCAACTCATAAATCTTCTTCGAAGCTTACAATAGTTTTTATTTTTTATATTTTCTGGGTCGCTTAAATCGACGCATTCATCGCATGGCCAAGAGCCAAAAGCCATAAACATGCTCAAACTATTGTGCCACAAGCGGCAACTAGCAGTTGCCCCATATATATAAATGCAGCAGTCACGAAAAATATATATATATACTCAATATATCGATTAATGTTTAAAGAAGCCATAAGTTTGGTATGTTACAACAACCAGTTATACACTTGGTTGTAAGTAATAAAATTGGGATTTTATAAATATAATAATATTAGTTTTAGTTTTTAATTTATTCATTAAAATTTTAACACATTCGAGCTCTACTAAAACCATTCTAATTCACATTTAGAACAATCATTATTTATCGTTTTTTCACAGTTTTGTGCTTTATAAATTTAATTTAATATTTTTTTATTTATTTATAATTTTTTCATTTAAATTTTAACACATTCGAGCTCTACCAAAACCATTCTAATGATCCAAATCTTTTTTCACAGTTTTACGCTTTATAAATTAAATTTAATATTTTTTTATTTATTTATAATTTTTTCATTTAAATTTTAACACATTCGAGCTCTACCAAAACCATTCTAATGATCCAAATCTTTTTTCACAGTTTTACGCTTTATAAATTAAATTTAATATTTTTTTATTATTTATTAAAATTTCATCACATTCGAGCTCTACCAAAACCATTCTAATTCACATTTAGAACAATGATTATTTATCTTTTTTCACATTTTTATGCTTTATGAATTAAATGTAATATTTTTTTATTTATTTATAATTTATTCATTTAAATTACATTACATTCGAGCTCTACCAAAACCATTCTAATGATCCAAATCTTTTTTCACAGTTTTATGCTTTATAAATTAAATTTAATATTTTTTTATTTATTTATAATTTATTCATTTAAATTGCATCACAATCGAGCTCTAGCAAAATCATTCTAATTCACATTTAGAACAATGATTATTTATCTTTTTCACAGTTTTATGCTTTATAAATTAAATTTAATATATCTTTTCATATCTAATAAGTTCTAAAGAATGTTATAAAAATAGTTTCATACATAGAGTATTGGACACATTAGAAATACTCGAAAATTATACAATGTACAAATCTAAGCCACATTTTGCTTATTGAATTTCCATAAATGTTTTTTGATAACCAATTAAAAGTTAATAACTAACAGCGTTTAACAATACTATTCAACAGTCGCTTAAATAAACACTTTGATTTTATTGCACTCTGCTTTTGCATTAAAGAAAAAAAAGTAAGAAAAAATAATTAAGAACAAAAGCAAAGTAAAACAAACACCTGAGAAATCGCAATCGCTGCAATTAGCAGACACCAAGCAAGCGCATGAAAAGATTTACGATAGACATATTTAATTATGTTCAGATCGCCGACGCCAGCCCAACTGTTGGCAAGTAATTCCCATCGATTTTCTTTTACCCAAAGAAGACAAAATCAACAAAGAAATAAATATATGTAAGTATATAAGTATATATGCGAAGAACTTCTGTTAGACGACGCTTCAATTTAAGAAATTAATGTGAATTCCTTTTAGGTTCGCCAGTGGGCGCGGGCAATAAATTTGCAATGTGCGATGCTGCTGTAAGTGCGACAGGAAAGCAAAGAAATTGAAAAGAAACACAGGAAAAGAGAGAGAGAGAGGGAGAGAGAGAGAGAGAGAGAGACAGAGAGAGAGAGAGAGAGAGAGAGAGAGAGAGAGAGAGAGAGAGAGAGATAGAGAGTATAGTACACTGAATAAAATATTTAAGACAAATTAAAAATCACAGCTATTTTGGCATAAAGTATTAAATTTGCTTTAGAAATATTTAGGGTCACACTTTTTTTTAACTGAAATTTAAACTGAAGAACTCTGAAGAACAATTCTTAGGCGGCATTTTTATTTTATAGATAACAAGTTTACAAATAATGAAATATTTCAAAATTCTTTAATTACTTAGCAAAATGTGTTTTTTTAAATGATTTTAAAGAAATCAGATACAATTTGTTACGAATTTTCTTTCAGTGTAAGCGAAGCAAACAACGCTGACCAGCAGTGTGAACCTGTGTTAAGTCTAGGGCGGAAACGGATGCCGTCCGCAAACAGAGCCGGAGAAAAACGGAAGCCCAAGTTCAGACACCGTGTCCAAAAATCTAAGGGCCATGTGCGCCATGTTTTCTCAGAAGCCTTCAGCCAGTTTTATTATCGTTTTTGCTGTTATTCTCTGGCGCTTTTATGGTATTTTTTTTGTGGCTATAAAAGCAGCAAAGCAGCTCGTAAAGAAAGCAAAAAGAACAGGTTAACATATATACATATATATATATATATAGGATGGGATAATTTTAGTCAGATCGGGGTTTGATGAATAAAAGGGTATGAATGATATAAAAGGCGTCACGGCCAGTTAAAGAGTAAAAGTTTTAAATTAGCTAACTGTATGAAAGTGGTAAGTCTTTTGGCTTCATTAGATAATGATTGATGGATTGGCTCAATTAGAAAATCATGTAGGAATGCTGGGAGTTAAGTCAGTACAAGTTTCCTAGTTAAACGTTAAATTAATCTAAAAACAGAACCATCAACTATTGTGTATGTATTTTTAATAGACACAGAATCTATCTGACTAAAACTCAAAGAATTACTCTATAAGCTTCTGTAAAAATCAGGCAAGCCCTCGTCAACCAACTTTTAGGCAAATTAACATTGAAAGCCAATCCATTTACTTAGTTAGATATCCGTATTATTGCTTTTAAGAAAAAACCGCAGCAAAAGCACGTTGTTTTGTCGGAAATTGTCTTGTAGACTTCAGGCAATTTCCGTTCCTTAGAATTAGCTCTCAAACGTCAAGAAATACTAGTCCCATTTAGCCAAAAGATAATAGTTGTCTAGGGTTGGTTTGCTCATCTTATTTACATATCTGTAAGTATGTATGTACAAATATGTATATACATATTTGGAGAATGTTACGTACACAAGAATTAGCATAATTACAGCATCAACCCTTCGGCTATGCCAAGTGGGTGGGTAGGATTACAGCTCACAGGTGGGTCCAGGCAAGTTGTTGATAACTATGGCAAGAGCAACATTGTTCCAGTGTTTGGCCAAAAACCGAAAACCGAAAACCAGAGTCCCAAGCTTGGCATCATAATAATTTCGTAGCATTTGTATTTTGACGCTGGTGCCGCTGATGAAGGTACAGGCCAAAATCCCCACGCTCAACGCATAAATTTATTTGTTAAACAAGCAACCCAATGAGAGACAACAGACCCAAACTCTTGGCTAAACCGCAGCCAGCTGCTGCTCATCAAAATTGTATGGCGCTTTGTGAGGGCTTTTTTGTGTTGGGTCGATGATGCGGAGGATGGGGGGCTTGTAAAGTTGGGTTTTTTTTTGGTGTTGCCACAGCAAAAGTAAAACCAAACAAAGCATGCCAAAAATTATCTCGGCCACTTTTCAAATGCACGCACACTTACACCACACAACACAGCACAGGAATCATCCTATCCTCCTCCACTTTAAACCCAGCTCCTTGACAGGGTCAATGACTTGGTGCTCTTACAACGATTTGAAAGTTTTGTGTGTATACACTTTTTATTATTATTTTTTTCTTTTTTCTTGCGTCACCCAAGTTGACAACACTGTTTACCTAATGTACCGTTAAGCTGCACACTTAATGCCGTTATCTTTTCTCCGTCTTTGTCATTGTCTCATGGTCCATGGAAATTATTTTCTTAATTTGCTTTGAAGTGTCCATGTGAGGGGGGAGACCAAAAAGTAAGTATTTTATACTCTATTCCCAATTGGGTGCTTGCAATATCCCTCACTCTGTTTATCTGAATGAACTTATTAAACACTATTTAAATGGTGCAAGGAAAATTGATAAGGATGCTTCAATTTTTAGTACGTTTACCTCCACCCCCACACTTTAATTTGAAATACCAGATAAATGAACTTCGCTCCTTTATAAAGTAATACATTTCAATGTGACAACCAGCAGAAAAGAGAAATAAATGACCACAGCATATGACAGTCTGCCCTTTCCAAAGTGCAACGTTTTTGCCTTAATTTAAAGAATATATTTATAACATTTAAGCATTGAATTTAAATGATGGCCGCTTATTGTTCAATTTGCATTTGGAATATTTAAGAAACTTTCGCTCATAAAACTTTTTTCATTTACAACAAAGTCCTACAAGAACAACAAAAACAATTAACATAAAATCATAACTGAAAAAGTTATAAGCTTTCAACGTTTTTATTAATATAGAGATTGCCTCAGGCAGCCATAACTTAAATCAAATCATGTGGGTCTGGGTGTGTGTGTTGGTGTGGGGTAAATTTTTAGTTTTACCTGCTGTCAAAAAATGCGAAAAATGAACATGATAAAACCTTCAACAGAGCGACGGCAAAAGGATTTCAATGCCGTTGCGCAGCTATTTTACCTTGCCAACGAGTAAGGCCGTTGAAAAACCTTGACAGCACAGCATACGCATGCCACGCCCATATTCAGCCCAGTCAACCCATCCCAGCCAATCTACAGGTTAAGGTCACCACCCATCAGCTGCACAGGCCTGAGCCAGCGAGCCAGTTGGCCATTATTTTATGCTGCAGACATCCGCACCAACAATGGCAATGAAATGCAGAAGCAGAAACAGCATCATCGGCAGCCTGGGCCTCCTGCTTGTCAGCCTGCCAACTTGGCCCTCATCCGTGACGTTTAGCCGTAAACGGATTTATAACAACGGATCGCCTTGAAACAGTGAAGTCAGTATACTAGTAAAATACGGCCAGGCGGGTGTCTTCATATTTTTCAAGGCAATGCAACGTCTTCCTGTGCTTGCACTTGTTTATGTTGTCATTATTTTTAATCCGACTTACACAAGTATTTCTCTTTACTGGCTGACTTATGTCAAGAATTAGCGCTGACGCATTTTTATAATTTTACTCTCCAGCTGTGTGTCCAAGGATGTTATCTGAGAAATTTGTATGCCACACAAAATGCTGCCAAAGCAGCGAAAAACGAACACACAAAAGACATTTTTTGAAAGCTACTCAAGTGGATTTCAAGTGTTGCTGGTAAATGTGGCGTGACTGTGGTTTAAAATCTTAGCCATGTAAAAGCGAAAAATCAAAGTCAATGTCAGCAGAACAGAAGGTCAATAGCTACGCAAATATTTCTGTGACAGCATAAAAGCAAACATTTTACTATAAAGATTATTTTAAGTAGCCGAGCCATAGATTATTTATAAATATTAATAATATACCTCTAGTTTTTAAATATATGTTTTGAACGCGCGCCTGCCTCTAGAGCAACCCTGTACCATATCGAAATAAAGCTAACATCGATAATTAGAGATATTTGACGATTTCAAGTTTTCTTGGTATAAAAAAACCTTCACAGTATTTAATTTCATCCCTGAATTGAAAATTTAAATATTATAACGGCAAAATAAATATTTTACCAGGAAAATTTACAGTCAAAATGTTCCCACAAGCAGTTCTTCACAGTCGATAACAAAGGAAATCTCGTGCGATAAATTATCAACAATAACTAATATAAAATTTGCAATAAATTAAATTAAAAAATTTACTAGGATGTGTTATTATTTTAGACAACTAAACCTTAAATACAATTAATGAATGACAGCTTTTCTAGGATATTAATAAATTTAAAATTCTGCCAACATAAATCAGAACATTTGCGATATTTTATATTTTGGCAATTCACATAATCGATATATAAAATTTATCCCACTTTCGATATTTTTACATATGATATTTCGATATATAGCCAAAGTTACAATACTTAAGGCTAAATTGAAATATTATACAAATAAAAACATTTTTATTGACCAATAAGACATAAGTTTTCTATTTTAAAATTTAAAATTTGCTGCAACACTTTAAAATGTCACAGTTACTAACAAAAATAATTATCGCAGTAACAGTTATTTTCTTAAAAATATTTTGTGATATGTAGCAGGTAATCAAATATCGCTCATCTCTAATTTAACGCGTGCTCTTTCTTTCCTCTTGCTCCAACATGGCTGATCAGGTAAGGCAGCGAAAATGTGTTCGAAATTAAATAAAATACATAAGTTAATGCGGTGCTATAAGATAAATGCATTGTGAAACGTGAAATTAAGTGCATTGTGAGAACAAACACACAGTGGTTGTATAGGGAAATCTCTGTGAGTTTATGCTTTGATCAAACTTAATTACACTAAGGCAGATATCATTCAACCTAACCACACTTACACGCACGCTGTGTACGCTGGTGTCTCACAATGTACTCACGAAATTTATTTGATTTAGCAAACTGAACGTGCATTTCGCAAACAACACTCGGTGCCAACAACTCGTCGCAAGAGTGTTAATGGCAAAAAGCGATTGCGTTTGCATCGTCAAATTGGCTTGGGTTTTAAAACGCCAGCCGAGGTAAGAGTCCCAGAGTGCAAATTTAACTAATGTTGCGTTCCCCGTTTTGTTTTATTTTTTCCAACAACAACAAACGACCTGCCCCCCATGCACGTTGTGTACCTACCCGATTCCATGTAACTTGTCGAATGCAATGCTAACCAGAACGAGCGCGCCTTCCAAAAGCAGTTCGGTGTTAACCTAAACCGTAAGGTGAAGCCCGGCATCACCAAAAAGAAGCTGCTGCGTCGCTACCGTGATGTTGGTCTGGGCTTCAAGACTCCCCGTGAGGTATGCATGCACATGAACACAAACCTCTCCAGCAGTTGCATGATATATATACAAATTAAATTATTTAATTAAATATTTTCCATCCACTCGACAGGCCATTGATGGCACCTACATTGACAAGAAGTGCCCATGGACCGGCGATGTCAGAATCCGTGGCCGCATCCTGACCGGTATCGTGCGTAAAACTAAAATGCAGCGTACCATTGTCATTCGCCGTGATTATCTGCACTTTGTGCGCAAATACAGTCGTTTCGAGAAGCGTCACCGCAACATGAGCGTCCACTGCTCACCCGCCTTCAGGTATGTCCAGTCATTTGAATCACAATTCTTTATTATTAGCTTACAATGATGATAAAATCATGACGGTCTTCATAAAACAAATTGCTGAAGAAACTTGACTCTTTTTACAAAACGTAAAAATACTGACAAACTTGTAATACATTTCATTGTTGATTGCTAATTAGTTCAGCCTTTTAATTAATTTATTATCCATATTTTATGCTTGCAGAGATGTTGAGCACGGCGATATCGTCACCATTGGCGAGTGCCGTCCCCTCTCAAAGACCGTGCGTTTCAATGTTTTGAAAGTAAGCAAAGGTCAGGGCGCCAAGAAGAGCTTCAAGAAGTTTTAAGTGAAGGACATCCACTATTACGGAAGAAAACAATATTTGTAGCATTATTCTTTTTGAATAAAACAAAAAAAAATGTAAATTTAATCATATTTTCTGTAATTTCCTAGAGTTCATTTCAGCATTTCCAGATTATCGAGCAGACTTATTTGTAATTAAGGTGTGTATTAAATTTGATTTGTGTATTAATTTTAAATGCGTAATCTGATGATAAAATCATGACGGTCTTCATAAAACAAATTGCTGAAGAACCTTGACTCTTTTTACAAAATGTAAAAATACTGAAATTTATCAACAGTTTGTCGCATATACAAAAAATTATTCATTCCATACTAATTTCCATGTATTTTTACAGTTTAAACATTGGCGATAACGATGACTTGACAGCCTATACGTTAATGTTCTTGTACATCTTTGGGCTTACAATTTTATTTGAATAAATCTGAACAAGAAAAAATAAACAATGTTTTTTTAGTTAAGAGGTTTGTGCGATTTCTATATGTATGAGCAGAATTTATCCCAAAGTGAAGCTATAATAACCAATCTGAATGTTTGTATAAACCAGAGGCAATGCAATTAAGATTGTTTTGTCGGACCAGAAGAGCTAGAAAAACTAATGATGGCAATCGTTGACGTGATGACGCCCCCAAACAAATTAAAAAATATGGGCGACCTCACGCTTGAATATGGAGACTGCTCATGACCATAAGAGAGCACAAACCACAACCCATATTAATATTATACATATTACCACGGGAGTTGCAGCAAAATATATAACTATGTACTTTAGGAGTCGATAGATTTTAATAGGTATTTTCAATTTTAATTTACGCGCCATCTTTAAAGCTAAAGAAGCAGACCGAATGACTTGCTATTCGATAGTATGGCAACGCCACATGACTCAGCTGTTGCACTGCACTGGCAACTCTGTCAGACGCTAAACAAAAAAGAAAAATACGCAAAATGGCAACAGAGGGACAAGCCGCAGAAATTGGTAAAAATAAAATATATTTAAGTTAGCCGCAAACATAAAACTGTGCAATAAACAAAATCTTGCACCAGTAGCATGAATTGATCTAGTTAGAAAGTCAATTGATAGCTATATTCGACCAGAAACCACAAGTAAAAATTGCATATTAAACTTTGTATTCTTTGGCAGAGCTCCTCGAGCGTGTACTACTCCGGCTGGGCAATGCCGATAGCGATGAGAAGCTGGAGACCACTGTGTGCAAGTTTTTGCCACCCGTTCTACTCAAAATCAATTCGCCCAACAGTGTGGTGCGCGCTAAGGCAAGTAGATGGCATTACAGACGGCATGACACTGCAAAAATTCCATGCACAGTTGACTAATAAGTGAATTTAATTTACTAGGTGGTTGATGTGCTGACACACATTAAACGGCGCATAACATCGCGCGGTCAGGTGCAGATACCAGTGGAGGCGCTGCTGGATCAATATTCAACGCCAGAGAGCACAACATTTACGAAGAACTTTGCCATAATTTTCATCAGTATGGGATTTCCGCGTCTACCACTGGAACAGCAAACAGCTCTGGCCGCCAAGGTTGTCGGCTGCGAAAATAAGCTAGACCACTATCAGGACAAGCTCTTCACACTTCTATTGCCAATATTTTGCGATATTAAGATACCCGACGATCCGGCGCAGCGATCCGATTTGCTTAAACTTAAGGATAAGCCGGCAATAAGCGCGAGCTTTCTGTCATTGCTACAAGATGTGCTGCTGTTGCCGTACGGTATCACACAGGAGCAGGATGTGCCGCCAGGCATGAGTCCATACAGTTTTAAGCGCGTCATTGCGAACAATTGGCGGGCTGAGGAACTGGAGAAGATCAAGAAGGGCATTGTGCGTTTCTTGTGCGCCAGCGTTTTCACCGACAATGAAATCTTTGTTCTGCTGGTAGTTGCCTCTGCCGATACACGCTTTAGTGTCGCCACGCCTGCCATCGCCGAGTTGAGCAAACTGTGCACAATGCTAGACTTTTCTAGTCCAGCCGTTACTTCGGCACTCTACACACTATTCATTGGTAACCAAAATGTATTGACGGAACGCCAATCACGTCCCTGCTGCGCTCGTGTGCGCCAAAAGTTGCTGCAGTATCTGATCAAGTGCCGCAACAAGGCCATCAATGTTGGCAAGGGTCTGCAGGTGATCTTCGATGGCTTATTTGGCAACAATACAAATCAAAAGTGCAAAGTTCTGGCCCTGCAGTTTGTAGAACTTGTGCTGAGAGAGTAAGTATAGAATATTGCATTTTATAGATCTGTAGTTAAATTCCAAGCTATTTCCTGCTTACCGAAAATCGTCTCCCAAACATTTGCATATAACCGATATATCCATTATATTTCGTTTATATTCACAGCGGTCCACGTGAGGTTGTTTCCAAGGTATCCAAGGTAATGCTAACCGGCATTACAAAAGTTATTGGACGTGATTCTGTGGAGCCGAATGATGTGCAGAATGCAGCGTATTCAGCTTTAGCTCAACACGCACGCAGCTTTCCACAGGATGTTAGTCAGGATCTTAAGCTGGTGTTGGGCTACTTTAATAATCTGGCTACCTGTGCACCTGATCTGCATAGCTCGATACGTGAGGCGCTTGTCTCTATGGCGCCTGCTTTTGCCTGGAAAACGAAGACCAAATCGGATGCCATGGACGTTGATAACATTGATGGCGATCCGTTGGAGGTGCATCTAGATGGACAGCAGCATTTGCTGCTAGCCATGCTGCTGGATAATGCCGAATCCAAGATACAGATTGTACAAAATGTGACGAGCGTATTCCTAACCAGCTGCTATCCAGAGTTTTATGCGCCTGCACGCTATTTGCTACTGCTTATCGCAGGCGAACGGTGAGCTTATTTAATTATTTAGACTTCTTCTGTTTATATTTAATAAATATATTACACAGCAATTCATTGCGCGAGAATGTGACCACCTATTTATATGGAACTTCTAAAAAGGATCATGTTAACTACAGCATGCTCTCATCCATTGAGCAGACGGGAAAGCATACCAGCGAATCCATAAGCGATTTTAATCATCTATCACTGGAACAGCGACGCGTAGTGCTGCCCAGTTTTCATATCATGATGGCTCATGTGCACGAGATGGCCAACAAGCGATTAAAGAAGAGCAGCGCCTGCGTTGTGGTGGGACGCACTAAGCTGCCTTATAGTCTGGAGATTTACGAGGAGATGCTTGATTATTTGCGTCTCTGTTTGTGGTACTCAGCAGGCGTTGTGGCCGCGCCTGGCGATGAGAAGCACACTCACGAGTTGCGCAAATACATAACCATCAACTATGATGAGGAGGAGACGAATGCACTTCATCAATATTTGCTTTTCGTGCAGCGCGGCGTGGAAGCCAAGCGCAGTAAGTCTAGCAAATCCTAATTAGATTTTTTACTTACTTTGCTTCACTTGCAGCTGAATCGAGTCTGCTCTGTCTCTACGATCTGTTAAATGCTGCACCCGAACTGTTTGCGCCAAAGCAGCTGCATCTGCTCGAACCGCTGGGCAACTCCTTAAAAGATGTGTCGGAAACAATGCGCACTAATGTTGCTCAAGTCTATGGTATATTGTGGGGATATGGACTTTCAGATGATAAGTTTGATCAGGAGGTGGACGAATGTCTAAGCAGCCTACCGCAAAGAACCTTGGAGCATAAGCACGGCTGGCTATTGGTGCTGGGCCACACATTCAATCGCAAGATTGAACAACTGAAGCAACAGAAATCGTCTAAAGATTACTCCAATTGGCAGCAGTTTGTTAATGTCGTAAAAGTTATTGGTGGGTAAACGATTAAAATCTGTTTATAAAAGCCATAATATTACCAAAACTTTCCACTTTTAGCGAAAATGCTTTGTGAAACGCAATGGCTGCTGGTCTCGGCGGCCGTCAAGTGCACCTCGATGATTGGCAAGACGGTGGAGATACCAAACTTGCAGGTGGAAATCCAAGTGCAGTGCAGCAACAACGACGACAATGACGAGGAGGACCTAGCAGAGTATAAGAGCATTGAGGCATCAACCAAAATGATAATCTTTGGCGTGGTTTTCCAGCTTCTGCGCAGCACCTCAGCGCGCCAAAAGATACGCGAAGAAGCTGCCAAATGTTTGGGTTATTTAGCCATTGGCGATGGTGCGCACTTTACCAAACGCAATCTGGACAAGTTTTTAACCCTGGCCAAGGTGCAAAAAGATGCAGCACTGAACATAGCCATCTCGGAGGCAATTGTCAGCACCTTATGTGGCTACGATGTAAACAAGGGTCCACCGGATGAAACTTTCCAGAACATACACTGCAGCAATGCAGACTTTGAGCAGTTCCTTAATGCGTTAATACGTCTGGTCACCGAACCCAATCCACAGTCTCGCCAATCCATCGCTGTCTGGCTGTTGGCAGTGGTCAAGCACTGCAGCAATCGACCTGCTGTGCTCAGTAAGAAGCAACTGCTACAGTTTGCCTTCACCGAGCTGCTTTCTGATGATAGCGGTGAGTTTGTCCGTCCAAATTCTGTTTAACTAATTCTAATATTTTGTGCATATTTAGAATTCGTGCAGGATGTGGCTTCACGCGGCCTGGGACTGGTCTACTCGCTCTCCGATTCGAACAGTCAAACAGACTTGGCCAACTCTCTGCTGGATCAGCTAATAGGCGGCAAACGACAGGTTAATCAGGTGTCTGGTGACACTGAACTATTTGCGGAGGGCATGCTGGGCAAGACGCCAACAGGCGGCAACATAACCACCTACAAGGAACTCTGCTCTCTGGCATCGGATCTTAATCAGCCAGACATGATTTATCAGTTTATGCAGCTGGCGAATCATAATGCCGCTTGGACTAGCAAATTGGGCGCTGCTTTTGGCTTGAAGACACTTTCAGCCGAGTCGCGCCAGAAAATGCAGCCTTATCTGGGCAAGATCATACCGCGTCTATATCGCTACAAATACGATCCGACGCCTAAGATACAAAACTCCATGATATCTATATGGGACACTATTGTCAGCGACTCCAAAGAGATAACAGAACAGTACTATTGGCAAATATTACGCGAACTTCTCGACAATCTTACTTGTACAGAGTGGCGTGTACGCATTGCCTGCTGCCTGGCTGTACGGGATCTGCTTAAACGGTCGAATGGCCTGCGTCTGCGCACCGAAGATCGGCTAGTATTATCTGCTGATGTTCCTTCCACTAGCTCTGCCACTCCTCAACGTGTAACACCCGATAGCATGGATGTCGATGAATTGCCTGAACCAGAGCTAAGGGAACTCTGGTTTCAGCTGTTCCGCGTCATGGATGATATACACGAGGGCACACGCATGACAGCGCACGGCACAGCCGCCTTTCTTGGCAAACTGTGTGTGCTTGCTGCTTCTTCAGAGCATGGCAAGTCCGGCACTGCTGTAGCTGCCTCCATATTGCCCTATCTGCTGGAGGTGGGCGTCGGACACAAGGTGCCCGACATACGCAAAGTCAGCATTAAGACCATCTCGGAAATGATTGACTCCTCTGGTGCACTAATTGCTCCACATCTTGCCACACTTATACCCTGTTTACTGCGCGCCACTGGCGAACTGGAGAATACCAAGCTATCGTATGTGTCCACACGCTTGGGCGCAGATAATGAGGCACAAGAAGCTGTCGACAGCTTGCGTGCTGAAGCTGCCAAAACGCATCACACCATGGAGACAATTAACAAGTGTGTGCGCTACGTTGACTACCAAGTGCTGGAGCGCATGACGCCCGAATTACTGGAGCTGACGAAAACTAGTGTTAATTTGGGCACCAAGATTGGATTTGCGCATTTTGTGTGTCTGGTAAATAATAATTGTATTCTCTGTATTATATATAGACTTTAAATGTCAAACAACTCCTATTATAGGTCAGCATTCGACTGGGCAAAGAGATGACGCCCTTGGTGGGCAAATATTTGGGTGCTTGCTTTGGCGGCATAAAGGATCGTAATGTTACAGTGCGCAAACACAATGCCAGCGCACTTGGACATCTCTTGGGCTTGGCAAAGGTAAGTTGCATTTAACAATCCTCGCATTTATTATGTCACATTAAAGTAAACAACATGCACGCAGGAACAATCGATTAAAAATCTATTTGGAAAATTGGATGAGCTCTATATGGAGCAGCCGAACAATCGTTCTATTGCCTTGACCATACAATCGATAAATAAGCGTAATCACGAGCTGCTCAAAGACTATATGGACTGCATGTTGCCTTTGATTTTCTTTGCCATGCATGAGGAACAAAACGAGGAAAACAAGGCCAATGTTGAGCTTTGGAAGGATCTGTGGAACGACATAAGTCCCGGTGATGCCGGCATTCGTCTTAATTTGCACGTTATCATACCCAAGCTTGAATCATCGCTAACCGATGCCAGCTGGTCCCGCAAGGCGCAGGCGGCCAATGTCATTCAGAATATTGCAACGCGTCTGAGCAAAACCCTGGGAGAGGCAGATCGCGTGCGTCTTATGAAGCTGCTGCTCAGTGGCCTACAGGGGCGCACATTCGAGGGCAAGGAGAGACTGCTACAAGCACTGGCTGCACTTTGCAAGAATTTCGATCGCCAGCACGAGATCTGCGGCAGCATCATTGACGCCGCAATGCGTGAGGCTCGCAAACGGGAGCCGCTTTATCGCACAATGGCACTGGGCGCTCTGGGAGACATACTGGATGTGCTGGAGGCGGATCGCTTCGAGGAGGTTTACAACATGATCTGGTATCTGCTAGAGAAAAAAGAGCTGCGTGATGCTGACTCGGATGACGATGATCAACCCAGCAGCAGCATCGCCCACAAGGATTTAAACGCCGATGAGCGTAACAAGCGCGCACAGACACTCAACAAGCTAAAGGAGGTTGTCTGGGAGACATTGGGCAAATCGTGGCCGAAGCATGCTATTGAAACCCAGCACAGATATCAACTCTTCTTTGCCGAAAACTGCACCAGCATTCTTAGCGAGAGCACCCGCCCAGTGCAGGTCAGCCTAATGGCTGCCCTGACCAAGTACATTGAGCGTCTGTACATCTTCGACGAGGCAGCCAAGCTGCCGGAGATAACAGTGGAACGCAACAATCTGGAGAAGAAACCGAAGACGGATTCGCCGCCACTGCAAACACGCGAGGCCATCGTTCAGAAGATATGCAGCGATGTCCTTGCCGCAGTCACCCTTGCTGCTGGCGTGCCCCACACGGGTCTCAAAAAAGAGGCGCTCAACATTGTCCTGATGCTAATTAAACGCCTAAGTCCAAACAGGGATCAAGCAACGTTGGCTTTACTTAAGCAAAACTTTGAAACGAATCTAACCAAATTTCAACGCGACTCTGCACCCGAAGTACGCTGCCGCATCAAGGATATTGAGGAAAAGCTAAGTAAACTTGACCAAACTAATTAAATACGATATTATAAAATTGTCGCTAACATTTTTGCGCGAAATACTGTAAGGTGCGATAAGCTATGAAAGTCAATAAAAACTTTGAATCGGGAGGAGAAAATTTTAAAATATTTATGTAATAAAAACAAATATTATGTGTAATTAATACAGGAAATTGTCGGAAGGGCAAATAAATTTTATTTATATTTTGTTTACATTTAATTAAACTAAGAGACAGCGAATTCTGTATCCTGAAACTACGTCAGAGTTGTTGAGGCAAGTAAATATCATATTTTCAGAAGTTTTTTCAGTATTTTTTCCAACAAAAACAACAAAAATAGTCGCTCTGACTATGCGATTCTCAAAGTTTAAGTAATTAATTTTATTTGCTTCGTTAGATATCAAAATGTTTTAATTTCTTTACTTTGCAACATGCGATATCAAATGCCTATGGTATTACAAGGTACTATATGGTATTACTTATATAGAATATATAAGTCCTACCTTGCGTGTTTCTTCACCCCATTTCGAGTACTTTCAATTTTATTGACTATGTACAAAGTTTAGAGCTTAGAAGCACGTGACATGACATTACAATATACTTAGGGGTATCACAGCCAATAAATTTGTTATATAAGTTAAATCTATAATGGATCACGGCAGAATCGTAAGTATATTTCATCCAATGACTCAAGCATAAAAGTCTTGGGATTAAATCGTATATCAGGCACCGTTTGCTCACACATTTGCACACTATACAATCTTAAAATGTGCGCTATGCCCAATTTTAGTTGAAATAAACCCAAGCGACTTCCAATGCAACCATGTGGACCCGCTCCAAAGGGTATATATGTCATGGGAACAATATTCTTAATACGATCCGGTGCAAAGCGTTCGGGATCAAAATGCAAAGGCTTTGGCCAGTACTGTAAGAAAATGAATTGAGAATTATTTAATTAGTTTATATAGATTTTGAGATTAAGTTTAAATGGTGCTTAAAATGTAATATTCCAAATTACTTATAAAATAAAATATTGATTTTTGTTTCGAATAAAAATACTTATGTTTTTCTTTCTATGCAATGAAATGGACAAATAACTTTATGTTTAAATGGTGCTAGATGAAAATTACACGACAAAATATATATATATTGCAGTACTTTGAAAATCAGCTCAGAGCTTACCTTTTCATCACGCTGTAATCCTAGTATGGATATATAAGCTGGCATGCCGGCTGGTACCACAAAGTCCACATGCGGTTTCAGCGATACGCCTTCACTTTGGGTTGAGGTGCACTCCCGATTAATAAATGCGGCGGCGGGATATAAGCGCAACGCCTCCAAGCAAACCATCTTCAGATAGGGTAAGCTAACTACTGCTTCATAGCTTAGCGTGGACTCCACTCCAAAGGCCGTGTGTAGCTCCTGCCTCAGACGCTGCTGAAGAGCCGGCTGCTTGGCCAGCTCATAGAGCGTGAAGCCCAGCAAAGCGGAAGATGTCTCAAAGCCCGCCAGCAATATAATGCCTGCCTGGGAGGCTATAAAATCTGATTGCTGTGCATAGTGTGTCTGGGAACGATTGCGCTGCAGTTGCTTCAATTGATCAATGAGATCAGCCTGATCGTGTTCGGTATGCTGCTCCACCAGTTGCCTCATGAACAGTGCATAAGGCTTGTAAAAGACTTTGGCGCGCAGCAAGCCTGTCCAATGGGGCAGAAAAAAGATGATCATGAAATGGAACACCCTGGCAAGACTAGGCGAAAGTACTGCCTTTGTCTGTGTCCTCAGAGAGGACTGCCCTTGACGTAGTCCACCCACATCCCAGCTGTAGAAAAGCTTGCCAGTCACATCTGTCGTATAGAGTTGACACATTTTGCTGAGCGGCAACACGCGTTGTGTTTGTCCAGACATTTTCCTGTGAACATGTTGCTCCAGATCAACTAGCACTTGCTGTATTAATGGATACATTCGTTGCTTCATCCGGCCGCTGGTAAACAACTGTGACATGCACTGACGACTCTCCCGCCACTGATGGTACTTGGCCAAAGGCAGCGTCAGAGCACCCATTGGATCGTGTTCAGCATCGGCAGCTTCATAGCGATTCAAGAAGCTACTGAATTGCTTGATGAGCACAAGCCGTATTATATCCGGATCGCGTACTATTAGAGCGGGTGTTTGGAAGACAAAGAAACCCGCCAACTTTTCCTGACTGATGCGTGCATCAGCGTATATATTCTTGAAGAGATCTCCAAATGAAATGTGCAATAGCAGCAGCTGCTTCAGATGACCAAATGGCGTCCAAGTGGAGACGGGCAAATATGGTAAATTGTGGCGTTGAAAGTAGCTATAACTTTGCTTCAAACGGACATAGCTGAAGAGGATCGTGAGCAGCAATAGAACTAACCAGAATGGTAGCATAGTGACTGTAATTAAAAAATAATAAATCAAACTATAAGATCACAATATATTTGCCTTACTTTCAGACGGACATGTGATCAATTAAATCTGTTTATTAACGACAATGTTTGCCTAATTAGAATGTTGATGATATCATGAAATTATTTCGAAATAAATATAAAATTCGCATAGAAAATTTAATATAGCTCCTTAAGTATTCAAAATAATCTAAAAATGTAGATTGACTTGACTAATAAAACTGATATAAATGAGCGCATCGAGCTTCCTCCTAGAAGGATTATTCGGATTTTATCAAAATATTATCTCTTTAAATTCTGTTATTTTAATGAAAATAAACGATTTTATAAAATGTGGGTAAATGTGGGTAAAAATTTCGCATATTAGAAAAAATTTTGTTTAAAATAGAAAGAAAATATTCTCCAATTTATAGAAAATTTTTTATAATGCGGGTAAAAATTTCGCATATTAGAAAAAATTTGGATTCAAATAAAAGTAAATATTCTCCAATTTAATGAAAATTTTTTATAATGTGGGTAAAAATTTCTCGTATCTGAGAAAATTTGGTTTCAAATAATAGAAAATATTCTCTAATTTTGAGAAAATTTAGTTTCAAAAAAAAGAAAATTTTCTTTTATTTGATGAAAACTTTATATTCTCAGGGTAATTATTTTCAATGAAACTTAGAATATTATCAAATTGTTATGGAAATTTTTGTTGAAACTTGTGGAAAATTTTCTCTGCCAGAGTTACAACATTTTCTTCACTTTGTGATAATTAAATCTACAGGGCATAAAAAAATTTCTATGGCGCTATTTCTATCCTGTTTTTCCAACCACTGACGTCAGTTTTCCACAATTGGATGTACACTTTTTTTTGAGTGTATCTGCAGTTTTTTACACTCTTAAATAATAAATTTTTCTTTTAGAGCTTTTAACGGCCAACCACCTTTACAGTAGACCTTGGCCCTGCCGCATAAATTTTCTTTTTGTTCAATGTCATTGTTATTATTCCGGAGATTGTTTTTTTTTAAGAATAAATGCGATGATTTGTTTTCGCAAATATCCGAGTGTTTTAAAGTATCAGAAACATACATGAAATATATTTATTTTAAAATAATTCGAAGTTTTATTCTTGCTAATCATTAACTAGTAAATATTTATATTGGCAAAAATATTCACATCTAATTTCCATCTGTATATACACAAACTATCTCTAAACTGTCGCTTATAAAATATGCAAAACATTTGAACGACATAACAAAGAAATAAAGATCACAAATACGCTAAGATTCCTATTCATTCAGAAAACATGCGACCCTAGTGACAACATCTTGATGAACCCAGATCGCTGTCTTCCAGCCGCTGAAGCCGCAGCTTAAACCCTCAATGAACTGGCATAGTCAGCAGTAGTAGCATAACGAGTGTGGAACTGTAAGGATGGAACTTGGAACGCTGGAGCTAGTGCTGTTGATAGTCGTCCTTCTGGTGATTCTATATTATTTGCTGAGGCAACACTATTCCTACTGGTTACGTCATGGTGTGCCCGAGCTGCGCCCCTCTATAGTGCTGGGCAATCTGGGTGGCTTGTTGAGTCTACGAAACAGTCCGGCGGACTTCATTGGACAGCTGTACAATCATCCGGATGCCCAGGATAAGCCTTTTGTAGGGATACATGTATTTCATAAGCCAGCGCTGCTTTTGCGTGATCCGGCGCTAATCAAACGTATTATGGTTAAGGATTTTCCCAAGTTCTCCAATCGCTACTCAAACTCTGATTACAAGGGTGATCCATTGGGTTCACAGAACATTTTCTTTCTAAAGAATCCGGCGTGGAAGGAGGTGCGTTTAAAGCTATCGCCATTCTTCACCAGCAACCGAATAAAGCACATGTTTCCGCTCATCGATGAGGTGGGCTGTAATCTGGATGCCTATCTGCGCCAGCAGCCGCTGCACAACGAGCGTGTTCGCTGCTTTGATATGGAGGCCAAGGAGCTGTGTGCATTATATACCACAGATGTGATTGCCACAGTGGCATATGGAGTACAGGCGAACAGCTTCAGTCAGCCAAATAGTGAGTTCCGTCGTCATGGACGTGCGGTCTTTCAGTTTAGTCTCAAGCGTGCGGCAGAGTTCACCTTGGTCTTTTTCCTGCCGCATCTGGTGCCGTATTTAAACTTTAAGGTGGTGCCAGCTGAAGCTACAAAGTTCTTGCGCAACACAATCAACTATGTTATGGCCGAGCGGGAGCGAACCAAGCAGCCACGCAACGATTTGATCGACTTACTCATCGACTTTAAGCGCAGTACTCAGAAATCGAAAGACAATGGCAATTGCAATCAGTTTGTATTCGAGGGTGATATTTTGGTGGCACAGGCTGTGCTCTTTTTTACCGCTGGCTTTGAGTCCTCTTCCTCCACAATGGCATTTGCCATGTACGAGCTGGCCAGGAATCCGGATGTACAGCAGCGTTTGCGTGAGGAGATTAAAAATGCGTTGATTGCAAGTGGCGGTCGAGTGACCCAACAATTAATCGATTCCTTGGAGTACATGCAAATGATATTGCAGGAGGTTTTGCGCATGTATCCACCACTGCCGTTCCTGGATCGCGAATGTACTAGCGAAGATGGTTACTCCCTGGCGCCCTTTCATAAGTTCTGTGTACCCAAGGGTATGCCCATATATATTCCAGCTTATGCACTACATATGGACTCTCAGGTGAACTAAGTTAACACTAATAAAAATCAAGCATCATTTAAAAAAGTTTCAGTATTCATAAGAAATCGTTTAATACTTCTGTAGGGAAATTTCTGCCTTTGACTGATCCCACTTCCTTATCTTCCTATTATTCCCTCCGTTTCAGTAAACTCCTTTAAAAAACTCAAAAAATTACTGTAGTAAAAAAGGATCTAAGCCGTCTACTTTTTAGTAATTAAATATGTATATTAATCATCCTGCTCAATCATACTTTTCCTATGATAATTCAAACAAATCCCCAAGCTACTATTAAATATATCTTTCCAGTATTTTCCACAACCGCGTCAGTTTCAACCAGAGCGTTTCTCGCCAAGTAATCGAAAGCTGCATACGCCATACACCTACATGCCCTTCGGACTAGGACCACATGGCTGCATTGGAGAACGTTATGGATTTTTGCAGGCAAAAGTTGGCCTAGTTTACATGTTGCGAAATCATCTGGTAATCACCTCGGAGCGCACACAGCGGCGCATGAAATTTGATCATAAGGCGATTATAATTCAGGCCGATGGAGGCATACATTTGAGGCTGGTACGCGATCCCTTGGGCGTTTGAGCCGTACGTGAACTTACGTGGTTTTGTTATGAAGTTTCATAGACCGTGGAAATACACTTGTCAGCGACTGACTTGGAACTAAGTCGGAGACTCGCGTGTATTGTCATTTTAAATTCTTTATAAAAAAATTGCTGTTGCATTCTCAAAATGCATTTTGATTGACTAGTTGCGTGTCAATCTGGAAGTTGGAGGGCTGGAAAATCGAATGCCTGCTGTCTATAAATTCCTCATTAATTTAAATTATTCTAAAATAAAAAGTCTCATTTCTAAGCAAGGCACATTAAAAAGATAAAATTACGGAATATAAGATTTATTGCTAAAGCCTAATTAAATTGATTCTTGTTTATGT
The DNA here is from genome assembly GCA_035043045.1 of Hirtodrosophila alboralis. Lineage (NCBI taxonomy): Eukaryota > Metazoa > Arthropoda > Insecta > Diptera > Drosophilidae > Hirtodrosophila > Hirtodrosophila alboralis. Next base: position 538,328 of record JAWNNH010000511.1, on the reverse strand, counting down.
TTCTAAATTTTTGCTAAATAAATTGGTTTCTCTTTAATTTCTAATGGTTTATAATACTTAGTAAAACTACTGTAATTTCTACTGTAATTTCTCACTTTAACCTCTGTAAAATGTAGTTAAGTTAAATCACTGTATAAAACTTTTAATAAAAAGCTCTGATTCTTTAAAAAAAAATTGTTTTATATGTAAAAACATTGAAATGAAACTGTGCAAAATATTTGCGAACTTTGTTGCGAATATTTTCCTTTTAATAAAATAATTCCTATAGTTTAGGTATCTAATCAGCAAAGCATGGAATAAAACCCCAGAATTATATATTAAAATAAGTTGATAATTGGTTTATGTATTATAAATCTATTCATAATAGTTCATTATAAAATTCTATAACAATTTATACACATGCTGCTTTTGGCAACACTGCTAGAAAAATAAAAATCTACAAAATAGTATTTTCAATTTTGGTTATGAGCAGTGTATAGATTTATGCGGCTTAAAGATCTGTGCGTCTTGCGTTTCACTTAACTGATTTTCATTTGGCGCCAAATTGGGCATAATCTTAACTTAAATCGTTATTTAAATGGCACTTTAATCACGTTGTGTGCAATATTACAAAATTTAAAACTAATCTATCAATACTACAACTCGCACATGCAATACACTAATCTTTCAAGAGCAAGGTTTTATATATGTGTCTGATTTGATAGTAGTTAATAACAATATTCACTTCAACCAATTTTTATCTATATTAAGTAAAGTAAGTGCCTCAACAATCAACCTATTAAAATACAAAACAAGTAATCAATTTTTTAGTACAATAAGAACAAAAATTAACGGAAAGTTTTAAAAATTATCAGCTGCTCGATAACACCTTTTAAATACTTATATGTGCAAATCTACATATACATATATGAATAGACGTTAAGATAGTGTATCTTTTGGACAACAAATGTCACTTAAAATATTTTAATTTTATTTTGACTACAAACAAATAAACTAATTCAACTTAGTAATCTTATAAATTTCAGACTTATTGTTATCAAAAACGAAACTAATAAGCCTTAGATGCCTTATCATCATAAAGATTATCATTAACAAGCTCCAGAAAGATGCCCGTATCCAGTTGGAGCACAAATGTCTGGGGATCATATTTGGCTTCTTTCGGTGTCTGCGAACAAGTGCGCACATGATGATTCTTCAGGAAGTGGACAAGTCCAAGTTTGGTTTGCAGCAAGCCAATTCTGCTGCCAATACAATTGTGGGGGCCAAGACCAAAGGGCATATAGGCCATGGCGTTAATAGATTTGCGGTTCTCGGGTGAAAAGCGTTCGGGATCAAATTGATCCGGATTTGACCAGTACTATAAATAAATTAAGTATGGGTTTAGTTATAGCTAAGAAGGTATCTTTCAAATTTCACACTCACCTTGGCATCACGTTGCAGACCATAAACAGGCAGAAAGACAGGTGTACCATTTTCCAACTTAAAATCATAGTACGGTTTCAGGGAGAGATCTGGCTGTCCTTTAATGCTAGCATATTCACGATCAAGGAATGGCAGTACTGGATACAAGCGCAACACCTCATCGACCACCATGGCGAGATATTCTAGGGAATTAATTTTCTCGTAAGTCAATTTGCCGCTATTCTCCTCCAACATGGCATCGTTGATTTCCTTGCGTAGACGCTCCTGCAAGGCCGGATGCTTAGCCAGCTCCCAAAGGGCAAAGGACATTGTGGACGAAGAGGTCTCAAATCCTGCCGTAAAAAAAACACCAGCCTGGGCCACCAGGAAATCGTTATCGTTGGCAAGATGCGGCTTTGTGGGGTTCTCGGCAGCTTCCTTGCGCAGACCCACCAATACATCAATAAGATCATTACGCATGGTGCCCAAACGTTCCCGCTCCTGAATTACATGGTTAATGGTTGTGCGTATAAATTTGGAGTATTCTTCAGTGAAGAACTTGATGCGTAACAGCGACACCAGCTTGGGCAAGAAGAATGCTACAAAGAAATCCTTGCTACGCGACAGAGTCGCCGCCAAAACCTTGCGTCCTTGATCTCGAAACTCTGCGTCAGGATTCTGCAAGCTGTTTGCGCGTACGCCAAATGCAATAGTCGCAATTGAGTCTGTTGTGAATCTCGCACACACATCCTTGACTTCCGAAATATATTTGCCATTCTTTCCCGGATTATGCCTTGTTAAATTCGATTCCAAATCTTCAGCTATCTGTTAAGTTTTACAATTAGACTTGATCTGTTTGAATATACTTTTACATACCTCCTGCATCAATGGATACATTTGCTTGACCTTGCCGCTGGTAAAGACAGGTGTCAACTTGGAGCGAATCTCCTTCCACTGTGGATTGCGCACAAAGAACAGATTATTTGAGCCCAGAGCATCGCCATGTGGATCGCAGCGTCCATAACGATTGGAGTATCGATTAAAGTCCTTAATCAGCACCGATTTAACAAGCTCCGGTTCGCGTATAACTAGAGCCGGCTTATTCACCACATAGATGCCCACAACAGCCTCGTCCTGTACACTCGGATCACTATAGATTTCCGAGATGTGCATGCCAAAGGAGCTCTTCTGTTTAAACACCGTCATGGTATTGCCCAAAATGGGCGTGGGCTTTATATAGGGCAATCCCTTGCGCTGCCAGTAGCTATGATTACGCTCAAACCAGAGGTAGACAGCACTCAAAGCACCCACAATTAGAAAAAGGACTTCCGTTAAAGCCATGTTAGCACTGATAAATAAATTTGGATATATAATTAATGTAAGGTTATTAAAATTGTTTATAATAGGATTATAAATATATGGAATTTTACAATGTTGATGCTTCCGAGCAAGCATTATTAATTTACAACATCGTATACTAACTACAGGTTAATTGCTCACACGCGTAATATAAATTTAGTATGTCTACTACGGTGAAGGCAATCGAGATTACAACTTAGTAATATGAATCAAATACTAGATTTAAATGCTTATCGCAATCTACAAAACTAATTTAAATTAAAAGGTCAATTCGGAAGATTGATTCACAGCACAAGGATTAATTAACAAACTTCACAATGTAGAAATAAAATCAATTTGCTGAGAAATTACTCTGGTCGATAATTATTATTTTTAACTTTACTGATAAATTGTTTTTTCATTTCAATTATTATTTCAAATGCTTTAGACATAATATACAATTAATATAATATAATTAATATGCAATTTCACACATCCGCATTTGCCTTAATTGTTTGTGTTTTATTTTTTATTAACTAACCTAGTAATAAAATCCTTTCGAATATAAATTTATTTATTTAGATCGCGAAAAAAACGACCGACAATTAACGCTACCCGCAAGCACTTGAAATACGTTAAAATTGCGTTCACCTTTTTATAGGAAAATTTTAAAAAGATTAGAAATTTGCTAGACAAAAAAAAAACAAGTTTATCAGCGCTACGCTTGGGGTATGCTGATAAAACCAAATAGGGGCTAGAGAGATACGACAGATAGATTGATTTATAGTATATGCACTTAAAAACAAATCATTTATTATGATACTCTCTTTATAAAAAAAACATTTAGTTTATTATTATTGTTTTTAATTTTTAGTTATCTCTGGCGATCCAAGTCTAGACCAGATAATCCAGACACTTGGGTTTCTTAAATGTTCGTTCGTTCCGTACACAATATTTGACAATATAATTGATAGATTACTTCATAGATTAAATTTGGTATAGTAGTTAGATATACCAAAGCCAAATAAAAATGTTGCGTTGGAAAACTAACCTTTCCAATTAATACGCTGTTCACTTTACAGAGTATACCTCAGTCGGAGGATTTCATTTGCCATTGTTTTTTAATTAAAGTTTTGAATATATACATTTAATAGAGACTGCTCAATTGCGTGTGTTTAATATATACATATTTTTTTGTATATTTTATTTAAATAATAATCAGTAAATGTCAAAATCAAATAGCGCCACTGCAAGATACTCTCCAGCACGGCTAATGCTTGATTGCAACTATTGCATAGTGTCGTGGTGATATAACCGGATCGAACAAGTCAATCAAATAGCTATTATCATAGCCCAGCTCTTTGAGATATAATAATCGATCCAATAGTATAACACTCTCCAACACCGGAGCAAACGACATACGCAGCAGATAGAAGAGCTCTAAATAATGATGATCGAGTTTGTGTTGTTCCAGTAATAATTGCAGTTCTGTTTTCTCCACAGCTGCCAGCCAAGGTGCATTCAACTTTGCTGCGCATTTTTGTACATATTCATAGAAATTGTCGAATTTGCGCACCTTTCCCACCTGCAGTTCATTCTTCAGATGCGGTGCATGTCTGCAGACCAACACCTCGAGCAGCGCTCGATAGTAAAGCGATATGTTTGGCAACTCCTTGGCTGCCAAAGTGCGTTCCATGGATTGCGCTGCCAACATGCGCGCATTACGCCCTAAACGCACTTGACGCTGCTGTAGATAGCGACTTAATGGAAATCCATAATCCGTTTGCATATCCATTAATACCTTGTTGCCAAAGAATTCCTGCTGTGAGTAGTGTTCACGCAACAAATGATAACAGCAGCCAACATTACAAAGCACTCGACAAGTTTCCTGGGCATGGAATACCTGCAAGCAGGTAGCCGCTAAATTGCCGCAGGTGTGCAGGCCGGTCAGACATAAACTTGGACTACTGTTAACAGGGTGCGACTGCTGGTCGAAATGCTCGGCCAGTAAAGCATGAAGTTTAAGCTCGGTTGTAATGAACCTGGAGGTGGTCTTGTAGTTGTCCAGCGAGGGCGAAACTATAGCTGTATCTCTTACGTTGGACTTTTTGCCGCGTCGCGCGGGTGTTATGCCTTGGTTTTGCAGCTCGGCACGTTCCGTTAAGCCGTTCCAGGCGCGCTAATTTAAATAAAATTTAAAAAAAAAAAGCAAAAAGTTAGTGTCAATATTTTAGACCTTTTAGAAATATCCTAACATTAATATAATAATAGAAATTAAGATTTAAGAAAATGCGCAATAAGAAGTTAAAGAATATAAAATTTACATTAAATGAAATAACCAAATTAATAAAATGAAATAATTTGAGACCAGCTAGAGGTGGAAAATAAAGCTAAGTAAATTAAATGCTTGTTTATAATGTAATCTAAAAGAAAAAAAATTGACCTATACTAAGTTAAATGGCGTTCATAACAAAACCAGCACAATCTAACCAATGATAAGTCCTAAATATGTACTTATATTTATTATCTATAAATCAATTCTCATGATGACAAGCTGAATTCTAGTGTTTACCAGTGTGCAAGTCAGCGAGATTGGGACCGGCAGCTTTCGGTCTGCAGCTTTCATTTAGTCTACACAAAGGAATATACCTTGTTGAATAATTGGAGTGTCTATTATTTGGTCTGTATGAAATTTTCATGATAATTAAACCAATATTATGCCAGATCATTAAAGTTGTGATTGTAAATCGTTTTAATACAATCTTAATTCAAAACATACATAGATAAACTAAATAATATAGTAATTAATAAGGATAATTAATTTAATTTTTTATTGGTGTCCCAAGAAAATGATATTTTCTATTAGGTTCTTAAGAAAATATAAAAAGTAAACTATTGAATATAATATTTATAATTTAACATCCAAAGACTCACATTTTACAATTGTTTCAAAAGTTTTTAATTGATTTTTAAAACTATATTAATTAAATTTGAAATTATATATCGCTTAAATATAAAATTCTACAAAATAAGTAAGTAGTTCATCTCGAGCAGCATATTAGCCGATTACACTGCACACACTTTCCAACACTACAAATATGTTTAAACAGCCCTGTTTTTGAGTTGCTACACGTTCTTCTTCTTTACTGCTGCATGTCCGACGCGAAAACGTTTTAGCCGGCCGTTCACTACGCGAAATATATTTTTTCATTCCAAAAACTTTTAAATATAAACAAACAAGATGTCGGCTGGCATGCCAATAAATCCTAAACCATTTCTAAATGGACTGACTGGCAAGCCCGTGCTTGTAAAACTTAAATGGGGCCAGGAATATAAAGGTTTTCTAGTTTCTGTGGACGGCTACATGAACATGCAGCTGGCGAACACCGAGGAAGTTATCGAAGGATCAGTTACTGGCAACCTGGGTGAGGTGCTAATACGCTGCAACAATGTGTTGTACATTAAGGGCATGGAGGACGACGACGAGGAGGGTGAAATGCGCGACTAGAAGCGGCAAAAATGGGCGCCATTCTCAGTACAATATGTATAAGAGAACTTATATATTAAGGAATTCGAAAGTAATGAAATAAACATGTATTTATTTTTTATTAAACACTTACCTGTAGCTTGCGATTGCGTGATAAGGCATTTTCAGTATTTGACGAGTTGGCATCAATGCCCAGCACACGATGTCCATACTGCAGTGCCAGTCTCGACGAGAGATACCCCTTTCCATCGCCAGCGTCAAGAATGTAGTCAGTCGCTGTGCTTTGCACTAGCTTGTCCACCAACGCCGCTGTCAGCTCGACCTGTTTCTTGAGAAGTTACTAATAAAAGCTCTTTATATTATTTTGCGCATGGAACACACCTCATGGCACTTCTTGGCGCTCATAAATTCTTTTATGCTTAATTGATTGTGCGCTTTAGCCGTCAATTGCTTTTCCAGCTGCTCCACGGTGGTTAAGAGCTCTATGCAGCCATCCAAACGCTGACGCTCGCCTGCTGTCAGGAAGTCCGCCAATGTCGCAAATTGTTGAGACTTTCGCTTGCCTTGCCAGAACAAGGTTTCTATGGCTTGGTTTACGTCCTCGGCAGAATGGAGCTCTAACCTTAATGCCTCGGGCACAAAGTGCGCCCAATGATCATCAGTTAAATAGTTAACCATGTGACAGTTGACAAAATCCCAATGCGGCTGCAGATATGCCAGTGAGCAATCAAGGCGCTGCTGCAACTGTGCCACACACCCCACGCTTTCCATGCTTGATCCGCCTTTAGAAACTGAAATCTTTGCGGTCTTGCGCAGAGGAATCCTGTAGAGTGGAGCCGCCTTTCTTTGTGCCCAACAAGGCGCATAGACGACGATGCGTGTGACGTATGACCTCCACAGCTCCAACAATGTCCGCCTCGGGATCGTTGTTGCGCGGAAACTGTTCAATATACGTTCGTAGCTGCCGTAACGTTCGCTGCACTTTTTCCGTATGTTGTAACTGCTGTTGGGCCACCACTTGTCCGTAAATGCCACCCAGTTCCTCGCCAAGTTGCACGCCTTGTGCGTATCCCAGTTGATAACCCTCCTGATTACCCTGGGCACGACCGTCGCTGATGCCCTCCTCGTAGCCTACACGCGCGTGTTTCTCCTCGGTCAGCACTATGTCATCAAACAAATCATTAATATCCCGCGACGCAGTGGACATCGTTAAAATGTGGCAGTGGTCCGAAATTATCGAAATTAACTTTATCGATAACTGCGATGTAATATCAAAATCCAAAAAGTACTTTTTTTTTATCTATTTTCACGTCAACTCTGAATACATCCGTTAAAATTCAATTTTAAAACTAGAAAATAGTTATATTCCATAGATGTCCGTAAGGACTCGTTCTTCACCAACAAGAAAGTTATGAGCAAACAGAAACTTTTTCCACTCCTTAGATAATATAAACGTATATTCATTAGTATTACATTGCCACTATCTAACCTAAATATATCCTAAAAATTAGATGCATTTTATCATAACTATTTAAAAAATTATTTTAGATATATTCAACAATTTGTCCATCTGATTAATTTTATAAGTCGATAGTTGGCAACACTATCGCCAATCAAAACAACTTTTCCAAGGTTTTTTACGTTTGTCAACACTTTATAAAGTAATTTCTTAACTTTCTTAATGCTCGATCTGCCCAACAATCATGAAGGTTTTAATAATTTATACTAATGCTTAAAGCAAGGCACATAGCAGGGACTAATTTAATTCTAATTGATTTGCTACTACTACTCCCAAGCATCTTCATCATCCTCGGAATTACCCTCATCGCTGGACATCGAACCCTTGCTTTGTTGCTTCATCGGCGCCGCTATTATCCTGGATAGCTGCAGCATCATGGGATTGCCCGACTGTGCATGATCCGTTGCACTTTGGCTACCGGAAATACCTTTGCGACGCAACAACAATTTATTGTGCAGATCCGCCATGAGATCGCCACCAGGGCCGGAACCACCTGCCCTAGTACGTGTTGTACTATTCGTCTTGTGTGTATCTACTACATCCGCATTGACAGGCGCCGCGGCCGGTGAGCGTAAACGACCACCGTGTACACCGCCAGCGTTACGTATAGCAGCCATGAGTTCAGAACGCGGATCTGGTGCAGGCGGTGCACGAGAATTTGGTATGTTTAGAGGTGTTTCCAAAGACGGAGATATGGGCTTGATAACGCCATCGGTAGGCAGCTGTGGTGATTGAGCGGGAAGTGCTGGCGGTGGAGGCGGCGGCGGTGGTGGGGGCGGTGGTTTTGGGAGCGCTGTTGGTGCCACACCCGGCTGCTGCTGCGTCGTTTTCTTGGTCAAGTGCGTCTGTGCTGCTAATGCATACGCCGTAATGTCCATATGCACATTTACTTCCGGCTCGCTCAAACCGGGCAAATCCGGCAAATCTGACAAATCTGGCAAATCGATAAACTGATGCGAAGGCGCAATAGGCGTTTGCTCCGCCACAGGCTCGTATTGCAAGTCATTGGCGATGCCCGGTAGATCGGGCAAGTCGAGTGGCACATCAATGGCTGGCGCCGCCAACGCTGCTGGAGTGTAACGCAAATCTCCCGCTGGTGTTGCCAGTTTTGTGGTGCCATAGGCCAGCGAATGTGGCGCCGGTGCCAGCAGTTGTGCTCCCATGGGCTTGGGTTTGCTGGCAGCGCGTTTGTAGCTTTGTGGCGGCAAAGTACGCTTCCAGGCGTTCAGATCTTCAGTGCCGCGGATGCCGCCGCTATAAGCAAATTCATTCGTATTGAAGCGTATCAGGGCGGGCACCGATTTCGTCGATGGCAGAGCGCCTAGGCCGGCTGTACGATTTGTCAGCTGGCGCTCGGCAACTAGCGGCGTCTCCAGCTCATCCTCACCGCGCACATGAAAGAAGACAGAGTCAAGATCTGTGGCAGAGTTTTGCTCGCTATCGGCATCATCATTGCGATTGCGACGTCGACGCTGCTGTGGCTCCAATGTAGTAGTCATCGGCGGCTCCATTTGTTGCTGGGCCACTTGGGGAAAAGTAGCCGGTATTTTGATTAGAGAGCCGCTGCCGGGAAAACGTGCTGGCGCAAAGATTTTAATAGATTTCTTGGAACCAACGAGAGCATTTATTTTTGCCTGGGCACGCATGACACGCTCATTTATGTGCTGGACCTTGGCACCATTTCTTTCCAACCGAGCATCGATGCGCCCAAAAATTGAGTTTATTGTTTTGTTTAGACAGTCGAGCGACTGTGCTGCTCTGATTATTGTTTCCTCGTGATGTAGATCTGTTGGAATTATCGATACCTGGTAGGCGCTGCGCAGGTAGGTCTCGCTCTCGTCCATTGTTGCAAAATTTTTTACAAATTAACTATTTAATCGCTTAAAAAGCGATGCCTGCCGCCCTTTGTTTTTCCCACTATCAATCAACAGCTGGTTGGCTGGGGCGGCGTTGCCAACTATGCGTTCACTGATTATCGATGTATAATCGATACTATATTATCGCGCAGCAATATTAACTGGTTCGTTTCCAGCAACAACATTGCCTGGCTTTTTAATTCGCCGGAATTCGTTATGAGTTGGCACAAAGTTTGAAATTACACATCTGTTGTATTTAAATTCTAATCTTGAATTAAATTTTTTCAAAGAATTTATTTTTCAAAAATTTTAAAATTTGTAATACAGACGTTATGATAAACATCTGTTATATTTGAAATTAAGCTAAATTTTGCGTTTTTCTCCTTAAGAAATTTTGATTTGTTACAATATTTAAAGTTAAAGAATGCTTTAAAAATCTATTTAAAACAATTTGTGTTGTTATTAATCATCCCAATCATTTTCGTTGTCTTCGGCATCACTCTCATCGCTGGAAAATAACTCTTCCTTAAAATGAATCCACTGAACTGGCGAACTTAAATGGGCAGAATCATTAGCGTTGCTTACGGTGTCATGAGATTGCAGATCAGATGCAAGCGGTGGTGGTGGAGATGTTGATAGTGCCAGCGTCGTTGGACGTGCCCTTGGAGATATGCCAGACATATTGACGAACTAATACAAATGGTGTGATAGGTGTTTCTTCGTAATATATTCGAATTGCAAATGGTTCACGGAGGCAAACTCGCGAGTATATCAATGTTAGAAGTTGCTATGTTAAATAAATTATTTGATTTAATCCCAAGAAAATTTTTATTTTTATCCCCCTATAGTTATTACCCCTATCAATCAACAGCTGATTGGTGAGTAAGTTGGAGTGGCGATATTAATATTGAAAGTTTGCACAAAACGAATACACTAACAAAAAAAAAATACAAAACATATCAAGAAAGAGTGCTATAGGCGAGTATAACCACACCCCGGTACCTAAATTTTAAAGACAAAAGCAACAACTTCCACAGTCGCATAAATTCTCCATAATAAGCCCACCATTTGGAAAACAGAAGTAGTCCCAAATAAAATTTAAATTAATTTAATTCAATCTGACCAATCACTCTCAGTATCACTTTCAGTACTATAACAGTCATCCAATCAACTACAAATTGTAGGCCCTGAATTACAGGAAAAACAAATGTTATTGGTCGAACTTAAACCAACTCCTTGTGAACCAAGAGTCTTACGTAGGGCGGCCGCGATCATATCTGATTCAGTAGATGATGTTGACGGTATCGGTGGTGTAACGCGCATATCTGACGCAACAGATGGTGGTGACGGTAGCGAGGGTGCTGGAGGTACAACCACCTTCTCTTTGCATTGATCCCGCGGATGTAAACGACCACCTTGTGCATCAACTGCGTTTGATCGCGCTGGTGGTGGTACTGGTGGAGGAGATCGTGGTAGAAGAGTAACCCGATTCTTGGCTTCCATAACTTGCTTGTCCAAAGTCGCAGGTTTTTCCTGCTCTGTACTACAGGAAAGATCTGACATAGTATATGCAATAGTGCAATGAATGTTTCGGCTGTTGTAGAGTTGGAAATCCAAATAAACATTAATCGCTTAAAGACCAATATTTATATCCCCTATATTACAGAATTTGAAAAACCACAGTTAATATTAATAAATATTTATTTATTTATGTATGTATACGGTTCGAGTTGCTTTTAATTTTGGTTAGTCATTGTTGTGAAAAAAAAATTCCTTTGATTGTTATGCATACATTTTTATTATAACTATATTATTTGCTTTTGTTTTTTCCTAACTTTTTTTGTACAAGAGAAGGTGCAAGGAACTGGCGAACTCCATTCATATCTATATACATATATTTACAATGTAAATTTTACATACATATTTCACATCGCTGATATTAATAATATTGACTTGGATCAATAACCAATTAGTGTATACACTATTTGGTTATTGCTTGGATGTAATAATTATAAATTAAGATAAATATGACGTTCTTATGAACCAGATATTTTTATTTAAGCCACATTGGTAATTATATTATGATAATAATATTGATTTGGATGTAATAATTATAAATTAAGATAAATATGACGTTCTTATAAGCCAGATATTTTTATTTAAGCCACATTGGTAATTATATTGTTGATAAAACAAAATATTTGCTTATATAGCGACTAATGAATAATTGTCTTTATGAATCATTGAATAAGTTCAGTAACTCACATAAATTAATCGATTAATTGAACAAATCGATATAACTCAAGATACAACTCTAAGAGCACACTCATCACATCGACATCGCAGTGTTACGTGAAAAAGTTGTCAAAGGCTGAATTTATTTAGTTCAAAGTGCTCAATAAATATTTTTAATCGCATAAGAGTGTTTTAATTTAATTGTACAAATGCATTATTGAAAAATAGGTAAGTTTGCCAACGGGTTTACAGAGTGCAGATTGTAAAAAGAATAAGCAAAAAAAAAAAAAAGCCGTGTGTGTACAGTATAAACGTGGCTCTAGTAGCAAGTGTCAGAAAATTATTATAAAATCAAATAGTGGCAAATAAAACAATCCGAAACATGTTCATTTGGTAATAGTTAATGTGTAAATATCAACATTTTCGGTGACCTATGTTTCTGTGCAAGTGTGAAAAAATAATGCGTGTTTTCTTGTCAGGCGGCCGCCATTTTGGATTTTTTGCTGAAAAGTTACCCCTCTCTCCTCGTGTCCATGACTTTTTATTGTTCGCCCATGAACAGCATATGTATATATATATGTATATGCATGTGCAAATACATATGCATATGTATATAATTTTAAATATATACATACATATGTATATTAAGTTGTTTGCTTGTATTTGTTGTTTACATGTATTTTTTGTTACGGCTGCGAAGCCACATCAACAATAATACACTTCTTTGTTGTATATGGTCATAAAATACAATCAAACATGTGATAGTGTCTTAAAAGCGATAACACGGGCATTTTTGTATTTTAAAAAATATGTATATTTAAATTGCTTATACCTAAATCGATAAATCGATATATTTCATAATTTTCTTTATATACTTATTCTTTATTTTGTATTTTCATAATTTGCAGCTTAACGAGACTGCAATTTGTAAATAAATCGCTCAAGAAAGAGGAAGTCAAGGAAGAAGCCTGAATATGGAACATATATTTCAAACATATCCCGATGATGCGCGTCGCATTGGGGAGGAGTATTTGTCCAGTTTAACGGATTTAAATTGTAACAGCAAGCCGCTTATCAATATGCTAACAATGCTCGCTGAGGAGAACATCAACTATGCCCAAGTCATTGTGCGCGTGGTGGAATATCATATCAGCCAGGTTAACAAATAAAGCATAATTAATTAACAGCCACCACACAGACACACACAGAGAGAGACACACAAATACACATATATACATATAGAAACGTGAAAGCTATTTGTGTCCTCGCACGGCAAGATCATGGATCTCCATGTCTTAAAATGTGTGCTAGAATCGTAGGGTCAACACCGATATTAATGAGCTGGAAAATGATTGATAGTGTTATCACTAACGCATTACGGGTATTTCCTGATTTATAAATACAGATTAATCTTCAGTTTTTGATCTGAGTTACGCTATCGTTTGTTTTCCAGCTCTAGAACATTTGTGATAAACGTTTATATATAGGAATATCCACGAAATTGTCAAATTTATTTTCGACTTTCGTTGGTAATCCTTTAATAGATTTCAAAGATTATATACGTCGCCAATAGATAAATTTTGATCAATATTTTTTTTACCAATGATTTGTCTATTTGTCTGTATTTAATCTTTAAAATCAAAACTACTTTGAAATATTTATTTGGGTTTTAAGCAGAGACTGATTTTATCCTCTACAAGGTAAGACGTTTCGTTTACTATATAATTCTATTCTTCTTTTTTCTCGATACCTTGAAGTACATAAAATACACAAAGAAATCGAAAAGAAAATTGCAATAAAAAGAGAAAATACTAAAAACAATTGTCATCAAGTTGTCTTTTATTTTACACAAAAACATTTGACTGCATAAAAAAGAACAAAAAAATTAGAAAAAAACAAGAAAAAACCAAAACATGCAGCAAATGATGAGAAACAAAACGAACAATTTGGCAATAAGGACACGTGAGGCAAAACAAATCAAAACTGTTGGCAGTAATGTATTAAACCAAAACTAAAACGGCATAAATCGTTCCCTCTTCTTACCTCTCCGTTGTATGTATCTAAAAACATTTTTTAAAAATTTATATATTCTGCAAACATTATTAGTAAATGATTTTCGTATAAATACATATGTTGATATTTATACAAACCTATTATAACTATTTTTTTTCAATAGGCGTTCGAAATAGTTGGATATTCTTAGTTTCAAGACTAATTCCTTTTGTAGAGAGTTTCATAAAATATTGATGACCATTTTGGTAGTTAGTTTCCTCATACAAAAGCTTTAGGTTATTGGCTAACGCTTTGCTTTGATAAAACTGGTACAGCAGCTATCGTCGTCATGATCCGTCATCGTTGAGCAGAACAATGTGAATTTATGATGTGCCTCAATCTGTGTCCACACACTTCGCTAGCGACGTTGTAGAAACTTATGTTCTATTTATTCTTACCTATCTTACCAAATCAAACAGGTGCCGCCCGAATTCAAATTGCCCATACTATATTTAATTGATTCAATAATTAAGAATGTGAAAAGCAGCTACGTCCAGCTGTTTGGGCAATGCATAGTCAATATATTTCTCAACGCATTCGAGTCGGTAAGTTTAACGAATTTACACTACTTCAAAAAATATGTCAAAGAATCTAACAAAATGATCTCTTATTATTTATATTCTACAGGTGCAGCACTCGCCATCGCAAGTGCTTGAAAAAGTTCGGGAGCGAATGTATCTGCTGCGTCAAACATGGAACGAGGTATTCCCAGCCTCTAAGATGTATGCGCTGGATGTGAAAGTGAAGCGTCTAGACAACAATTGGCCCATCACAGCCAAACCCAGTCAACCAACAAAAATACATGTTAATCCAGCAATACACGTTAATCCCGATTTTCTCAATAAGGTAAGCAATACAGCGCTTGAATATGAATTTAATTAAACCGCATGCTTATCATCCACAGGGCATGGTATCAATGCCTGTAAATTCCACGCTACCAAGCGACATGGAGGAGATACTACAGGCTAAAACACGCGAGCTGCTGGAGCTCAAAAAGCGCAAACTAGAACTTGAATTAGAACAGACTAAACTGCATTTAAAGGAGCAGGAACGTCAAATATGCCAGGCCACAGATGCCATTGCTGCGACCCCTATGTCTATGCCCGCACCTGTGACCACGTTGCGACCGCCAGGCACAGAGGCAGCGATAGCTCCAGCTGTCGTGGCGCCCTTATATCCCAGCGGCATGCGTCATGTGCGTCCCATGGCGCCTGTTGCAGCCGGTGGCATGATGCCAGTAGTTGGCCAAGCGGTAAGTAATTTTAGTGCTCGATAAAAAATAAAACCTAATTTCTGCGTGTTATCACAGCCCTTTCCCAACAAGCCAAAGGTGCATCCAGTTAACCCGGCCATGTTGAATTCTGTACGGCAGCGAGATCCGCGTCTTGCGCGCCAAATGCAATCACAATCATCGCAAATGGCAGCACCCATGCGTGCTGTTGATCCGCGTCTGGATAACCATAAATCGTCCAGCTCATCAACACACAAATCTAGTCGTTCGCGTAGCAAATCACCAATGCGCAACTCGGGCAGCAGCCGCTCCAGCAAGAGCAGCAGCAACCATCACAGCTCGTCTAGCAGCAGCCGCAAGCGCAGCGAGTCCAAGAGTTCCACTGCCTCAACATCATCTTCGGGCTCTGATGGCAGGCACAAGGGCAGTGGCAGCAGAAGCAGCTCCAGCCTATCGCCCGTCAAGCGCTCATCTAGCTCACGTGAGAAGCAACCGAACAAGGAGCATATGGAGCGCTATGCGCACAATGGAGGCTCACCATCGGAATCCAAGCGCAAGAGCAGCTCACCAGTCGGCTCGCCCAGTAAATCAAAGCGTAATACCACAAACAAAACCACATCATCAAGGCAAGTCAGCGGCAAGACGAGTAGCAGCTCCAATCAAACGCGCTCACGCAGTCGCTCGCCCATCTACAGAGACGTGGACATGCGTAGCGTGGGCCGCAGCAAGTCACCAGAGCCCGCGACAGCAGCAGCAGCATCTATAGGAGCCACAACCATAAAGACCATAACAGCAACAACAGCAGCAGCTGCATCAGTTACAGTAACAGCGCCAATTAATCCAGTCAACGCAATTGATTTAGAGAAACGTAAGAAACAATTTTTAATTCTAATCTTACACTTGTTATTCAACAGCCGCCAAGTCGAGCTGAACAACATTAGACATACCAATGACAAAGTAGTTGAAATATGCAGAAATTACAAACCAAATTGGCGGCACCGTAGGCTCTGGCACCAAGGGCAGGGGGCGGTTGTTGTGGGCCTTTGTTGAGCGTCTCAATTATGATTTTTGCTGTGATCTCTATGAAAAGCTGCTACAAACAGTTGTCTTTTCACATGTCCAAGATAACTCAGTAAAGTGCAAAAAAATTAACTTTATAATCAGATCGGAAGTCTTCAAAAATCTTTTAATTTATTATAAAAAATAGTAAACTTTAATAATTCATTTTTATTCAAAGATTGATTGATTTAAAGCTTGTCATTATAGTGTAATAAAAGATTGAAAGAAGCTTGCGTTGTAAGACTGAAATCAATCAAGCTTTTTACATATTTAATCAATTTTTCTAAATACATTTATTTTCCGTCAATTTTTTGCGCTTTGCTGAGATTGTTGTGGATATTCTGACTGATGATAACCCGAGGGTTATCACTTTTGTTCTCGTACTGCGATTTTTTTTTTTACAATTTACTGAACACCTTTTTGTCTCAAATATGGTGTACAGTGTTGTTTGATACGTCTCTTCACTCGTTGGTTTCTCTTGACTACATTTTGGGGGCTGTTTGATTGATTCGTTTAAACTTATATTTCAAAATTTTAATCAAAACTATATAATCATTTAAGCAATGCAATTTTTTTTAATAATTAAGAGCAAAACTAAAGTTCAACTTACAAAAAGTAAAAAGAAAAAAAAATAATAAGAATAAAAGAAAAACAAATCCAATAAAAATGTGTTTGAAAACCTTTTGCATTCCAGTTGTTTTAATTAATGCAAAATGTAGCCAGGTGTGCCGCCTTTGGTGTAATTTTAAGTCTATTTACTTTGTATAATTGTATTTAAAAAACGAAAAGAACAACAAATAAGAAAAAGTATAAATCGTGATAAACAAATAAATGACTGTGATGAAATTGTTGTACCTGATAAAAATTACATAATCAGTTGATTAAACTAAGAAGAAATAAAGAATGCAGCTTTAATTTGTTTTTAACGTCTTAAAAACTTTAAAACAACCGTAAATAATTATTAACTTTTTGACATAAACGTAAATATTTTATAAACAGCATAACAATATATTTATTTAAGTGTATATTATAGTTGTATTACATGCAATACAATTCAGACAGTTGCATTTGTATAAGTCTCTTTTAAAGTCTGTATATATACATTATATATATATATATATTTTTTTTTTTTGTGAATTATTATTATGATTATTATTATTTTTGTATTGTAGAACGGCACTTTTTTGTATATTTAACATATTTTTTAAAAATCCCTTTTTTAAGTTTTTCTCTCTCCAATTTAGTCTAACCTGGTTCCTAAACGGAACTCGCTCAACTTTCAATAATTTTATTATTTATCACTAATTTTTCTAGCCCAATTGTTGTGCCTGGTGTTTGTTGATGACCCCGTTTTTTTTTATTATAATTTATTTTTTATTTTAATTAATTCCAACATATTTGATTAGTTTTGTAAATAGGCCGTGAGTCGATTTTTTTTTCGTATATTCGTTTTATTTTCCAACACAACGTTTTTCGTTTGCTGTAAGAACTGTTTTTGGAAGCATAAACAATTTCTAGATCCATTTCACATACTTGAACCAGGCCCTCCGCATCCTCCAGCTGTTGCTGCTACTGCTTCCAGTACGCCGCATTTGGAGGCAACAAGTATGGACGTCGACTTACGGCCATTTAGCGCCTTGGTCGGTGCGAAGCCAGCAACGCCGCCGCCACCGGCAATATCAATCGGTTGCAGGTCAACAGCAACAGACAGTGCAGAGATCAGCAACAACAAACTCATCAACAACGACAACAACAACACCAGCAACACAACAACAAATGCTAGCAGCGCCTCCAACGCAACAACAAACAGTTCCTCCAAATTGCCCACAAAAGTGTCGTTCAAAATACAAAAACCGTTTAATAAATTAGAAAAATCTACAGCGCATTTATCAACAGCAACACTGCTAACAGCAATCACAACACCAGCA
Source organism: Hirtodrosophila alboralis (assembly GCA_035043045.1). NCBI lineage: Eukaryota > Metazoa > Arthropoda > Insecta > Diptera > Drosophilidae > Hirtodrosophila > Hirtodrosophila alboralis. Next base: position 520,222 of record JAWNNH010000511.1, on the reverse strand, counting down.
GCAGCAACTATAGCCAACGTCGGACAATCCTCGCCAGCGTCCTCAACGCAGCCTGACAATGTATCGGATACTTTGCAGCTGCTGAGAGGCGGCGAGAAGCGTCCTGCTGATCAGCTACCGGTGGAAGTGGATGACGATGATGACGAGAATGATAAACTGCAGCAGCCCCAGCGGAAACGTAGCAAATCCGCCAAATTGGATGCGTAAGTGTTGAGCATAGCGTTAAAAATATTTCCATGTTAATTGAGATCTTCTTTTTGCAGTCTCTTTGGCAGCGAGGATGTTGATTTGCGGCGTGTGCTGCCAGGTAAACCAACTAATATGCACAGCGGTGTTATTGTCGTGGAAGATGACTCTATGGATAACTGGGAAACAAATAAGGTGTGTACAAATTGAAAATTTAATATCTACGCTGGCAACTTAATTTGATATTCTTTTTATTTCAGCAGTCATCTAAATCTGCATCGCTTGTTAAGAAGCCCACGCTTGAGGAATTACGCGCCAAGCTGGCAAAGACCGTTCGCCACAACAACAACAAGGCGCCCAAGACGGGTAAGCAATTATCAATCATTAATAAATAATTTATACATATAAATTAAACACAATTCGAATATTTACACAGATAAATCCAAAGATCATCCCGTCGCACAACGACTCAAGCAGCTAACGGAACTGAAATCTAACGATGACTCACAAGAGGCTCACGATGAGAAGATGCGCACAATTCTGAGCCAGGCACAGGAAATGTTCGAGAATAATGGCATGAATCAGGAGCAGTACAAAGATCTAGTCACCAAAGTGGTTGCCATTAACGAGAGCAGCAAACTAAAGGAAACGCGACGTCGCGAAGCCGCCGTTGTTGATGACGAAGATTTGGAGCGCAATGCAGCACGTGATGCTGTATTGCGCAAGCGTATACCCAAACTGAAGGGCAACGAGAATCAACATGCCTCCAACTCGCCGCGCAGCGATGGTGAGCCTTCCAGATATGAGGAGCAACAGACATCGCAGTCAAACGCTGAGAAGTCACAGTCGCTCGCTGCAAAACAGTCGAAGATCAAGCGCGATGGCAAGCGGCGCAAGCCCAGCAAGTGGGGCGAACAGGTGGATCCGGCTGTGGCTCAACGCACCGCGTGGCAGTTGGCCCAGAATAATAATAATAATAATAACAATAACAGTAATAAGCGTACGGGACCAGGCGGCGGCTTTCGTGGCATGCCCTGGCAGCATCCGCCATTGGTTATGGCACAGACTGTAGTGCCACCACCACCACAGCCACCATCCATGATGGCCATGCCACCAGTGCCACCGGTGACCATAACCAAGGCAATCAACTCGCTGGACAATCCCATGGCAGATGTGGTGCGCAGCATAACAATCGATGGTGGCAGCAAGGAAATACGTTTCTACAATCAAGTGGCCATCATATTTATGGACGGCGATGAGCCGCATGAGATTGGCTTCCAGCATGGTCAGCGCGCTATCTTTATTGATCACAATGAACCGCTGGCCCTGAGCTTTAACGATGATTATAAGCCCTTCCAGCTGGATGGACAACTGCATCGTATACGCTTCGGTCATCCATCGCGTGAGCTGTACATCGATGATCATTGGTATGAGATCTACTTTGGTGGGCCTCCCGTTTCGCTGCCCATTGGTAACAAGCTGCACGTGCTGAAGGCAGAGGGACCGCCGCCCAATGTGGATATTGGACGTGTGCGTCTTGACCTGGTTGTGGGTAAAATCAACATGATTGTTGATGCGCACACAATCGTGCCGCTCTTCCTAGACGGCCGCCAGCAGACGTTCCTTTTGGGCGCTGAGCAGCACTCGCTGCAGTTTGTGGACAGTTTCATGTATGCCCTGCTTGATGGCCAACTGCAAAAGCTAGAATACGGCGGACTACCCAAGAGCATGAAGCTAAACGGCGGACGCAGTTGTTTCATACGCTTTGGTACGCTGCCCAAAGGCGTACAAGCCGGCAAGGCGCATGTTCAGGACATGGTGTACATTAAAACAGAAGCGCCAGCAGAGCCACCACAACCACCGCCAATGCCAGTGCCAGTAACTGCTCCAGTGACACCGGTTGTGCCCATCGAACAGTCAGCGGTAGCTTCAAATGCTGCAGCTTCACTGCCTGTGGCCGCCGCAGCGCTCAGCAATCTGAACATTGATGAGCTCTTCCAGAAGCTCGTCTCGTCGGGCATAATTGGTGGACCTGTCACAGCTGCCGTTACCAACAGCAACAGCAGCAGCGGTGGTGGTGGTAGCAGCAGCGCTGTCACTGTGCCTTCCTTGGAGCCAACGCCTGCCAGTAGTACTGCCAAAGAAGCTCCAGCGGCGCCCGTGCCAACTGCTCCGCCCACAGAGCCCATCAAGCGCATTGAACTGCACAAACCGGATACAATCAAGACCCGGCAGTCGGCTGTGATTGCCACATTGTATTTGGGGATGCAGTGCAGCAGCTGTGGTGTGCGCTTCCCGCCTGAGCAGACCATTAAGTACAGCCAGCATTTGGACTGGCACTTCAGGCAGAATCGACGCGAACGTGACTCCACACGTAAGGCGACCTCCCGTCGCTGGTTCTATGATCTCAATGATTGGCGACAGTATGAGGAAATCGAGGATGTGGAGGAACGTGAAAGAAACTTTTTGGAAGCACAGGGACAACAGCTTGGCCCGGATGCCAATGATGACGTTTCCCAACAACGCTCGCTGGACTCACCAATGCCCAGCTGTGCAGCGGGTACAGATGATGTTGATCGCAGCTGCGACATGTGCCACGAGAAATTCGAACAGTTCTACAACGAGGAGCTGGAGGAATGGCATCTGCGATCGGCCATACGCGTGGACGAAAAGATTTATCATCCCTTGTGCTATGAAGACTACAAGAGCTCTCTTAATCCCCCAGCGCCAGTTGCCGATGACACCACAGCCAATGGAGATGTGGATATCAACGCCAGCGATGATAATGCTATGGATACGCTTATCAAACTAGAGGATGATTCTGGTAAGTAAACATTGTCAAATTATATTTTTTAGATCCTATAACTTTTATTTCATTATTGTAATTAATATTTTATCTGCGGTTCTGCGAACCAGTTTCTCTGATCTGGTTCATTATGTTTATTTAAATAATATGTTTAAATTGAGTTATGTGTAATAATATACTTATTTATATTTGTGTGGCCATCATTATTTTACCGCTTACCAAGAACTTTAATGTGCTTTAATGAATTAAAAGTATAGAACAGCTATTATTTTTTTTCTTTATCCAAGCAGACTTAACTTCTTATCATTTTAAATTAAAAATAAATTTAGCTTGAATATTCAAATTATCGATAATACGTTTGTATCTCAAATTACTATATTGTTTAACTAGTTTCATTAATTTAAACTCCGATGTGATAAAATATAAATATTGCTATTCACAATTATATAAACTATTGATAGAATGCCGTTTGAGCATCAATATTTATGCCAAATAATTTAGCTTTAACAACAAATTTACATATTTAATTTGATTTAAGACGGTAATAAACATTTATTTTCCTAGCTTGTTTGGAAGAAAATAATTCTTCAGCTGATTAAGTTTAGTTGTAAAAAAATCAAACAGAAATACATAAAAAACCCTTAATCTTCCTTCACAGATGATGGTAGAAAACCATCAAGCACGCTGTTGGACGACGATGACGATGATGTTATTGTTCTGCCAAATGAAGAGCCGAGCGTAACAGAAATCGTTGACGACGATGATGAAGAACTTGTGACAGTCCCTGTATCAGGAATGGAAACAGAAAGCGAGTCACAAAAGGAAAATCCAACAACAAGCACAGTGCCAAGCACCGAACCGGAGCAACAGGTGCTAGAGCAAGTTAAGGACAAGGACGCAGAGCAGACTCAAAAGGCTGAGAATGCCAACGAGTCCGATGTGGAGATACAGGAGCCAAACATTCCCTTTACCGATTTGGACACATATGTGGAGAAGGAGCCAGTCCCAATGCTCAATGTCAAGATCAAAGAGGAGCCCAAAGATGACGATGAAGATGAGGACGATGGGTTTGAGGATGTGGGCACTGTGGAGCCATTTTTGCCGCTACCAGAAGATGAGATATCTATTAATAGCAGTGGTATGTTTCTTTTTTTATTGCGCATATATACCTGATCCTTAATGTGTTTTATTCATCACTAGAAACGCAAACCCAAACAATAGACTCGTCCGCCTCGCCCGCAACTATAGATCGACCAGCGTCGGTAGCATCACTCTCCTTGCCGACTAATGAGGATGAACTGGAGCTGGAACTGGCAGCAAACGAGGCTGATTTGAACGGTGAGAATCCGCAGGAGACACATAATCTGAGCGCAGCGGGTCCGGCGCCGGCGTTACCTTTGGCTAGCATAGTTAATAAAATAAAAATAAATATCACTAAGAATACAAGTAGCAATAGTCATAATAGTGCCTCAACTACGACAACAACGACGTCAACAGCAAAAATGGACTCGCAAGTGTCGGCAATTAGTGTAATTGGCGGCGGTTCCGGTGTTGCCGATGTGCAGCAACAACAGAATGTAATCCAAACAATTTCTACGATTCCAGTGCTGTGTGGAGGCAACACATTCGTGCCCAAAATAGCCACCAGCAGTTCCACAAATGCACCGCCAGCTAACATTAGTTCCATTTCGGTTATTGGCAGCAGTTACGGCAGCAGCAACAACAATAATGCAACACGATTGCCGGCAACAACAACATCGACATCAACTGCTACCAACAGCAGCGGCAAAGCATCTGTGTCAACGGCACAAAAACCGTTAACTCCACCGCCAGTCGCTGCAGTCGAAGCTGAGCCAGAGCCCGTTATCGAACTAAAACCCGCGCTGCGCAATGTGACTCTGAAGAAGACGAAGAAAATTGAAAATGGCGTCGAAACTTCGGGTCTGTGCTCGATAATGTAGAGGAGGCAGCACAACACATGCATATAATTCCTATTCTCATTTAATTTTTAATTAGCAATTTAAAAAATTTATTTTAGAACGTTACTTAGTTTTAGACAATTTACAAAAAAACGCTGGATCAACGTGCGTTTTGGTTCTCTGTAGGTACCCCTCCATATACATAAATCGCCTGGGCAGCGCACAGGGCGCAACACACTTAATTTATTTTTATTACGATAATAATTGCAAATAAAAAGAAAAACTTTTACACAAAAAAAAAACAAAATGTATACATAATTTGTGATAATTTTATAACACTTGAGAACAAATTCAGTCACACAATTCAAGCTAAATTCATGTCATGTAATTATGTGTCTGCTAATCTGAAACAATAAATAAAAGCTGAATTTAACCCAATCTATATAGAATCATTGAAACCTTATATTTATATTAAACATAATTACTTAATAATATTAGTTATTTCAATAAAGGTACAGTCAATAATAATTGTAAACTTGTCTTTTTTAATTAATAAACTTATAAAAACCACAATACATAAAAAATGGGATTTATCTAGTTTTCAAATTAAAATTGTGCGCGTAAATACAGTGTTGTATAATGGTAAATATACTTTCCGCTCTAAATGTCATAACAAGCAGTTGTTTACAGGGTGCTAACCAGCTGTTATAACCAAAAGTGACTAAAAAAGCCCAAGTGCGTTATACTATGCACGTGGGCCTGTTTTGCGTTTATATTACTTGAATTTAGAGTTTATAAAATGTCTTCATCGTTTTTCCTGAAACCAGGCGCCGCCAAACAAGCGAACAAGAAACGCAAGGTAAATAAACAAACCGTCACAAATACACACAAAATTCATAACACACTCACCCCATAGAACATCGCAACAAAAGGTAAAGCGGGACGAAAGACTCAAACTGATACAACAGCGCCGGGGCCAAAGAAACAACGCCGCGCTAAGGTAGACGACGAAGAAATTGCCAGCGATGATGAGGAATATAACAGCGATTTGGGTAAAAATGCCTTGGCTTTCTCAAGTGACGACGAGGAGGAGGAAACGCCACAGGACAAACGTTTGCGTTTGGCCAAACAATATCTGTCTGAGATTGAAAAACAGGAGGCGGAGCGCGCTGATGATCGTGAATTGAGCCAGAATGTAGAACAACGTCTCAAGACTGAGTATTTAGATAGTGTAGGCAAACTGCGTCGCAACATTGCCGGCAGTGTTAAATCGTGCACAATCCAAGGCGTGCTCAAGCACAAGATCCACCACACGCCGCTCTGTGCGCTGGCGCTCAGCACGGATGGCAAGTATCTTTACACGGGTGCCAAGTCGCAATACGTACTGAAGTGGTGCACGGAAACCGCAAAGGTGCTGGACAAATGTGATGTGCTGCCGCATCGCGAAGAGCCAGAGACAGGCAAGAGGCGTAGATCGCATATCATTGCCATTTGCCTGTCAACGGATATGAAGTTCATGGCACTAGCGGAGGGCGGTCCGCACATACAGATCTGGTGTCCCCAAACCATGAAGCATGTGAAAACGTTTAAAGGTCACAGGGATAACGTCTCGGCTCTGGTGTTTCGCAAGGGCACACACGAGTTGTATTCTGCGGCCAAGGATCGTTCGGTAAAGATTTGGTCTGTCGATGAGCTGGCCTATGTGGAGAGCTTGTAAGTAACAGCTATCATTCTATTCCTAGCATTTTTAACGCTGATTTTCTGCAGATTTGGTCACCAGACTGCCGTTACGAGTATAGATGCATTGAGTCGGGAGCGCGCTATTAGCGCTGGCGGCTCAGATTGTTCTTTGCGCATTTGGAAGATTACTGAAGAATCGCAGCTGATTTATAACGGACACAGAGATAGCATTGAGTGCGTCAAGTTAATAAATGACGAACATTTCGTCTCAGGCGGAGTTGATGGGTAAATATACAAATTGCAAATGCTTTGAAGTTCTACAGGGTTCTATTTATTTACAGTGCCATTAGCCTGTGGAGCGCCTTGAAGAAGAAGCCAATTTGCACCACGCAACTGGCGCACGGCAAGGGCAAAAATGATGTTGCGAATTGGATAACAGCCATTGCCGTGGTGGTCAATACGGATCTTGTGGCAACAGGTGAAAGCTGCGCATATTAAAAGTTTAAAACGCAATTCTAAACTTTTGGCTTTTCAGGCTCATGTGACGGATGCGTTCGAGTCTGGCAAACAAATCCAAATGCACGCAAGCTTCAACAGATTCATACCATATCCATTGCGGGCTTCATAAATGGCCTGACTTTCAATGCCGATGGCACAAGGCTGTATGTGGCTGTGGGTCAGGAACATCGATTGGGTCGTTGGTGGAGGCACAAAGAGGCCAAAAATAACATAGTTGTAGTTGACATTAAGTTACAGAGCACAGACAGCAAGTAAGATAAATGTAAGCTTAAATAAAAAGTTATTTGTAGAAGATTATCGTCAAGTAATGTGAATAAAACGTAAATTATCACAAAGAAAATCGAGTTCTTGCGAATATTACAGAGACCCAATATACTCTTTATTTATAAAATTAGAGTACTATAAAAAAACCACAGGGTATCGCAAAATTAAGCATCGATAAATTTCAAATTATCATCACCACAATTAAATCGGTTTTCTTACAATACTTATGGAGGTCGGTCGATAAGTTGTGATTACAAAACAGACACACAATGCAAAAGAAAGCCGGTGGGGGCCTTTTTGGCTATTTCAAGACAGAAAATGGTCGTAAACTGGTATTTTATGCTGCGGGAACAACCACAGTTGGTCTGTTTTTAGCCAACTTTGTGCCACATACATTTGGACTAAATTATTATCGCAACTTTGTGCAATGTTATCAGTGGGTGAGCAAATATGAGCAGCATGTTGCAATGTTTATCAAGTTCCTTCAAATTTCTGCAGAAATGGCATTGAACGGGATGTGCCGGAGGCTGTGCAGCGGCGTGTGAATCAGGCGATGGAAAAATTGGAAATGGATCCACGTGAACGCAAATATGTGAAACCTTTTACCGCATTTGGCTTCGATTTGTTTCAAGCAGGCACTACAAATTTCCGTTTTGGCGGAGCCCTTGGAATACCCGTGAATTATGCTTACGAAAATACTGGCGAAATCAAGCGTGCGGACATTCGCTTTCGCAATCAGAATATCGATTGGACCTCGGAAAGCGGCAAACTGCTGGAGCAGGCGATAGTCTTGACCGAAGATGAGCAGATATTCGGACTGAGCAAAGCCATCTTACAGCTCCAAACACATCGTGTTCTGTTGAACTCCATATTTCCCACTGTGAGCTTCCTCATGGTCTACACCATTGGACACTTTTTGAACCTGCGCCTCAATCTGTTTGCACGTCATGGCAGCGTAAGTTAATCAATGGAAATTATTTGAAAATTAAGCTGCTGCTAACTTGTTTGCTTGCGTTTTACAGATGCGTTTTGTTTTGTATAACATTTTGGGATTGTTTGGCATTGGCAGCTGGTCCTTCATGAAGGACTTTAATCAGGTGTCCACTGATGCTGAGATTGACAAGAAACTGGCCACGCTGGGTCCACAATATGTGGCCGCCGGTGTGAGTTACTATGACAAACATCTAAAAAAGAACATTGCCCTAAGAAATCTTATTGGAGATAATACTTATACCGCATTGGGCAATGAAAACTATATGCTGCGTCAAAAGTCTATGCCGTTGACGGCCCGCAAGTCCTTCTTTGAAGAAAAATGGCAAGAGCTACAAAATACTCAGGCGCAGCAAACATCGGCGACACAATAAATATTATATGTATAATAAACGTCTGTTAAAAGTTTGTTGATTAATGTTTTTTTTTGTAAAATTACCATTCAAAAAGATTAGAACTGAAACAAAATAATGCACAAAAATACATACATTAAAGCCGAAGACGGGTAAATAATCGAAACAATTTCGCTCGGAATTCGAAAAAACTGAATTCGAAAATTAATTGATATGAAATATATATTTTTTATCTTTCGATAACATTTTTATTCCATTTAATATATTGTTGAAGAATAAAATTGACTAGCATCGTGCGGCATGGAATAAATAACTGTGCCTAGGTTAAAATATTATATGTATGTATGTATGTATGTATATAACATTTAAAACATCTCGCCAACGACATCACTGATTGTGGCTACCAAACGGCGTGCGTGTTCCACGGCGCAGGTGGCCGTAACGAGACCCAAGTGTATGCAGTACAATTCATAGACGCGTACCCGGCCTGGCGCAATTTTAGGGAAACAAAGCTCAGCCAGTTCGCTATAGTAGTCCATGGGCAGAGCGCCAGGCTCTGCTGGTGGCTTATGTCCATTGCCGTTGGCACCAAATCCAGTGGAAAGAAAATGTTGCTGCAAGTCTAGGTTGCACTTCAAGATGCCGCCCGTGAGATCTTCAAACCATAAAAAGTAAGAGTAATGGAATGTACGATCCTTCCACATGACCGTGGTTTGGCCCCTCTTCAAATAGTTGCGAGTGAACGCGACCATGTGCCAAAGTTTAGACTTTGGCACCAATTGCGGATCGTTTTTGCGCAAATCCGGTGCTAACATTTGGCCCGTGCTGCGATTCACGTACATAAAGTGCACCAAGCCGGGAAAGTCCTCCAAATACGCATCAATGGATATATTACGTGCCGCCTTAACAGCTAAAAATTCGGCAAATTCTAGGAGCTTGGCCTCGACAACAGCCGCCGCATCTGCCAGCTGATCCAGCTGATGATTGCTGGCGCTGTCGCAACAGGCGAGCGACAGCGTAAATAGTTGCTTCAACTCCTCGACAAATGCCGGCAAGTTGGACTCGATGCGAACAAGCATTTCGCGCTCATAGTTTTTAAAATACTCCGTGTACATTTTACGTAAATTCTCCCAACGAGCTGTAAACTTCTTGACACAATTGTCCAGGTCCTCGTGCTTTTGCTTAAAGTGTCGCTTTAGCGATGTCAATGTCTGACTAACAAACGATTCCAGGCTCTCATAGGCAGGCTTGAGCGCATCCCCATCCGCCTGCTGCTGCACCGAAACGATCTTTTGCAGCACAAAGAATGTGTCGTAAATGGAGCTGGTTAGCGGCATATGGCCATACTCGATCAGCTGCAACAGCACCTGGTGGCTATGCAGACGAGATATATGAACAATTGTGGGCACACAGCCGGAGTTAACATCGTGCGAGACGCCCTGTAGAAAAACGGCAACGGCTCGCTGGGATTTCTGGGACTGCAGTGCACGCGAGAGTATTGCCAGGAAGAGCAAATCGGCTGGAGACAATGGCAGAGCCTGTCGAGTGCTGTTCAATGCCACCAGCTTGTGGGATACCAATAGAACGGCATGTGCACGCTTCTGGCCACTCGTCTGACGCAGCTGCTCCAGTGTAGCATCCAGTGTCACATGTACAGTGCGCTTCAGCTCTGTGTTAATGAGCAGCTTTGGCATTGCCTCGAGCAAATAGGCCTGCTCCTCATACCACAGCTGCGAATCGTAGCAGTTGAGGCACTGCGATAGCAACTCCTGTTGCATGACCCCAGTCTGCGAGCCAAACAAATTGGCCCCATAACAGTATCGTGTCAGGGTCATGGCCACGCCTAGCTGCCTCATCAGTTGCTCAATCTCAATCTGACCAATCTTTAAGAAGGTGTAGCCCAACAACTCACCGAATGCCATGTTGAGGCCATTCTCGCACTGGAAACTGGAATAGGCGTTGTCAAACTGACAGTGCATGATGCGCTGTGAGCTGATGATGGGGCTAAATATTTGCAATAGAATATTGCTGTCCAATTCGGCTCCAGATGCCGTTACAGTCCCAGCCGGGAGCAATCCCTGCATGGTGGCTATGTTGCAGATCTTTTCGGTAAGTTTCGCATTGAGATTCTGGTAAACCACATCGTTAGAACTGTTGAATACTATTATGCCGTTCATTTTGTTATCTGCGCACATAATTGTGCGACAAAAAAACGGCGGAAAAACAATACACAACTTGTTTGCTCCAAAAATCGATATGCATGGCTTATCTGTAGTTTTTAATCGATATTTTAATATCAACAGTGCGATTTTTCTTGAGTCGCCAGAAGCGCGGTGTTTTTAACAACAATATTTGGGTAATCTATCATTCCCGTAATTATTCGGAGAAAGCACGTAAAGCTATGGTTTTGGTCTCAAAAAAGGCAGAATAAATCAAGGATCAAAGAATTATGGGCGCACCTTGAAGATTTTGCTAAATTTGTTGTTAAAATAGTAAATAAAAGCCGTCCAATGCAAGAGAAATCCGATAACCGATACATAAATTTAACAGAATCTGTTATGCCGTCACCAGTTTTATTATAACAGAGTAGTGCTGTCTTCCGCTGTCTGCTGCTTCTGTTTGCAGTTTTGTTTACAAATTAATTGCAACATAAACGTTTATACCAATTATGTCAAATGACAAGCGGACTGTTTATGTTGGTGGATTGGCGGACGAGGTTACAGAAAGGTTGCTGAACAATGCATTTATACCGTTCGGTGACATTGCCGATATACAAATGCCGGTCGACTACGAATCGCAAAGGCATCGAGGATTTGCTTTTGTTGAGTACGAGAATTATGAAGACGCTGCCTCTGCCATCGATAACATGGTATGACCGACTAATAATGTGATCAGATAAACCCATGTATAATAATATAATCTTGATTTTAGAATGACTCCGAACTATGCGGTCGCACAATTCGTGTTAATTTGGCCAAACCCGTGCGCGTCAAAGAAGACAGCTTTAAGCCAGTTTGGGCGGATGATGACTGGCTGCAAAAGCATGCTGGAGCTACTTTACAAGCGGATGGCGAGCCCGAGACGGCGGTTAAGGATCAAGAAGAAACACCATCTACGGGTCCTGCAGTAATTGAAAAATCCGAGAAGCGAAATCCACAAGTATTCTTCGATATACGCATTGGCGGCAATGATGCGGGACGTATAGTTATGCTTTTACGCGCCGATGTGGTGCCCAAGACGGCTGAGAACTTTCGCCAGCTTTGCACACATGAGCAGGGATATGGCTATAAGGGCTGCACTTTTCATCGCATCATTCCAGAATTTGTGAGTGTTGTAATTGATATTTCCTGCAATAGACTTCAATATCTAAAGATTCCCCACAGATGTGCCAGGGCGGTGATTTCACAAACAACAATGGCACCGGTGGCAAATCTATCTATGGCAAGAAATTCAATGACGAGAATTTCAATCTAAAACACAACAGTTTCGGCACGCTATCCATGGCAAATTCAGGATCCAATACAAATGGTTCACAATTTTTTATATGCACCACAAAGTGAGTACATTTACGAAGTTGTTGGACTTTATATATTTATATAACATCTGCTTGCACATTAAATTTGACTCAATTTAAAATTATTTTCACCCAACTAATCTATCTATATGTATTTAAAATCATGTTTAATCTGCGAACAGAACAGACTGGCTGGATAATAAGCACGTGGTCTTTGGACATGTCATCAGCGGCGCGGATGTTGTACGCAAAATGGAGCGGTGTGGCAATAAAGCAGGCACACCAAACCAAAAAATAATCATATATGCCTGCGGGGAACTCAAATAAAAAAGAATTCAACAAATAAAAACAAATTAAGAAATTTTTTTAATTCATTATTTTATTTTTAATCGACTATATATATAAGAATTTACTACAGCTGGGAAGCGACATTAGTCTGATCATTTTGAGCGATGCTGAAAGAAAAACAAAGGGAAAATTTATTAATTACGCTCTTTCAAAGTTAAAGCAATTTTAAAAATATTTATATATCAGTTGGGGAAAGAAGATAAAACAGCATGGCAAGTCTCAGGAGATGAACCCAGGTGGGTATTTCATCATTAAAAAGTTTTAATATAAAAAAAATTCAAATAAATTTACCTTTCGCACGTCATCATTTGTCATAAATTCCAGATGTTAATTAATAGTCTGCAAAAGAACAAATACTTTTTATTAGTTATTGTTCAGTATAAAGTAATTTTTTTAATTTTTATTTTGGATCAGTCAGGGAAAAATTGACCGCATGGTTTTTATGGGTTCTACTCAGTAGAGGGATCCTGATTAAGGATAGTTCATCAGATCAAAGACTTTTTTAATTTGTAGTCTAGACATTAACGCACCTTTTGAACTTAAGCTTCAATCCCGTGTGAATTTAAAAAAGAAAAATCAGCCAACTGCAAGCAAAAAGAGATTTTTTTTAAATTAATTTGTTTTAATTTACTTTAAAAATTAAAGCATGTATTTGGTATAATCAGTCGGGGAAAGATTGACCGCATGGTTTTTATGGGTTCTATTCAGTAGAGGGATCCTGATTAAGGAATAGTTCATCAGAGTGAAATTGTTTAAAGTAAATTTACAAAAATAAATTAATAAAACGTACCTTTAGCATTTCGCATCGAATTATTAAAGCATCCAATTCACCATCTGCAAAAGAAAAAATTACAATATTTTAGTAAAAATTCGATGTACATCAGCAAATATTTGTAATGTAAAGATCAGCTTCAAAAAGTTGTAACATGTTTGATTCTAATGAACTATACTGAAGTAACATCATGTAATAATTTAATGCTTTCAGTATGTATATAAAGAGAAAATATCTACCTTTTGTTTGTAGATTTATGGTATCACTCCATTGGCATATTTATTATTATCCAAGTATCTGTAATTTGTAGACAAATAAAAGTTGTGTTAAATGTGCTGCTCAAGAAAGTTGTTTAATTATAAGATTCATTTAATTTTATCAGTATCCTTTTGGTTAATTTTAGTTGGTTGGTCAGCATAGCTTTCAGATTAGGTTTATCATCAAGATGGAATCTGGAGTAATTATAAAATATAATATAATTAAACTAACCTTCAATTATCGCCAGTTTTGCAAAGTCTGAACAGATTTGTAAACTCTCAACTTGAGTTTCTGCAAAGATTAGATAATAATACTTCAATTAGTTACAATATATATAAACGGTTTGCTTAAAATTACTACATTTGCATATTTCAGTTATATTTCTCCGCATTTTCTTCTCAGTAGAACGAAAGTTATGATAGATATAAAGTATTCATCATATAAACATTAGATAAAAAGCTTAACAATGAAATTTACCTTCAGAGCGACATATCAGCATGAAGTTTTTTCTTCCATTGAGTTTCAAGTTGACTGCAATAAAAGAAAGAAAATAATTAGCTAAGAAATTTTAAAGACTTTTTGATTAATTGTGTTTTAAATTCAGTTGCAATATAATGCAGCCATGGGGTTTTTAATCACAGAAATCGTACGGTAATTACCTTCATCATATTTTAAACACAATATAATCAGTTATTGTTTTTACTTACCTTTAGAGCCCATAAAAAGACTTCAGCCATAACCTCAACTTAGCGAACAACATGCTAAAAATACAAAATTCAAATAATGCATTAGGCGTCTGCTTATCCTGAATATCTATTTAATTTATTTAAATATATGCATCAGTTGCAAAAATTGCAGCCATAGAGTTTTAATCACAAATATCGTACGGTAATTACTTTCATCATTTAAATATTATGTTTTAAACAATTATTGAAAACTTACCATATTGAACTGAACCGCTAGGAATCTCTCGGCTCGGCAACCCTATAGAGAAAATGAAAAGTTAGGTTAGCTATAGAGCTCAATTCTTTTTAGCATATTTAAAAGTTTAAAATTTAATTTATCAGAATCCTTTTGGTTTAATTTTTAAGTTATAAATCAACAGCACTTTGTTCAGATTGAACTTATCATCATGAAATGACATCTACAATATCTATTTGATTTCCAGCATTAAACCTACCTAGGTGCTCTCAAAACAGAAGCCGGTCGCAGAACCACGTGCGCAACCATCGCAGGCAGCTGCAAAAAAGATAAAAAATTTAATTTAGAATTTATAATAAAACAAGTATAAATTAAATATATAGTTTATGTTTATAGTTATCAGTTGGCCGTTCTTATTCTTTCTACAAGAAAAGAATAATAACTAACCTTTTGCAAGGCCAGTATCATTCGACTCTTCAGAAAAAGAACATTCATCAATTCACAGTCGTACGACATATTGCAACTGTCATGCAAATACTTACCACTTTTTAATCCATCAATGCTGTGTGCATCCTTTATTATTTTTAAGTTTTTCTAGCTTTATAACAATTGCTTTTACGCAAACTCTCCCGTATTGTGATTATTAAATGCATATTTATGATATTTTCCAATTTAAAAGAAGATAAACAAAGACCAGGAAGACTCGACCACTCGCAACGGAGGCAAAACGGAAATGAACGAGTCACAAGACTTGTGTGACCAAGTACGGCTAATGTAAAAATACCCTAAAATATCCCATAAAAATGTTAAAATTAAAACTACTCCTCACTTTATATACTTGCTCCACCAAGAGTATTTTCTGTTAAGCTAATGTTAATTTTATGTTATTAACATAAATATGTTAAGTTTGCAGAATACTCCTCCCGTTAAATACGTGCTCCACCAAAAGTATTTTTCTGTAAAGGCTCTGTTGTTAACAAAACTGTTAAGATTACAGAAGTTCCTGCTATAAATAAATAAGTTGTGTGCCTCAGATTAATTTTTAACTACTGTTAAATTTTAGCTTTTCATCGGTTTCGTTAAAAATTATTCGCTGATGTTTTAATTGGTTGTAATTTACTTAAATAGTTTAAATTAATTTCAAATCTGAAAAAGGCAGCTTTTCAGATAAATTGCGACCGCATATTATTTTTTTCAAGTCCCAGTAGAACTGGTCAAGTAAATTTTCAAACAAAATATATTTTTATTAAAAAATGACGACTTTATTAAATTAAGCATAGCTCATCGAATGCCTTTACAACAATATATCAAGTACAATACATACATATATTATATATATTTAAAAATGTACATTTTAGAATTTTTTTTTTTTATTTTCTCTTTTTTTTCTCCAACAGGAAGATACATTTATAAATATTATGCATGCAATCAGATTTCTTTTCAAATATATCATTGTTTTTCAACCAAAAAGGCATATCATTTATATCAATAAAAATTTCAATAAAATCTATCACAATATGAGAATTTCAGAATTTGCCATTGCTCGCATGTTCATTTTTGTTTCGACTTATTCAAACACAAACATTTCCTGATTCTAAAATTTTGATGTTATTTAATTTTTTGTTAATTTTAATTTTTTGTTTTTTTATGTTTTTCATTTGCATTGTTTAAAATGTACTTAAGACATTAAATGATTTTAGATACATGTACATATAAAAATATAGATTATATTAATATTAAAATTTATAAAAATTGCATGTTACGGACGGACAACAGCTTAAAAATAAACATAAAACATATTAAAATGCTGATTCTGCTTTAAATTACATGCAAATTTTTATTTTATTGCTTAGTCTAAATATTTAACTTTACATTTAAGGCCTAAATATAGGCATCTCTATATATGAATTGATTGTTTTGTTTTTAAGGCGCGTGCATTTTTATTTGTGCGTGATTTTGTTGGGCTGCTTTGTCAAGGGATTTCAGTTCTTATGAAACAGCCTCATTTATGTTTTGACCGCAGTATTAAACTTGAAATATCAAGTTGTAAACTTAAAACTAGATCGTACTATATATATATATATATCTCAAATTACAAAAATACATTCAATATTCTCATATTCAATTCCTTATTGAGCTTTATGTTAGATACAATTCGTATTGCATTTTTGTAAGCCACAAACATACACAAAAATTTACAATTAAATAGCATTTTGTTGCATGCACATAGAAAACTATATAAAATATAGATAAACATTCAGTCTAACAAAATACTTGTACATAATAATAATAATTATAATAATAATCGTTTGAATTTCGAGAAATATATATTCGATTTTATGGGTGGGTTCGACATTTCTGGGCACAATCAAAAACTTTTGTTCAATTAAAGAAAACATAGCCAATTTTGTGTTTTGTGTATTGAAACCCAAATCTGTGTTCTATATGTGATATGCTATTGTTAATATTTTTGCACTTATTAAATACATTCTATCAAATAAACATATAGACCGCACAGCCTCGTAAGCTGCGTGCTGGCTAACGTAGCTGACAAGGCTGCGCCTTATAGAGTAAATTTAACTAAAATCTTGACAAAAAAAACTATATATATATGTATGTATATATATGTAAGCACAACAGTTTCTCGGTTGTGCCGAGATGCGTTTCAAACGCATCATAAAACTGCTGCTATGTCCATTCGTGGGGGGGGGCGCGTGGGTTTACTATAACTAACAGCAACATAAACAACGAAAATTCGACTAATTTTGTGGTAAACTGGCCACCAAAAAAAATGATAAACTGATGATCTTTCTTTACCCAATCAACGCATTCATATATAAGTGCGTTTCACTTTTGTCAGAGTCGACGTTTTGCAGGGCAGCTCCTTTTCCAAATGTTCTGTTGAGTTTTTGCACTCGTGACTGCGATCCTTTTCAAGATCTAAATTCGGTGTTTTTTGTGTTGTCGTATATGGATTTGAATTAATTAACAAATTAACATCCTTGCCGCTATTTTGTTGCTTAAATTGGCTGTGTAGGGAATTAAATATTAGTCTAAGCACATAACTTTTAGCTAATTGAAAACTTACATAGGCTTGCCAAAGTTATTGTGATGATTATCCAGTCGCTTTTGATTGCACCATTGTTTTATCTTCATGCCCGCCAAGCCTCCCACCACAAATGCGATCATCACGGCAAATACAATGACCATTAAGGTAGAGTCTGTGATAGCAGAGGCCTTTTGTAGCTCATTGACCACAGCAATGGACTTTTGGGGATCTGTGTTAAAAATCAAGAAAATGTTGCAATTAGTTTCGAGTTTTGTATTAATTAGTCACAAAACTTACCATGCAGATTGGTCATAACCTGCTCGGGATCCACAGATGCCTGTGGTATTTTATTCTCATCTATATAATCATTTAGCGCAAAGTCAGCACCGTTCCCTGTTGGCTGTTGTTCTTGGCTTGGTAGCACCTCGGCCGGTGTAGCGCCTCCTACACTGGCATAGTGTAGCTTTTGCACTTCCTCCATTTGCGATGGAGCCATGGTAACAATGACAGGATCCGCTGCTGTTTTGGGACACAAGGCGGCCGCTGCCTTTTTGGTCATGTTGAGACTCTGTAGATAAGTTCTGGTACCAAATTTATGCTGACTGGCTGCTAGATTTTTGCATTCATGTGTTTGCAAATCCCAGGCACAATTTGGATCCTGCAGGCTAACGCAACCCAGACAGTCGACAATCAGAGAACAATGATGCAGCGGCACTGTCACCAGCCGCCCATCGCTGACCACCACGAGCGTATTCTTCTTGGAAGAGATAACCAGCTCCCGGACAGGCGTGCCCAACGGCAGCACCTGCATCTCTGAGATGACCACCGTACGCAAACGATCTGTGCTGCTGTTCTGATGCGTTATCAAAGTGTTGATAAACTTGGTCACTTTGCCATCATCGGTGCCACTGTAAATGACATCGTAATGATTCCCATTCAATGCTTTCACTTGTGCATCTACAGCAATCGCTGTCAGTCGATGATGTAGATTCACTTTGGTCAGCAATGGACGTCCGTGCACAGCCGGCACAGCGCTCTCCATTAACGGATGATTCTTAATAAAGTTAACCGCAATGCTGGTCAATGTGCGTGAGTCTTCAACACACTGACCGGGTCTCGGTTTGGGCACCTGCGATTGCTCTACGGGCAGCCAATGGGATTGTGAGTCCTTTTGTGACTTGAAGTCACCATCAAAGGCAGCCAGAATATCATCGACACGATAGGCGCAGATCGCTGAGCCGGGTATCGCATTCACCGAGGTGGTAAATACTGCATAAACCATGGCATGGGCACCACTCTCCACAATTGGACTTATAGCCTCTGTTTTTGGATGTAAAATAAGAAAATTAAAGAGATTTAAATTAATAATTAAGCAAATCAATAAAAATACAATCATAAAATATGCTCTATATATTAAAAAGTATAATTTCTTGGCCAAAAAGAGAATTAATGAATTTGACTGATAGAATACTCTTCAATTAAATTTCAGGCAGGCTTTGCAGACTTTCTTTAAGCATTCTTATATATATAGGTCCTTCTTCACTTACGTATTTCATCAAAGTAGAAAGGAAACTCGCCGGGCACCGAACAGTTGAGTCGCGCCTTCAGGAACGATGTCCAGCTCTTGCCATGATTGTAGGGACCACCACGATCATTTTTACAGATACGACCCACACGTGAGTAGACCGCTTTGCCAAAATTCATATACTCCATGGAGAGTTCGCGAAAGAAGAAGAGCACAAAGCCATTACGCTCGATGGCGCCCACAAAATCCGGTTGATTAAGTTGTTTGAGATCGTATTGTTCGGTACGCAAATTCTCGCGATAGATCAAGGGATCACCCCCTGAAAAATCTGCCACAGTTGCGCTATATAATTGGCCATCGGCAAAGGCATAGGTGCTATTGTGGGCAGGACTATAGGGACATAGACCTTGTGCCTCCACATCTCTCGTAATCTCATAACGCATATTATTGCCAGCAACAGCTGCAGCTGCAGCTGCGGCATCTGTTGCATCCGCTGGCGTTTGATCGACGGGGGCATAATGACGACAACGTGGCTTATACGAATTGGTGCCACAGAGCAGCATTTGACCATCGCTTAAACGCGCATAGACACGCAAATAATTATGGCAATCCCATTCGTGTTTGCCCTTCAGTTGGCACAACTCTCGATCTGCACCTGAGCTATGCCACACCAGGCGACTATTCTCCTTCAGACCGCGCATGCTGATATTATAGATGACATCCCTGCAAAAAGAATGAAACAATTGAATTATTCGCTTAATTGTCATCAATCTGCGAATCTGCTAATGAAACAAAATTGCCACAGCTAAGCATAAATTAAAAACACAAACATACTATATTTGGCTAGAGGGAAACAAGAATCAACATTTTGTCAAGGTTTTAGTTTTTTGCGCAAATAATTAGAACTTGTAGTATATAGTATCAAGCACTTAAATATGCAATTGCGTTTTATATTTCTAATTATCATCGTTTATGCTCAAGTAATTCTATACTTAGATTAAGCAAACTAAAAAAAAAGTAAATAATTGAGCAAAATTTGTAGTTTTAATTATGCAAAGTTGTATTTTTCTAGTGTACAACAAATTTATTTAGCAAGGTTATATTATGCTAGTTAAAAGATATTTTATATGAATTAAAAAATTATAAATCATAATTAATTTTGCATTTTATGTGTATAATAATTATTTTTATCATAGCTTGAGTCGAACTTCTATTTAAATTCATCTGTGTAGTTTGCAAATATTTGTAATGAACGCTGAATTGCAGTGTTGCCAGCTTGCCATTGCATTTGTGAAATATGGCAATACTGGCTAGGCGTTATAACCAATCAAAAGCTGGCAATTGAATACAAATTAAAATCGAGTTGGCAGCCCTTTGAACTGGCGTTGCCAACTTACAGACGAAGCGTTGCCAATGACTGCGCAGCGTTCTGACATTTCGCTTAAATGTTAATTTAATCTTCAGGTTAAATACTGTAAACTTGATCTTGAAACAAAATAAAAACCAACTATGCAATAAATGTCAAATTAACGAACATGCAATAATTCCTTAAATATTCTGTATGATTTTATTTGTAATAAGCCTTACAAATTAACGAATATCTTAAATTGCACACGCTACAAAAACTTGACTAAAATCGTGATTTCAATATAAAAATTGCACTCTTGCTTGCTTTTAATTCAATGGAATGTTAAACAATATTTTTGACGTAAACAAAACAAGTTAAACAACAACTTTAGAACGTCAACTGACTGTTTGAATAATAGTTCTAGGAAAGCGAATGAGAAATGCGAGATTTGCAGTTGCGCCTTGTTTATAACACAAACTCAGCAAAAATATTAAGCAGAAGCTAGAAGAAAAAAAAAATAAACCTCGTAATTTCAATGGCACGTTAATTATTCCGCGAAATGAACACTTTGTTGTATATTTTTTTATTATAAATATTGACTCGTGCCAATAATAATATACATTCATGCATGCAACTCAGGTATTGTTTAATTTTTTTATTTTGCCAAAAGGCAATCACAATTGAAAAACCTTTAAACAATTGAAACATAAAAGGAATTACAAATTATCATATATATTTGTACTTACTTGGCACCCACAAGAACAGTATCATCATCGTGATCCAAAATCTTAAAATAGTCCGTTGTATTGCCAAAGAAATTTGCCGTCACTTTGTCTGCTTCTGTAATATTAATGAACAATTTGTGTTTTTGTGTTAATTCACAATTAAATGTTGTTTAAAAGAAAAATCAAGTATTTAGTCATAGAAATAAATAATTGCGGGTTTAAATAAAATTACTTTTAATTGTAATCTAAAGTGATTTGATTTTTTTTCTTTAATTTAATGACATTATCTCTCTTAGAAAAATAAAACATCTTTAAGATTGTGAGATCTAATGTTAATATAATAGCTTAATTAAGAAACTTGAAAAATGGTAATATAAATTATTCTTAAATATCTTAAACTTTATATAAGATTTCAGAAAATAGTTGTTAAAAATTTTAAAAATATATTCCAAGACAAAAATTTTTCTCGTTTCGAAAAAAAATCTTAAAAACACATTTAAGACTTAAAAACGAATTTTTTTTATATATTTATATTATATGTCTAAAAAAAAATTCTAAGATCTATCAAAAATAAAGAAAAAAAGTATATTATACTTTTTCCGCTAATTTCTGTTGATTATCGGCTGAATCAGGTTTAGAAACACCTTGTAAACGACTTTTAAATTGACTTTTTAAGCATATTAAAAGTGTATTACTCAAACATATACACCTTATCTGCGTTTTTGAAAATTTCCAACAATTACAGATCATAACAATTAGTGGGGCCCTCATTGCTCGCATTATAAGCACGTTATTATTTGGCCCATTTTGTAAGTTTTGCTTTAGAGGAAACGCTAATTTGTTGCAAGCATTGCGAAAAATTGGGCGCGATAAAAGCTTGGCAAAGCGTAGCAAGCGCTTGTGTCATTGATGATAAAACACAGCAGCAGCCGCAGCAGCGAGCAGAGCAACAAAATGCGGCATGCGAACACAAAAGAAATATAGAGGAAAACAACAGAAAAACAAACAAGTGGCACAAATAAACAAAGTCAGAATGTGGCAAATGTTGAAGGCAAAACTGTCTTTTAGATACTCTATTTGAAAAGTAAATATTATTATAATTATTATTTTGAGAAAAAATTGTGAAAAGCTAGCTGGATGGACGTAATTTTTGGAACTTGAAAAATGACTGCTGCCCGCCAACAAATTTAACTTTTCATTTTTCAAATTCCAAAAATGACGTCAATCCAGCTAGATTTTCACAATTTAACAAATGATACGTCACTAAAAACATTGCCAATTTTGAGAAAAACATAAATAGCATTTATATTCTGTTTTCTAACTACATTTTTTCTAAGTTTTGCTAGTTATAGATTTTTATATTTTAGGAAAATCGTAAAATATAATAATTCTGATATTATATTTGCATTTATTTTTTATACACAGCCTGAAGAGCTTTGTTGATCTGGCTATAACACTCTTTTTAATTTGGAATTAATTCTATTATACAATTATATTAATAAAATAAATAAATTATATGTAGTTCTGATATTAAATTAGGTCTTTTAATTTAATTTTTTTTAAAAGTAAACTAAATTTTATTATTCTAAGATACAATTATATAAATAAAATAAATAAATTATATGTACTCCTGCTATTAAATTTGATAATTTTACTCATATTTTTAATAAGAATTAATTTTATTTATAAGTAAACTAAATATCATTTAAATGTTCAAAGGTTTTCTATGATTTTGATACATTTTACATTAAATATTTCTTCCCAAATAATAAGCATAAAATACAAAAGCTTTATGGGGAATAAATACATAATAATATTAATGAAATTATTTTTGTGGTATTCTAATGAAATTCACTCTTCTCGGCGATTCTCAAAAGGTAAAGGGAGTGCATAAATTAAATAGCATTTTTGGGGAGCTTGTGTTAGTTAGTGCTCTTCTCGGCGATTCTCAAGTTTTAAAGGGAGTGTACAAAATAAATTCGACTTTTTGGCAAGTTTGGGTTAAGCAATGTCCCTCTCTGCGATTCTCAAAATTTAAAGGGAGTGCATAAATAAATAGACATTTAAACAGCTTGTGATAAGTAGCCTTCTCGGCGATTCTCAGGGAGTGTAAATAGACTTAATAAATATTTATTAGACATATTTTTTTATTATTATTTTTTTTAAATATCTATTAAATGTTAGGTAAATATATATTTTTTTTTAAATATCTATTAAGTATTAACCCTAAATCACCTTCTACAAATATACATAAATTTCCAAGAATTTACAAACTTAACTAAAAACTAATATACGCTTTTAGTTTTTCATAGTACAGAGTACAATAAACAACAATATATATATATAATGGTTAAAGAGGGCGTTTTTAGAACTTACTTGTTTGCCAATCTGGCCGCACATCGGGCATCCAAGCATCGACTAGCGCAAGGCAAAGACTGAAGCAGATTAACATATGCCACACAACAACAGCTGTTGAGCTGCACATTGCCCTGTTGCTGCCCCTTTTGCTGCACCTTCTGCTGCTGTTGGTGTACTCTAGAGATCTTCTCTGGTCCATAATTAGCATTGTTGTTGAAGGTCTCGCTTAGTAGACGACGTGTTCTCTAGTTGTTGCCTTGGGTGTATATAGTAATGTGGCAAGTATATTTTCCAATTGTAGCGCACTTGAAAACTGTTGAGCCTGGCTTTTTTTTATATTTTATTTTGTTGTGTTTTGTTCTGATGATTCAGCAGCGGCGTTTGTTGTGCCACTTGTTTGGATGGTGCAGCTGCTATCGCATTAAACAGACTGAGTGGCTCCAGTACACCACACTCCGGGCTGGGTCTGGGGCTGGTGCCAATGAGGCTAGCCTGGCCTGGCCTGACGGGTTTTAATCTCTGCAGTTTGTCATTCTGATTGCTGCCATTCTCGTGCCACAGTTGCTTTTGTTGCCGTCTCTAAGCATAGCTTATATGTATATTTTATTTTTTATATTATTTTTATTTTTATTATTGTATTTAGTAGTTGCTGTGTTGATGGCCAACTGCATTTAATAATTTTCACCACTTTTTATTGTTGTGTTTAATGTTTAATGTTTTCTTTCTTAATGCTATTTATTTGCTGATGTGTGCTCAAAAAAGAAAACGCGCAAAACCTGCAATGAGATGGAATAGATTGGATTGGTTTGGTTAATGCGGTATATTTCACCTTTTTTTTTTAGTTTTTTTTATTATGTGGTATTGTAGGAATTTCTCTATATTTATGTCTCTCTAAAAAGGTCACTTTAATTGATGTATAGCTAATTATCTTTTTATCATCGTATTTGCAATTATCAGATTTATTTCCGCTTGCAATTTTGCGCATATTTTAAACTTTTTCTAATTCCAAAAAATACGCTTGAATTATGCGGTTTCAAACGTTATTGCGTTAATTTTAGTGGATTTAAAAGTTTAAAAGCGGTTTTACGATAACGCGAATAGTAATACTTTTATCTGCGGTGTTTTTTTTAATTACATTAAATTTTTATTTAATTTAACTGATTTTCAAAAAAGTTCTAAAATCAAGTAAAAATATTTTAAAACAATTTTTCTAAGCTTAAAAATCATTTGTAGAACAAAATACAAAAACTATTGAATAAAACAAGACTTGTTTAAATATATAAAATTATTTAAGCAAAAAAAATGGCCAAAACTTAAAAATAATTGCGCTTTAATTAAAAGCGTATAAAAAATGACAAATCATTAAAAAAAAATTATTAAAAACGTTTGTTCATTGTCACAGATCAAATTGAAACGGTATTGCAATTGTTGTCAATTCTTTTCAAGCATTTTATGTACTTTCTGTCTTTTTAAACAACATTTTCTTTTCTGCTATTTTTTTTTTTGTATTTTAATTATAACATAAGTAGTTTCACTTTTTTTTTTTGAGTGTTACATATAAACTATTACCGAATTAAGACATCAATTTCACTTGTGTAACAATATGAAAACAAAAACAAACTTGTTTCGGCATTTGTTATTCCGATTGTTTGCAAATTCTTCACACTTTACACACACTTTCTTTAATAAAAACGCTTGAAATTCGCCAAAAACATAAACCGAACCGCGCGTTGGGCGAACTCGTCGAATACTGAAACTGAGAAAAAATAACAAAAAGGCAAAACAAGTTAAATGAGCGAAAAGCGTGGAAAGCAACAACAACAGCAGCAGCAGCAACAACTACACACCCACGCTTAATGAGCGGCAGTTTAAGAGAGGATTTACTTTGAGCAGCGTTTGAAGAGCATGGGACTCGAGCGCTCTCTCTCGCTCTTTTACTGCTACTACTATTACCACTACTACTACTTTTACCTACTACCTACAATTTCCCTCTCTAATTCTCTTTATATGTCACGCATCGTTTAACATGTCCTGTGCCTTAATTGTTTTTTTTTTTTATTTCTTTTATTTTTTTTTATGATTCATACTTTTCGAGTTTTTCCAGTTTTTGTGGACAATCACGTGCGGTATTTTCCGTACATTTTCCTATCGTGACATTACAACAAACAACTACACTTTACAGTAGTTCTACCGGGATAGATAGGCACCTACATAGGTACCTGCAAAAGTAGCCAAAGACTGAAAGATACTTCCCCACTGTATGGGGTTAAATCTGACTGACTGACTGATTGGCGACTCATGGGCAGGCCAAAAGGTAAAAGTCGGACACCTGAAATTTTTACTGTAGCTTTCTATTATATAGTAGATTAATACTCTGAAAAAATATTGTCAAAAATATATCGGAAAGTGGGTGAAAAATGCATTTTAAATTTGTATAAAAATCTCAGCAGTACCCTGCAATAATAGGGACATATTTAGTTTATTTTTTCTTATTTTATTTAATTTTTTGAGCGGGAGTGGGACGTAGTAACGCACGCCGGAATGAGCTAGTATTCTATATGAATTATCAAATCTATAAATCCTACAGGGTTAAGTACACTTTAAAAGCAACTTTTTTTTGAGCGCACAGTTTCAACAGCACTGCACACAATGTCCTGTTGCTTTTACAACTAATTTCCTCTTCAGCTCCTTTGTGTGTCACGCACCGTTTAGCATGTCCTGTGGCTCAGTTTGCCTTTCTTCTATGATTCATACTTTTTCGAGTTTTTCCCCTGTTTTTGTTGGAAATCACGCGCAGTATTTTCCGCCAAAATTTTGAACGTCGTGACTTTTATGTTTGCTATCTTATTAGCTATGCCGTTAGATATATCAGGACGTGCTATCCTGCATAAAAGGTGTTCATCCCACGTTCCCACACACACATGGACACGCAAACGTAATTTCCACGTGTGGGTTTTCAGGTTTTTTTTTATATTTTTATTTAAACGCTCACAGGAAATTTGAATGCTACAGTTTCTCACGCCTCGTCGTCTGTCACACTTGGACAATTTTTACCTAAGCGGCGAGCGGTAAGGGAGGGGAGTTGCCAGACATATAGACGCATCAGTTGATCTTCAATAAATTACTTTATTGGCCAACTTAACGAAGGTCACAACTTGCTGTTGTCTTGGTCAATGAATTTGTGACTATCCGACGACGACGACGACGATGACGACGCGTCGCTATCGTTTTTCCAGCTTCAAGGTTTCAGCCAGGTCAAGTGACCCTTGGCCCATAACATGTCTCGGTTTTGTAATGTGCACAGCAAGTGCTGAAATTAAGTATACAAAGAGAGATAGAGAGGGGGTCACTCCAGAACTATGTGAAATGCGAGGGAGTGTGAATGAAGTTCTTCAACAATTTAATGCATTTTGAAAGTTGTTTTTAGCAACTTTTAAATACGTAATTGATAAAGCGACATAAGCTCGCCGTTTGTCTGAAACGATACATATCTGCCGTCGGCGAGCTTGTGACGTTTTAAAACGGCATAATATCGCTGCCGGAGCATTTATGGCCTTTTTAAAATGTCATAAACTCGTCAATGAAAAAGCGACATAAGCTCGCCGATACATTGTACTGGGCGAGATTGTGGCAGCGACATTAAGTCGTTACTCCATGCCTTACACTTTGTATTATAATTTTTTTTTGATTAAGCTATATTTTAAATATTAAACATTTAACTTAAATAATTTTTTTTTTGCCACAAAATGTGCATCAAATTAAATATGCCCCCTAGAATATATATGAACTCAACCTATTTGCTTCTATGAAAACTAGTCTTTCTGTTTTTGAACTATATAAATTAAAGCAGTTATCGTATTATTTGGCTGGTTAAATTAAAAAATTTAATAATAATATATATAATTAATAAAATATACATTTTATTTTTGATTTGTTTTAAAAAGAAATTAATTATTATTATTATTATTTTTACATATTTTTTTAAATTAAAAGCAATTTGTACTTTAAAAATCAAAAATAAAAGTTATTCTGGAATTTTTATTAAAAGTTATTCTGCCATTTTTATTTAAAAAATCAAAAATGAAAAAATCAATTTAAAATATCTGTTAAGCAACATGGATTTTAAATGGTATTTTTGTATATGTATATAATTTTGGGGTCTGTATATAAAAGGGTGATATATTTAGTTGAAATGTGTTGCCATAACTCGTGTAGTTATGTAGTGCAGTTCCTATATAAAATTTATTACAGTACAAACATATGTCGGAAATGGCAGGATCGGAGCACTATATCCTATAACACATCATAAAATTCTTCAATAAAATGTTTTCTTGTTTATAAATATATCGCAACATATAACAATGTTAAGTTTAATTTATTTATTCAAAATGTAACGACTATATCATATAGCTGGCATAGAAAGATCGGTCGAAAATTAATTTTTTTTAAAATAATATTCGCAAGCCTAAACAAGTCATTTGTTGTTTTCAAAGAGTTACCAACTGAACAGCCCTCGTTACATACACACATACTATAATATGAATTATCAATTTTTATAAATTTTTCGTTAAGCTCTCAAATTTCCTAAGCTCCATTTAGTTCAATGCCAGGAAGTGCGTTCCGCTTTTGGCAGACGAGACCAGTTAGAAAAAAAACGATGAAAAAAATATAAAAATATGCTGGTTGTATATATATTATCATTTGACACTAATTGATGAGCTCAATTTATTTTTTTATATTTTTTCAAAGTTTAAGTTACCTATTAGAATCAAGTATTGGATTGTGGTACAGCTTGCCACATGTCAGACATATGATGTTACTTTCTATGCAGTTTCCCAGTTTTTTCCTATGCAGCCTGATAAAGTGTGTCTAGAGACTCGTCTGTTGCACAGATAAGCACAATATGATCAAGATAACGGCAAAAGTATGTCACGTCGCATATATAAATATATATACATATAAGCACTACTGTGGGAAGCGTGAGCGTGTTAATATAATTAACTTGGATTGTCGTTGTAGTACGTGCTCTATAAGAAATTGATTTCTGCGTATATTTTATTTGTTATACACATATGCATGCTCCTACATATATGTATATCTATAATTATTCATATAAGCTAACGAAACATTAGAAGAAACCTGATCCTAACCAGTTTGGCCAGTGGGCGTTGTGAGTTGAGTCAATTTTCAACAGGTGCTGCTGGCACCTGTGTGTATTTTACCTTATAAAGTGCTTTAGCTTTAGCTAACCGTAGACTGAATGTCTCGTTCTGTACTTGTACTATTTATTTGTGCCTGTACGCTGTTTATTTTACAATCTCTGTGATTTAGCATATTTGTTTACGGTTTTGTAATCAATTTTTGATTTGTTGATTTCTTAGCTGGCAATCATACTACATATATAGTTGGTTCTCTATGATTAGCATAGCTGGGGCTGTGTGCTACGATCTAAGAATATATGCTCACTTTCGGTATTTTGCAAATTCTATACAATTAAACAAGTTTTACTATGTGTTTAAGCGTCTACGTATATTTAGTTAGGAATGAAATCTTCAGCAGACTTGGCAAACATTTCTTTTTTTCTGGATAGAGATTTCTATATGTTCTATGTTTTTTATTGATATTTTGTTGTGTTTTTTTTACAATTTATTTGGTCATATTAGAGCCTAGTTATATGTCTTGTAGAAAAGCAGGAATTTTTCTTGGATTGAGTTTCTATATACTATACACTAAGTTAAGAGAAAATTATTTTCCAGTAGCTTACTTCTGCTTTTAGCTAGAGGCGAAACAATAAAATTAGAATTAGTCCATCTCTAGATTGATAATAACAATTCTAAGATGGAACATATGAAAAAACTTGATATTCTTAAATCTTTTGAGATTTACCTTAAAGGGAGACAGTTAGAATTTTTCTTGGATTGAGGAGTTTTTATATACTATATACTATTTCTCTAGTTGTTTAATTCTGCAATTGGGGATTGGTCTATCTCTAGATTGATGATATCGATATTTTTGATAAGATAAATTTTAAGTCTAAGATGAAACATGTGAAAAGACTTGATATTTAGCTTAATTTTGGTGACTTAGATTGCCTCAATTTATCTAGCTTTTCTACAATATAAATAAATATTAACCCTTAATTGCCCATTCTCAAAAAAACTAAAGTATAGTGTTAAGTTAATTTCTTCTTTAATTTAGGCTTAATAAATTGGAAAAAGTTGTTTTCAGATTTCTATCTTTTTATTTATATATAGCCATCAAGTAACTAGGCTTGCTTTAAGACCTGGCGCATTTATCCAGCTGGAAGCTCTATTAAATTTATCTCCTTTAACCATTTGTGTTTATACCTGATTTAATTTATTCAAAATTTCGCTTAATATTGGGCATAATATTACAACAAAATTAAATCTAAAGGGATTAACAAATTTTCAATTAGATTTATCTCCTCTAACCTTATGTGTTTATACATGATTTTATTTTTCCTACAATTTCGAATAATATTAAGCATTATATTCTAAAGACGTTGCATCAAAAAGGGTTAATAAGTTTTCTGAAAGTTTGCAGCAATAAGGAATTTTTAAATACTAATCGAATATTTTAAATTCGATTTCCCCTTCAGACTTTGCTATAATAGTTTAATTAAACTATCAAAAATTTACTTTGCGCTTAATCAAAATTAATAATATTAAAATAAATATTTAATTGTTTATATAGTCATTTTCTGTGTTGTTTCTTATAGCTATTTTGTTTTATGTTTTATTGCTCTGTTTTTTGTTTTGGCTTCTCTTATCGTTAGTTTAGTTCAATGCACTTTCAAGTCTTCTTCTTCTTTCTTTAGCTTTTCATTTCTTATCCACGAAACAATCGCGTGTACTTGGCGGCTAATTATCGCTCTACTTCCGATTTGTTTTTAACTCCTACATGATTCATATACATATCTACATATATGTTAATCTATATGTGTGTATTGTTGTATGCGTGTTTAAACCAGTTTTATCGATAGCCAAACGCTTAACGCATGTGTGTGTGTGTGTTTCAGCGGAAACGTAGATGATTCAGTAAACAGTTCAAAAAAATATATAACAAAATTGAATTTTTTTAATAATTGTTATAAAAACAAAGTAGTTATTTAATAGCTGCATCCAAATATGGTGCAACAAGTTTTTCATTCACAAAACAGCGCGTAAAATGAACGTGGGAGTTTCTAATTTGAAGTTTACAAACGCGTTTAAATCGACACAAGCAAACAAACAAACACATATATACACATACATATATACGCAGTTTCATTTAGCACCCATACAATTACACATGTGCGTGTAGTGAGGGTGGGGGGAAGTTGTGTCTGAGGTTAAATGGGACACACTGCGCGTTCCACTTATTGTTTGCTGCTGCAGTCACTTTTGACACTTTGACACTCTGCGAGGCATTAAAAGCTTTGAATTGAATTGTTGTCGTTGCTTATTTTATTGTTTTTTTGTTTTTTGGGCGTTGCTCTTATGCATTTTGTATTAAAGCTGCTTTACCGTTAATTCGACTGCTTTTGCGTCCCGTTGTCGATATGCGTTTGAGCTTCGAGTTCGAATTTGTGGTAGCACACAGTTTGTAGAACGACGACGCGAATTGATTATGCTGCTAATTTATTAGATTTTCTACTCGCAGCAGCTAACTCGTTTTGCTTACTGCCTTTTACAGTTCTTGGCCAGACACTAACACTTAAGCCACCACCTCGACGACGGGGAGACAACAAGTCCACAAATTCACCTGTAGCTGTGTAGCGCGTCGTTTAGTTTTTTCTTTTATATTTTTTATTATCTGCCCTCTCTTTCTCACTCTCTTGTATTCAATTTGGCTGCTTGGCCGCCACTTTAGTAGTTTGTTGTTGCTTCGCCTTTACTACTTGCTGCTGTTTACAGCGCGTTACACACACACACACACACAATAGCAGACATAAACATACACACACACACACACTCGCGCGTACGTACACAATTTATGTTGTATTTTCTTGTATTACTCGTTTTTAAGCTTATGCTTCATGTTTGGTTTGTTTATATGTATGTATACATGTGTATTGTTGCTGCTGCTGCTGTGCTGTTGTGTGTGCATAAATTAAAAGAGAGAAAAACACACGTCTGTACACACAATAAAAACCTGTTTGTTGCTTGAAACTCTGGGTGTGGGTAAACGAGACACAACGCGGCGCGGGGGTTGTACGCTTGAGTTGGCTTGTGATCGTAGTTTTTTGTGTAGTAAACGCAACACTCACTCACTTTGCATTGATTTAAAACACTTTTTTTACAATTAAAACACACAATTAGTAGATACCTTTAGTTTCACACATATGCGCTGTAGCTTTGTGCAGCTTTTTAACTCACCAAAATTCATAAAAAATGTTCAAATAATTATCAAATTAAGCGAAAAACACGAACTCTAAAAAAAGTATACTCTTTACACTACGGCGGCCATTTTTCTTTGAGTTGTTTGGTATACGTTAGCGATGGCCCATGCCTCGATAGGAAGCAAAATTCGATAACGATATTTTACAAAGTGGGCATGCCGGCATATTGATAATAAAAATGGTCACACTGCATTTGCCGCTGGTATATCGATATTTCTGGCTCAACCGCCCCCGCAGAAAAACATCGAAAATGGGAAGTGTAAAGTTATTTACATTAAAAATGAAACTCTTTTAATCAATAAAGTGCAATACTCCCAAAAACAAACACAAACTCATCGTAACCAAAATGGGTTCAAAGTAAGTGCATATTGTCTATTATCAATTGTTAATTAAAGCAAAAGTTAAACAACTGCGGTAAATTTTCCCGTGCGTGGGTATGTGTATTGTCTCTGCATGCGCGTGTGTGTGTGTGTGTGTTTCGCAGGGGTAATGTGGGGGTATTTCACTGCGTTTGTTTTGAGCTGCACAAATACATTCAAAAACAAAACTGTATCGAAAATAGACACAACAACAAGCTGCTGATAAGCCAACATACATAGTATATTTGTATAAATGTCATGTACATACAAAACCCTTGCAATTTTCAATTTTATTTTATCGTCGCATATAAGAAAACAGTTTTTGATGTTTTGTCGCTTATCACCGGCGAATTCAAGGATAAGAAAACTTTATGAAAACTGCTTGCTGTGCTATCAAAATTTTCGCCTTTGGGTAGATATGAATATAGAAGATATACTATATATGGATATAGTGTTTGCTTATCGATTTTATTATAATGTAAAATATTGAATATTAAATTGAATAAACTACTTCTTTTGAAAAAGAAATGTTTTTAAACTATTTAATAAAAAATAATATACA
The DNA here is from genome assembly GCA_035043045.1 of Hirtodrosophila alboralis. Lineage (NCBI taxonomy): Eukaryota > Metazoa > Arthropoda > Insecta > Diptera > Drosophilidae > Hirtodrosophila > Hirtodrosophila alboralis. The sequence goes on along the minus strand of JAWNNH010000511.1, from coordinate 487,365 downwards.
AATGAAAGTGTAAGCAAAAATTTAAAAAAAGATTGAAAAACACTTTTAAAATGCCAAAATGAAAATTAGTTAACACCATATTATGTACCTATTTATAAAAAAAAAACACGAATTTAACAATAACAAATATGAAGTTCAAGTTTATCATAACTCGTTTTCTTAAATTTGTTTAGATGATTTAGGTTAAGTCTCCTACTGTAAAAACAAAAAAAAAATTCAATTTCTTATGCTTGCCGAAGCTGTATACCCTTTCAATAGTCTTAAAAAAAAAAATAAATTGTCAATGAATCAATATATCGGTTAGATGTTATAGCCTTCTGATATTTGTAAAATTTTCTCAAAGTATTTATTTTTTAACCGATTGTTCCTATGGTATCTGTATGATATAGTGGTACGATTTTTCAGATTCTGAGTACTGCCTGTAACAAAAAACAACTGTGATATTTTTCTTTAAGAAAGTTTAAAAAAAAATCCAGAAAAAAAATCAACTCGTCGTTCTGATTAAGAATATATATATATATTCTTTTAGGACCGGAGATGTCTTCTTTACAGAGTTACAGATTTTGTAACAAATTACCTCCGAAAGGGTATAAAAATGTTGGTATTTTCCAACCTCTACTTTGATTCTTAAATTGTCATGTTTCTCTCTCTCTCTCTCTCTCTCTCTCTCTCTCTCTTTATTGGATTGTTTCTCATAGTTCTCTAGTTTGTCTTTTGTGGGCATAAAGAAAGGTCACGCCGTATATCAAATTTCCGGGTCATCATTATTAAATTTTTTTTATGATATATAATTTTATTTAGGTTATGAATTCTATTTTTTGTCGTAAGGTTCACAAATCTAGAAAACATTTAAGATATTTGAGAATTCTCTTTTTAACAAAAATTCTTCGATGTCAGCTTTCAATACGTAATAATATTATACAGTTAACACTATAAAATGTTATTTCAAGTTTAGCAAAACTTGTTTTTGCATACCTATGTTTTTATAAAGATTATTGGTTATTTGTTTGGCCAAAGTTAGTTGCTTTTGAGATCTATACTCATTCATACATAAAATGTACCGCACAGTGAGTTTTCTTCTATTTAAATATAGATTGTTATAGATTTGCTCACATTTTCCTATAAATATATATTTAGTTGATTTTCTTATTGTTGATCAATTTGGCTTTTGCGGCGCCTCGAAAACTTGTGCCGCATATTAACATAGAAAATGATGATTCTTACGTTTTGCTGGAACCATCTGATGATCAATATAAATTGACGTAGGTATCTCAATCAAAATATATATATAGAAAATACCATGATCTCGTCAATTATCTATTTTGCTATAGCATTAATCAGATCAATGGCTTACGTACGGAAACTGTGCAAGAATTGGAACCCGGTGTGCTACTGGTTAAGGGTAATCTATTTCAGGAATTTGAACTGAATAAGGGTATTCTGGAGGTTACCTACGAGGCGGGTCCCAATGGCTATGTGGCCAAATATAGATATTATGTTTTTAAAACTGACCTAAAGCCACAGTTTCTGCCCGCAAATGTGCTTAAGTCAGCAGCTGGTTAAGTATTTATAGATTTAACTAATTATTATTTAAAAAATAATGGACTCTGTTAAATTAAAGCCAGTGAAAATTACAAAAACTCTTTAATATCATTGTTTGATAGCTCTTTAAATTCTCAGAAAAATAGTCAAATTATTATAAGTTGGAAAAATTGACCTTTGAAACAGTTTAATCAGAAGTATAACATTATTTTCTTGTTTTATTATATAAACTTTATATTATTAAAGTAATTTTTTGTTAATGCACATTCTTTTCATTTTATTAACTTTATATTTTTAATGTGATTTTTAAGAGTTTAATGATAGGTAAATCAATTATAAATCAAGCAAAAAATTAATTAAATATGAAAATGTATAATATTCTTGAAACTCAAGGATTTCAGTTTTATTGTGATTAACAAGTTTTTAATATTTTGACAAAAATTTAAAAAAAAAATTGAGTTAACACTATAATGTGATTAGTATAAATTAGTATAAATATAAGTTGATTTGAGATACCTTAACTACACATAGATGTAGACTTTTTAAGGCAGTGAGTTTTTTTGGGTATTTCTCCCCAAGATTATCTATAATATTTGCCTTTTTGATTGTTTAAATTTTTCATTACAACTACCAGAGAGTTTTTGCTTAAAGGGACGTCCTAGATTTTTAAAATATCTAAGAACTCCATTATCATAATTCTGGTAATATAAGATGTTTGGAAACTCTGCGAAAGAATGTGTTAGTTGAAAAGAGTTACTATAAAGAATTAAGTTTATTTTCTCTAAAATCAAATTGAATAAAGATTTATTTATAAATCAAGCCGCAATGGATATGATACTATATTGTGAATAAACCGCAATTGCTGCAATTTATAAAGTCATCAGCTGTCTATAAAAGTAATTAAGTAAAAATTCACAACAAAAAAAACACTCATCATTAATAAAATTATACTCTCGGATACGCTAAAGTAATTATGTGCTTGCAATTGTTAAATACACGTAAATCCAACAGAATTCCCAGGGTTAAATTTAGCGTATTGTCAATATTTATATTGCAAACAAAATGCTTACTTGGAAATAATTAATTTTTGATGTTTAAAGTAAACTTCTTGAGTTGTTTGGGGGGAAGTTCAAGATGAGATGAGATGAGTAACTCATCAAATACTCTTTAGTAAATTCAATACAAATGATGCTATTCAAATTAATAACATTTCATTTGGGAGGATTTGTGATCGTCATTAGTTTCTAATTTGAGTTCTGTGACTTTGTTTTTTTTTATTTTTTGTTAACTTGGCAGCTTTATAAACTTGTTTTTTGCAGCTTTTGGTCTTTTAAATATGGGAAGCTGTGTGTCTCAGCACCTCAGTTGTCAGTGAGTTATGTGCGGTTATAAATGTAGGATAGATCATGTTTAGAGCGGTGAGTTTGGGGATTTTTTTGCCGAAGGGCCTAAAATAATTGGTTATCTTCAGTGTATTATTGTGCTTTTGGCCAACTTGGCTTTTGTGATGCCTGCAAGCCTTGTTCCCCGCATTAGCAACGAAAATGGCTATGAATTGGAACCACAAAATGATAATCAATATACGTTGAGGTATGTTACTCTATCTACATCAATTTTGAACCGTTTATTGACCTATTCACATGATTTAGCATACGACATCCGGATGGCAGTACTTGGCGTGAGGAGACTGTGCAAGAGATTGCCCCAGGGGAACTGGAGGTTAAGGGTACCCTTAATCAGGCATTTGATGATCAGGGCGGCACACTGGTGGTTATCTATGAAGCGGGTCGTAATGGATATGTGGCCAAATATAAATATAAAAGCAAAGACAAAAAAGAACCCTCATTTGAGATATTTCTTACTTCTGGTGTTTTGAAAGCTGCAGCTGGTTAGAGATAGCTAACTGTGCAATCTAAATAGTATTATTAATTTAATAAATAATATACTATAAATTACCTTTTCCAATGCCTATTTATTTATATGAAACCCCAGAAGTATGCTAGAAATACTTAAGCAATTAATCATAATAAACTTAAAATGCACTTAAAATATATTTTTAATATTTTTTTTAAAGGTTAAAATATGTCTTTAGCCTTTTATGTTCTTAATTCTAAAATTTAGTTATGAGAACTTTAATAGTAATTAAACAGTTATTTAAATATATTTTCTTTAGTTAAATAATGATGAAGAATTATGATATTTTAGGGTTAAACATGAAATCTTAAGCTAAATAAAAACTCGAAAATCGCAAAATTTGATTTTGCTTAAATACTAACATTTCCTTTTAATAAAAAATTGATTACTAAAAAACATGATTACATATTTTCCAAAATTCTAAATTCCATGTTTATTATTAACTCGAAGAATTTAAAATTTAAATTACAAAATAAATAAATTCAATTTTAAATATTAAGAAAAATTTGTCAATTATCGATAATACTGCAAGCAGTTAACATTTGAATTGCCCCTGTTATCGATATCGATAGCTGCATTGCCAAATTTCGACTTTGAATTGCTGTTATGTGACACTCAAACTGTTGCCGCTTGATTTGACTTACAAACTAATAGAGAAGCAGCGCTTGCAAAGTATATATATAAATATATATATACGGCGTAATAGACAATGATTTCACCTCACCGCATTTAGTTCCCCCACCTGTTCGTGAGCAAAATATCAAACAATGCTCAATGCTGTTCGCTGTTTGGCAGCTCATATCATGTTTATCAACCAGCCAGCTGGCAATACAGTTCATTTTTTATTGTGGCATTCGCGTGTTGACTTATCATCAGCAGCAGCAAAGTGAGGGAGGCGATAAGCAAGCAGCAGCCACGATGCAGATTTTGACTTGAAAATTAAACAAGATCTTCACAGTTCTCTTCCTTTTTTACTCTGCCAAAATGTTTAAAGAGTGGCGTAGGCCAAGCCACAAACGTTGGCAGCAGCAGCAGCAACAACAACAGCAACAGCAGCTGCGGCGCCAAATGCTTGACAGGTGCTAAATGACTCTAACAGTGACTCTACAAGTGTAATGCGGCACATTCACGACGATTATAGTTATAGTTGATTGTCGTGAATGGCGCGCTCAACAGCTGTTTAAACTAAATAACTTTAATGCTAATTTCTTTGGCCTATTTACAGAGAAACAATGATTGTGTTTGTCTATGACACGGAGTGTATAAAGGACGAGGCAGATGATCCAATTGCTGCTGTGTTGTATTTTCATCCCAGCTGGGTATCGGATACCCAGAAAGTGGCGCTATGTGGTCAACTAATGGGCACATCGTACTTTCTCAAGGATTGTTTCTTCAAGCCGCGCATTCTGGCCCTACAGAATGGCAAATTTGTGCTCAAGGAGTTTGGCCGATTTATATTGGTAAGCATGATATATTATATCTTAATTTATTTATATTAATTAATTAATTTGCTTTGCCTTTTTAGGCTGTCGGCACGGATCGCAATATTGCGGATCAATTGCTGCTGCATCGTGCGAATCTATTGAGCTCCCTCTTGAAATTCTTTCATCGGGATTTGCAATCGTTGCATGATCTGTACGCACAGCCCGAACAGCAATCTAATCGGATTCTCGGCGAGAAACTCTATCATATATTTGAGACATATCTACCCATGCTTCAACTTAATAGCAACTCATTCCAGATGGTGCCCAAGCTACGCATTCCCAAGGTAAGTGTTTAATATTGAAGAAGGCTTAGGTTCTAAATATTCTTTTAACCTTTAATCTCAGACCGCCAGTCACATCTATCTGGAGGCCATACAGACGCTGCAAAGCTGTCAGCAAACAAGGGGTATACTCGGCGGTGTTATCCTCTATCACAACAAGTATGTTTGTAGATTGAATGCCACAATTAAGTTAATAACTCGTTAATTCTTCTTTTAGAGTTGTTGCCTCTCAGCTGGGCGATGTAATGACCAAGCAATTGGTACTAACAGATCCACGTCATGTCCGCACCACTGCTGAACAGCTGAACATGCAACAGTTTCACATACCGCACGGCGTGCAAATGCTTGTAATTTATATAGATCAGCAACAATATCGCAAGTTGGGAGCTGAGGCGCAACGTGCCCAGAATCTGCAGATGACAACTTCGCAGTTGGGACAGAATGCATTACCATTTCAATATGCTAAGCGAAAGATAAAGCGCGACAAGTCGCTGATCTTCACCCATATACCCGAGGAGGAACAGGCACCGACTACAACAGGAGCCGTAGAGCTGACGACAGCAAGGCCAAAGTCTATGCGGCCCACACATTTGCCGCTGCGTTTAAAGAGTCTGCATAGCAAGGATCTGCCTGAGTCGGGTATTGCTTCCATCAATTTTGATGAGACGGACTCGTATCCGGAGTTTATTGGACGCACGAGTGTCTGCAACACGCCCATGACAGAGAATAAGGTTCTACCGGTGGCTAACGTCATGTCTATATGCGCCAATCCCGATGAGCAAGAGGCGGATGCAAACAATTCAAATGGCAAGTCGACATCTTCGACATCATCGTCTCGTCGCAGTTCGCTTAAAGAGGATGTAGAAAGATTCTTTAGTAACTTCATTAGCAATCCGCAAAAGCAGATAGCTCGACGCAAATCCTCCGCTGATTTACAAGACGCTCTGCGCGCCATCTCCAAGAAGCTGGGCCATTTCACGAGCTTTAAACCGGATGTTAATCGCAATGGAAATCTGTGCAACGATAGCAGCGATGAGTCACCCGATTTTATAGAGAACGACGAGCGCAATTCGCGCACCATTAGCGATCCCACCTGTCCGGTCTTTAATGCCAATGGTCAGCAGATCTCGCGTAATTTATTTCAACAGTTTCTGGATCAATATCATAGACTATGGGGCGCTGCGAGCGAACAGGCCAAACAGGATGCAGAACTGGCGGCTTTGGTTGCTGACTTCAAAGAGTTCAACGAGGAAATACAAAAGCTGGATGAGACCATGCGTCAACAGGTGGCAGCAGATGATAATCTCAACATAGCCGCAAAGACACCACTGGACAAGCGCTCTATGCGCCTACCACTCAAGCCGGCTGGTGATCCGGGCATTGCGGATGCCACAATAAGTCAGCGTCGTATTGGTGTGCCGCTAACACCGCTTATGGCCAAGCTGTCGGTGCTGGCCCTCAGCGAGAATACGCCTATTGAGATACAGACGCCGTTGACAAGCAGCATGGTATATTCACGTCGTAATTCTTTTAAATACGAAGATGCTGTGGATGCAATGTCTGCGTTTCCCAATGCGCTGCCAGCACCATTGGTCGATCCATCGGATGGACTGCAGCGCACGGAGCTGTATATATGTGGGCAGCAGAATATGACGCTGCTGCTGCTTATGGAAGAGGGCACCTGTCGCCAGCAATCGATTGTGCAGAAGATGGTGGGCTGTCTTGATAATCCTTGTTCTGTTGAGTCTATTCTAAAGTTTCTTTATTTTTTATTGACAGTTTGACATTTGTGTGGCCAAGTTTCCGCACATGGAATCTCAGTTGAATCAAACGTTAAATGTGAATGTGGAAGGCGATAAACGAGATGGCAGTAACTATAGCTTCATGTGCATTGATGCCAAATGGGATGCACTGCAGCGCAATGGGCCATGGAATCCGCTTGAGTTGGCTACGCTCGAGAGCATGCATCACGATCTGCAGCAGCCGAATGGTCAGCTCACCGATTTAATACTACGGTAAGTGAATCAAAGATATTTAATCTAGTTCAATCTTTAATGATATCATTTTATAGTTCCCATGATACGGTCTTTTACGGCTACAAATGCGGACGCACAGAGTTCTTTTACAAGGAGCCAACACATCAGATTATTGGCATACCACCACCCTCGGATCCCATTGGGAATATACAAACGCGCGCCAAGTCTCGTCTGGAACGAGATCATTCCTATATGCTGTTGTAGATTACAGCTTAAATAGATAAAATATCATATTATAGATACAAATACTCGCATGCTTAGCCAAAAAACAACTTATATACAGCGTTTATGCAAAATTATTTGAAGAAACATCGCAAACAAATGCCATTTCATGAAATTAAAGTAATTACGAAACTTGATAATAATTTACTATCAATTCATGAAATGGTATAAAATAGATGGTACTAATTTATTTATGTTATCATTTTAGAATTTGCAAAATGCAAAACTTATGAATTTTATAGCATAAACGCAGTAACAATATTAATGTCCAGATGTTATAAAGGGGACCTGCAACTTAACGCAACCCCAAAAAGCCAATTTTATGCCATCCGTTGTAATTGTAACTTACTTTGCCATCTCAGTCTGTGTTTACACGAGATTGCGCAATTTTATAATGAGTTAATAAGTTGACTTTAATCTCAATTAACTCAATAACTTATCGCGTATGTTTGTAATATCTCGTTTAAACACAGAAGATTTTAAATAATGCTAATATTTTTGTATAAGTCAATTAATTTGCGCAGTTTTTAGCCAATACGTAAATCATTTTATTTGCATTTGTTTTGTTTCAGTTTATGTAAAGTACAAAATGTTTAAGCAATTGTTTTTAATTTATATACCCTTAATTGTTGTTTAATTTATAAGAATTTATGCCAAATATTGAAAAGACGTTTGCACTAGGGATAGTTTAAGATATTTATTTAACTTTAACTTAGAACTTAAGTTTTTGATAATTGTTTCAATATGATTTCCGTTTTTATTAAGATATAACTTGTAGACATTAATATATTTATTATATATATGTATATTATAAGTAAGACTTATTTGGAACGAGCTTTGAAACCTATGATGGGCATTGAAAAGAGACATTTTTATAGCTATCTTCGGTGCAAACGCTATTAATTTAATAAACTTATTTACAAAATTGCCTAAATACTAAGCGCATAGTGCCAATTTAAATGCAAAAGCCGTCAATGTGTATAAAAATTGCTTATGTTCATATATAAATATCAACAATATATATTACTAATATGGTATTATCTATCAATGTCTATTTGGCCGTGAACATTGTAAAATGCAACTGCAAATTAGAGAAGTGTGTGCAATATTCGAAATTTTAAAAGAAATTAAATATTTTCCGGGTTTTGTGTTGATTTTAACCAAAATACAATATTGAATATATACTTATATACAATACATACTCGTGCATACATGCAAATGTTTGTACATATATTTATGTGTATTAAAAAATAAAACAAATGAAAAAAAAAAATGGTAAAGACAAATATTTTTTAATTATAACTTTGGGAGATTGTAACAATTTTATAAACATTTTTTAATATTTTATAATAATATGTCTTTATAGTTTTTTGATAACATAAAACCTTCTATGGCTATCGATTGGGAAATCGAATAAAATTCATTATAAATTGTTATAATTTGTTATATAAAAAACATAGCATTAATAGCTATAATAATTTTTATCAACTTAAAGGAACTAGAATTTAGCATACATACAAACCACAATCATTTTTGTAGGTATAATATTTTTTTGAGTGCACTCGATTGTCAAAATTGTTTTTTCCCTTAAACGTCTCGTCATAATTCGCAAATAATTTGACAAATTAATTTAAGTTCGTGCGTATATATCCTTGATGAATATTGAGGACAATGGTAAGTTGGTTTAAAAGATTTTATTGATTTGTAATTTATATTCTACATCATTTTACAGGGGCGTTCGGATAAACGTAGTCCACCAACATATGTGCAGCCCGAGGTGCAGCCGAAACCATGGCGAATTGGCCAATATACCAACAAGATGCACCATATAAGGAAATATTTCCTGGACACCTTGGATAGACGCAGTTATGCCATTCCTTTTATGAAACCGGTTGATACGGTGGCCCTGAATACACCCTCATACTATCTCTATATCAAAAAGCCCATGGACTTTGGCACTATAATCAGTCGGTTAGATAATATGTATTATCATAGTGTGGATGAGCTGAGTGACGATATAATGCAAGTAATACTCAATTGCTATACTTTCAATCCGCCAGGATCTGGGGTTTATAAAAACGGGCAGCATTTAGAAAGAGTCTATAACAGGATGCTTAGGAATATGCCAAATGACGATGAGATGCCGTACAACAAGGAAGAGTACAAAAAGTACCTAATAAAGAATAAATGTCGTGTTAAACTAGATACAATGCTTACTATAACCAAACAGTTGGCTAATGGTGACATATTTTGCGACATGTGGTCGGATATGCCAGATAAGGTGCACAAGCATCATTTCAAAGATTCGGAGAGTTTTGATGAACACGTTCTATATATTGTTAGAACATGCCATGATCAAGCTTCTCAGATTTACAAATCATTCAAGTGTGCATACGAAGAGTCATTAAGAAAAAACGAAATTTTTACGGATCCCAATGATATACGTGAACTGCTTAGTGCGTCCAAGAGCGGAGAAGATGGTATATCGGAATGTAAGAAGCCCAAGTATAAATGGCAAGACGGTTTGATTGTAGCAGTTGATGATACGATCAATTTTCTAAGGCACGAGCTGACAGGAGGTCAACTGGAGGCGAAGGTATCTTATAGTGAGTTGCTATTGCAAATGCTCACAGATACCCAGAATATTAGTGGAGGATTCTGCCCGCGAACGCGTATACCTGACTCCTCCGAAAACAATGAAGATGAAATAGAGAATTGTTCAAAAATTGTCAGCGAATCGAATCGTCGCTCTATCCAAATACAGTTCGATCAATTGCCATCCCAGTCTATGCACGAGATTATGCACATTATTGAGCAGACTGAAAATCCTAGAAGTGTGAACAGCGAGGGTATCCGCCAGTATAATGTGAAGAACTTCCATTCTGAGACAATAAATCTTATCAAGAAGGCCATTGAACACGGTTTGCGTCTGAAAAGTCAAATCAATTCTCAGGAAATATTACATCCTCAGAAGAGAAATCAACAGATTTTCCACAACGATAAAAGAAATGACTTTAGCGGTGACTTGGGCGAGAATACTGTTGAGGATGATGATGAAGACTCTGAAGAGGACGTTAAAGAGATATCTAGGAAAGACTCTAATGAAAATTCTGGCGGGAGCTCTGAGGAATCTGGTGATAACTATAATAAGAAATATGGCAAAGATACTGAAGATTCTGGCGATGATAGTTATGAATATATTGGCGAAAACGCTGGTGAGGAACCGGGGCAGTCTGGCGAGGAAGGTAATGAGTATTCTGGCAAGAAATATAAGAATTCTGGCGACGAATCTGATGCTGACGAGGAATATGACAAGAGCTCTGGCGGGGACACAAATGACGAACCTGTTGAGAATGCTGGGCAGGATGTTAAGAATATATATGACGATTACACCATAGAGGATTATCACGGGAACGCTGAGAAAGATGACAATTCTAGCGTTGAGGGTAATGAAGAATTTTTCAATGACATTAAGGAGAAATATGGTGGGGCGACTAAAGAGAACGCTGAGGAAGAAGCTGACAATTCTAGCGTGGAAGGCAATGAGAATTTTTTCGATAACGTTAAGGAGAAATATGGAGGGACGACTGAGGAAGAAAGTGACAATTCTAGCGTGGCCGATAATGAAGAATTTTTCAATGACGTTAAGGAGGAATATGGAGGGGCGACCAATGACAACGCTGAGGAAGAAGCTGACTATTCTAGCATTGACTCCAGAGAGCAGTCTGATGGGGAATCTTTCGAGGAAATCAGCTCTCAGCTTGTTCAGACTACGCTACAATGCCCGTTCGTTGAGCATCAACCACAAGTTGCCAGGCCCACTTCAATTATCGAAATGCATGTTCCTTTATCGAACAGCAATGAGTCTTCCACTGATGAAAAGTCCGAAAATGACACATATACTACTATACCAAGTTTCGAATAAAATGATTTAAAAAAAGATATGTATATAGCAAAAACCCAAAATAATTTTTTAGACTATCGTAGATTGAATATTTCATTTCATAACGTCGAACCAGTTAAATATTAACTAAGCACTTTAATTAATCTTTTAATTGTTGTTTTATACTCTTCAACTCGAATGTTGTGACTTATATAAAAAAAAGAATGATTGATTGATTTATTTGTGTTTTTCTTTTTAATTCATTTTGTTTATTTTTATTTTCTTTTTTTGTGTTGTTATTCTTAACTTTTACTACTGCTTTTCATCTTTGTTCTTATCAAAATACATTTGTAGCTATGAATGATAGTGTTCGACATGCAATGTATTGAGCTTAAAATCTATTAAAATGTAAACTTATGATACCACAATGAAATAATTCTCAAGCGTTTGTTTTCTTTTTTGTCAATCGTATGCGTAGTCTATGCTAGCTTATCTCGTGAACAAAACTAATCATAAAAATTCAAGCATAAATATATTAGATAAATCACACAACAATCTTTGCTGCACTTTGCACTCTCACTAACTTCGTTGTAGGCGGCTAAAAACTATATATGGAATATATGTCTATATCTAATTTATATATGTATGTAAATATATTAATATATAGGTATGTGTGTAGTATGATTAACATTCTTGCGTTTCTTCATTTAGCACATTTGACTACTAAGCTTAGTAATTAACCCGTTACTGTTGTTGCCATTGATTAATTTGCAATCTACGACAAACAAACTATGCCACAATATGACTATTCTTGTTCAGATCTGTGAGTAATTCGGCATCCAAATCCTCAGCTTCCAGCAAATCACCATTAAGTGAATGTGGTATGCTTGTTGATAGCACCATGCCACGTCCTCCGCCACCTCCTCCTCCACCACTGCTTGTGCCAATAGATATATCATCAGGCGGTGAATTGCGACGACGCTCGCGTTCGCGTACAATATGTGGTGCCTCATTGAATTCATCCAGCTCATCCATGCCTGAAATTGCAGCTACATTTATAATCAACTAAATGAGAGATATATTATTATTAAACTTACCCGCATACTTTGTGCCCGCTAGCAGAAGATATTGCCCGGCACGATTGGGCCATAGCAGTCCGGTCATGACACAGTAGGCCATGCAATCGGCCGAGTTAGTGATACCCTGCAGCAGCTTGTAGCGCCACATGGGACTCACCTGCAATGCCACAATGGCCACAATGGGCAAATAGATAAACCATACCAAACTTGAGGCGCCCAAGTGCAATAAAAAGTCAAGCTTCTTGCTGGAATGCTCATATTTCATGGTATTGCGCAGCTCATACAGAAACCACATCATAAAAGAAGTGCTGCAATGTAAGAGTATATTATTATAGTCCGATAAAATTGAATATGCTCATTAATTTACCGCAGTATGAGAACAATCCAGCCGGGCCAAGTCTGGTATTCATCGATATCAGATATAATATCCACTTCCGTCTGTAATGCAATAAAGATAATGTAAACAATTCGCAGACTATTTATGTTGTGTTCTTAACTTACCCGATCCCAGATGTATAGAAACACATGGAACGCACAATATGGCACCCAAATTGACATCAATATGATCCAGCCGGTTCGGCTAATTTGTTGTCGCGTCACCGCCCAGCCCTTGGCTAGCAGCAACAGTATAAGCATGAATGTGGTGCGACTTAAGATGTCCAGCACATCGCCGGCAGCCTGCATTTTGGGCTCACCCACACCATTGGCTGCATAGCGTATAAGATGCGCCGTGATCAGAGCCAAACTGACAAACTCACTGAGCAGGCTGAGTGTAAATAGTTTGGTTACAGGATGCTTTTGACGACGCACCGCATAGATTTGCATGGGTAGCAGTACAATATAGACAAGCATAAATATAAGATACATTTCCAGCAAATTTTGCTGATCGTACGAGTACTGAAATGTTAAAGGATGTGCAGCCGAATTATTTGGATGCACATTCACCAAATTGATGTCATATTGTAGTGTGGCCAAAAGACTACTGCTTCGATTGCTCAATCTGGCCAGATTCTCATGTGCATGCCACTTGCAAGTGCTGCGATTGCGATAACACGCCACCAACGCCACATACCAGAATCTAAGTAAACAAACGAAACAAATGGCAAATAATATTAGTGATAAATTATTATAGCAGAGTTGCAAGGAAATATGGGTATTCCTTTTTAATAGGTTAATAGTTTACGAATATATTTAAACCTGTTAACAGATTCTGCTTGGTTGAGGAAGAAGTAAATCGCTGCAGTCAGCAATCTTATTTTTTTATACTTTGTTAGCGCTGCACTAAAGTGCGAACTCCAATGAAGTGCATAAAAAATGTAAACAAATAAACATATTAAATTTTGTAAAGTTAGCTATTTGTTTATAATTGATTTCAATGAAATTAAGGGAATACCTATACCTATATTGTTATCAGCGATATGACCTGCTGCTTATCAGATAATTGATATATACTAAAAACAACAAAGTGACACAACTCACCGTGGCTCCACGTCCAAGTTAATGACATATGTAAACTGATGTTCGGCTATGACATTGGAGGGCGCATCCTCGTCGACGCACAGCTGGCCACGGGGGCAGGGCACACGACGCAGAAAATCACGCTTGCCTTGGGTATTGCAGTCGGGATCGTAGACGATGTGCTGCAGGCGTGAGAACATGCGTGAGCAGGCCTGTTCACGATTGCGAAAGCTGCGATTGCTATAAAAGTCAATAAATGTGGACTTGTCCAGCACGACGAGCGTAACGGGCGCACTGTATGCATCCTGGGACGTCACATTGCCATAGATATAGCCATAGGACTCCACAGAGCGCGGTGTGGGTGGATCGGCCTTTTGGAAACCGAATTTGATAAGGAACTGAAAGAAGTCAGCCGTGTGAAACTCTCCACTGATGTGGGTTGAGGTGACCGGCGCTGCAATCAGTGCAAAAATCAGCAATAGCAGCAGCCATTGAATACTGTGGGAGGCGGGGGTTTTTAGTGGTGGTGGTGTTGGTGCTGCTACTGCTGCTGCCGTTGTTGGTGGTTGTGATAATGATGCTGCGTACATTACAGACTTTATCACAACTTTTGCTGTTGTTATGCCAGCTTTACTGCCTTCTCCAACTGTATTTGTTGTTGTTGATGCTGTCGTGGCAGCCACAGTGCAATTGCAACAATGCCAAGGTGGCGCACTTTTGTGCATTCTGTGCGAACTTGTTAGCTATTTTTGTTTGTGGGGAAAACTTCCACCGTCTTCTTCTTACTGCTGTAAATCTGGCTGTGAATAAAACATAACAGTTTGCTGAAATGTTCATTTTTCCAATACCAAACATAATAATGTTAAAGTCATGTTAATGTTATGAGCTAACAGTGAATTTTTTAAAACTCTGGTCACATTATACAAATGCCCAGGGAAATTTGAGGGAAATTGTACATCCCTCCATTCACACACGCTAGATGGCGTTTGATGCGCGCTAAAATTGTAAATTTGAATATAGTTCTTATTGAATTTGATGTTTTAGTATATATAAATTTCTTAAAGCCTCTTATCTTCATTTCAATTGTGTATGCCACTTTTATTTTCATCATCCTTAACGGGACAATACCCAAATACTGCCTTAATATGCGATTATCAAACAATAAAGGTCATCAATGGGTTGATAAATTGCACCTTCCCCTTAAATGTCCGCATTAACCACAGACAGCACACACACTCCACTTCGCCCCACTCCTACGAAATTTAACACGCAATTCAACAATAAATTTCAATAATTCCAAAATTTATGCGGTACAAAAAAAATGATGCTACCCTTTTTGGTGGTGCTCCCGCAAGGACAACTTCAAAGTCCTCCCCTTATCTCCGCCCACTGGCCAATGAGCGTGCATCCCTTCATTCATAAATATACATACATCCTTACATATATATAATGCATGCATTGGTGGCGACAACTCCCTCGTGGATTGCGGTTGCCATTGATGTGCTCCGGATGTGCTGCCAAGGTGTAAAAGAGCTTTGCACGCTGACAATTCCTTTGAGCTTTGATTGCGTGCGGAGGGGGGAAGAGTCTTTGCCAAAGGATAACGTGTGGTTTGATATTCTTTTTTTATTCTCCCCATTTTGCATGAAAATATTAAAAATCTTTGGATTGCCATTGAAATGTAGATTATTTGTATTGTTTGCTTTGATTTCATTCCATTTTCAAGGGTTGTTGTTAAAGTTAAAGAGCTGAATTCGTGCATGTGAAATTGTTAAGTGATGTTTGTCTTTTTGCCCCCCAATATTGACCTAAATTTTCTTATAAGTTTCCTTGCTTTCTCATTATTGATGACAGGGCACAAAATTCATAAGAAAAGTTAACTAGCATTGCGATTTGTTGACAGTTATAGCTACTTGGGGTTCAGTGAAATGTGCAAAATATGTAATAACAAAAGTCAAGAATGTAATCGAGGGTTGCTTATGAAGTTTAAGTATTTGTTAGGCACAAAGTCTACTAACAAACGAAACTACCCATAGCATAAACTAAAACAAAATAAACAATTCAATGAACACAACAACTTGCCACTACAAATTATTTGGCAAAAACGAGGACAACAAATAATAAATACAAGCTGCAAAATTTTTGTTTCCTCTGTGGAACCCTAATAAAAATCGGCAAGGTTTGCAAAAAAAAAAGGAGAAATAAGAGAAACATACAAGGATGCGCCTAATTTGTTGAGGAATGTCATTGAATGGATGGACAGAGAGAGTCCAGACATCAGACACAAAACAGTTCATTGAAATGCCAAACGAGAACTGTCCACAAAAATAGACAATGTATATAAACGAGGGGGTTGAAGTGTGAGGAACCTTATAGATGATTTTTGCCAACTTTGCAACAATATATTGTATTATTGATTAGGCTGCTTTTTATATGTTATGTTAGACCAATAAAATACGTTTTATGTGTGTTAAATTATTAACAAATTATGTAAATTTTTATAGTTGATCAATTGAAAAACATGCGTCGCACCAAACGTGCCGTAAAATAGTATATAATTTCCGTAAAACTCAAAGCGCTGCAGCCCAAAAAGAAACCAACCAGACCGCCAATATATACTGTAAAGATGATGATTAAATTATTTATTATAGGAAAATGGAAAATCACGCAAAACTTGCCCAGGACATCGGCAAACGAGAAGAGAACATCGCGACGCAATTGCATTTTGGGATAATCAATAATGCCCCATTGGAGATTAGCGCCCAGAAACCAGACGCGAGACCTCTGGAAGAAATGGTTAGAGAAAATTGATGAAGAAAATAGAAAATAGAAAATGGCAACAGAAGCAACAACTACAACAACAACAGCAACAACAGCAACAACTACAACAACTACAACAACAAGAGTATAACAAGTCAAGTAAGCTGAAATTATTATTAAATGTTAAAACTTTTGCCGCACACTGCGCGAAAAAAGTTAAATAAAACTTTTTGCTTGTCGAGTTTACACACAGGCTAACCTACCCCTACCCCTCTCCCACCCACTTGCTCTACTCCCTTGAACCGAAATAATTGCATATTTCAAGGCGTCTGCTGCCGAACAACTTTTTGCGCTTATTATTTTTTACGGGCCCCGGTCAACAATTTCAATGTTTGTTCCCGGCAGGCAACAAAATGCTTAGAATAAGAAACTTCAGACGTACGAGTCTTTTGTCCCACTTGAAATGATGTCGTGCAGCACTCTAACGAGCACTAGATGATGCTTATGTTGTAAACATTTCGAAAACACATTTCGAAAATGTTCAAATTACTATGTAATCTACAAAAAAAAGGGCCTGTGAGTGTAGGGTATTCGAGATAATAGATAGAAGATAGAATTTGCTATATTAGAAATTTTTTAGTTTGGAATGACTTTTATATAAATATAAAAAATATAAAAAATTATGTAGATAAATTAACAGCAAACTAAAAATTATAGTAATAAAAAAAAATAAATAAATAAAGTTGCAACAGGATATAAACTAATTAAAGAAAATCTAATAATTGGCATCTTAGTAAAATATTCTCTACCTTGCGTACTTTAAATGTAAAGTTAGTATTTAAATTATTTCTTAACTTGTGTTATAGCGAAACACTAAATTTATTATATTTGCAAGCAATATTATTATTATTATATTTTATATTATTATTAATATATTATATTATTTACTAATTTAAATTTTGTTTTATAGTTTTGATACTTCAGAAGTACATACATCTGTAGCCCCAAAATAATAAATATTTTATTGTTTACCTATTTTTAAAAATTTCGACAAAAAAACAACTTTATATTCTAACAAACATTGTCAATCCATAACTAATTGAAATGCACTTTAATCAATTCAACTTTTAAAAAATTGTTTATTTCACAAATACACCAAAAAGTCTTTTAATCGAATATTAGAGGGTATCTTTGGTGCATTTACAAGCATTTTACTAACTTCCATTTTCTTATTATTATTATTGTTATTGTAATGATTGTTCCACTTACATAGGATTGCACAAAAAAGTTGGAATCATCGCAGTTGGACAAACAATCGCAATTGATTTGATATGTATCCGATTTTAAGGAGATTATTTCGCCTGTTTAAAAATATAAAAATTTTCAAATTATGAATTACATTTTTAGCTTTATTTTGGGCAAATTGTTGACCAATATCAACTACTATTAAAAATTATTTTAGTCACGTTCAATGCGCTAAACGTTAAAATATTTTTTAATCAAATTTTTTAGCATAAAATTTCAATATAAAATTTTGGAATCAAGTGAAATATTTGCATGTGCGCTATTCAAAAAAAATAAAAAAAAATGCTCACGTTTAATTTTGACCAGGCAACCGATGCCCTCCAGACCGCACACCGGCAAACGTCGACCATTTCGCACTGAAAGAGATGAAATTTCAGAGAGAGAGATAGAAAAATAGAGAGAGAGAGACAGAGCAACGTGAAAACTTAAAGTAGAACTATTTAAACATTTTATGAGCCATAAACACAAGCACAAAAGCGTCGACAACGACGTCAACGTCAAAAACACATAAAAGTTAAATTTAATAGAAACAATTAAGTGCAACTATGAGAGCGAGAATGTGCACAGAAATGAGGATGAGCATAAGGATGAGCTCTTGATATTGTGTGGTTTAATAATTATTAAAATTGAATGCGTATAAAATGATAATGCACAACAAAAAGTTTTCATACAAAACAGACACTTTTAAGTGAAGTTTATTGTATAAATTACAATGATACTTATAACTGGTGAGTTTCGTTGCAATATCAGGATTAATTTGTCGACAGATAAAAAAATTTTAAATTTTAACAGCAAAGCAAATATCTATCAGCTTTTGTCTGACTTGAGTGGCGTGTGCTTAAAGCTGATTGCTACGTAAATGAGCAAGCTCGTTGCTACGAGTTTTTACAAAGAGGATTTTTAAATATATATTATATATTGGAGTTTTTACATTGAGTAAATAGATATGTAGATGGAGTTTTTTTTAATCTAATAAATTTCAAATTTACTTACAGCGATTGCGGTAAAAATGAGGAATACATCCACAAATTCGTAGGGAGAAGAACATGCGGCATTCCGAGAGACATAAGCCAAAGCTATAAATGGGCACAGTTTGCATCTCCTCGGCTTCATATTGAAAGCGACATTTGCGTTGTTTGGTAGAAAATCTAATATTAAAAAAAAAGACAAATATTGTTATATAGATAGATGTTTCTACTAAGTTATACACACGCTCTGGCATCCTCATTCGTATAGATCTCCAGGGAAATTAATTCTACGGTCGTATAATCACTTTCAGGAAATGTATAACGTTGCTTCGATATATTGGGCACATCGCCACCACTATGAAAGTAGACATCATAGGCAGTTGATAGATTAATGATCTGTGCATAGATTTCACCATCTAGTGGATGAACTGTAACACGATCGCCATGATCTAAAATGCTCCAATCACCAGAGCGCCAATAGCTTAATAGAAAAAATTTATTTATTCTAAAGAAAAACAAAGTTCTTGTCAACTTACTCAAAGGAATTGTAGCGTGCCACAAGCGAATTTACTGAGTGGCAAATGCCAAATTCTGTCTGTGTCTCATAGATGAACATTTTGACGGCGGCGCCGCTGCTGATTTCCGGCTCGAATGGCCATTTCAAATCATAAAGTAAATCCAAATATTGGTTGCTATCAATGCCATATGATTTATTCAGCGGCAAAGTTTCCAAATTATCGTATGTGAGACTTGCAAGTTTGACAATAAAATCACGAAAATTCTCCTTATCCTCCTCTTCCTCAAAATGTTCGTTATGAGCTCTATGTGGGGGTAAAAAGGAGATAGAGTTGTAGTAGCATATATCCTTTTATTGATTCTCAATTTAAAAAGAATATTTTCAAATCCCTTTTTAATATTTAGTATATCTAAGATACGATTATTTAAATTCCTTGATTTATAGATTAATTTCTTACAGCATATAGTCATCCACTTTGAGATCATCAATCCGCTTATGTGGACAGACGGTTAATGATGGAAAGCTAGTGTTCCATACGAGCTTATTGCGATCCATTGAGATGACCATGGGCGAGGTCTGGAAGCGTTGCCAAGTGCGTTGGCTCAGCGAAATTATGCTGAACAGTGCAACACAAATAAATGCAAACCACAGCATGCTACAAAAAAGTAAATAACAAAAAAAAATTAAATTTTTTGAAAATGATTTATGAAGCTGAATAATTTTTTATTTTTCTTTTTGTCGTGTGCATTCTGCCAACGCACATAAAAATCTATTGCGTGTAAATTTTTTGGTAGAAAGAATTATGGCCAAGTTGTTTGGTAAAAAAAAAGTCTATGAACGGCGGCGCAAACCCATTTTTATTTGGCTCAAGTGCGACAACAGTCAAAATAGACGCACCACCACCACAAGGACAATACACTTCGCATAAGGATATATGTACATATATACACCCACAGAGTAGCCATAACAAAAGTCTAACAAAAGCCTGGCAAATCCTTGCAGTATCCTTCTTCTGTGAGAGTGCCGCAAAGCACAATGATGACATTTTGACGCCAGCAATGGCTCATAAAGCCTTCAGAGCTGTCAACACACAACACAAACACGCACGCACAGGACAGGATGGGACAGGACAGGACATGTGGGCATTTCATTGCTGTAACAGCTACTTGGCTTTTAATTTCAAACCATTTCCAACTAAAGAATGCTCAACACTTTCCGCCATTGCACAAAAATTATTTCAAATTTCAAATTGTCGCCGCACTGTAAAGTTCTCCTTACTCAGTATTTGTACCCTGTAGTGGTAAGAAATGTAATACAGGTTATGTTAAACTTGAGCGAAAAGGATATACATACATAGGTATATTCAGTTTTTAATTGTCTTAGATGATAATATCGATTTCAAAGTTCTTAACAGCAATTCAAATAGTTGAAGCTTACATTTAACTAGTTTACACAAAAAAAAAAAAATAAAAACTAACTAATCATATTCTAGTTGACCCGGCAAACGTTGTTCTGCCATATAAATTATTTTTAGTGGAACCAAGTCCGCTACGTTAAATAAGTAAAATTAGTAAAAGGTTTTATTCGAAAAATACTGTAACAGTGCTGTATATGTTAACAGTGCTGTATACGTTAACAGTAAGTTCATCTGTTAGGGCGTCATAATTTCCCTTTCTTACAAACAACTGAAAAAAAATGTTAGTCAAATTGCCACAGCCTTTCTCAATTGATAAATATGTTACCTCTAAATTTTGTTTTTGCTTATAATAATAAATATTTTTGAATAACAGCTTAACAAATAACAAAATAAAAAGAACTCTGTAAAGGATATCGTCTAGTCAAGCACTGTTATTTTGTTTTTGTTTTTATGACGAGACGTTGGAATGTTCGTTTGGGTTTGCTGTTACAAACATGCTGATTTTGAATATGTCAGCCAGTAAAAATTCTTTAGTCATCTTTTACATATATAGAAATCATATGTCAGTCTTGACTGCTTTGTCTGCCAGTCTGTCGTGTCAGACATTTGCTTTGTTTCATCATCTTTTAGCACTTTCAAAATGAATACAATTTTTGCCTGAATGAAGCTCAGTAATGCATGTAGATATATAATATATATATAGGGGTAGGTTCTATAGTTAACTAAAAATGCTTTGATATAGTTTTTGTTAACTTTCAAGTATTCTAATTTAAGTTTTCATTTTTCGCGCTATAAATTCAATAAACTCGAATTTTACAACCATGCCTTTAAGAGCCAACTGTCGAATCTAATACAAGCCCTAACTAGCCCATTTAACATTGCACACACTCAGCAAATACACAATCCCAAACCCAATCCCAATTCTCTCCAAATACCATCCGCATTGCACATACATTTGCGTGTTTTGCATTTTGTAGTTGGGATTCCGTTTCTGGGTTCTGGATTCTGGATTCTGGTTCTGGATTATGCAGTCATGCACTTGTGGCTCCCCCCAATCGGCAGGTAAGCAGCATCCACAGTTGCCATATCAACGCATTTGGAATTGGGGTTATCACATGTCAGCGACACACAGACTTAAGCGATTTATGCATTTTTCAACTATAATAATTTTAACTTTTTTTCCCTTGTCAACATAAGCTGCTTGAGAGCTGCATAAATGATAATAAAAAAAAAAAGTAAATGAATTTGTGCGTTTTAAATTTGCATTTAGTAAAGAGAATTAAAATATTTTAATAAAAGTTTGAAATGCGTTTAAATTTATTCACAAGTAACTATTTAGTTAGTCTTTTAGTCTGGCGATTAATGCATATTTTTAACTATATCTGAAAATGTTGCTTATGATTTACAACCTTTTTTTTATGGACTTTTAATAATAGTTTACTTTATTATAAAGTTATCATAGAAACAATTCCATCATTAATAAAAATTTGTTATGAATTTTTAATAAACAAATTTTTAATTCAAAGTATTAGACTGCTATAAATACCATTGATATTTAATTTTAGATGCTCCAAGCATGCTTCATTTAATCCTAATAAAATGTTCATTTATTTCCTGTTTATTTTCGAAATGTTAATAAATCAAAGTGTTGTGGGAATAAATAAATAAAAATGTGGCTAACACAAATCATTATGTATATTTGTAGGGTTGGAGTATTAATTAGAGTCGGGCTTTGCGTGCCACATACAACTTTTGTTTGACTACCTTTCCACCCCCTTCTTGCAACACCTGTCACTTTCATCCGAAAAAAATATATGTAATGGAGCTTGCGTTGAAACTGTGGATCTGAGCATGTCAGGAGAAGGTTCTGTTATCCACTAATTAACCCTCAGCTGCTGGTTGGTTTGGTTTGAGTTGGCTTTGGTCCATTTTTATTATACTGACAGTTTCCACATGGCACCCTGCCCCTTGTCACTCTAAGCCACAAGTTGGAGTGGAGTGTATTACCAATTTAAGCCTTGCCAGACATTCCGTGTAATCCTGTTTGTCATGTCATGTCAGTTTTTAGGATTTATTGCGATGCCGCCGTTTCACATCGCCCAATAGTATACCAAAAATTCTAGCCAAAACAAAAATATTACTTTCCTCCCCCCGACTCGGAAAAGATGTAGAAAAATTTCGTTACTCATGTGTAATTTTATGCATGCAACATTTGGGTGGGGGGTTAGACCAGACGGGGGGTTAGACCAGGCTTCCTACCCCTTTTGCGAGCTCTGGACAGAGATCGGAATTGAAATCTTAAATGTTTTTGTAACTGCACGTGCCGGTGATTTAGAACAATTTAAGTCCTTGACTAATAGTTTTGTGTAGTTTAGTTTGCACTGGAAAACCCTTTCGGCTGAGCGAAAGTAAGCCAGGACAAAAGTTTTCCCTGTGATTTGGCTTGTTAGGCCGTAATGAGGCTTAAGTTTAATTTAATTTGAAAATTAATTGCGTGAAGAGAAAGTGTATAGTTTAACAAGCTGGTTAATTGTAAAAGTTGTAAGCTGAGGTAAGAGATCAGGAAAGGTTTATAAAGAAGAAACTCAATTTATTATTTGATTTAAGCCCAACAACACTCAAAAAAAGTGTACATCCAATTGTGGAAAACTGACGTCAGTGGTTGGAAAAACAGGATAGAAATAGCGCCATAGAAATTTTCTTTATGCCCTGTAGATTTAATTACCACAAAGTGAAGAAAATGTTGTAACTTTGGCAGATAAAATTTTCTGTTTTATTTATTTTATTTAATTATTTCGATAACTCGAGGAAACTTTTTCTACAAAACATGGAAAAATCTATAATTTTATGTCCATAATAAAAAAAATCCGTTATTTTTTTAAATTCGAATAAAAAAATTACTTTACTTTGGTTAAAGAAATAAGTCAACATATTTTGTAAAAATTTATATTGAGCATAGAAAATTTTCTGCAAGTTAATGAATTTTATATTCATTTCATAGAACACCTGGATTTCATATTGTAGAAAATCCATACTTCCGATTATAAACCCATAATTTTTTTCGTTTATTCATATCATTGAAAATATATTCGTACTGTGGAAATTTTCACTTCTTTGTAGAGATTTATACTCTGTTTGTAGAATTTTATTTTATTTTTTTTATCGAAAGTGTTTCTATACTTAAAAAAATTTCTTTTTTCTTAGTGAATTTATACTGCATTGCGTCTAAAACAGCTGGAGACTTTGATGATTCAAACAAGTTCCAAAGAACTCCAAACAATCGGACAAAAAACAGCATCCCGCTAAGCTTAAATCCATAAATAAAAAAAAAGCCAAAAACTTACCGTTCCACAAAGTTCAAGCCAAATTTTGCCAAATAGATGAAGCCATGTATGGATGAGCCCTGCAAGAATTCGATTATGAATGCCTGCAACTTGGCCAGGCAGGCCGAGTTGCCCTTATCCATGCGCTCATCCTGTTGCGGCACCACTTCATTCTCATCCTCCTCCTCCTCCTTCTCCTGTCGTTGGTTCTCCTCAACATTTGTCGTCCTCGTTCTGGAGAATGGTTGCCAGAGTGGCGGTCGCCGAAAGCTGCGCACACTGAAAGGTTTTCGCTGATTAATAGCCACGTGGTCATCATTAGCATTTGCATTTGTCCTGCTCATTTTTGGAGTTTTCGTTGCCTGGTTATCCGTATGCCTTTGAGCAGTACCAGGAAAGAGCAATAATCCAGGTCCGACTCTAGCTTTTAAATCGTTTGGTGTCCTTGTTAGGCGTTGTTGTTGCTCCAGGGATGCCGTCGATGCTGTTCCCGATTCGTCACTTCCTGTCCAGCTTGCCATTGTGGCTGGTGTTACGCTTTGCTGCATACTTAAAGATGTCACTGCAATGCACAGAGATTGATTGTACAATCGATAGAAATGTGTGTTATCGATAAGGTCGATGGGTTTTAGACGGAATACAATTTTGAATTTTACTTGGTTTTTTTTTAGATTAATTATTAGGGTATTAAACTACGGGAAAAAGAAAGGGCATTATTAGAAAAATGCAAAAATTAAGGCTTTTATTCGTGCTCTAAATTTTATTTTATTTTAATTGTAGCAAAATAGCTTAAAAAGTTTTAATTTATATATAAAATTATATACATTATTATACAAAATTGATTTTCAAGTGGAATTTTTAAAAATGCTTAATTTTTTTTTTTGTACAAGTTTTATGATTTTGTAATCTCTTGGCCTGCATTTTAAAATATATATATTATACAAATTTATATACACTTCTATAATTAACTAACGTTTTTGTGTTCTAAATTATCACATTTATTCAGGCACAAGGTCATGCATATTATTTGCAATTCATAATATGTTCTAGCTTATATGCTATCATAATTTTAAATACTTTTTATATTTTCGAATAATATGTATTTATTTTTTTTTCACATTGTATATCAGTTTATTCTTCATTAAACATAAATACTACGTTTTAAATATGTTTTTTGTGGTGCAACAACAATAAATCATTATTGCAATTTTTTTAATGCGATGCAAATTATGCCACCGCATATGGATGAGTACTATATACATATTTGAGTGCATAAATCCATTGAAATTGTATTCAATATATAAATATATACTGTAAACTGTACTGTACTGTATTCAGATGAAAGCGTTCAGCCCTGAAGGACATATGCATATGAATATATATAAATCTCAACATGGCCAACTGCCATCACAAATGAGGCATTAAAGTTGCGCATAATATGGTTAAGATTACATTTATGCATCATCAATGGAGCAGATTTTTCAATGCATTGAGCTTTAAATACAACATAATTAAGAATATATTACAATATATTTTTCATTTGCGAATTCTATTAAATTGTTGGAAATGCAAATTTTAAGCTGTTTTGTTGAAAGAATGTTTCTTAATTTAATGGATTATTATTATTTTATTTGGATTATTCGTTTGAAGAAATTTTAAAACGTAGCAGGCATCGTTTTGAAATTTTATTTATTTTAATTGAAGTTGAGATTTTGGTCAACCAAAAATTCATATTCAATTGAAATCGGTTTTATTCTACATTCAACGTTGAGCTAGAAGAATTTTCTAAAATTTAAATTCAGTAAGTATATTAATTTATATATAATTTAAAAGTTCTAACAGTGTCTCTTAACAAATTGCCACTTGCAGCAAATTGAAAATGTCTGATGCCGACTATAGATTGTATTTGTGCAGCAATTGTTACCGCAGATGTCTTTGGGTTGACTTGTCTTCCCAGGAGCATCGATGCACTCGCTGTCGTCTGCCAGATCGGAGTTGTGTCATTTGTGACCGGGCATTCGAGCCTCGGGATACGACGGAATTGTATTGCAAACGTTGTGAGTTTCATATGATTAAAGATGTGTCGGGCACACCGCCACCAACCTTAGACCTGGAATTGGAAGCGGATGTGGAACAGGAACAGGAGCAGGAACAGGAGCCTATACGTGTACACGTAACTCAACATGTATCTATACCTGCACCAGAATTTGTACCAGAACCTGTACCAGAACCCGTTCCAGTACCTCTACCAGTACCTTTACCAGAACCGGTTGAATCACCGCGAGAATTTTCAATGATGGAGCGCTGGAAGCAGATTAAGACTGCGGCTGGCATACGGGATGGTTACTATTATTAACTTAAGTGATATGATCTATAAATATTGTTCAGCTTCATTATGAGATTACAATTTCACCGTACACTCTCTGGCTCCATTTGGCAACTTACATTTGACCAAACACAGAAGCATTAAAATTTACAACAAACCAGCTCATTATAATCAGTTTGCTGTCTCCAGGTTGGATCGGACAGTTTGTTTCTGCCCAATCGAATGGGAGCATAACATCGATGATGATGCTGCCCCACGGGCAGGCAGGAACTGTTGCAACATCAAAAGGTTTCGCGTACAGTATACACAGTCCTTAAACTGGATTAAAATTTCATTTAAATTTGCATTTAAATGAGCGCAGCGCGGGCACTCAAAGTAAATGCCTTCCATTTTCGCAAAAGGACAAAGGACTGCCCCAGACACAGACGTAGAACTCCCTTCGAACTCAACCCGCCCCTCCACCCTCCGTAGCACTTGCACTATGTATCCACAAACGGTTGCCATTCAGATGTGGACTTCGCGCACATGTGCAACATTAAAATGTTTTTTTTTTTAATACTCTTGCAAAGGATATAGCAATTGGGTTGCAAGGTATGTAATGCATTGAAAGAGATATATATATATATATATATATACGATAAAATAGAGTATATATTAAGGATTCAGTAACACAGCCAAGGTTTTTATATGGACTAGGTCTGTAGATTTAAATAACAGTAAAATTAAATGTTTCCAAAAAAAAAAAAAGCAAAAAAGATTTAAATAAATATTTTTAATATGTTTGATGTGGTTATTAGAGTTTTATCTTTGATCTCAAAAAGTATATATTCTTAATCTCAATAATGAGCTTAGTTTTTGTCAATTTATGCAATCTATAAGTTATTTTTTATATGACAAGCTTTTCAGCTCTTAAAATTATAGATTGACAATAGTCTTAACTTGCAAAAGATCAATCAAATTCTCCAGCTATAATATACAAAAATATAATTAGCTCGACTGTTAGGATATTTAAATATTTGGCATTCAAAAACAAAAACATTTCCTTGTTTAATATATTTTTTAACGCAGCTTTCAGTTGGCAGTTGCAGCTCAGTTGATTACCTTTGGCCGTGGTTTGTCGTGGATTGTGGAGTTTTGCGGGGTTGACGGAGGGGCATTTGTGGGCGGTATTCGAGCTGCAGCAAGCGATCTGCTACTGCACTTTTAATGGGTATTATTTAAATATGTATATTTTACAATTAAATAAACGATTTTTATGCTCTTATGGTGCCCTGTTCCAATTTCAGGCTACTGGTCAACATCCGGTATCCTTTCAGGTGGCTTACGATGAGTTTTTCCCTTAGTTCCCTTATATATACTTACTGTATATGTAAATATGTATATATATATTTACATATACATTCTGCTTTGCGTGTTAATTAAATTGAAAAACTGCCTAAAGGACATTTTAATTGGCCTTCACTTTGTGGGGCAATCAGTTTGTCATTTTTTTATGTTGTGCCAGATGCAATTTGTGCTTTGACTCAATGAAAGGCTCTATATATTTTTAAAAAGGAAACCTTGACTGTATTTAGAGTTCACATTTAACCTACTCTTATTTAGTATATATACCAATTAACATTTGTCTTAAAGTTAGACAGTTTCTTGGTTATTTTTACGGAAATAAATAAATTTATTTTTTTAACATATTTATAATTAATTCATCGTCTTAATTATTCGATAAACTCTTGTATACAGTCCTACACTTATTTAAAAATGCATTTCTAAGAGAATTTCCCATTAATTTCGAATTTAATATTTAGCTTTAATCAAACCTGTTTTTAGACTTGAATTTCGCTTCCCAAGTATTTAAATTAATTTTCTCCAATCACTTTGATTGAAGCATAACTAATCAGTAGCTTGTTAACCCCAGCACTTTATCAATTTCCTTTATCGATAAATTCTTAAATACAGCCCTATTCACTTATGTCAAAGTAGTAATATGAATTCTCCATCCATTTGGATTGTCTCTGTATTTGTCCGTCTGTTGGTCTTTTGTCTGGAGTTGGTACTGGAGCGAAATAACAAATTTTCCAATTTGTTTCTTGATTTATTTTCACGCCAATTTCTTGCCGTTCGCCTCCGAGACGATGCTGACATTTGTTTATTTATTTGGTTTCATGTTTTTGTCTGCGCCATTGTCGTTTTCTTTCATTTTTACTCAACGAACGTTCGTTGTTGCCGGTTGCGTGAAATCACGAATGAATGAATGACTGCCCCAGCAACCGCCATGAATATTCATGGGCCATGCCACTAGAAACAACAGTAGCAACAACAGTAACAACAGCGACTACAATAACAATAACAAAAGCAACAATACCAACAATGCCAGCAACAACAACAGCAACATGCTGCTAACTCAGCTTGCATTTCCGCTCTATGCGCCAACAATTCGCAGACCCATTTTGTTGTCCACAGCAGCAGCAGCAGCAGCAGTTGCAACTGCAGCTCCTCATCGCGGTTTAAATACACTTTGAATGGGGTATATTAGACTGGTCAATGTATTTTATACTTATGAATAGAGTTATGTTAAATTAAGAACATTTTAGGAAAGATTTACGGAATGGTCGCTAGCGCCCTAACAGAGTTAATCACTGTTAATGTATGCAGCGCTGTTAATTTATACAGCGCTGTTCATGTATACAGCACTGTTACAACAATTACTGTACATAGTATTTTTTGAGCACTGTTAATGTATACAGCGCTGTTAATGTATACAGCGCTGTTAATGTATACAGCACTGTTACAACAATTACAGCAGGTAGTATTTTTTTGGTTTTTTTAATAAAATGCACAAATCACAGTAGAAAGTATTTTTTAAATGAATACAAATTAAATTATATTAAATGAATGTAGTTTTCAAAATATTTCTAGAGTATTTTATATGTGCAACAAAATGTTGTAAGTGTATTAATAACTTCGATTTGAAATTGTCAGAATTTTCTGTATCTTGTTCTTGTTCTTGGTCTTGTTCGACGGGGATTTGTGTGTGTGCAGCTGTTTCTTGGCGAGATGCTGCAAATTGCTTGGCTGCTTGTTCTTATTGTTGTTGCTATTATTGCTGGCATTGGTTTTAGTCAACATTTTGTGGTAAGGTGCATCTGTGTCTGTGTCTGTGCAACAGTTTCTTGCATGCCACACTAAAGTAGGCAATGTGCTTTTGCGCCTGTATTGAACAGGAAATTTAATTAAAAGCGCTTTTGTTGGTGATTTCAAATGCAGGAAATATACTTAGTTGAGACCACAACTTACAGGATACTGTAACTGTTTTGGACTGGTTACTTCTTAGTTTTAACTGCAACTCTATATATTCCTTTGCTATATATATTCCTTTCGGCTGTGCTAACGAACTGTGACTGTAATCATAGCATTCCCTGCACTTGACTTTTCTACAATTTTCGGGTCTGGCAAATGGTTGATGTGATTTTTGTGGGGGCCAATGCTTCATGAGAAACTTGTCAGCTGCCGGCAAACTCGGAATCGTGTTGATTGCCACAAAAAAAACAACAAACACAATCGTACTGGGCATTTGTCTGGCATACACGTAACTCTGATTCTGATTCTGATTACGATGCTTGAGCACAAGCACAAGCACAAGCACAGCACCACCATCATCATCAGTTCAGATTGTATTGATTTTCCAGCGCTAATTACTGCCAATCCATAGAGCATGGGAGCGGGCCAATTGAATCATAAAACACGGTCAGACATTGACCGCTTGTTCCGTAATTGTGGCTGCCAGATAAGATCGGTTCAGGGTGCAATTGACGGCACGATTTTGTGGCTGCGTGAAATAATCTTTTGGTGTGGTCAATGGGCTCGTAAAACTCAAATATGAGTAAACATTGCAGTTTGTGGTTTCAGATGTGCAAAACAATTATATGTAGTATTTAATTGTAGCTTAAAAATAACAATAAATGAAAAACCTTTATAATAAATCTGTAAAAATAAATTCGATAATATCAATAAAGTGCGCTTAATAGGCTGAATTAAGAGATAAACAAGGTCACAAAGGGGATATTTGATAATCACCGTATGCATTCAAATTAAAATAAAAAAAAAAGATATTAAAAACTAGGAGATGATTTTAGTCGGCTTGAAAGTCAAATTAGGTTTTTTTTAAAATAAAACACTATTTTTTCTTTTTTCTGCTTTCTTTAATCCGATATATTTCGAACTCCTTCGGAATTCCGAATTCTAATTTGACCTCGAGCCGACTAAACTCATCTCCTAACAAACTAAGGTCACCAAAAAAATCATAACGATATTAATAACTTATTCCGCAAATTCCAGTTTTATTATAAATTTGATTAAAATCGTTTTATTCAAATAACTCGATCTATTATTAACTAACTTAGTTTCGCTAAGTTTTGGTGAGCTATGAGAGTTGAAAAAAAATGGTATAACATTTATAAAATCTAAATTTCCCAAATTTATATACCAAATCAATCTATATAACAAACCATCACTACAACGAAAATTAACTTATTAATCGGTATAGTTTTGATAAAGTTAAGAGTGTTTAAATTATAGAAGAATAATTTTCTATTAAAAAGTTCTGCTAAAATGTTCAACACCCTTAACATCTTACTACCCACAAAATGTTGCATATGTATGGGCGCTATTTGTTACACATTTCTGAGAAATTCTTGTAATTGTCAACCAGTTATAGCAAACAGTATATAAGTTCTGTTGTTGTTTTCTATGTTAAAAATTTTGTTTTAAAGGGTACTAATTTAATGAATTCTGAAGGAAGAACATTTTTTCTACTCAGATTAATTATTTTTCATTTAAATTAATATTTAAAAGAATATCATAAACAAGTGAAAATATGACCAATAAAATAAACCACAAAGAAATCAGTTTAGCTTAGACTAAAGCTACGAGTTTGTAAATAAAAAATTCTTTGAAAAATTAACAAAAAATTCACTTAGTCAGCTTTGATTCTTTAGCTAACTAAATAGTTTCCAAAAATTTATTTAATTATAATAAAACTTCTCTAAAATGAGTCTTTTTAGTGGTATACTAGAAACATTTACGCTTAGTAGTCTATTTACTAATTTGGAGCAGTACGAACAGACCGTGACAGCTGGAGGACAACAACGTGAAGAGCATAAGAAATGGCAAAGTAGAATTCCATTAAAATTTATGATGGCATTGGGCTTTAAATTGTTTAGTTTGATGTTGATATTTAGTGGTCTAAGGATGCTGTTCGTTGATGATGTCCTGTTTCGTGTAAATTGATAAAAAAAAGAAAATCAAATCAAATCAAATTATTAACACAAATTAACCCACGACCACAAAGAATAATAAAAGCTTTAGATAAGCGTAGGATAAAAAAAATATTGAATATTTCAGTTTTTTTTTTTTTACTCTACTTGCGTTAATGCAAAGAAAATCACAATGAAAAACTGTTTCTACTGCCTGTTGGCAAATTGAGCAAACTTTATAAACCATTAGAGAGTCGTCCTTGCTACGCCAGGATATGGACCCCACCCGCCTCACTTGCCGCGCTAAGTAATCTTTGATTTTGCATGCGCTGCTTTTGAGCACAATCCATGGGGCAGGTCCAAAACTTCAGCTCCCCTCCCCTCCCTTTGCGGCTAGCATTGCAGCTGTATAAATTTTACATTTGTTTCCTTTCAATTTAACAATGTGTACTTTTGGTATTGTTGTGCTTAACAGAGCGGCAGCGAGGGGTAGGGGGTTCAGGAAGTGGGGGCAGTATATACATTTTTCACGCGATTCCAAAGCTATGGCTGCTCAATTCTTTGCCTGATTTCGCAATATTTATGATTAGCAATTTATTATTCATCATTTTCGAAAGCGCAAACAAAGCCCCAAGAGAAGAGCGCACAAAAAAAAAAAATATTTTAAATGATGTTCTGCAATAATTCTTGAGCTAAGGATGGTGTTTTTTTTTTTTTTTTTTGGGGGATTGTGTTTGCCATTAACTTGCACTTAATTTGATTAACAAAAGCCGATGTTTACATGCGCTGCATGCCAGCGAATCTATCAAAAATTGAAACTGAGACTGCTTGCTCAATGGATGGCTAAAGATTGGGAATTGAAACCAGGAACAAGGCATAGAATAAATTGATGGCTGCAGCAAGTTACAGCAAGCTTAGTGGGTGATTTGTGTAAATTATTTATGGCATTTAACCCAAACGAAAAATATTTATTTATATACTGTGCTGCTGTGAATTCAATTTTCCTATTAATGTCAAAGAAAATCGATGTAGTTTGGGAGTAGAATGAACTTTTGAATATATGTACGTTAATTTTAAAAATTTAATTTAAATGGCAGTTAGACAAAAATAGGATTTACAAGAGGCCTGATGAATTTAAATGCACAAATAAATATTCTTTGTATACATTTTGGTAGCTTTGAGAGTTTCCATTTGCGTTCGCTTAACATTTAATTTCAAGCAGCAATTTAAGTATCTCAAGATACATTTATCACTTTATGCAAATACATATATATATATAAAAGCCTTCATATCCCAATCAATTCATGCCAAAAAATATTTGCTCAAATAATTAGCGCCTCGCCGCACACATTAAACGTTAATAAAAACCCATCATTGCCAAGGCTGTTCAATTTGTATACCCAGTAAACATTTTAAATGTGTAAAAGGGTGTTATTAAACTGTACATGTGTATGTAATAGACAGAGCAATTTAAACATTAAGTTTACATATTTTTTACTAGTAACAACAATTAAATAAATTTAGTCTTGTCTGTGAATGGGCTAAGTTTGAATGCGTAGGTTTTTTTAGAGAATTTAAAAATTAGAAATATAAAATTTTTGTTTTCTGTTTATAAAAAAAAGGATTTAATTTATACTAAATGTTTCGGGCACTTCTGCAGACATTTCTGTGAATAGAAAAATATTATAGCCACCATATAGACAAAGTTATGTACACACTCAAAAAAAAGTGTACATCCAATTGTGGAAAACTGACGTCAGTGGTTGGAAAAACAGGATAGAAATAGCATCATAGAAATTTTTTTATGCCCTGTAGATTTAATTACCACAAAGTGAAGAAAATGTTGTAACTCTGGCAGATAAAATTTTTTATTTTATTTATTTTTATTATTTATTTTGATAACTCAAGAAAACTTATTCTACAAAACATGGAAAAAATCTATAATTTTATGTCCATAATAAAAAAAATCCGTTATTTTTTTAAATTTGAATAAAAGAATTACTTTACTTTGGTTAAAGAAATAAGTCAACATATTTTGTAAAAATTTATATTCAGCATAGAAATTTCTGCAGGTTAATGAATTTTATATTCATTTCATAGAACACCTGCATTTCATATTGTAGAAAATCCATACTTCCGATTATAAACCCATAATTTTTTTCGTTTATTCATATCATAGAAAATATATTCGTACTGTGGAAATTTTCACTTCTTTGTAGAGATTTATACTCTGTTTGTAGAATTTTATTTTATTTTTTTTATAGAAAGTGTTTCCATACTTAAAAAAAATTTCTTTTTTCTTAGTGCACCTGTAGGGTGCCACGTAGGTAAATCGATTGTGCCAATTGTGTGCCACGTGTAATTTGACAACTACGAGGCTGATAGATTAATGTAGTATATTTGAGACTTTTGATTTACTCTTCATCTACTGTAAAAGCCTTATAATAGGATATAATACAAGGAACTAAATCTGTATTATTAATATTATTTTTTTTTTCCCATTTTTTATACCCAGATATAGAGTATCTCTTAATCGTATACCCTTTATGCAAGCATTACCAACTTCTACTGATATCTATACGAGTAATAAATTTCGCCAAGCAATATTACAAACATTTATAAAGACGACACTTTGCATTGAATTTAAATATTTGCAATTATATTGAAATTCTGATTGCGAGGGATGGAAGTCGACTTCCTCTATGTGTCTGCTATTTACACATGCCAATAAATTTTTTTTTTTTTTGGCACAAACGATTTCGAAACGGCATTTTACATATTCCCTCCTATAAATATATATATATATATATATATTCCTTTTTGCCACTTACGAGAAATAAGTATTATAATGGAATGGCATCCACTTGAAAATAGAGCAATATTCACTTGCATATGTCGCGTGAACATTTTGAGAATGAGTCGATGCTATAAATATTATTTTGATGGGTGGGCGGGGCAAGGCACCCCCTACCCCTCTACCCCTCCTTGCACCATTGTCGCCCATTGAATGGCCATAGACGATGATTGCGGCAAGCGGATGTAAAACCTTGGCAATGACAGTTTCGGGGCTCCGTCTGTTATGCAAATGTTTTGGCGTATGGCATTGTCGTTTCTACTCGTAGTTTGTCTCAGTGTATATGTATAAATGTACGTGTGTGTGTGTGTGTGTGAATCGACGCCTGTTTATATGCAAATCTTTTATTTCAGTCTCGACTGGCTTGGTTTTGCCTTTATGTACGTTTTTTTGGTTTTTTTTTGGTTTTTATTTCCGCTGCAGCGCCGCCTGTTTTATATATTTTTTTGCATTAAATTAACATCAATAAAATGTGTCGCTTGTATTTTTCAAGTGTTGTCCTGTTTTGTCCTGCATTGATTTAGCCTCCTCCCCCCACTACGCCTCTGGCTGCACTTGTCTGCCCATAATTTGTAGCTAATGCCAACATGTGCTGTGATTTGTCTACGGGTGTATATTCACGCCGGGTGTGCACTTTCCATATTCAATACGGTTTCATGTTCTCTCATTCTCTTTACTAGAGAATCATCTATTATTTCCACTTTTAAGACATTTGCATGAGACAGTCGCCGGAGGGTTACTAAAAAGTCAGACATGCCGAGCAGGGGAATTTTGGTTGACGATAAAAGTCTTTAGGCTGTTCTTTCATCTAAAAGTCATAGGGAGGGCGAGAGAGAGAGAGAGAGAGAGGGAGAGAGAGAGAGAGAGCGAAAGAGAGAGAGAGAGAGGGAGAAAAGAGAGAGACAGAGAGAGAGAGAGAGAGAAAGGGAGAGGCTAAAGGTGTAAGCATTCTTAGAATCTGTTATATCATGTTCAAGGTATTCTATATTTTTCGTTCCTTCCTAAATCTATGAGTTATATAGAACTTTGTAAATAGTTACCATAATTCAATATTTTAGCTTTTTATAATATTTGAATTAAATTAATAATATATTTTATAATGCATTTATATAGCTATAATCTTGATCAACAACAACCGACAATTTAACCTTATAACACCTAGAAGTTTCTAATTTGTTATTAATTTGCACATTCATGCAAAACCCTGTTAAAAACTTATTTTTAAATTAATACAAAATTTCTTTATCTATATACATATTTGAATAGTAGACTAGAAACATTTTGTATATGTCAAAGCATTAAACAAATAATAATTTGCTCAATAATATTTGCAGCACAAATTAGTCAAAAAAAAACATATATATATATTATTTAAATTATTACTAATAAAAATGGAAACCACATCTTGGGAATTGTGGGAACATCTCGACGAAACAACGAAACAAACGCGAATTATTGAATATCCACTACTGAGCCTCTATATCCTCGCTGGAGTTCTGATCTTTGCGACATTCTGTTGCATTTGTTTTATTTATTGTACGGTATGCTGTGGTGGTTGGTGGTGCTGTAACGCCGATGACGACTGGCACAGGTAAAAAGGATTAAAATAAAATAAAGACGGACAGAAAGTGGAATAGCATTCAAATAATAGTCAAATTTTGGAAAAAATCCGAGTTAAAGTTTCTCAAATTTGTAAAATTCAATATATGAAATATAAATATGCAAAATACATCTGCATCTTGATTTTAACATTATTAAATTAATATTCGAAATTCGTATGGCAGTTATTAAATTAAAATCGTAATCTAGTTAAACCTATTGGTTTTCAAACATTTGATTTAAAAATTAAGTACTAACAGATAAATAGTTTGTCTGCCCATAAATATTCATAATAAAATAGTAAATTAGAATTGGAACAATTCTTTAAATACTCGAGGAACATCTATGCAAAAATTTGTATACAAATTTTTTTAATTTATAGAAGGTATTATTAAAACAGCATTAATAAAATTCTAGCCCAGCTAACGATTTTTATTTATCGAATATTTAATTATAAAATAAAAATGAACTTAGCTTTTTTTCTTATCTTTTATATTAGAAAGGTTTTAATTCCTTCCTTATTCAACATATTTGAATGCTATAAATATCAAACATTGTTAAATATTAAAAAAAATATATTGAATTTAATATATAGATGGCAGAAGTGGCAACAAAATATTGATATTTCAACTACGAATGCGACAAACTGAGAAAGGCAAGGTGGCTTTATTGGCGGGGTCGGGGGGGCGTGTTAGACGCTGAGCAAACAAATAAACATGGTCATGCAATATTAATATTTATGCACAAATATTGAAAGTAAGGCAACAAAAGTAAGGGCAACAGTGAGAGCAAGTGCGGGGAATTGGAACTTCCTGAAGGGGGGCGATGCGGAAATGCTCGTATATCTAAGTGAAATGCTAAAAGATTGATGACTAGGCGTCTTCTGTGTGTGTGTGTGTGTGTTTGTTTAGCTGGACATGTGTGTGTGTGTGTATGCCACGCTTATAAGAATTTATGGCAATGAATGTTAAGACAACGCTGCGTATACGCAATATTTATATTTATGTATTATGAATCAATGCGTGCAGCGTGCAAAAGCATACACAAGCCATGGGGCTATCAATTGTGAATGTATAGGGAGGGCAGGGCGTGTCAGGGCCGCATAAAAAAGTATATATATATATATATGCTATATGAAAGTTGCACACTAAAACAAAAGGATAACAATAACTTTGCGGCATTGAAAGGAGGCAAGACGCAATCTTCACTGAAAGGTCTATGTATGGGTTGGGTATGCGGATTATGAGCTGGACACATCCCTCGTTTTTTTTTTCTGGTACTCTGCTTATAAATAAGCTCACATAACGTTAACGAAATAGAGCGCACATAAAAATTGCATGAAAATGAAAGACACCCACCTCAAACAATCCATAGAATGGACCCTGGGGTGGCCCAAACCTAAACTGAACTGGTATTCTTTTTTTTATGTAAAAAATTATACTATTACAATCAAGTTTACGACTGCAATTCAGCCGCATTGCTTGAGTGCCAATGAATATAATGCTAGGCCAGCCGATGATCAACATTTGATATGATGATGATGATGATTGCGTCGGCTTTATTCGTATATAAAATCAAGCGAAAAGAGCATTTAGAGCAAGTTAGATAGCTGATATATGTGTTGTTTTGTTATGGGAGAGAATGGATCTGGTTATTTCTTAAAGTAAGACTTGGTTTGGCAGATACACTAAATTAGTAAGTATACTATAATAAAGAAGTATTGAATATTTAAAGAAATTGTTTGCAAATAATAAAGCTTTGAGAAAAACAAAATAAAATTAATAAATTAAATATTAAAGCTTGTTTTTTTTTATATATCATGTTTGCTTGAATACTGGGTTCTCAATAATTATGATAAATTAGTGTAAAAGTTCCTTTTAAGAGTTAATAAAGAATTTTGAGTAAAAGTCTTAAATATAATTTTTTTTGGTGATTCGAAAAAAATTATGAAAGAATATACAATAAAATTTCTTCTATTTATATCTAATTTTTTAAATTAAATATAATATTATTTTTGGTTAAATGGTTAAATAAACTATTTCTAATAAATGGAAAAAACATCCACAAATCTGTCTAGGTAGTTTAATTTTGATTATTTAGATAGTAAGTCTTGTTGGCTTGAACAGGGGGTTGTATTTTGAGCCAAGCTACTTCAAATGGATCGAAGATTTGCTTTAACTTTATTTCTACTTCAAATAGAGATACCTTCCAAACCTTTCCTTATAAACAGGTCTCTAGTCGAGTTTTTCTTATAATTTTAAATTCCCATTACATATGCTTACATCTACTTTAAGTTATGGCTTAACATTCTCATAAAATGTGCTTTGAGGCTTCTTACCCCTCTTTGGAAATGTTACGCTCTGTGTGGGGCTAGAAAGATTTGTAAAGATATGGGGATGTCAACTAGCTTTTTAGCTTGGCGTAAGCCCAGTCAGTTGATCCAAAAATCTTGCGTCTCTCTCTCTTAGGTATAGTTCAGTTTAGTTCAAAGTTTTCTTTTTTTTCGTTTCTTTCTATTTTCTATTTTAGTCTTTTTCTCAAGATTTGCCCCTTAGTTTCATCTGCAAACGTTTGCTTAGCACACTGCACTTTACTTTCTTTTTACCATCCGAAAGAGTTTGCCATGTTTGCTTTGTGTATTCGCTCGTTAGCTGCAACGCGGTTAGCTTACACTGCCTTACCTTTGCCACACTCTTGTGCCTTCTCCCCACTACAATCCCTAATACCAAGACCAACACTAACAACAACAACAAATTGTGCACTCACAATTTTTTTCTACCCTCTCTGGACAACAATCCTTGTGGAGAGTGTGCAACTTTTACAGGTAAAAATTGCCGCAGCTGAAAGGGTTGCCAGCAACAACAAAAACAACAACAACAACAACAAAACGTAACTTTTACCATCGACAAGCGGCGCTTTTGACTGCCGCTTAGCTTTTTTTTTTTTCAGCTGCTTTTTTTTTTGTCATGAGCTTTGAGCCACTTTTTTGCGCCACAAAACTTTGCACTTTGACATGCAGCCAGTCGTATGACTATGTTGTGTGAGTGTGTGTGTGGGTGTGTGTGTATGAGTGTATATGAGTGCGATGTGAATACGCATTTTGTTGTCGCTTTGGCTGACATTTGCCATTTGACGGCAGGGAACTTATTCGCTTTGAATGAATACAAACGCCCGAGCTGCCAATGGCAACGCTTTGAATTGGCCAACAAACGTTTCTAATGCCTCTAATAAGTTGACAAATAACTGTGGGTATAGCGTTGTGGGATAGTTTTTGTTTTATGTAATAGTTATAGACCGGTACACTAGTTTGTAGTCACTAGTCAACTATATATAAAAATAATATATCAGCAAATAGCAAACTAATCATATTCTAGTTGATCCGGCCAACATTGTTCTACCATCAACATTTTTTTTAATATAAACTAATTCGTATTATTATATATATTAATTTAAAAAATACTGCCTACTGTGATATTCGTATTTAATTTGAAAAATACTGCACAATGTTATTGTTGTAACAGGACTATAAACGTTGACAGTGCTATAAACGTTAACAGTGCTATGTACGGTAGCAGTGCTGTATGCGTTAACGTGCTACGCACGTACGTTAACAGAGCTATGTACGTTACCAGTGCTGTATACGTTAACAGTGCGATCATCTGTTAAGGCGCTAACGAGTTTTTTTGGAAACTTTTCCCAAAGTTTTTTTTTGGCAATTACAAGCAACTGCAAAAATTCCATTCAAATCGTTCCCAATATTGATGATTACCTATGTTAAACATATCTTAGCACCTTTTATTTTTACATACAATGATAAACTTTTCTTATTACAAATATGAGAATGTATTTTTATCCAAATAATATTCTTATTTAATTTTTACTATATTTATATCAGTTTTGAGCATTTAAATTTATTTTGCAATTAATATTCTATAATATTTTTAATTATTTCACTTATGCAAATATTTGAAGTCTAAATTATTTATATTTTAAAATGTTGCGTTAAGATTTAGCCATTAGGCAAGTTTGCTTTCAAATGCCATTAGGTTACAGTAATGGCCATACAAATACAGTCATAATAATCGGGTACTCTCTCTCTTCGTACGGTAAACACACACACACACACACTTGCACACCCGTTATAATGCACACATACACGTGCAAACACTTGAACATCTTTCCCACTCGTATGAATATTTTAAAACTCAGAACGCATTCAAATTATGATAATGATGGGAGCGGCGAGTGTTTGTGCAAATGTGGCACTGTAGAGGGTTTGAGTTGGCTTGGGTTGACTTGGGTTGGGTTTCCCTTGATTCCTTGTCCCTCATCATCTTCATGCCTTATGTGAGTGAAGCGCTAACGAGCACTGGGTACCTGGCGACCCAGTCATAAGTCCCAGTTACCCACAGTTCACAGTTCACAATTCCCATCTAGTTCCCTTAATGCATTTCATTAATTTGTATACAAAATTTTTTTATTTTTACTTTTGCAAATCGCCAGAGAAATATATATATGTGTGTGTGTGTTTAATGAGCACTTGGGAGAGTGGATTGCCAGGCATCATTAGAAGTCACTTCATGAGTGATTCCTACCCTAAGAAGGAGTTGAGAGCGTTGAGTTGTTGCACTTGACTTTGAGCTTCTTAATTTATGCAGTCAATAGACTCTTAAGAATTGCCAAATGCATAATCGCAGACATTTTGTATTAAAATTATATATAGAAAGTAAAGGTTTCTTAAATCCTTCTTGAAGTATGCTCTGCTTTTTTATATATAGAATATTTCGAAAAAATTCACGAAATTTAAGACATTTTGAAATCCAAAGTATACAATGAATAATCCAGTCAAAATTGTGACAACCGCAGTCAAAGAAGTTCTTTACGACCCAGCAGATAGTTCCGGAGTGATTTTATTTTTCATAATATTATTAATATTATTTTGTTCATGCGGACTTGCATGTATTCCATTTTTTATGTGCATTCGCTGTGCCGTGGGAAGACAAATAATTCCGGAAATAACTTGGCCTTGAATTAATTAATTACGATTAAAGCAATCGGAACAATTTTGGATATTTCTTTCAACTGACATCATTATTAATTTCAGAGAATATTGGAATATTGCCTTTTCAATAGAGGTACCTTCCATTTTATTTAAAAACAATCCAATTGTTTATTTATTTTTTTTTTTTATCTGCGATTTTTCTAGGCGCCATCGTAATGTGCTATGTATTTGTAATTACAATTTTTTTTAAATTTTCATTATCAAATTTTAAATAAAAAAATTACACATACATATTTACAATATGAGCGCCTACAAAGTGAGATCCGGAGTAACTGAGGCAGGATCCGGCGGTGATGCAGAGCAGACAATTCTCATGGGATCGATAATATTATATGGTGTTGTAGCAGTTGCCGCTTTTTTTGGATTATGTTGCATTCCATTCCTGGTTGGTGTGTTTTGTGGCCTGGGAATGTGTTCAAACGATGATCCCTACTGAAATAATTATAATATTATTATTATTATTAAAATATGTGGCTAACAATGTTTGGGAACTGAGGTAAGTAAATTTGATATATATAAATCAAGCAAAAGTTAAGATATTGATTCTCTTTTCTCTTTTAAGGATGACTCGGTATAATAATTGGAATTATTTGGGACTTGGTAGAAAGAAACTGGAAATATATAAATGACAGTTCTGATCGTTCTGAGATTTGTGTAACTTTACCTTTACACGATGAAGTTAATACGTGAAATCATGATGTTAACTTCATCGTGTAAAATCGGATAAAGTGAATTTTTCTCAGAAATAAATTCTTGTCAAATACCCAGTAAAGTATGTCAAATTTAGATATTTAAATATACATTCAAAATTGTATAAATAATTAAGATGGAAACTACAGAATTCACAAACGTTCAGAATAAATCGAATTTTGTATCAGCGGTGTTTTTCTCCATTTGGATCTATATAATTGGTATATTGTTATGCTGTTGCTGTTGTTTCTGTGCTCTTGTGACTTGTCTGACAAATGCCACACTGGAAAGCCATGGAATACGTAATGTTGATAATACCCAAATTAATACTAATATAAATACTAATCGGTAATAAATGGGTTCTTTAATTGAAGCAAGTGTTGCTGTACCTCCTTGAAATTTTCAGGAATTTTTATAGTATTTATGTTATTTAAATATAAATTAAAAAGCATATGAAGCGCTGTCAGAAATATTTTTAATAAATTTGACAAATTCATCTAATGAATAAAGAGTCATATTTTGATTAGCTATTTTGTCCTAATTTCCTTTATTCTCTTTCTTTCTCTCTCTTTCACTGTCAGAGACATTTTAATATCCTTAAAAGTACAAAAAGAGAAGTCGGACAGATGCACGAACAGAACGTCGAGCAAAAGTCGTAAATGCACTCAGCACTTTGTCAGCTTTCAGACAGGAAATGCAGTTGCCATTTTTCTTTAGCTAGTGGCTTCAACATTTTCCCATTTTCCCCATTTTCCTTTCTCATGCCACTCTCAGCACACCAAGTGCATCCTTCATTGCAGGATTCTTACATCTTTTTTGGAGCTGTCTGCATTTTTGGGGTGCTATAAAAAGTATCATTTTACTTCGCACAGGCTGCCACGTTTTGTTGTGCCATTGTTGTTTTTTGGTTTAAAAAAATTTCGATGCTTCCATATTCAGTTTTATAATTTTTCTTCAAGTTTTTCGTGTTTTTTTTGTGATGCATGAAAAAAGTTTTTTCATTGCCCATTGCGTTAGCAACAGCCAAAAGTTTTGTTTTTATGTAAGTATATGTTTACTGGCAGAGTTTTCCCACCGAGTGCATGTGCACTTAGAATGTGTAGATTGACGATAAGTTATAGA
Source organism: Hirtodrosophila alboralis (assembly GCA_035043045.1). Classification (NCBI taxonomy): domain Eukaryota; kingdom Metazoa; phylum Arthropoda; class Insecta; order Diptera; family Drosophilidae; genus Hirtodrosophila; species Hirtodrosophila alboralis. The sequence goes on along the minus strand of JAWNNH010000511.1, from coordinate 444,274 downwards.
TAAAAAACTTTGTTTTTTATATGGTTATCAAAGTATTTGCAGTAATTTGACACGATTCGGTTAGAATCTTTCAGGGAATATCTTAAAACTTGATGTATTGAAGGCTTTAATTGTTGATTTTCTAAGGGGTTTATTTTTTATCGATAAATTGAGAGAGCAACTGCATCAATTAATTTAATATTTATATTTATTTCTGTAGATCACTTTAAGGTACACTAAGAAAAAAGAAATTTTTTTAAGTATAGAAACACTTTCGATAATAAAAAATAAAATAAAATTCTACAAACAGAGTATAAATCTCTACAAAGAAGTGAAAATTTCCACAGTACGAATATATTTTCTATGATATGAATAAACGAAAAAAATTATGGGTTTATAATCGGAAGTATGGATTTTCTACAATATGAAATCCAGGTGTTCTATGAAATGAATATAAAATTCATTAACCTGCAGAACATTTTCTATGCTCAATATAAATTTTTACAAAATATGTTGACTTATTTCTTTAACCAAAGTAAAGTAATTTTTTTATTCAAATTTAAAAAAATAACGGATTTTTTTTATTATGGACATAAAATTATAGATTTTTCCATGTTTTGTAGAAAAAGTTTCCTCGAGTTATCGAAATAATTAAATAAAATAAATAAAACAGAAAATTATATCTGCCAGAGTTACAACATTTTCTTCACTTTGTGGTAGTTAAATCTACAGGGCATAAAAAAATTTCTATGGCGCTATTTCTATCATGTTTTTCCAACCACTGACGTCAGTTTTCCACAATTGGATGTACACTTTTTTTTGAGTGTAATTTAATACACATTAAATATTATCAAAATATATTTGCTTTAATATATATTTTCTTAAATTGAATTATACAAATTATTGCTAGTAATAAATAATTTTAAAAATAATATTATTTCTGATGTCTGATTTTTATAGGGCCAACCAGTTAATAAATTCACGAAATTTTTCCAATCTTCTTTGTCCGCCACGTGCTGAAACAAGATTCCAGCGTTCTTCCAAAGCCCGACGCTCCTCGTGATCCAATGAATCCATATGTTTTTTAAGTTTCTTATCAAAGGACTTGTGAAATTGTGCCAAACGCATTTGAATTGTGCGTTTCCAGCGATCGAAGCCATTACGCTGCAAACACAATGCAATTAATTGAGTCTCAATACTCTCGGTCTTCTCAGCCACATCTGCATCCAGATAGACATCGACAATGTCATAGAAGGATTGAAGTGTTTCCTTTGTGTGATTACCACTTATGGCAATAAATGCATCGAATTTATTCAAATAGCCAACTAGTTCAATATTCTGTGAGTCCAAGACAAGCAAATCATCCACAACATTATCCACCACCTTGGTGGCATGGACTATGGCATGGCTAGTGATGGCAGCCAAATTGTGCTCCGCCAGAGCTGACAAACGACTTCGACTGAGATCTCCATAGCATTCTATAAATGTGGGTTGAAGCTAAAGAAAACCAAATTTATATTATAATATTCTCTATTCTCTTTATAATAAATTAAATACTTACCAGTGATAGCAACAGCAGCGGGTAAACGCTCTGTATGAATTGATTCGAAATTCTCATTGTAACAGCTTGACATTCGCTTGGAGACTGAGGGCCCGAGTCTCAGATTTTTAAAGCATGCTTGACCACCATTCCGGGTCAGATAGCGTCGTTATCAGGCCAAATATATATATATATATATACATTTTTTTTTTGTTTTGTTTGGGGATCACCTACATTTTGACATAGCTATAAAATATGATTGCGATTATGACGCCACTCATGACGATTCATGGGTGGGTAAAGAACCCAAGATAGTTCAAACCTTTTCCGAATTCCGATTATGGTTAAAACTTTAGGGATTACGTCTAGATAACTGCCACGAATTTCCTAAAAATTATAAAATTCCTTATCAGCAGCTGGTAGCAATATATTAAGAGATTTATTAAGCATATTAAATATGTTTAACAAATTTAAAAAAAAAAAAAAAAAAAAAAATACAAATACAAATTTTCTGCGCACAACTAAATATATTTAGCAATGATTTTTATGTTTATTCTATGTTTATGTATTTATGTTTAGCCTAGGCATATTTTTTATTTAAATAGCAAAAATTGTTAATTTAAATAATAACAAAACCGAAATTCAAATTCGATAATTTGTATATTTTAATAATAAAAGAAATTTCATGAAAATTCACTATTTACTATTTAAAATGTTTTTAGATTTTTATCATCTTTGCGCCCCATGATTGCACTTCCAATTATAATAAAATTATTTATATAATTTTATATATGTATATATAATGTGTATATTTTAATAATATCGGCAATGAGAAGAAAATTCATTGAAATTGTATTTAATACTTTAAAAAGATCTTAATCATTTCTGCTCCTCATGTATACACTTCCATTTCTAATAAAATTATTTAAAATAAAAATACTGCCAGCTTTTAATATATATTTTAATATTTCATTAGCAACAATTTTTTTTATACTAGTCGACTGTAAATTATTTAAAAGCAAAATTATTTATTAATTTCTTAGAAAGCCCAAAGAGATGCATTATTGTTTAAGCTAAATTTGACTGAATTCGCTATTTTCTAGGGTTAGTAGAGAAAGAAATACTATTATTTATTAAAGTTTTTTTTTTTAACATTTATTTCCACCAAACTGAGCAATCTCTATAAAAAAAATCATATGAAACTAAAGCTGGTCACTTTAACTGGCAGCATGAAAAATTGTAGTGCCATAACTAATCCAAAAAAAGAAAGCGTAGGAAATGAAGATGAGGCACTTTAATGTCAGAGCAAATAGAGACACGAATAGAAAATCAAATGTACCTAACTGAGAAATACTCTGTTTTTAGTTTATTTTATGTTAACAATTTTATAATCATTTTAAAAAATATTTAATGTTATTTTTGTGGATAAATAGGTTATAGCAACATATTTTATTTTTATTGTTAATTCAGACTTTTTTAATGGGATTCATATGCAGCTTTTGCTTATTTGCGGGGAATATAAATACTTTTATATTCCCCAACAATTTTTCTTGGTTTAATCTTTCAAGAAGGTCATTACTAGTTTTAAAATCAAATTTGTTGTTTTAACTATAAAAATGTGGAAAATGAAAGTATGTTTATGTGGCGGAAAGTATTAAAAACTATCTAACTTTGGCTGTATAAAATACAAACTTGTTTATAAAATATATAGTTAATATACCGCAAATAATGTTTATATAGGAAACCAAACCCATATATATATATATATATACCCATATTCTTTGTGCAAAACAGAGTAAACCCCAAATACTAACCACATTCGCTTGCTATCAAATAAAAGTTATAATAGTGAAATAAAAGTACACTTAGTCATTTAAGTGGCAATGGGGCAAACTGAAATTGTTGGGTATTTAGATTGAAATAGAGGAAGTTTTCTATTTTTTTATTTTTTTGTTCCTTTGGGCATATTGCATGTGTGATAAATGTCAAATGTGGGTCAGTGGCATATGATGAAACTCGTTGGTATCATCATCAAGAGAGTGAAAACAGAAAAAATGGCAATTACTTGCTGTGCCAACCACTCTATGCTGTCGAAACTAACAGTTTGTATCAGTTTTTCAATGGTTTTCCATTTGAAGTTTTTTTGTTTTGGATTTTTTGTTTTCCGAGTTCTGGGAAATCGCAACAAAGCGTTTCAAATTGCGCGCGCTTCGAGTTGCAATTTAAAAGTTTGATAAGCTAAGTGGACGGGGAAATATTAGAGGGGCGGAGAACGCAACAAAAAAAAATGTCAAATCAGAAATCATTCAAAAAAAACACCTGACAATGTTATTACCGTGGTATTTACGCTGATTTAGCTTGAAGAATTTTTTGTGATTCATATGGGTTTTTGACATCAATTTGACAGTATGTTGTTTATGAGCAGACCAAGTGGTAAAGAATTGTAAAAAATGGTAAAAAAAGACAGTTCAACGTCCGCGTTTTATTAATAGTAAATGTACTTTATAAAATTTATAAAATGCAAGTTGATTAAACGTTATTTTAAATGCATTTCTAAAGTGTTTCAAACTCTACAAATGTCATAAGCTAAAGGACTTTTTGGACTATCTTTTAAGCGGCAATAAAGTAATTTTTTATTTTTTTATTTTTTTTTTATATATAGACATATTTATTTTTTATCCAGTACAGTCAGCATTTATGACTTAAACAGGACAGGTAACTTAATTAAATTAACTAGCCACGCCTAATCTATTAATATACTATAGAAAGCTATATAAAGTTCCTTCTTAAAGTTAATTTTATCTCAGCCTTCATAATCAAAAATTAACTACAAAACAATTAAGTCCAGGGAGACTTATATACATACTCCTACACATTTATATATATAGCACATATAAAACTCATTTCTAGTCCTACAACAGATTTGTTACTAGATATATATGGCAAAAAAAATAAGCAACTTTGGTTCCCGCCATCGATTCCCACTAGAGGGGCGTCTAAAAACAATGCACAAGTGTTGTAAAATGGTTTGTCTGACACGGCAACTCGCTCTCACATATTTATAAATATATATATAAATTTATATATATATTAAATATTGTTACCCTTGAGCCATTCTGTGCTTGCATGCAAATTTCAATAACTTATATTCGCAACCCTTCCGCCAACTGACACTGAATATCAAATATGAGGCAAGGTTTAGACGTTGTACAAAAATTATTTGCATACTTTCTAGGGATGCTTTGGGAACACAAAAACGAAACAAAGGGGGGGAAAATAAACGAAGTTAGATTTATTTTTATTTTATTTTTAAGTTTCCATACTGCTTTATACTCTTTTTTTTTAGGAATTAAGATTTTTTTTTAAAGAATTGCGTGTGGCAAATATATTTTTGTTATAATATGGCAATGTAACTATTGAGTGTCGTCCTTGCCAGGATGATCCTTTTCGTAGTGCTCTAAGGTGCATAAATATCATAGGTATAACATTTTACAACGAACTTAAGGATTCTTTTTACAAGGTTTTGTTGTTATGATAGAACGCACTTTGAGAGTGAGAAAATTATTTTTGATCTTAAGGAGATTATCAGAGATTATCCTGATATTTAAATAAATTATATTAATTTTAAAATTATGGGAGATATTAGCATTTTTTTTATAATTAAACAGATATGTCTCAGCTTTTAAAGTCTCAATCAAATGCAAACATTACACAAAATCTACATACTCTTTTATTCGCTTCCGTTATAGAGTATAAGAATCAAGCAGTGGAAGCCACATGTGGCGCACTTTTTGGTTTAGTGTTCAAAAAAAAAAGGCTAAAAAACAAGCCGTTACATGCTTCCGGGTGGGTGTAAACAGTATAGACGCCTCTCCCCCCGCACACACACAACCACAGCACGCAAAAAACGAAACGAGTTTATTTATTGCATTTGCAAATTTTACACAACATTTTGTAGTCAATGGCTCTTCCACCCCTCGTTGTTTGAAAGGTGTAACTTGAGTTTATCGCTGAAAAATATTTTCTCCACCTTTTGTAGAAATTGATTCGGTTTATGTGTATGTGAAAAGTAAACTTTGCCAGGTATTTGCAACACGAAGCGGTAAGTTCAATGAAGCCAAAGGTGTTTGCTTGTTACACTTCCCCGACTTCAGGTTTTTTTTTTTTTTTTTTTGCTTATTATAAATACCCTGTGTCCATTAAAATGTTGATAAATTGGGTATTATAAATATGTAATTTTTTTGTCTTAGTGGCAGATTTAATCAAAAAGGAAAGTCAGTCAAAAAATGGGGATACTATATATTTAATCGTAGAAAAGTGATAATTTTAGATCAATCTAAATAATATAGTCAATCCGTCATTAAAAACGCGTCTATTTCAACGACAATAACTTCTATATACATTTAAAACTTTTATCTACAAAATGTATAATAAATTCCACATCTATCTACAGGGTAACTTTAAGTCGTGCACTTTTGACCAAATCATTTTATACTTGTTGTTGGTATTGGTGATTGGCATTGGGTAAAGATATTTTTGGGTGGCCTAACCGTTTGACAAGCAGGCAAATTGATGTTCAAATATTTCCATAAATTTATTTTCTATGGAGCCAAGTTTCGGGTGTCATGTTTGAAAACACACAAAAAATTTGCACAACTTATTTGAGCATCAACAAAAAAAAAGAAAAATGAAAAAAAAATAACACCAAACTGTGGGCATATCCTGCTGTTCCTTACCGTAAGGAGTTTGAATTTTGAGTTCTGACAAAAATTTAGTTGGCATGCTGTAAAAATTGTTACTTATTTATTTCATGTTTTTTGTAAATTTTGTTGTCTGCCATAAATAAGTACGCTTTTAGGGAAGGAGCAAATGTTAAATTTGTTAAAGTAAAATTACTTAAATATATACTGAAAATAAGTAAGAATTATTTGTGGTTATATTCTAGTTTTTATAAATATGAAAAATTCTTGTATTTATGCATTCACCCCAAAAAAGCTAGTACAATAATTTAAATTTTGTTTAACAATTAAAAATGTTGTATCGTTTAGGGCATAGCGTATCAGCACTGAAGAAGCAAACACTATCTAAAGTTTGTTCGTTTATTATCTAACATTTGTTGATAATGTTAACAATTCGCATTAACAATATACAATAACAAAAACGCAATATATTCTTAAATAAAAAAATTATTTGCCAGAACCAGTTTTTAGTTTTGGTTTCATTTATTTAATTTTATTTAAAACAGAAAAAAAAAAATAAAAAAAAGAAAATCCGGACAAAAATCATTTTTTTATAACCTTTTTTTATAAATATATATACATATATAATATAATAAATTTTAATCTTTGTTGCTGTGAGTTTACCAAGACATATTGTATATACGAGTACAGTCTTGGATATATATATATTTGTATATATATAGTTTTTATATCGCTTCCCTTTTCGTTAACTCTAGTAAGGTGAACTTTAAAGCATGGAAAACCGGTTTTAAGCAAGCGTTAAAGCTAAAAAAATAAAATATTATTATTTTTTGCAAGCTAAAGTGTTGATATATTTATATAAATATTTTAATTTATTTATATTTCTGGTAAATTCATTCTTTTTAATAAAAACAATAAGTTGTTAACTAGTTGAAGATTTCTTATAAATATAAGCTCTGCTTTTTATACATACTATACGCTATACAGATTATATATAGCTAATATTCAATAGTTCTTATCTTAAATATTATATATATAAATATATTGTTTCCAAACATATAAATCAATTCACTTATCTAGCAAATTCGAAATTACACACTAAAAAAACAATAAAATTACAAATAAAGCCCAAATAATACCAATAAAAATACTCAATCAACTTTAAAAATACATAATATAAACTAGTTAAATAAATTTAGAATAAAAAAAGAAAATTTAAAAAAATGTAAATTCATTTACCTCAGATGGGACTCGAACCCACAATCCTCGGCTTAGGAGGCCGATGCCTTATCCATTAGGCCACTGAGGCGGTGAACGCCATATGCGCTAATGCCGTATATGAACTCAACGTGTGTGTGCTGCGTCGAATCACATTTAAACAAAACAATTTTCTGATTAATTAAAGAACATTTTTAGAATCAACACAACAGCAAGAACAGATGTTTTTTGAGTAAACAGTTTATTTACCTTTTCTTAGATACAAATAATTATTTTGGCATCATATGCGGGCCAACAGCTGTGTGTACATACACAAATAGATACGAGATGCTCTCTAAGGCAAATGTTTGCTTATCGCCAAAGCACAAATGGCTCAAATAATGTGGGCTATCTATATAGTATATATGTGTGTTTGTATATATATATCTGTTTATATGATATATCAACGTCACTTAGCGCTCATTGGAAATTCACTTAGAGAACTTACCTAAAACCAAAATGTCAACGCCAAACAGTTTGCGGCCAAATCAGTCAGACCGTAAATGCAGAAGAGAACAGAACAGAAATCTGCTCTTTGCTAAAAACGAAAGACATATCATTTATATCAATTTAAATAACGACCTTTCAATGTCTCGTAGAACTGAGCACAAAAAATCCCTTAATCAAATGCTTAAAAAGCTCAACAAAACACCTTTTGTGTGTGCATGCAGACCGGGCGGGGACCCGGCAAGAGTGGTCAGTAAAAGGACACTCCTAACACTCACAGATACACAGATACACAGGATCAATGCTTAGATGAATGGCTCGAGTAGCCATTGACAGTTGTAAGCCATAAACCACAGAAAATTGGGCATTATATTAGTTAAGATGCTGTCAAGCTGAAAGATATCACAGTGCATGGGGGTGTACACACTGTGCTGGCAAGCGTGTATATCCTTTACCGTATCCTGTATCTGTGAACTAACACACCGTTTGACAGGCAACGAAAGGCGAAAAACCGAAACACAATTCTAGAAACTGAAACCCCAAAATTCGAAATAAACAGAGTTGCCAGCGGGCAACTAGATAAGCAAACGCATTCATCTTACTGAACAAAAAAGGAAAAAAAAAGAACTAAATAGAAAGCAGGAAAGAAAGTCCGAGCAGCTGGTATAGGCAAAAATAAGTTCAAATAAAAGTTGTGTCCAGGCGTGGTCAAGAGCTATGTGAGCCTTAAAAGCTTTAAGATATTTCATCTGCAACTGCAGCTGCTGCATTAGAAAGTATCTTTTAGATTTTTTGGCATTGCACAAATCATAGTACATTCTCCTACACTTAATTTGTTGCCTTTTTTTTGGTTTTGTTTAATATCTAACATTCGGGTTTTCTTTGTACATATTTTGGCCTTTTGTTTTGTGCCACTTTGCTTATCTTTGGCCACACTTTTATTGGTCTCTTTTATTTGGCATGCCACCGCCATAATTCACAACAAAAACCCCTTAGATAAGCGCAAACAGTTTGCGGTTTACCCTACGAATGCATGTGAATTAGTTTGTCGCCGTTTTTGAGTGCAGACGGAGGGGGTGAGGGTGAGGGCGACCGGAGTTAAAGACCGACAGTTGGGTCAGAAGAAAGCACAGGATATACACAAACCCAACAATTTGCCTAGACTTGCTTTAAATTAATTTTTTTAGGCAAGTTAAAGTGTTAAAAAAAAGGGAAGATTAGGTTTTTTGGGTCAGAGAATCTGTAGATATATATTTTTTGTTTTTAATTTTAGTTCTGAATAACAATGATTTAAAGTAATTTAAGGCATTTATTAGATATGACAATTTTTGGATTTTTTGTGCAATTTTTTGATTTGTGCAATTTCTTTGGGAAATTCTATCACAGATAAAGAAACCTATTGTTTATGTATAAATACTCGTAGAAATATGTATTTATATTATAGCCACTATTTGGTAGAACATATATTTATACGCAAATATATGTTAATTTTAAGATATTGACAATCTTATTAAGCAACAAATAATATTCAACTGCACTCCCGGAGTGCGCTGCTACGCTTCCAATACGAAATAATAAGATTTTCATACAATTTTAAAATACATTATATACCCGATTTTCGATATTTTTTTAAATAAAGATTTAATAGGAAGCTAATGTAAAAATTGCAGATTTTTGGCTACTACCGTTCGGTCTGCTCGTGGGTCGCCTAACAGTCAGTCTGTCAGGTTGAACAGTTATATATATATGTATTTACATATATTTTTCGATGTTTAAGTAGAAAGACGGAAAAATTAAAATACTTTACCATAAAACATTATTTTCCAATTTATCGATTGAATTCTCTGAATGTATTTCTATTAGACAAAATGCCAATTTCATTTAACCATTTGCGCTTCTTTGCACATAAGTATTTTGTGTCATTAAATTCTTTATGTGGCAACACACATTACTTAAATTTATACTCACATTAGCACTTTCAACCATTACCCGTATCTTTGTATCTTTATATCTGTATCTTGTCTATATCTATAAATGAAAGCGAGTGGCACCTATAACAAATATCATTGTATGGCATAATTTCCTAAATGGCAGCACTGGGCAATTAAAATGCTGCCAAAGTCGTAACTCAAACGATTTGGCGCCTTTGTACAGTGGTAATTTTTGACTGTTTTTTATAAAGCATACACTAAGAAAAAAGAAATTTTTTTTTAAGTATAGAAACACTCGATAAAAAAAATAAAATAAAATTCTACAGAGTATGAATCTCTACAAAGAAGTGAAAATTTCCACAGTACGAATATATTTTCTATGATATGAATAAACGAAAAAAATTATGGGTTTATAATCGGAAGTATGGATTTTCTACAATATGAAATCCAGGTGTTCTATGAAATGAATATAAAATTCATTAACCTGCAGAAAATTTTCTATGCTCAATATAAATTTTTACAAAATATGTTGACTTATTTCTTTATCCAAAGTAAAGTAATTTTTTTATTCAAATTTAAAAAAATAACGGATTTTTTTTATTATGGACATAAAATTATAGATTTTTCCATGTTTTGTAGAAAAAGTTTCCTCGAGTTATCGAAATAATTAAATAAAATAAATAAAACAGAAAATTTTATCTGCCAGAGTTACAACATTTTCTTCACTTTGTGGTAAATAAATCTACAGGGCATAAAAAAATTTCTATGGCGCTATTTCTATCCTGTTTTTCCAACCACTGACGTCAGTTTTCCACAATTGGATGTACACTTTTTTTTGAGTGTAATAAAACATTTAAAGATTCTATTCACATTTAACATTTAATTAGAAATATGGAAATATTTGTTTCTTTTAGATAATGTGTGTTTTTTTTATCATTTAGATAAACTGTGCTAAGTATGTATAAGACAGTTAATGGAAATTTTATAAATTAATCAAATTTTCATGTCAAATCAAGCTAAATGGTATCATAAGATATATTATTAAAATGACTGCAATTTATACAAAGACACATGATATTCTCTCTATTTTTGCCATGCCTGTGTCTCAGCTGACTCTACATATTTTTTTCACTTATATTCCTGCATTTGTTCCATAGTACATTGTATTGTTTGGTATCTGACAGATATTTACGGTCTGGTAGCTAGCAGGGATGTATGTGTGTTTGGAGGGCCATAAAGTCGACCAGCCACGCATCTTGGGACTGCATTTAATAGGCCCTCATTCATAGATTTCGTCAACATATATATATATATATATATTCTGCAGTTTATGACTTATTGGAGCGCTTATGTGTGCAACAGCAGCTTAAGAAAATTTACGCAAATTATTTGCTTTAAATGTTTGCAGTTAATTAATGAAACAATCGCGCAAAGTTGCCTTATATATATATATATAAATTGTCAAAATATTAATTACTAGCTATTATTTACAGGTTTTTTTTTGCCTCAGCTCAAGTCTCAGGTGTGCTACGCTAATTCGTGGAATTTTGTTTGCGCTTCTGAATGGTTTCAGTTTCTGGTTAACAAATGTGTTGTAATTATTCAAACACCCTGGATTTTGTACTCATTCATACTACCACCCCCCTTTGGACAAGTTGAATAACTCAATGAGTGGCAGAGATCCAGTTTAAATGAAAGTGAATGAATGAATGCAGGGGCTGGAAAACAAAGAAGGGGATTTGCTTTGCCTTGCCACAGGCCTGGGGCATGTTAATTATTTAGAAAGCATGCAGATTTATTTACTAAAATTGTTCATCTAGTCTGTTGTTTGTGCCTCTGATTGTTGTTGCCATTGTTTGCGCATTTCTTTGAGGTGTACTTGTTGTGCCAAGTTTTATTTTTTTATTTTTTTTTTGTTCTTCTGCAGTGGGTATTATAGATTCTTTTATTTTTTCAAAAATATGTAGAACATATTAAAGACGGTATTTGCAAACGAAAAGTAAACTTAAAATTAGTGGCTCAATTTTAAAGCTATCTAAATTTATTTAACTAAAGATGAAAGAAAACCATTTAATTAAAATTAATTAATAAAAATAGAGAATAGATTATTGCAATTTATTATTATACAAAAATAAAAGAAAACAAATAATTATTGCAATTTATTATTTTACAAAAATAAAATAAAGCATGTTAAATAATATTGCATTAACAGAAAAATATTTAAGCCTTCTTAATAAAACAATATTTTATTTTAAACTGATATTTTTTTATCGCTTAATCTGACTGTTATTTTTCAATAACTTTATTATTTTAAATTGTGAAAAATGTAGAGTACCAAGATTTGGTTTCAATGATTTTTTTTTGTAAATTAAATATATTAACAGAATTTTTGAATTATGCCAATTATTAAAATCATAAACAAACCCTTAATATAATTAATTTGCAGCAATAATAATTATGTAAATATTCCAGCTACCAGGGAAACTTGTTTTTTTTTTATATGATTATTTAAACAGGGTATTTAAATTTTGTCATCTGAAAATAGTTATTAAAGCAATTTTAATTTTTTTTTTTTTTGTGTCTTTTATTTGTTTTCCAGTTTGTTCTGGCCTAGAGCAATGCGTCATGTGTGCAACAAAAAGCTGCATGGAATAAACTATATTATAAAAGGACCTAGTAACTCTTAAAATATAAAAATTTAAGTGTACTTTTGTAAAAAATTATTATGTGTTTAATCTTAAAGATTTCTTGATAATCTTTGTTATTTGTGGACCAGTTAAGAGCAATGTTCAAATGTTCTTTAGTGTAAGCAATACTCTTTAAATCCACCCAAAAACATATGTTGACCAAGTTGCCGCCGGATTTTGTTGCCTTTTGTTGGCCATATATTACTTACTTATGTTTACTGTGCCACATATCTGTTCCTTGTGCCCCTTCTGCCCCACTTTGTTGTGTTTATCCTGCTCTTACTGTGTGTCTTGTGGGCGTTTCAAGTTCTTTTCTGTATAGCACTTGCTTCAGTATTAGATTTATGTCATTTCTTGTGCAGTTTATTTCTGCTTGTGAAAATATTTTTCGGGGCTACAAGAAGTTTATTTGTTTAACATGGTTTTGTTTGTTTTCTTTCTATTTTTTTTTTGGTTTCTTGAGTAGATTTGTCGCTTATAAGAACACAAATGAACAACAGTTTGCTTACAATAAGAAGGACTATTATTTGTTGTGTATTGTAAGGTCAAGTTCTTAAGATTTCTGATTTATTGCGAATATATATATTAACTGAGAGAGCTGTTGTATTTTTAAAGTATTTTTAATACAAAGAAGTAAAATTTGTATATAAATTTGAAGATATTGTCTGGGCAAGTAAGTATACAACTGATCGATCGGCATAATAGTATGATCCCAAACTAAATCCATCCTAATTTAAATAAGAATGAAAAAACATTTAATTTTTGCATTTTTCCAAGTTTTTTTATTTATATTTTATTTTGCATCATCGTTTTCTTCAGTCTTCGTATAAGAAATAACATTTTTTTTTTGTTTTTTACATTTTTTTTTTTGTTTTCTTGGGGGGTATGTTAAATTTTGTTCTTGTTGCATTTTTCCTGTGTCTATCATATATACTATATATATCATTTCAATTTAATATTTTTTTTTTTTTGCATATGCTATTTATTTAAACTTAGGCATGTCTGCTATTTTATACACACATTTGATGCATTTATTATTATTTTTGTTTCAATTCTCCTCGCACTCAACTAAACAAATGCAATTTTTTTTGGTTACATTTGCTTAGTTTTCTGCTTTTGATTTAGCTTATTTTGTAGTTTTTCAAATAATTTTCATTTTATATTTGTTTTATTTAGTTTTCCTTTTTTTTTTGCTATTCATTCGAATTTTTATGCAAATATGAGTTTAGCATTTGGACATTTATTTGCCTTGCAGTCCGTTCATGCAATTAATAATAAATTATTATGCCAACATATTTCACAAGCTAAAGAAACTGAAAATAACAATAAACTGAAAGATGCTTTGATTTCAATTGCTTAAAAAATTGCTTTAATATCGGTTGAATTATTTATTATTTTTATTTTGATTTATTAATATGTCAGTTTTTTCTTAAATCTTACATCATATTTTGTTTTTTGTGTTTGACTAAATTTAAATTAATTAATACAATCTGTACAATAATTATGCAAAAGTATTCTAAGTTTTGTGCTTGAGTAAAGTATATTTTATATTATTATTTACAAGTTAATTTTGTTAGGCCAACTTTGAGTTTGAGCGCAACTTTAGCAAAAATTCAATGTATTAAATTGAATTTTATCTTTGAATTTACACTTTATATATTGTCATGTTTTTTTTTTTTAAATTTAAGACAAATTAAATTTGACATTAGCTGTTTATTGATTGGCATTTTGCTGGCATAATATTGGAATATTTTTTTAAAATGGACTTTATACTTTTGGTCCCATTGATACCACAAGCCAGTGACAGGCACAGCTAATGTCTAACAATTTTTAGAAATAATTATTTTTAATCAAAAATATAGTATAATTAATTTTTGTGTACAAAGTAAAATATTATTATAATTTTGAGAAATAAAAATAATTTTTAATTAAAAAAAATTTATAGCTATTTTTTGTGTACAAATTAAATACAATAAATAGTTAGTTAACTTATTTAATGTTGCACTCACTTTTTGCTTACATGTTGTATCTTTTTTGTTTATTATATATTAAATTCAGTTTGAATGCACTTATAAACTAAAATGTTTATTTATTACATGAATGCTAAATGCTTTTAACTATGAGTGGGGCATTTTTTGTTTTATTTAAAAAGAGATTTTATTTTGCTGAGAAAGTGAGCGAGAGAGAGCGAAGAAAGTACTTTTTCAACTATGGCTATTTATTTAATTAATTTGTGTGTATTTGTAGCTTAGTTGTTAGTTATACAATAAGTTGATTTAATTACTATATTAATATATATTTATATGTATATCTAGTATGCTGCTATACACGTAGACATATCCCTTGTTTCATTTGACGCTTGTTAAACTTTGTTGCGAGTTATCAATATTCAAAAATTTCAATTCAAAAATAAAAAAAAGGAAATGTTAACATAACCTAACTTAAACACAATAACCTAACCTCACTTATGTGTGGTGCGGTGTGGTGCTGCAGATTTTCCCTGTTTTCAAAAATGACCAATTGCCTTGTTCTGACACTGCACATAACTGCGATAATTATTATTGGTCAAACTTAGGCCCACCAGTTCCATGCCCATATCCAATTGTTGCTTTTGTTGTTGTTGTATTTTGTGTGTGCTGGCACCACCACGTCCACGTCATACATAAACCACATGCGGTTTGGTGGCGCCACCACCAGGAGCAGCACCAGCAGCAGCGCTGACAGCGCTGCCTTGCAACGCCGCTGCCTGCTTCAGTTTGGTCATAGTATGCGTATCCGGATATTCATAGTGATCGAAGCGTTCGTATAAATGTTCCGGCTCATCGTCTGCCTCCTTGACGGGCAGCTCCCAAGGCTTCAGGGCTCTATATTCATTGGCAATGCTCTGCGCGGCCAGATAACGCTCCAACTCCAGTTTATCCAGCTGTGGCAACGTTGTCTGCTGATATTCATTGAGGCCATGGGATTGCAATGGCATTGCCTGATGATAATGATGATGGGCTTGCAACGTTTGTGCATGATGTGGATAGTTGAGGGCCATGCCCATGCCACCAGTGCCGGCACCACCCAGTGTCATGCTCATGCCAGCACCACCGCCCAGCGGCTGATGATGTCCTTGCAAAATGCGATCATGCACATTGATGATGCTCTTGCTGGTGCGCAGTGGACCACGTTCGTGCAACAGCTTGCGGCGTCGCTTCACAAAGCGCAGATAATACAGCACACTGATGCCAATCATGACCACCAGCAGGAAGGTAATGATGGCACACACAACGGTCACAATATGCGCCGGACAGGTGATCTCACTCTCGCTCATGGCCAATAGTTGACGACGTGTGCGCACCGCATCCCGCCAAATGTCGCAACCAATTTGCTGCTTATCCATGCGCAAATAACCTGAGCTGGAGCTGGAACTGGAACTAGCACTGGCTGCCGCTTCCAGGCGTTGCTCATAGGCACTCGGTTCGGTGGTTTGCAATGCATTTGCCACATGTTGCTCGGCTATGTAGGCTGCCAATGCGGCAACACCATCATCCGCCTTGGCCGTAGTATCATCATCCTCAACAACACCGGCTGCCTCTTTGGCCAATGCGGCAACAGCGCCGCCACTTGCATGCTCCATGGCCGCCGGTTCAGTACCCTCAAAATTGCCAGTGACAAGTCGCCAAAGCCACAAGAGCGAACAATTGCACTGCAGTGGATTATCGCCCAGGTAAAGTTTCTGCAACTGATCCACCGGAAACTGAGCAGAGTACAGTGTCTGCAAACTGTTGCTCTGCATGTACACCTCCAGTATATTTGGATTGCCCTGGAACAGACGCATCGGTATATCACTCAACTGGGGGTTATAGTTCAGGTGAAGTGTCTGCAAATGTGTGTTGTCCACAAAAGCTCTGCAAAATATAAAATATAAAAGTGAAAAGTTTAGTTAGTGAATATATAAACATATATTTAATATTCTATTTACAACATGTACTTAAATATTCGCCAAACAAAGTTTACATTCTCTTTGTTTTAAAACCAGCTTGTTATTATATTTACCATTCTGTCTATTTAAATACAATATAGCTGACACTGTGGAAAATATTACAAAATCTTTTGGTAAAAGTTCATTTTGAAACTATTTAAAAGTAAAAAAAATTATAAATGGCAAGCGAAGCATATTTGTAACTATTGGCCACAAAAACAAAGTATTTATTATTAAAATTTAATAATAATAAAACATAAAAGTTCATTAATCTATTATAAATAACAGAACTTTAAACATAAGCTGTTAAAGTTATTTTTAATTAAAATTTTGAAGTGTAACAGAAAATTACTGGGCAAGACATTTTGAAGTCTTTGGAATTAATGATATTTCAACTCCTTATCTTCGATTTGAATTAATGGTATTTCACCTCCTAATCTTCGATAAGCTCAAAGAATATATATAATCAAATGCAGTATCACAAAAAAATCCACAAGACTGAGGTGTTCTCTATAGAAGAAAATCGATTCGGAACTTTCTCTCTCTCTCATTTGAGACTATAAAATTTGTCAAGTCAGAATAGTTTTTATTTAATTTAACTTTTCTTAAACTGCTGCCATATTGAACTCTATTATTTAACAGAGCTCTAAGCTAACATTGACCAAAATCTGTTATTTTAACAGCTGTAAAACTAAGCTACAAAAAGTATTTAAATGTATTTTGTGCTTAATTATTTGTATTTATTATGTTAGCTTTATAAAAAAGTCCAAATAAATTGCAACAATTTTTATTTTAAAAATTTATAAAAATATTCTTTATACATTGTGGCAAAATGCCAAAAATTGCCAGTATCTTTAACCCAACAAAGTGTCTATTTACCCCACAGTGTTCAACCAACATGCATATTTATATATAGAGATAGCGAAGAACTAGGAGACTTTATGGGATATACGAGACTATTCCTGTTCGTTGTTCATTTTAATTATGCAGAATGCTATGTATCAACGTTAAACTTAAATGCCAGGCAATGAAATACATGAATAAACACACACACACACAACAAATTTACACACGCATACACACACACACACATATATAGAGACGATCCTTTATCCACATGGCGTCGACTTTAGCGACATGGATTTATATAGCCTGCGTCTATTTCAACTTAATAATAAGGAACAACAACAACGACAACAAACAGAACCTATATATACTACCATGCAGCATGTTGCACGTTGCACGTTGCACGTTGCATGCTACGTAAAGCTCCTTCGTGAAGCGTTGCCGTAAATCCCTGCCAAGTTAAGTCAACGTCGCCAAAGTCGCTGACTGGAGAGCCAGTTGCAATGGCAGTGCATTACATTGCCCTCCCCCTCAGCCCTCAGCCCTGCTGGCAGTCAGACGCAGTGCTTAGCATGAAATAAGTGCAACGTGGCGTATGAGCAACTTACCAAATGCTGCTGCAGAGGCGACAGAGAAAACTCTGCTGACACACAGAGAAATTTGTCGCTTTTAAGCGTTTATATTTTATTATTTTTTTTTTTCATTTGATTTGATTTGATTCGAGCTCTTAAGTTGCATTTCGTGTTAAATGAACGCATTTATTCGTGTTGCAAGTTGCAACCGCAGAACGCGTTGAACTTTTAACCTCGTTCCGCCCCCTTCATTGATTTGATAAGTGGCGCAGTTTCATTGACGCCCTTAGAACGTAGTTAGTTCCAACTGATTGCAAACAGTTGGACACCTTCCCAGGGTGAGGGGTACGGAGTAGCTAGCTAACATGTGGCATGTGATGCATATGCCACACGAGCTATAGTAGTTGATGGACATTTTTCACTTTGAATTGGTTTGTGGTTTGTCGCGATTTGTTTGATTTGTACTAGAGCTGCATTTTAAATAATATCGATTGCTGGCAGAATATAGAAAATGCTTGGAATACTTAACAAATTATATATATAAAGGAACTGTATAAATGAATATTTTAAAGCTGAAGTTCTCATGTAAATAATAAGACAATAGTTTGATTCTTTAAACCAAAAAGACATCTGAAGGTCGTCCCAGTATAATAATATATATGATGGGCTTAAAAAATAAGAAATAGCCACTTTAGTTCAAGTTGATTGTCATAAGTACCGATTGATATAACTTTATTAGACTTCTGATAGTTCAGTTTATTTAGTGTTAAGTGTAATCACTGATAAGAGGTGAATGAATAATTCTTGCATTAGGGTAGACCTATAAATTGAAGTTGTTTTCCATTGGTTTTTATCAGTTACGGTTTAATTTCCGAAGCATTACAATATGAGAACAATAATTGCATTAATAGCACTTGTGGGTTTGGTTCAGGCCATCCCTTCTAAAGATGTCCTGGAAAAGGAGTGGCATAGCTTCAAGTTGGCGCACAAGAAGCTCTACGATGAGGGTGAAATGAAGCTGCGCAGACAAATCTTCCAGGACAACAAACAGAAGATTGAGAAACACAACAAACGATATGCCGCAGGCGAAGAGTCCTTTAAAATGGGTGTGAATCAGTTTACAGATATGTTGCCCAGGGAATTTGCCGATCGTGTATTATCCAGCGTGGACAGGACATTCTATGAAGCCCGTAGCAGCTATGTACCATATGAGGTACCTGAGAATGTCGCTTTGCCCAGTTCTATTGATTGGCGTACTAAGGGTGCTGTTACGCCTGTAAAGAATCAAGGCGACTGTGGATCCTGTTGGTCCTTTTCATCAGCTGGCACCTTGGAGGGTCAGAACTTTATCAAGAATCGTCGCCTGATCTCACTCTCCGAACAGAATTTGGTGGATTGTGCCAGCCGAGCTCCTTATGGCAACAATGGCTGCGATGGTGGCTGGCCAGCAAGTGCCTTGAAGTATATTAAGGACAATGGTGGCATTAATCCCGAATCTTCCTATCCCTACAAGGCAGTACAAGGAAAGTGTCGCTACAATAAGAACAACATAGCTGCCACTGTCAGGGACATCTCCTATGTACAAGAAGGTGAATCCTATTTGGCCACTGCTGTTGCCAACGCAGGACCTATTTCAGTGGCTGTAGATGCCACCGATTTCCAGTTCTATGAAAGCGGCGTCTTCAATGTTGCAAGTTGTAATGCTGGAGTTAATCATGGCGTTGTGGTGGTGGGATATGGATATGATAATAGCGGTGGCGACTACTGGCTGGTCAAGAACTCCTGGGGAGCCGATTGGGGTGAGGCTGGATACATTCGCATGGCTCGCAATAGGAACAATCAGTGTGAAATTGCAAGCTATGGCGTATTCCCATTGGTCTAAATAACCAACATATTATATTCATAATCTTTTAAAAATTTAACTTTCGTTTTCAATGCTGCATTTATTAACATTTGCATTTGAAAAGTTTATTTGCAATAAAAACATGATATTATTTGCAATTGCAAATGACAGTACTTTTTTATTTTATGGAGATAGTCAAAGCACAATTTAAGTGACAACAATAAGCACTTTAATAATAAAATTATTTAATATATTTATTAATGAATATTAAATTGCTTTTAATAATTTTCTTCTTTTTCTGCCTAAATACTTTAAATTAAATTTTTAATAGGCTTTAATTATGTGTATACTTAAAGAAAAAATTGACAAAATTTTTAAAGATAAAAAATCAATTAATAATTATCTTTATCTTATTAAAACTTTTTGTCAGCATATCCCAGTACACATACTAATGTATATTCAAATATTTAATTTTCCCACATGAACTCAAACTTTCTAGACAAAACAAATGAACCTCAGCCCAAATTGAACATTCAATTTCATGGCAAGTTAAACATTTTCCCAAAAAAAACTTCAATTGCAGGCGTTGTGAAATATTTTTGCCATTATCTGCACAGCGAGAGAAACCAAAGAAAACTTCCCCCTTGAACAATTTAGCGTGCAGAGTCTGATAAAAAAGCACAAAAAAAAAGAAGAAAAAAACAAATTCAATTATTTGTGCAAATATTATGCAAATAGTGCACACAGAGAGATCCAAACACTTGGCCGCTGAAGCAAAAAAACGTGACATTGGCTGGGATTTTCACCTGCCTTGGGAAGGGGATTCACCTTTTGGGAAGCTAAAAAAAACTTGAACAGATTCCACAGGTTGAACACTCATCCGCTCTTTAAATGCAACTTTGGCGACGCCTAAATGTATGCTAAGGCACACAAAAAGGATGGCGACTAACAAGGATTTTGCGAGTGGTGAGCAAAGAGGGAGAGAGAGAACGTGAGAGAGGGGCAGGCTGTTTTTCGACTGCCAACAGCAGCGCCAGCCTTTTTGCTGTCCTGCAAGCAAATTCAAACTTCATTTTGTGTTACGTGCTTTTGTTGTTATTGTTTTTGTTGTTGTTGTTGTTGTTAGCGTCAATGCGGGTGGCGTTGTTTTGCAAATACCCTGCACTAAATAAAATGATAGGGTGTGAGGTCCTTATAGGTCTGTATATTGATATTTTGGTATTGAATTTTGAACAAAATTAATGTTTGTTTTTTGTATGCAATTTGTAGTTGGATTTTCCTAAAGAAAATATAATATATAATATAATAAGTATTAAAATAAAATATTAAAATACAAATAAATTGAAATATTTACAAAATTAGATCAATAGCTGTATTTAAACTTTTTATTTAAAATAATATTTTATATTTTTTTAATTAAGTCAATAATCCATAAATTATAATAAAATAAAATTCATAAAATTATTTACAAAAAAATAAATTAAAACAAACTAGAATTCAATAAAATAAATAATATTATTTTATTAGAATTATAAAAGTATTATAAAATTCAAAAATAAAATACGAGAAATTAAATATTGAAATAATTTATTTAATTTATTATTTAAAATAATAAAATATATTTTTTTAAAAAAGTTAATAATCCCAAAATTATAATAAATTGAAATCAAAAAAATTATTTACAAGAAAATAAAATAAAACATATTAAAATTCAAAAAAATTAAATATTTGCATTTCAATAATAAAAGTATTTAAAATCCCAAAAATATAATTTGTAATAAAATACAAGAAATTAAATATTGCAATAAAATATAGCATATAAATAATAAAAATTTTAATAAATAAAGTAAAAAATAAAATTTATATATATAACATAATAAACAAAAAAATATATATAAAATTAATGTTTGGAAAACTTATTATAATTTTAGTACTGTCAAAATAAATGTAAAAAAAAAAATATAATTTATTTCAATAGTACTAAAATTATAATAAGTGTTCTACTGAAATTGTAATAAGTTTTCCAAACATTAATTTTATGTATATATTTTTTTTTGATTTTCATGTTTTTTGAGGCTTAAAAACTCTAGTTTAAAATCTTCGATGAACTTTTTTTTGTACATTATTTAAGTTTTTTATGTTTTTGCTTTTTTTTTTATCACATAAAGTTAATGTTGACATATTAAACATTTGACCTAATGGCATTATAAATATATATATAAATAAATAATAAACGATTCCTTAAAAGCGTTTATTAACAATATTATTTTTTTTATAAAATACTGGGTATGTAAAAGTTGAGTCAACTCAACAATCTATTCATTTATACGTCTATGTGTGTGTAGTTGTATTATTTTTTCGCTGCTGTTGTTTTTTTTTGTTTTATTTTTTTTTTGCTGTTGCTTTTGCCAACGTCAAACGTGCGGAAACGGAAATGGTTGCCATGTGTGTGTGTGTGTGTGTGTGTGCGTGTGTGTGTGTGTATGTGTGTGAAGGCGAAAATGTGTGTGTTCTTTGGGTTTTTTTTTTGTTTTTGTTTTTTTTTTTGGCCAACTCATATGCAAATTGTTTTGTGTATGTGTGTGAGTGTTGCGTCTGAATTGAAATTGTTGGAAATCGGATTGAAATGTTTGCTGTCCATGTTCGTCGGGTTCAGTCACGTTTCCCGATTCCGATCCTGATTCCGATTCCAAATCCGGTCTTCCAACCAGAGTCAGAGTCAGAGTTCAGTCACACGAGCCAGGCCAAACTGATGGAACAGTCAATCAGTCAGTCAGGCTGTCAAACAGTTTGTCAGCTAGTCAGTCAATCAAAAGGATATGTTGTTCCGTTTTCATATATATAGTTTTCAAATCTGTTCACTGTCTGCACCTCGCTAGTGTGTGTGTTGAAATAAATCCTCACTATTCAGTTGATTGACATTTTTACTACAATAAATAGAGAGATATGACAGTTGATAGAACCACGGGGCCAAAACGATTTTTATTTTTTTTGTTGTCAACTGTCTCTTGATTTATTAAGTTGTGCTGCGTTGACAGTTGAATTGGAATCTACATTAAAAAGCGACAACAGAAAGCTTTAAATTTTAAACACATGTATATATCCTTTAAACATCCTTGCCATCTTCAACTAATTGCCATACATTCGCAAATTGTTGGGGCCTAAACTCATGGCAAATTATCAAATGATATGCGCCTAAAGACTTTGTTAATGGCATTTTAAACGTTTTTGAATTGCGCATACGCCCCATTTAACCTTTAATTTTGTGTTTAGCGAAAACGCGTTGCCAACGCAGCAGCAACAAGCATAAAATATGTTGCAAGTATTTGGGGTTGATTTAGTATATTTATAAGGAAACGCCGGGTCCTTAAAATGACACTATAGAGAGCGGAATTCAATTTACTATGTATGAGTATCAAGCGGCACATTTGCACATTTGTTATGCCCTTCAATTATAAATAATGCATAAACAAAAACAACTCAACAGCTTTAAGTGATGAAAATTGTACAGGAATTTGCTGAAGAAATCAAAGTTTTAATTTTATAAAGTTTCCTTAAAGACAAGAATTTCTAAATAAATATAAAAAAATTGTAATGAATGTTGAAAGTTGAAATTAAAATATTAAATTATTAATTTTATAATCTCAGAGTTGGCTAGAGTTTCAATAAACCTTAAACAACACATAGATCTTAAAATATTTAAAGTGTTAATAATATTGCTTTTCTACAGGAACTGAAAATAAACGTTTTTGATAAAATTGTTCATTAAAAAAATCAGATATAAGTAGAAGATTAATTTTTGTTTAAATTACACCAATTTGTTTATAATTTCAGAATCTATGCGAATATTCAAAAAACTTTAATTAATTTATTTTCTACACTTTTTAATTTATTTTCTACAGCTTCTATTAGATTGCTAAAAATTACTAAATTGCTAAAATTTGTTTTCAAATTTGTTTTTACATTTATACAAGTTTTTAAATATCTAGCATTTAAAATCTCAGCTGAAAGAACTTTATTTTAACTTGAATTTAAATGGAAGAGTTCTTAAGCCTGTGGGGTTGTTAACTGTAGCTATTTTGCTTGTTGCTTGCATAATTTATAATTGTCTTGAAATTCAAGTGCAATGCAGAGCAAAAGATGGCAATTACAAAGGAAGGACACCCACAACGCCATGCATATGCATAAATAGGCAGGCTTACCTCTCTCTCCCTTTCTCTGCTTGTCTGCCTCTCTCTCTATTTAATTTTCTCTAGCTGTCTGTCTCTAATAGAATACAAATACCCTTCCTCCTACTTTTTGCATAAGTATAAACATACGCATAATAGCTACTCACGAGGCTGCCTTGAAATATTTCCATGCTCATAATTTATGGAAAAATTGTGAGGCTAACCAACTGCTGAGAGGGTGGAGGGTATGTCGAGGGGGGAGGGGGAGGTGCTGCTAGGGGGGCTTGTTAGCAGTTAGGCAGGCAACAGCATGTTTATGTTTTCCTGTTTCCGTAATTTCTTCCTGCTTTCAGTTTATAGCTGCTGTTGTTGCCATTTTTCTTGGCACTCTTCGCACTGAATAGCAAAGTATATATCTATATATATATATAGTTAACTATATACATCTGTACATAAATATTTAAGCAAGAAATTATGCTTTTTGCGTACAGCAGCTGCTTCAACGCTTCCCCAAGAGCGGTTGCATTGTGGCAATATCTGCGGCAAGTTGGTAATCATTATTGCTAATAGTTTGCATTTATTTTTTATTTTTTATTGTTTTACAAGCTGGCTTTAACTTTTGTTTGCATTGTGTAGTCCAGTTAAAAAAACCTCTTCATAATGTGCTTATGAAACTACTCTAAGGTAAGAACTGTTAAATATTGAGCTCTTGATCCAATTAAGCTTTGGCCAGAACACTTAATACCCTCAACTATCAGTCAGAAGAAGGTTCTTCAGCTAACTATCAAAAGGCGATCTATTTAAGTCCAAACTGAAAAACACTTTTAGGTCTTAACTTATCATAATATATGATGGAATTATTGAACAAGCAATGGGTTAACAAAGAAATTATTGTGGAAATTTTAAATTTCTATTGTTAGCTTGTTTAGATTAGAACCACTTGACTTTAAGTGCACTGATATAACTAACGATTTATATAACCATATTTGCATTCTGATAGTTCAGTTTATTTAGTGATTATTGTAAGTATTGATAGGAAGTGTTCGATTAAAACTTGAATATGGGAAGTACTATAAATTGAAGGTGTTTTCCATTGGTTTTTATCAGTTACGGTTTAATTTCCGAAGCATTACAATATGAAAACAATAATTGCATTAATAGCACTTGTGGGTTTGGTTCATGCCATCCCTTCTAAAGATGTCCTGGAAAAGGAGTGGCATAGCTTCAAGTTGGCGCACAAGAAGCTCTACGATGAGGGTGAAATGAAGCTGCGCAGACTAATCTTCCAGGACAACAAACAGAAGATTGACGAACACAACAAACGTTATGCCGCAGGCGAAGAGTCCTTTAAAATGGGTGTGAATCAGTTTACAGATATGTTGCCCAGGGAATTTGCCGATCGCGTATTATCCAGAGTGGACAACAGTTTCTATGAAGCCCGTAGCAGCTATGTCCCATATGAGGCACCTCGGAATGTCGCTTTGCCCAGTTCTATTGATTGGCGTACTAAGGGTGCTGTTACGCCTGTAAAGAATCAAGGGGACTGTGGATCCTGTTGGTCCTTTTCATCAGCTGGCACCCTGGAGGGTCAGAACTTTATCAAGAATCGTCGCCTGATCTCACTCTCCGAACAGAATTTGGTGGATTGTGCCAGCCGAGCTCCTTATGGCAACAATGGCTGCGATGGTGGCTGGCCAGCAAGTGCCTTGAAGTATATTAAGGACAATGGTGGCATTAATCCCGAATCTTCCTATCCCTACAAGGCAGTACAAGGAAAGTGTCGCTACAATAAGAACAACATAGCTGCCACTGTCAGGGACATCTCCTATGTACAAGAAGGTGAATCCTATTTGGCCACTGCTGTTGCCAACGCAGGACCTATTTCAGTGGCTGTAGATGCCACCGATTTCCAGTTCTATGAAAGCGGCGTTTTCAATGTTGCAAGTTGTAATGCTGGAGTTAATCATGGCGTTGTTGTGGTTGGATATGGATATGATAATAGCGGTGGCGATTACTGGCTGGTCAAGAACTCCTGGGGAGCCGATTGGGGTGAGGCTGGATACATTCGCATGGCTCGCAATAGGAACAATCAGTGTGAGATTGCAAGCTATGGCGTATTCCCATTGGTCTAAATATCCAATATACTATTTTTAAAAGTTTAAAAATTCAACTTTCGTTTTCAATGCTGCATTTATTAACATTTGTATTTGAAACTTGATTTTGTAAATAAAAATATGATATTATTAGCAACTGCAGATGACAATTGTTTTTATTCAAGAGTTGTATTCAATTATGTTTTAAGCACTTGTTACGATTTAGAGTCATTTCATAACATTGTTAATCTTTCTCTTACTTGTCTCATATATTACAATAATTCTAAAAATCATGACATTCCAGCCCATTGAACACTCAATCTATCTATTCAGCAAAATTCAGAATTTCCTTTATAATTTACCTTTTGGTAGTCTACTGTTACAGTACAGATAAGCCGTCATGGAACCGGAATCTAAAGCATATTACAACCCCAAAGCTGCCACAAAACAAATGTCATACACGCTCCACGTCTCCAACTTCAAATCACATTTTAGCATATTCACAATTCCGGAATGAGAGAGCCGGAGAGTGAGATCATGAAGTCGGTTTGTGTTTATTTCACACAAAGTGTATAAATTTTAAAACAATTAGATTCAATTTGGAAATTCGCAATGAAACGGGCAACACCTCACGGATTTATCCCTTTTAACAGGACAGGACGAAATGTTAATGTAGCGAATGACTTTATGCTATTAAGTCATACGCCGGATGTTGATCCTGTCAAGGGATGGATGCACAGCTTCCATTCGGTGTAAAAATGTTCACTTAATATTCCCTTTGATATGCTCAAGTGGAGGTTAGTAGAGTGGAGAGAGAGAGAGAGAGCAGTTGGAAGAGAACTCGAAACAGGATGCCCCTGGATTCAGTTCAGGGTTGTTTACATTTTTTTTGGGGGGGAGGAGACGTGACGCTGCCTAATGAATTTTGTGAACGCGGCGTTGATTGTTTAGGTGTAAGGTTTTTATAATGAGGCAACCTCAGTGGAGCAACACATGTGTATCTCACAGTTTGGCAAATGTATCTGCCATAAAGTTTGCTATCAACGTGTCGCCATCATTGTACGTACATTGCCTTTTTGCCTAGCATTTGCCGGGCTCCGTGCTCCGAGTTCCGGGTTTTGGGGAAGTTTCCATTAACGCATTTGCATAAATATTTACATACATGTGTCTCTACACAAGCTCGGGCCAGGGGTTTTCTCTGTGTTGTCGTTCTTTAACTTTAAAATGTTGCGCTATTTCCTTTAAAGTTTTTCATTTTTCTTTTTATATTTTTTTAGTCAAAAGTATGTCCAACAATTTGTCTGCAACCCTTTTGCAAATGTCACTGACTTATTTATGCTTCTGTCGATGGCAGCTAGGCAAACCCCCCTCAGCTTTAGTCTTAAGTTTTGCAAAATATCATTTCCTGCATGTGTTGAAAACATTTTTAATCTTTCGGAAGGAAATGGGCATAAAGTTTAAGTACATGTTGGCGACAGCAATCCAAGAAATAAAAGTAAAGTGAATTTAAGTTGGAGAAATGAGTTAAAAATAGCTTTCAGAACTGATGATTATGTTTGGGTTAAGTAAGTGAGAATATTTTTTAAGGACTGTATGATAGTCTAGTTACAATTTCTACTTTTTGATTGAGTTCTGAATTTTACTTAATTGATGTGGAATTTCATTGTTTTGTCTGCAGTATTTGATAAGTGGGTCTTAGAATTTTATTGTTAAGTTTTAAGTGATATTTAAACTGTGTTAAGTACATAACTGTGCAGTCCATAAGTTGGAGTCCTTAAGTGGCATTACATATTAACAATTTCGTAAATTTAACTTAAGAGCTGGCGTTATATATTTTTATGCTCTATAATTTATATAAATTTTTATTTTGTGGCAAATTTTAATTTTTAAAAATTTGCATATATAAATTGTAAAATTATGAATTTAATAAAAATATTAAATTTTCCTTAAATACCTAAATAATACTTAAATAATAATCACAAATGAATTTAAATTAATTTTAAAATTTCTTGGCAAGCCTAAAAGTATGCAACATTTTTGCCCGCTAACTTTTTACCTACCAAAAATCCACGCAAATTTAATTCAAATTACTTTAAGCTTAAAGAAATTTCTAAGTCTGCAAGATTAGCATAAAGAATTTGAGACTGCGACAAAGATTTGGCAATAATTTGAATAGATTACCTAACAACCAACCAGCCAGCAAAAATAAACAAAAAAACAGCAGAGACAAACGCAAAAATTTAGTTTGCAAATAAGCCGACAAGAATGTGTATGTGACTGTGTGTAGAGTATGAAGTGTGTAGGTACATATGTGTGTGTGTGTGTGTGTAGAATTTAAATTTGAGTTAAGCAACAATTTGACAGACAAGGAACAATGGTTAGGCAAAAGTTTTACAACAAGACTGAAACAGAAATCAAACAAAACCAAACAATAGCAAAAGCAATTACAATAGGCAAGACGAGAGGGGAAAACAGAGAGAGGGGTTACGGGTTTTTGCTACAAGTTCAGACAAGAAAATCAAACGAAATTACAAAATTAAACTGATTTAATGTCAGCTCACTTCATCTGTGCCAGCATTTACATGAAATGGTCTTTGCAATGTATATATATGTACATATATCTCATGTAAGTCATGCTAATGTGTTTTGTGGATGACAGAGGGGGTGGCTGCATATGCAGGGGGGGCTAAGGCAGACTGTTGGTTATATTGGTGGTTGATTGACAACCAAATCGAGACTTTGGCACAAACGGAGGCTCATTCAATGATGATTTGATATGAAAATTGCCTGGAATTATTGAATTAACATATGCTCGAATTGAGCGCAAGCATTTGCCTCCAAAAGTGGAACTTGCAACATTGGTAAGATAAGGGAAAACGGCGTAGAATTGAGGGTAGACTTGGCTTTTTGTATGTATGTGTGTGTGTGTGAGAATGTGGTGGCATCTTATTACCAAAGCGTATTAGACATGATTGATTGCATTGAGTAATAATGATTTGTAGCCGAGGCATGTTCAAGTGTCTTTCACTTTGAGTGTGTCTGTTCGATGAGTGTGTGTGTGTGTATGTGTGTGTGTGTGTGTGGGTGGAGGTCATGTCTAAGTGTGTGAAAGTGAATTGAAATAGCCTAACTAGCTAGTTTAAGTCTAAGTCCCAGAGGTCGTTTCTTTTTGAGCAAATTTAAGCATAAAGCGATTAAATATTGAAAGGCATGTTTTTAGTTTTGACTTGTTTCGTCAGATAGAAAATAATCATTGCATTAAAAGTGAAATTTATAGTGGTATTTCAAAGAGAAAATAGTAATAAAGTAATATAAGAAAAAAGTACTTTAATACAACTTTGTTTTTAGTATATTGATATGAAGGTCGTGGCGTGAAATTCCTGAAAAAATTAGAGATTTGTTTCGGTCAACAAAAGTTTGGAAGAGAAGAGTTAATAGAAAGCTGAAAGCATCGACAACAGCTCGGAAGAAATCATCAGAAATTTATAAATAGCGGAGAGAATAATATTATAAGTCTTACAAGGAACTAAAAACTCTGAAATAGATTGTCAATTTGAGAAATAATGTAATAAAATAATAAATAATACAATAAATAATATAAAAAAAAGTTTATAAAACTCAACTGATTTTTAGAGCATCAAATAATAATATTTAAAATAAATTAAATAATTTTACTTAAACTAAAGACTAAAGACTCTTATAATGCAATCTGAACAGATATATCTCCTGAAATAAAATAGGAAGATATTTCAAAGATAATTTTGGTTGTTTTATAACCTACATTTAGCTAACTTTTTTATCCAATTAAATTATTTAAAACTGGAATCGTAACAGTTATAAATTGTATTATAAAAAATCACTTGATAGCAATCACTTTAAAAAAAAAAAATTGTTTAAAAAAAATCATTTAAAAAAGGGCTATAAAATGATTTTAAAATCAAAATAAATAAAATTAAAATTCGAGCAAAAACAATTAATTATTAAAGTTATAAAATGATTTCTTTGTTTTCGCTCAACCAGTAAAAATCGATTTAAAGTTATTTTATATAATTTTTTTATTTTTGTAAATATCTCAGACTATTCCCAGCAGTTTGTGCCATTATTTTCACTTAGTTATGGCAGCTGCAAATATAACATTATCCAACTTTATGATACAGTTTATTTACCACTTTTTTTATTGTACAACTCTCACTTTAAGCATACTAAATATTTACTATTGGCCATATACAATTTCTCTACAAACTTTTTGCAGTGACTTCAATTCATGGCACTGACCTAGTTTACTTCTAAAATAAAAAATAAAAATAAAATTGCAACTATACACATGCTCGAGTTTGTTAAGTATTTATAACTTTCTCAGTAAAAAAAAAAAAGAAAACTTTCAATCGAGATGAGAACTTACCTCGAATCGATGCGCTGTAAATAGTCCAAGTGGCTCAAGTGCAATTCGCGTAAATGAAACAAGTTTAAAAATGCCACAGCGGGCAACTGGGCAAACCGATTGCCGCCCAAGTTCAAATAAGTGAGATTTGAAAGTTTTGAGAGCTGTTGGGTGGGCACCATCTGTAAAAACAGAAAATAGAAAAAAATATATTCAGTTTCATTTCATTTCAAACGTTTAAACAAAGTGTTGGCCAAGTTTGGGCCTTATAAAATGTTAATGCCAAGCACTCAACTTTAAAAGCGTTTTGCGGGCTGCACTTGATAGTTGCCAGCTCTCGCTGTCTGTGTCCTTTCGGCAGCCCTGCATCCTTTTTATTCTTTAGCTGGCACTACACACTTAAAGCTTCTATTTGTTTCTAAAAGGGGAGTTATTCAACAATAAAATGTGGAAACCCTTGAAAAGCGCAGCGCGGCGGCGGCTGCAACGGAAACGGAAACGTCATGTACGTCATGCACATCCGTGCGCCATTTTGTGATGTCTGACCAAAGTGCTATTGTGCATATGTATGTGTGTGTTTTGGCAATACAATCAATCTTGCAACAAAATTTGTTAGAAAACCAACAACAAGTCTAATGTCTGCAGCTTGTGGCAATAGCTTTGCCTACCAGTTTAGGCAAGGGCAAAAAGCTTTTGACTGTTTTTTATAAATACATAAAAAAATAAAGAAAAAAATAAAAAATATTGTAGTTGTGTAATTTGCCTGGCAACTTTGCAACCCCTCCGCAATCCTAGGAGCTGTTGGCGTGTCGGAAACTACGTGCCAAGCGTCCGGACACGAAAAGCGTTCGCGATAACGTAATGAATTGCGTGGCCAAGGGAACTAGAAATTGTGAGCTGGTAAAAAGAACTAGTAGACTGGAACTGGGAGGCTAGAGGCTAGCCGAACTAACAGGCCAAATTTATAAAACAAATCAGGAATAAATATAATTTGTGCAATAGGAAAGCTTTTCCTAAATGCGACATATTTCTTAAAATATTAGTAAAAAATATTGGTGCCTTGTCTCCGTGTCTTCAACTTTCTCTAGAGCAAGAAAAATGAACTAGAAGTCTGGAACTGGGAGGCTAGAGGCTAGTCGAAGGTACAGAATGCCAAATTTATAAAGCAAATCAAAAATTAATATAATTTATGCAATTAGAAATATTAGCAATATTACTTTAAATATTGTTAAATATTGTAGCCTTGTCTCCCGAGTCTTCAACTTTTTCTCTACATTCTTGTAGTTCTTTGAGTTGTCACCCTGCTTGGCGAATGACTTTAAAATAATTATTTCCCAGCCTGGACGATCAATAAAGCCTGAAGGATAAACCCAGACTTATAAATCTAGGAATCTACACTTCCCAAACCCAATTACCAAGGTTGGGTACATTTTAGTGCGCTCTTGTTAAAAAAAAGAATTTAAATCAATTATCATGCCAACCTCATTGTCAATTTTAATAATTAATTCTAATAAATCAACCAAACACAATTTTTAAACGAGGTTTTTAAGTAATCCCTATGAAACTAAACTTTTTCCAATTTTACTTAATTAGTTTCACTAGACTCACACACATTGCAGCAATATACAATCCATTTCCTTTATAAACCGCACATAAAAGAAACTATAATGAAAAATATTACGCATACGCCACATAGAGCAAACGCTGAAAATATATAACCTAATGGCAAAGTACAGTACACATTTAAGCCCTTAACTGTTTGTGCTGCACTCAAAAGCGAAGGGGCAGCTAGCAGGCGCTCGACTAATTAAAGAGCTATGGTCTATAAGGGCGGGGACGTGGCAATGGGTTAATGCGGCAGGAGGCAGGCCCAGGCTGCTTCTTTGGGCAACGCAGCGTTAAAAAAGGCAAAAGATGAAAAAAAACGCAGGTCGTGAAAATTAAGGGTTTGGGGTAAGGGTTAAGTGGCAAGGGGCAAGGTACAGACTGCACGATAAGTGTGCCACAAAAGAAAGCGAAATTATATTGACTTTGATTTTTTAAATGAATTTTCCTTTTTAGCATTGCGCTTTGACTTAATAATGGTTGCCCTGGCAACTTTCGCTTCAATTTTTTTTTTATTTTATTTGACTTTGCAGCGCACAAAGTTGATCTTTAAGAAAATGAATTCAAAGTATGTTTGCCAAGCAATAAAATAGTGAAAATTATTAATTTTCTTAAGTTATTTTTGAAGTTTTATATTTTATGCAGATCCTTGGGAAAAATTTTAAATTTATTGCTAAATTTAAAAGTCTATTTAAGTGATTAAAATTAATCAAAAAAATATTCTAAAAAAAAAAATTGTGGAAAACTTTTTTACAATTTTTACAATTGTTCTATGATATAGTATATTTTGAATGCAAGAATAATAAATTTCCAACTTTTCAGCAGTTTGGAACACCTTATGTTTCCTTTTTGTATGTGTAGAAAATGCAGCACAAATAAAAATTATTTTAAATTCAACAATTCATATTACATAAGTATATTTATGCTGATATATTTACAACAATTTGACATCAATGTTGAGTGCAATAATATTTATATGTAAAATGTAAAATCATATTTCAAACAACTAAAATCTCAATAAATCGAAAACAACAATGTAACAACAAATAAAAATATAAAATGTGAAATGTGAAATATGTAAAATTGTGCATAAGTAATTTGTGCATATTTTGTTATTATTTCCATGACAGAAATATTGAAAATACAAATGTTTTTGCATTTTATTTATTCACTTGTAGAGTTTCCTTTTTGTGCAAATGCAAATGACAGTGCACTCAATAGTTCATTAATTCATTTTGTTATTTGTTAAAATTCATAAAATAGTTGAGAAAACTAATGGACTTATTTTAAGTCTATGCAAATATAAAAGGAAAACAACTTGCAGGCTGCTTACAATTGAAAAAAAAATTTGTTTTATTTATGAGAAAAAATAAAACTGTGCACTCAAAAAAAAGTGTACATTCAATTGTGGAAAACAGGATAGAAATAGCGCCACAGAAATTTTTTTACGCCCTGTAGATTTAATTACCACAAAGTGAAGAAAATGTTGTAACTCTGGCAGATAAAATTTTCTGTTTTATTTATTTTATTTAATAATTTCGATAACTCGAGGAAACTTATTCTACCAAACATGGAAAAAATCTATAATTTTATGTCCATAATAAAAAAAATCCGTTATTTTTTTAAATTTGAATAAAAAAATTACTTTGCTTTGGTTAAAGAAATAAGTCAACATATTTTGTAAAAATTTATATTGAGCATAGAAAATTTTCTGCAGGTTAATGAATTTTATATTCATTTCATAGAACACCTGGATTTCATATTGTAGAAAATCCATACTTTCGATTATAACCACATAATTTTTTTCGTTTATTCATATCATAGAAAATATATTCGTACTGTGGAAATTTTCACTTCTTTGTAGAGATTTATACTCTGTTTGTAGAATTTTATTTTATTTTTTTTATCGAAAGTGTTTCTATACTTAAAAAAATTTCTTTTTTCTTAGTGTGTCAGGGTACAAAAATATTGTTGAATTTATTTACGTGTAATAAAATTCAATCTAAATGAATTTACGGAAATTTTGATTGTCAGAGAAATGATAGTATATACCCAAATTCTCTAATGGATTTGACAGAATTTTATTATCTAGATTTTCAATAATATAAGCTACATTTTAATTGGAATTTTTTTCTGTGATCATTAACACATTGGCAAGCAATCAATTTTGGATACTTTAAGCAAGAAACAGTTTGGGATACAGACTGCAATGTTGCATACAATTTTTATGCAACATATAATCACAGATTGGGCCATTTATTGTAGTTGTATTTATGCAAACACAGATACAAAAAACAGGAACTGAACATTGCCGCAGTCTGACGAATGCATTGTGCACCTGTGTAAGTTCATGTCTAGCTACCTGTCTGGCCTGTAAAGCAGGCATGCAAATGTATATGTATATTTTATGGTCGTTAAAAAAGGATAAAGGACGAATACTACTGAGAGGCTAAGGCACTAAGCACATGCCTGGCATGGCAGGAACGAGCAGCTGGAACTTGCGCGTAGTCAACGGCAACCGACAGAGGAATTTATGGCGCTTGGAATCAGTTCGAAACTACTTAAAATACCTTTTGGCATTTTACAGTTGAAATATATGGTCTCTACGAGTACTACGGACATCGACCATGTGCACCCAAACACGTTGTAATGCTTTCTAACCCAAGAGAAAACAATTTTTCCAAGGTACTGCAGCTAAAATACTCTTTAATTGTAAATGTGAAATAGTTAACAAATCTGGACAGGGCTTAAATAGAATGGATTTGGGTTTTTATTAGCGGAAAAATATAATATTTCTTTGATTTTTGCTAGAAAAGAATCTGTTGATTTTTACAACATTTTTAAAGTTTATCTTATTAGAAAAATGCGATTTTTAAAATTATTTGACAAACTAAATTATACAAATTTTGATTATTCTTTGAATATTTTTCATTTAAAA
Organism: Hirtodrosophila alboralis; assembly: GCA_035043045.1. Taxonomy (NCBI): domain Eukaryota; kingdom Metazoa; phylum Arthropoda; class Insecta; order Diptera; family Drosophilidae; genus Hirtodrosophila; species Hirtodrosophila alboralis. The sequence continues at coordinate 409,319 of JAWNNH010000511.1, read as the reverse complement.
AATGTATGTGCATTTTGGCTTTGTATTTGAAGGAAAATTCAATTTTTCTTTTTATTTTTGCTCTATAAAAATTTTAGATTTATAAAAAATAAAAAAGTGTTTCTAATTAGAATGTGGCGATTTTTTAAAGTTCTTGACAAACCAAGGTATAAAAAATCTTTATATATCTGTGAACATGTGAATTTTGAAGAATATATGTGTATTTTTAATTAAAAATTAGTTGTTTGATCGCATTGTATTAATTATAATAAATATTGACATTGTATACTATAAAAAAAATTTATTTAGAAACACACAAATTTTTTATACAAACGCTCAAAATTCAAACACTTTAAGCTACTTTTAAGAAACACAAAAAATACACAGCTATATTTTATATATTAACAATTATTCATCTTCACCATACAACACACTCTATGCCACAGTTAATATACCCCTCTGTTAGGGCATAGAAAATGCATTTCTCTGCCTTTTTGGGAGCTGCTTATATTTTTGGTTAGCTGCATGGCGACTTTGTTTTTAACCTTTGCAGCATGTTTTGGTATTTCCTAAACTGCATTCCAACTCTTCTCTTGGCCCTGATCTATTGGACAGGTCTTGTTGTTGTTGTTTTATTATGCACAGACATGATGGCCGTTGTTATAATGCAAGGATATAACATAAGCTATACTATATCCTGCTGCTGCTATTATGTATAAGCATAAGTATGGCAGGTGCATCAAATTGTTGCCTGCATCTGCATAGTTTCCCTGTCTGTGCAGCCCATAAAGCATGCATTGGTTGTGGCTTTCAGAAATATATATATATTTAAAATTTGAGTTAACATTTTTAAACATATTTTTATAAACTTTTTTTTATTTTTACTATTTTTTGTATATATTAGAAATTCTTGTGTATTTTTAACTGAAATTTAAAGCTTTTAATTGAAATACTTAACACAAAAAATGGTTTAATTGTCTGCGACATAGAAATTAATTTAATTCTTTGAATAAATATTTTAAAATTGCCAATTGTCAACTCTGAAAAGTGTATACAAATTTATTCGGTGGTTCGATTGTTAACTAAAGAATAACTGGGCATTTAAAATAAAATAAAATATAGAAATAATAAATTATATAAAATTGAATTTTTAATTTGTCTTAACCTCTACAAAAAACATAGAAAAGTATGAAAAAAGATTATTTTCGGAAATAATTTATATTTAAGAGTTAACTCCATTAATGTGGAAATTTTTGATTATTTTAAATAAATTAAAATTCTATTATGTTATAAGCATTTACTAAGGGGACATTGCTTCCCTCTCCCTCTTCCCTATAAATATATATTCCCTAACCCAAATAGAGTTGTTCTTACTTCTCAATCAGTATATTTTCTTACTTTTTTAACCTCCTTTAAAATTGTTGGCAATGTGGCATGCAACAAATGTTTTTTTAGTCTCAAGTATGCCCATACGATTGGTCATAAAGTTAAAGAAGCTTTAAAGTTTGCCCAGTGCCAAGGACAGTAAATTTTAGAGTGTTGCCAAAGGAAAAAAGAGAGACCCAAAGCGGGTGCAAGGGGTGAAGTTTGAGCAAAGGGCACATCCTTTTATGGCGATAGAGAAGCCTGGGTAGCATTTAACGAACGGAAAATGTCGACGAATGTCTGTGGGGCATAAGCAAAATGTACACGCAACAGAAATCAGCACGGTACGTAGATGTTTGCATGCATAAATAGCAAAAAGGACATGGCCAAAGGACGCACTAAACACGAGTGTATAAATGCATATGTGTGTGTGTGTGTGCGTAAGTGTGGAGCTCTTAGCCCACACACATACAACAACAACAAGTTATGGTTATTAATTTTGCGTATGCAAAAGGCAGTCACAGGAAGGAAGGACGAACTTAAGCTGCCAGGCGCTGTCCAGGACAGGACAAGGACAGGGACAGGGACAGGACAAGGGCGCATGCAATCCGCTTTGCAAAGTGTTGGTCACAGGATTTACAGCGAAAGCAACAGAGCAAAGTGTCTGATTTATGTGTGTGCGTGTGTGTCCTTGCCAGTGCCTAAAAGGCTGCCACAATATTTTAGCTGTTGTGCTTGTGTGCGTATTTCAAGTGCCATCCGACTGTTTCATGCTAAATTGTTTTATCTAACAAGTATACGACATGTTGTTGCATGTTGTTTATGTTCTCATATACTCACCGTTAAATTATTATCCGATAGATCCAAATGTTTCAACGATATGAGACCTTCAAAGGCGCTCACATCCAACTCGCTCATCACATTGCCCCGCACACTGAGCGCCAGCAGCTCCTTTAGACCCTCGAAGCTGTCGTTGCGCACAAACTCGACCAGGTTATCGGACATGTCCAGACTCTTGAGGGCATGTAAATGCAATAGATTGTTAGCTGGAATATCCAGCAGGCGATTATTGCGAAATACAAGCACCTCCAGCGATAACATGCCCTTGAAGCAATTATCCTCCAAGCTTACAATATTATTATTGGTTAAATCCAGCTCTACCAGCGCAGAGAGATCGTTAAGACCCGTGGGATGCACAGTCTCAATGCGATTGTAACTGAGATCCAGCAGCAGCAGATTTGTCAATCCCTTGAAGGCATGCTTGTGCAGAGCACTAACAAGATTCCTGCTCAAGTTCAGAGTACGCAGCTCTGTTTGATACTCAAAGTTCTTGGAGCCGAGAGTTTCAATGATGTTTTGCGATAGATCTAGAACCTCCAGTTTCATGTAGAAGGGCAGCGTAAATTCCAGATTACGTATACGATTCAGTGTCAGATTTATGTACTTTGTCTCCGGATTTAGCTGAATTGGCACATCCTCCAATGCTGCATCCACGCACAATGCTCGACTGTTGGCATCACCGCCCAGACATTGGCACTTTGAGGGGCAGAAGGCATCTGTGCAACGTGGCAGCAGCAGTAAAAGTAGCGGGAGGATGTGCAGCAGCAACAGCAAGGATAACGCTGGAGGTTTGCTATCCTGTCGCCACTTTCTGTGTGAATTGTTTGTTGTGTTGTTGTTGCTGTGGTTGTTGCTGTTTGAGTGGATTGCCATTTTGTTGTTTATGTTGTGTGCCTTGTTGTTGGCTGCTTGAGTTTTTTCACTTCTTGTTGCCGCGTCGTTTGTTGAGTTAGTTTTCATTGATTTTTTTTTTTTGAGATGCGTTGTGTGTGATGCCAATATCACCAATTATTGGACGTCATTGCTGACAGGGTTCTAAAGAGAAATGAGAGAAAAAAAAGGGAAAGGTGTGAGATATATGATGAATTTACCATATGTATATTATATATATATTTAAAACTGGAAGCAAAAAAAATTATAGAGATTTTAAAAAAAAAAAAAGTTTTTTTTTATTTCGTAATTTTCTGGAGAAGGTTTTTAGCAAAGAAAAATTTGGGAGAACTTTCCGAAAAAGTTGCTAGCGCCTCAACAGTTGTACTCACTGTTAACGTGTACAGCACTGTTAAAGCATACAGCACTGTTAACGTATACAGGACTGTTAACGTGTATAGCACTGTTCAAGTATACAGCACTGTTAACGTATACAGGACTGTTACTTTTACAGGACTGTTACTACAATCAGAGTAGGCAGTATTTTTTTTAAATGAAATACGATATTCTTAGTAGTCAGTATTTTTTTAAATGAATACGAATTGGTTTATCTTATTTAAGAATATTTTTAATATGACAGAACAACGTATGCCGGGTCAACTAGAATATTGTTTAATATATTTGCCTATTGGAGTAAGTTAAAATATAAAAAGCAAAAAATACTGAACATTACCAAATTAAAAAAGCTCTTAAATTTTCACCTTATTCCTAAGTCAATTATGACTCAACTGACTTTATAAATATGCATTTTAAAATTAACATTTAACCTTCAGACATTACAGAAACTTTCAGTCAATGGCAGCTCTCATGATGCTCCTAACTATTAGACTGCATTATGCAAGAAAAGTTTTTGAACGAAATGCCGACATACATTATGGGGAAACTGCCCCGACAAGCCTTAGTTGCCATTGAATCTAAACCATAAAATGCAGCATAGCTGACTCAATAGAACTCAGAGCATTTTCAATTTTTGCTACTTAACTCACAGGTCCGTTGTCTGGAAAGTCAGCAACTTTCTATGCAAGTTGTCAGCACTTTTCAACGGGCACAACGAGTTCTGACTTTTTGCATTGGCTCTCGTTATGGAGCTCTGAGTTCTGAGTTTTCTCTCTCTCAGTTTTGGTACTGTCTCGAGTCTGGACTTTTATGAAATATTATCGTGCAACTTATGCGCATAAATCTTGTGGCGTCTCTCTAAAAAGTGAGCGTGTTAAATAAACTGGCAGCAGCCGCAAAAGTTTCGTTTCATTTCGATTTTTTTTTCCTTTTCATTTTTATGAATTACGTAGCCCAAAAAACTCTTAGAAAGGTGTTGCAGTGTGTATAGCGAACAGAGCAGCAGCAGCAGCTGCAGAATCATTTGCATATTTAATCTCTTAAATAGTATAATATAATTGTCAGGTATCTTTTGGTATTATGATTGCGCTAATATGCATATGCAAATGGAGTTTGGAATTTTAGTAAGCAGTTTAAAATTTTATATTCTTTTAAAATTTTATTATAAAATTAGACCATTAAAAAGGCTTTAAAAGTTAATAATTCCTAATATTTTTATTAATTCTAGACTTTATTATTAATTTCTGTTTAATTTGAACTGTTGTATAATATTATTTTAAGTGAATATTGCGTTATTTCTGAAGCAAAGTGTTTAATATTTAATTTATCTTTCATTTTATTTGTTTAACAAAAACGTTGCATACGTTCAGGCTGCCCATATAAAAATCCACGCTAGGCATTGCCTGCTTTTAGGCTGGCATTTAAATGAAAATGTTGACTCGCTTAAACTGACAACTATTATTGCCTTTGCCTTGTCCACTCATCATTGCATATGTAAATTATTTAAATTAAATATTTGCCCTTTTGGTCAACACTCAATTAAGTAATTAACAAATTACAAGAAAATCTTCTGCTTAGCTGCTTAGGGCAAATCTCTCGGTTTTTGACTTGCTTTTGTTACTATGCGATTTGCATATGGCAAACGCAAATACAATGGAGCAGGACCTTTCAACCTTAACCCTCTCACAACTATCCAGTCTGCCCCTTTCACACCGTCTCCCATCTACACACGCCAGCAATTTGAACAATGCCCTTAACTAGCTGTAAAACAAATAATAAAAGCGTTGCGCAAACTTTTGAGGTTTCCTACTGTCAACAAAAGTTGAAAGCTCAACCACATCCACACACACACAAACTATAAGCTATACATACACACACACACTATTTCTCCTCTTCGTCCTGCCTTTTTGTAGGCCGCCCGTGCAGTTTTGCCCTCGCCAGTTCTTGGTTCATATTTTATGCTTCAATAAAATTGGTAAAAAAAAAGAAAAAAACAAACAGCGTCAACTAACAAACCAATCACCCCCTCTTACCTGTTACCTTTCACATCTGCACTTTCTCTTTTTCTCTCAATCTCTCGCCCTCTCCCTCTCTTTTTCTCTGTATTTTTCTCTCTCTATCCTACCCCTCCAGCGCTGGCTTTCTCTTTGGCAGCGGCAAAAAAAAAGCGAAAATTGTGAAAAATTCACTCCCGTGTGAATTATTAAGTTTTCACATGGCCATTGTTGTTGTTTATATTCTGTTTTGAAAATGCTTAAAGGGTATATTTGATAGAAGAAAAAAACCAAAATATATTAAAATAATAATGTATAGATAACCTATTAGTATTACCATCAAAACCTAAGCTGCCAATATAGCTAATGTATTTTTTTAAACAAATTATATATTTTATAAGTCAAAGCTATAGAACAATTTACAATTTTAATCCAATTAACTATAAAAAGCCAATATATTCTTAGCTATATAATCTATGAAATTCATAAAATAAATATAAACAAAATAATTTATTTGCCCTGTGACTTCTAGTTAAATATGGTAATTTACATACTCTATATATCCGAAGCTATATAACCTATATAAACTTATATCGATTAAAGCTAAATATCCCATGAAACCTACAACTTCTATACTCTTTATTACCTTAGATATATAATCTGAAAATAATATATAAACTTACACAAATTTTTCGATTAACAACAAACTCTATATCTTTATATATATATATCATAATAAAAGTCAAAATCTACATCTACCAAATTTAAAAAATTAAATTATAAATATTCTCTTGCCACACATTTTCCACCACACTAAAAACAGAGTATATTGCAAACAGGATTTACAAACTGTAAATTCTTCTCTTTGTTCCTTTTGTAACTGTGTCTATGTGTGTGTGCTTGTGTGTGTGTTTTTGCTTGTTTGTTTGCAAAAAAAAAAAGAAATATTGCAAAAAGCACACAAAGTTTTTAATAAACTTTCGCACGCCAGCCTCACTTGACTCAGGCCCCCTTGCCCACCCCTTAGACCAGCAGCCCCTAGCCTTAATTTTCTACATCAACTTTTGCCTTCAAAATGTTTGTTGGTGTTGACCTACCCGCCCTCCGCCACCGCCAACGCCCTCTAAAAGTGGTGGGCGTGGCAAGGCACACAAATATGATTTCATTGTGGCAAATATTTTGATAGCACGCCGTCGCTTGCGGTTTTTCTGTGTTGCAACAAGGATCGAAGGGGCTGGGTGGGGGTTAGAAGGGATACAAGTTGAAAAGTGCTGCCTGAGCCAACCAAATTGGAGCGTCCTTTGCGTCCTCAAAGGCCAACAAGTTGAAAGTTGCTGTTGTTGTAATTGTTGTTGTTGTAACACTTTTCATTCTGTGGCAGTTTTAATGGGGCCACCAACATCATCGAAGTTCGTCCTTAATAGGCTTATAAAATGATTAAATGTGTATGTAAACTCTATGTGGAAAATATGAAGACAAACTGTCTGACTGACATTGCTGTGCTCGTATATGGGAAAGGGTATTTAAGTCGACTTAACTTAAGTATAATTAAGAAGAAGTGTATCATAATCAGATTGCCTCAAAAATAATAAAAATTATAAGCGTAATGATAACAATTAAATGTGAATTTGAAAGAATTTTTAATAAGAAATATTTATATAAAATAAATAATTAAGTGTTTTCAATTAGAAGAGTTAAAATAGTAGTTGAATTTACTTCAAACCGCCTGTTTTAAATTCCGAAAATCCGTTTTATTCTTTTCCATTTAAAAGAAGCCAAAAAATGTATATTTTATTGAAAATTGCGAAAATTTTATTAATAAGTATGCAGATTGTAAAGTACTTGCATCAGGAAGAAGAAAATCAAATTGTAATTAATATTTTACAGGGTTTAATATATTTTTTCCTATATCATTCAAGTTTTTGTTGACATTGTTATACTGCAAATATAGACACAATTTTTGCAAGCCTTGGTCACCTAATTAAAACCCATATAATATAGTAATATTTTGTCTCAAAATTAGGCTAAATTAAAAAAAAACATATTGTAAAAATCGCTTGATGACAAAAATAATTTTTAGAGTCAAACAAAAAAATCTTTTCGTAAAAATTAAAATATGATTTTATTGTTTTAGCGCAACGATTAAAAATTATTTTCTGCGTTAAGCACAAAGTTCTTTGAATAAAAGATATGAAATGATTTTTAAATAAAATAAAACAATCATTTAATAAAACATATTTAAGTGCCTTAAATAAGATTTTACTTTTATTGGAAGCTGCTTATAGTATTAAAGATTAAAGTATTAAAGATATTATAAAAAACTATTATTGAAACTTGAATCTACAGACATATATAAAAGATATAAAATATACAACAAAACCAGGGAATTCCCCCGAAAGTGTTAAGTAAAATGCAACATTAAATTTAAATTTTTAATAATTATAAAAATTCCCATAGCACAGTTAAATTTCTAAAGTATTTTAACCGAATTTAAAGCTGAAAATTCATTTAGCAGTGACATTGCTGTGCTCGTATCTGTGAACGTTGAAAACTCACTTCCTATTATTAACTTTTATACACACATGACAAACTGTAACATTTTCTTTGCTTCAGTTTACATATTCATTATTTTGATGACTGCAAAAATCCAATCAGCTGGGAATTGGAAGTGCACCTTAAGTTTTTTTATAAGCTTCATTTAATTATATTAACATTGTTTGCCTATAATTTTGTCAATTTATTTTTATACCAAGAAGAAAAGAAAAGAACAACAAGCGCGTGACTTTGCGAATACCTGAAACTGAAACTGTTTGTTTGATTTTGTTTATCTTAGGGCAGTACCCAGCGAGTATAGAGTCTAGATTTGTATGTTAGGTAGCTGAAATGTCATAAAAATGGAAAATAATAGCAAATGCCAAGAAGAGAACAGCATCAAATGCTGATAATAGAAAAGTGACTACAGTTTGGAGCTACCCCAAAGTCAGGATACTTGCCACGCACAAAACTTTGCACATAAATTTAAAAAGCAAACGAAAAGTATGGGAATAAATGTAGTAGTATTATATGGAAGAAGAAGAAGGAGGGGGCACAGAGGCACAGATAAAAAGGCAACACAATGGGTAAGCAAAGTGAGGTCAGGGTTCAAATTGAGGCGAGAAAGCGTAGCAATCAAAGGTGAAAAACTTTTGCAAACTATGCGGAAAGCAAACAAGCAAAAAGTCAATATTAATATTCACTTAGCAAGGATCTAAGGAGGGGGGGATAGATAGTAGGAGGGTTTATAGGTATAAACACAATGACAATGGCCAGGCAAATGCCAAGCAAATTGAAAATGCGACGAAAAACGTGAGACGCGCCAACTTTTCCACCTCAACGTGACCGAGTGCGTTTATTTTTATCAAGATTAGCATTTGGTTTGTGGACTCTTCTGCTCCAATCTCTTCCACCTCTCCCCTCTACCAGCTGCCAGTTATTGGTTAGACAAACAAAAAAGGCAACGGTTGTCAACATGGCAGGCCCCAGACAATGCTGCAGATTCCAATACCATGCCCCATTCTGTTGCGACTCGCTTTGAAGTGCGGCACGCACAAAATTGTCTCTCTTAGTCCTCTCTCTTCTCTGCGCTCTCTCGTTGTGACTTTCCAGGCACATTTTCCTCTAGACACCGTCAAAGATGAATTGTTGATGTCGTCGCTGTCACCAGCTGCAGTTCCTGCCCCCGCCGGTTGCACCACATAATTGAGTGTCTGCATAAAAGTTTCAAGTGTCTCTGCTGTTTGGCAATTTGGCAAAAGCCTTTGCCACAAAATGTTGCCGCACGCATAATTAATGCAATTGTTGGCAGGCACATTAAGAATTTTGTTTTTGTTTAGTTGGTAAGCCAAAGAAAGAGAGAGAGAGAGGGGGAGAGGGGTAGACTGCCTGAACTAAATGCAAAATTGTGTTATTTACCGAGAGTTTTTAGATGAAATCATGTTTTCTTTTTTGGCATTCCATTGAGAATAGAATGTACAGCTTAAATAATAAAATTAAAATTGCAATTGCAAAAAAAAAAATCTCAACAGAAAAATGTTTTTATACTGTGATAAATATGCAAAATCATAAAATATTTGAATTCAGCTTAATATCATGATTTTTTGAAACACAGCCTATTAAGCTAAATTATTTTTTTTGTATTTAAATTTTGATTATTAGAAAAATGCAGAAATTCGTAATATGTGCGGATTGAACAGCCCTTATATTAGGAAGCAGAAATTCACATGTAATTTATATATTACAGCGCTTTATATATTTTTTCTATATTATTGAAGCTTTTTTGCACTTGTTTTATTTATAATATAGACACTCATTTGCTAACCTTACTTACCTAATTAAAATTAGGGATAGTTATAAAAAAAAACATATTATAAAAAATCAGTTGAAGACGATCATAATTTTTGCAGCCAAATAACAAATCTCTTAATAAAAATTAAGTTATAAAATAATGTAATTTATTTCGCTCAACTATTAAAAATTAGTATTTGAGTGAAACGAAAAAATCTTTCAATTAGAGTTATAAAATGATTGTTTCATAAAAAAATAGCAATCATTTAATAACACATATTTACTGTCCTTGCTCATAATAAAAAATAAATAATATTTAATTTTATTGAAACCTGCTAAAAGTATTAAAGAATATAAAAACTATTTCAGATACTCGAATCTTCAGACTTACTACTACAACAATAAAAATTGTTTTTAACCAAATTAACATTATTTTATATAACAAATAAGTTTTAAAATGATTTTATTCTTTTCGCTAAACTATTTAAAGTCATTTATTATTTTTATTTCTGTATGACTAAGATATTTACTGTGACTCTTAGTAATACTCCACTTATAAGAATAAATTGAGTTTTTCAGTTTGAGTTTACCCAATAAAAATTTCAAAATAAATCCAAAACATTTTCTCTTTGCTAGTAAAAACCCTCTAAATTTTCTTACATATTAGATAAACTCTAAAAACTTTACTCGACCATAACCTGGCACAATAAAAACCCAGTTGAGCATCTTTGCCATTTTAAACAGTAAAAACTTTACAGAAAATAAAAGAAAATAATATATATATATATATGTACTATATACTATATAAGAATAAACGACAAAAACTGCAAACTGCATATAAAGATAAAATATTTCATTTGCCAGGCAGTCGCCAGTTCTCCGTTCTCAGTTCTCAGTTCTCATTTCTCACCACTTTCTCTCTCCCCGTTGTTTGGTCATCCATCCATTGTGCACTTAATGCAATTGTCGCATTATTTGGGACCCCGGCCACTTGGCTATAGCCCTCTCAACCCCCCTCTGGACTCCACATAAGCCCCCCCTACAAACTTCTACTTATATCCGTATAGTATACGAGTGCGATATATATTTTTAAATACCTAGTCCGCGTTTTTCTGTCTATTTTATTGCATTTTGGGTTTTTATTTTGCCGCATGGCGTCTGCTACTCCACTCGTTGCATGCCGCATGCTGGATGCACTACATGCTGCCTGCTGTCGCGTCTGCCACGGCGTCTGCAACTCCGAGACAGCTCTTAGATATTATTATTGTTGTTGTTGTGGCTCGTGGCTGCTTATTAAGCCATTTGAAGAGGCGCTGCTGCCGCATTTTGTGTTCAGCTTCGTTTAATACTCTATTTGAATGAGAGCATGGGGTATAATGGACTGAGTAAAACTTCGTACTTCCATCATTGCATAAAATATGTTATAAGCACATCTTTGAAGTTAGCATTCAGAAATTGTGCTGCACTTTGAAATAAACCAAAATAAACTACACACTGCAAACAGACTATACCACAGTCGGGCATTAATGACTGCAACCAAAAACTTATTTACTTTTTCTTTTATTTTCTGTCTTGCAAATCAACCGAAGCGCGCAACACACAAAAAACATAAAATAAAATAAGAGTATAAAAAAAAAAATTCACATGAAAAATTAAATAAAATTTTTGTTCTTGGATTTTGCCACATGTGTGCAAAGTTTGACATTTTCCCAGGCTGCTTTTTAAGCTGTAGGTTTTTAGTTTTATTTGCGCACTCGCTACTGAAAGCATTGGAGAGTCGTAAAAATATAAAAAAAAACTTTAATTGCTTAACAATTAAATGCCCCAAACAGAAATTGTTTTAAATGCACAAGAAACTAAATATAAAATGTATTTTAATTATTTAAAAAAAAATATATTAAATACTTAAACATTTAATTTATTATATTGTCAATATTTTGGAATATTTAATTTAAATAAATACAATTGAAAATATTCGGAGAAAACTTTGTATTTTTTTTTTATATATTTTGAGCATTTTCTGTTTTCAATTAAAGCATTTTTATAATTTAATGCAATTGGGTCTGTATTTTTTTAAGTTTACTTAAATATTTCTGTTCATAATATTTCTATTTAAATTTGATATTTTAAAACATTTTAAAACATTTTTATTAGCACATTCTTGTGCTTCTTATCGCAAATGCTTTGCAATCGCTCGTAAATTTAAATAATAACTGAGCAACTGAATCCAACCAGTTATTGCCACCTGATTAGCGTTCACATAAGTCATAAAAGCCTTAGTTAAAACGACTTTTGGCCTTGCGTATTGTTCACTAAATCGTCACATTGCTCATACGCCACGTTGTGCGCTAGTGAAAAATATCGATTTTTTTCCTGGCAGCCTAAAAAATTGTACGAGTACAACGCACTTTGCCTTTTGGCTGCTGCTGCCAAATGTAAGTCCAGGAAAAAGAGAGAAAATTTAAAATATAAAAGATTAAATACCCTAATATTAACAATTTATCAAATGAAAAGTGTAAAATAGCTGATTATTTCTGAGGCAAAAATATAAGAAAATTAATAAAATTTAAGTATTGGTTAACATATTTTGAAAATCAGAAAAATACTTAATAAATTGAATTTTTTTATAAAATGTTAATATGTGATATTCTAAGATGGTATCTATATTTTTTGTATGAAATACTGCTTTATTATAAATTTATTGACTTTATTAAATGTATTTTAAACAACAATAGTTTTTTTCATATTACAACTGAACTTTGAACTGGTTTGTTCCTATGGCAGCTATAAAAATAATGATCGAGTGAATCTATACTTAGTTTTATTAAAATAACTCTAAAGTTTTGAGTCTATTTTATATAGAACACGGCAAAATCAAGACCACAATATAAACTCCAGTGACTCCTACCTTAACATATTTAAAGTCAAATGTATTATACCCTCTGCAAGGGCATTAAAAAATAGAAGTCAGCCAGGGAGAAAGAGTAAAAAAAAAGACTTTAGGCCACTGGCACAATAATTTGGCACGCAAACCTTTTTTTTGGACGCCACGGCAATACATTTTTATGCAGCAAGGGATGAGAGTGGAGTTGGGGGGTTTTTAGGGGTATATGAAGTTCGGGGACTTTGTGCCTTATATTTTTTTTGTTGGGCAAAGAGAGGGGCAGCCGTGGACTGTGCACACATAAAAAATGAAGTGAAATACATTTTGGAGCCAGTGGCGTACATTAAAAATTCGCCAAAGCCAAAGTCGAGTCAGGGACTGGGACACAATGGCGCCAGGACCAGGACATGGACAAGAAGTACCAGGGGCAGGGGTTTGAGTAAGGGGTTTCGGAGTTGGGGCAGGTCACGCAGCATGCCCATAGTTTAGTTAGTTTTTTTTTTCCATGTTTACTGTACGAATAAACATATAACAATTAGAGTGCCTTTTATGTGTTCTAATTTTTTTTATATTTTTTTATTTTTTTTTATATTTTTTTTGGTTAAGCGAATAATCTCTAGACGGCAGCCCTGTATATTTGGGTGAAGCGTTACTTTTTCAGTTTCTTATATTACTGCCACACACACATGCCATTTAAATATTTAGCTAGATCTTGTTTTTAATTTATTTCGAAAGGGTTTTTTTTATTGCACACACAGTCTGCAAATCGAGTACGCTATGCAAATGAGCTAACGCTACGGAAATGGGTCAAAGTTTAATGCGTGGGCGTTACTCAAACTGAAACTGGTTATATACGTATTTTATTTATGACCAACCCCGGAGAATTTCTGGAAATTTAAGTTCCTTTCGGACGGACAACGTGTCTGGCATGCTAAGTATAGGCAGAGAGGGAGTTGAAGAGGTAATGATGAAGCCAAAACTAAGGCAAATGCAACAGTTAAATATATATATTAAATCTGTATTTAAAATAAACTCAAGCTTAATTAATTTCTTAGTCCGAATATATATCTATTTAATTTTTGTTTTAAGCCAAAACTAAGGCAAATGCAACAGCTAAATATATATATTGAATTTTTATAGAACTTATTTTTAAATTAGCTCAAATTTAATTAAATATCCAAATATATATCTATTTATTTTTGTATTTTTTTTTAGCTTGTCCAATTGCGCAATTTCCCCATTGCGACGAAAAAAATTAAAAAAATATGAATATCAAAGGATTGAAAAGAAAAACAAACTCAACTCTTTCATTATTTGGCAATGCTTACAAAATATGTTGTAAGAATATATTCTCAAAAAAAATAAAATGACAAGAATATAAATTAATTTAACAAATGAACAAACTGAATAAAACAGCAAACACAAAATATATAAAAAATCCCAAGAATTTAACCTGGACACATAAATTTTCCAGCAGAATTGTAACAAATGCTCATTAATATGCCAGACACATGGAAAGAGGGGTACGAGAGCAGGGTAGTTGGGGTGCCTGGAATGCGTTGAAATAACAAAAGAATATATATAAAGTAAGAAAACAAACTGAATATAAAATTTATTAATTGGCAGCTAAATAAGTCGCCAGAACTTACACGTTAATAATTTTATTAGCAAGCTGTTGTTGGACTCATGACGGGGGTATGGGGTGTGCAAGGGAATGTGGCGCTGTGACAGCTGTTTAAAAAAAAAAAAAAAAAACAAAGACATTTTCAAATTTCACTTTGTCATAAAATGTGGAAATAATGAAAAATGTAAAATGTGTTGCCAAAAGGGTGACAGCAGCTTTGGCTAATGTGCTCCAAAAGGTTGAAGGGAATGGGTGTATGTGTAGGGGGGAGAGGGGAATTTTTGGTTGAAAATTTAAATAAAATGTATAAAATGCACATAAAACATGCACAAACTATTTTCAGACAGACGCCAGCAGATGTTGCGCCTCGAATCGATAAATTATAATCAGACGGCAATTTTTTTTTATTTTTTTGGGGTAGTTGATAAAGTCGGGAATGCTATGGAGTGTTCAGGAAGCGTTGCTGAAAATTAAAGTAATTCGCGTTTTTATACTCTAGAGGGTAGTACAATTTTGTGTGATATTTTGTGTATCGGCCAGATTTGATAATTTTATCTTATAGCTACAATTAGAACCAGCTTTTCAGAATTTAGATGTTGTAAGAAAATCTTTTTTATTTTAGGAAAAAATACATCCAAAAAATTAAAATTCAGCAATCTGAATAAATATGATAAGATAATTAACCATTATAGTTAACACATTTTCTCCGCAAATTATCGTTAATTTTTCACACTTCTATCTTGTTTTTTCTTAAGAAATCAAACTTACCAATCGGAAAAAATTAAAAAAAAATTATTCTTATTTTTTTTTTAATTTTCTAAAGTTTTATCTCATTTTTTTCCAAGAAATTAAATTTCACCAATCTGATTAAATTTGATAAAAAAAATGAATCATTATAGCTTGCACATTTTCTCCGTAAATTTTCGTTAATTTTTTAAACTTCAATCTTATTTTTTTTCCGAAGAAATCAAACAAACAATCAAAATTTTTGGAAAAAATTAATCATAATTTTTTTTTTATTTTCCAAAGTTCTAACTCATTTTTTTTCCAAGAAATCAAAACTCACCAATCAAATTTAATAAAAAATAAATCATTATAGCTCCTTAAATTTTCTTTAATTTTCCAAAGTTCTATCTTATTATATTTTTTTTGTCTTTTCACTATTTTGCCGTTTATTTCCAGCTGTTGAACACAATTTAAGTTAAGTGCTTTACTTTTAAGGCGAATACCAAAGGCGTTCTATGCTCAAGGCCACGCCCCTTTTATTCAGGTCCAGCAAAACGCCCACACATTGGCAGGCCAACACCAGAAGGACAAAGACAGAAGGAGAGATTGGAGGAAGGGAAAGAGCAAAATTCATTGCCTTTTAATTGCAGTTGGCAGTTGATACGAACAATTTTCGACTGAATGTGGAATACTTACTATATATATACCATATATATATATATCTATATATATATGTATATATGTGCGTTTTTGGAGATTCGAATACCCAGTTTTACCCCAATACATAAATTCAACTGTTAATTGAATGCAGACACTTGAAAAATGGTCGGACTATTGGGGGCTGACTGTGCCAATGGCAACCTGTTGAGTTTACTGAGTGATTTATGGAACTTTTACCAAGTGAGCATAGACAATGGAAACTGTGGACAGACTGTGGAGAAACTGTGTAGAAATTGTGCAGTCTAAAGATATTTTTGGGACTTATGTGGGCAGCGATAAATGCATTGTATGTGACAGGAATCTGATTTAATAATAGATTGAGCAGATGGTTTACTTAATTATAAATATATAGAAATGTAAATAAGGATTGCATTTTTGGCATTTATTCTGGTACTGAATGGCAAAGAAATGTATTCAAAAATTGTGAAAAATTCTTAAGTATTTGTACATTTGTTTATTATAATAAAAGCTGACTAAAAATACGGAAAAGTTAAAAAAATATAAAAAGCTTTTTTATAGGGCTTTCAGGCTCGAATTTATATCTTGTTCTATTTAAACCAAAGACCCCAGTAGAGCCTATTTAATAAATAGTGTAGTAAATATTTTCACTGTTTAAATCTGCTCAATATTGTATTCTCATCTCTCCATCTAAATTTTCTTACTTAAATTTAAACAAATGTTTAATTTTGAAGCTTGTTGTCCCTCTTAACACAATGTCCTGAGCAATTTTGAAGCCATAAATATCCAAGGACAAGCAAATCAATAAATTACTGGGCCCCAAAACGAAACAAAGAAGATGCCAAGCTCTCATATATAAAAATACTTGCTGTGTGAAAATAACTTCGAACAAAATCAATGAAAATCAATGAAGTGCCTATAAAGTGTATACACACAGCTTGGAAAAATATAAAATAAAAAATTGACTGGTTGCCTTATATTTATATTTGACAGAATTTTATATATTTAAAATGTTCTGAAAAGGCTCTCCTTTTTCGATTCATGCATATATTTTCGCTTTTGGGTAATTGTATTATATTAACGCATAAAATTTATTTATTCATGATTTGTGC
Source organism: Hirtodrosophila alboralis (assembly GCA_035043045.1). NCBI lineage: Eukaryota > Metazoa > Arthropoda > Insecta > Diptera > Drosophilidae > Hirtodrosophila > Hirtodrosophila alboralis. The sequence goes on along the minus strand of JAWNNH010000511.1, from coordinate 392,528 downwards.
ACAGTTTTGAGGCAATGTGAAGCCAAAGCACGTAAAAATCATTTAAATTCATTTTGTCGCCAATCTGCCAGGGTTGCCTGGCAACGCAAAAAAAATATGAAAAAGAACATTATTATAAAGTCTTTTAACACAATTTTTGTTGTTGTTAAAAACAAATGTAGAAAGTACAATGTTATGGGAGTAATGGACTAACTTTTGTGAATCAAAAGAGGCCTTTAGAAATTTTAGAAATTTTGAGGAATTTTGGGGGGATCGTTTCTCTTGTGATGAGAGAGAGGAAGAAGTGTGTTAGCGAGAGAGAAAGATGGAAATAAATAAAAGGTTATATATTTAAGAAATAATTAGTTCAGTTTTCTTTTTTACTTTTTAAAATCACAGGAATTGGCGTTTTGATTATTTATGATTTGCTTTATTTTATAAATTAGTTGAAATAGGAAATATTTAATTTATTTAGTGTTAGGTTTCTTTTGGTCATAAACAGAGCATCTGAATAATTTCATTGATATTGTGTAATCGATAATTCTAAAACGGAACTTGTTGCTTTGACTAACTTTTAATTAAAATCAATCCCGTAGAATGGACAAAAATGAAGAAATGGATAAAATTGCATGAATTTTTCCCATTCCAATATTTTTCCCAATTTTCACTTTTCAGCTTTTTTTTGCATAGGTTTTTCTTTTAGAATCTCTTTTTGTTGTTGTTTTTTGCTCTCGGTTTTTGTTGCTAGCGGAAATGGAAGAACTTTTTGCAAAATGGATTTCACCTGGTCTTTGGTTCGTTAAGCGCATTTCCGTGTTGCATTAAAATCCTATCAGTTTTGGTAACAGGAAATTTGATGGCAAATGCTTTAAATTTGCCAACCTTTACAGATGCCCAGAGTAACAGCTACAAATTGGTTTTATGTATGATTTCCGTAAGCTAATTATGTTATGCAGCCTTGTGGCATGTTAAATGGAACATCATCAGAACTGGAATATATGGACACTTACCTTGTGTGTTTGCCGTGCTGCATTAGAATTCTGGCTGGTAACTTATGACATAGTTCTGCAAAAGAAAGTAAAAAGAAAAAATGAAGAATTAAGTAAACTGGGCTAGGAGTGCTAATTGAATTTAAGCAAACATTTATATAGTATGAACTGAATTTTGCACAAATTGATATACAAAATAATTAAGCTCTTGTGGCAAATCAACTTTTTGAACAAATTGCGCTTGTTTATTGAGTTAAAATGTGGTATAAATAAATTTAATTATTATGTGATATATTTTAGCATAAATAAATTAAATAATATTTAACATTAATTGTCCGCTAGGGAGCTCAAACTAAAGAAAATGTCGATTTTAATATAAAATGTAGAAGTTAAAGAAAATGTATTTTAATCCGAATTTTGTGCTTGAAATTTGTAATTCTTTAACGGCTTTTAGCAGTCAGCATATAAGGCCTGTATTGTTTTTAATGGAAGCCCAATTCTCCCTCTCCTTATCTCCCTCTCCTTACTACTCTCTTTACCTTTCTCTGCCTCTCTTCCCGTCTCTCTCTCCATCAATTTTTCCGGCTTTCATTTTGTTACAACATTTTAATTTTTTAATTTTTTATGGCCTTAATTTCATCACATTTTCTTTTTTTTGCTTCTAGTTTTACACCCAATTTTTTTACCATTTCATTATCTATATACAATTATCAAAAAAATTACATTAAATTAGTGTTTCGATATCTTTAAAAGACCATCATGATGTTCAGTCCTGTTTAACTAAGTAAGTAAGTAACTAACCGTAAGTTCGCATGCTGCCAACAAACTTACTTAGTAGCTACTTTTAGTGAGGCCTGTCAGCAAAGTTTTCATCGCTGTCAACTGTGGCAACAACTCAACTAAGCAGCTAAACAAGCGGCAGCTAACAAGTTGCATGTACAATGTGCAACACGATGGCTGATAAAACCGTGGCAGACGTTACACGGCCCATACACGCATATGAGCACAGGGATGGAAAATTTTGTTAAAAAATGAATCATTTAATGAATTGTGATTAAAACTAAACAGGTAAGGAACTAGTTAGAATTAACTGGTAGATGAAACATTGAATGTGAAAGGATTTGAAGCCATTTAAGCGTTCAATTATATCACTTGAAATCAATGATTAAGTTGTTCTAAATTTCGTAAAAAGATTGCTTTATTTCGATTGGAAATCAATAAAAAATTAAACATTTTGCATTTATGTACATTTTATTAATTCTGTTGGAAATATTTAAAATGTTTACTAATACCTTGCAATGAATTAATCAAAAATTGAATAAATAACAAAACAAATTTACAACGAATCAAATTTTTATGGATTAAAAGTGAAAATTCCTTATAAAAAAAGACTTTTATTATTCGAAAGTCAGCTGATCATTTAGGAGGATTATTTGGCCATCAATATCAAAAAAAAAAGTTGTGAAATTATATATAAAATCTCAATTAAATTCAAAAATGAACTAGTTCACTAACATTTAATGCAGCCATCGTTGTGGTTTTACCATCAGCGCAATCTGAAGCCCGCTCAAAGTTTTTCTTTAGTAAACTTGACTATACAAAAACTAAATTTGCAATTTCAATTCAAATGCGCTCCATCAAGCCACATTGCCATCGCACACACATAGATACACACACTTGCACGCACACTTATACTAAGTATTACTATACTGTTACTTGCCACGCACTAATCGGCAAATCAAATGTCAAGTAGCTGTCGCTAGTTTCATTTAAGCAGAACATGACGCACGTTAACCTCAATGGAAGTCAGAAAATAACAAAGAACAGGAAACCGAAGCTGATATATACCCTAGAATCTAGGGCCTAAATGAATAGTTAGTTATGCGAATTTTTAATATTTAATTAATTGTTTTTATGGCATATATATGACATAATAGCTTTATTAAAGAAGAAAACAATTTAAAATGCAATAAATGAATTTTCCACCAATTATTACTATGCCAGCAATAGAATATAGTTATCTGATCCTGCCAATATCGATAAGTGTACTAACTGAATCAAAAGGAAGCCTTTAATGTCTCTGAGAGATTAGAATGTAAATATTTATAGTACTTTTTCAATATGTTACACATTTTGTGACAAAATTAGAATACTCTACAAATACACACCTCCAACTCTTTCTCCAGTTACAACTAGAAGCTTTAACTTTAATTTTCTTAACTTTGTTGACGGTTTTTGGTTTCCGTTTTAATTTGTTTCGAGGTCAGCGCAATGTATAGGTAATATAAATTACTCATACGCCGCGTTGCGATTAGTATCGCTTGTTCTGCACATGCAACATCAACATCATTACGGCAACACAATATATATCAATGCGTATGCCACAAAATCAGAGCTGAGCTCACAAACCGGAGATTGGAGGGGAACAGCATTGCGTATACTTGATCTTGTTACACACAGATAAGCGTCAATTTATTTGCCACACTCCAAAACACTAAGCCGACGTTGTTTTGGCCTTCAGCAAGAGTACGCTAACTCTGCAACTACCTGCCCCCTATTCCTGCCTCATATTCCCCTTCCCCTCCGCTGCCCTTGACTCTGTGGGGGCGTGTCTGTCTGTTTGTTTATGTGGGCGTTTGACGCATGACGAGATGTAATCGATAAGCAGCGAGGCTTGACGCTGTTTGACTGCTTGACAGACTTACCGACTGACTGACTGATGTACTGACTGCTTGTTGGCAATTTCATTAAAATTTGTATTTATTTCTCTTTTTAGCAGCCCCTCCCCCCCTGCTGTCCCTATCAGTGTGTCTGCAATCAAATTATGTTGAAATTTATGCGCCCCAGCAAGTTTTTAATGAGCATTATTCTAATTAATAATTGCCGCTTATTACAGCTCCCCAGCCAGAAATATATATAATTTGATGTGCTTAATAGCCACATGGCAGACTTTGAATTGAGATTTTTAGGAGTTTTTAAATGCTAAACAAATGAATTAAGGTGAATTTTAAAGATAGAAAAGAGTAAATTAATATATACTGTCAATTTTTCAGTTCAAAACTGACTCTTATGTTGTTATTCTCTTTAAGGAGGTTTGAAATAAATGAAGAAATAGTTTTAAAATTTAGTTATTGCCTTGTTTATTGTATTGCACTAATTTATATTAATAATCTTGGTGTGAATATTTAGGCAACAAAGGTATTTTTCTCTGTCCTCAATTCATCTAGAATATTTGCAAAAAATTACATATTCCTTATTTAAACACACCATTTACCAAATCTTTTATTAAACATATTCCCATAAAGCAATAAATATCATATTGAAAACCTCTAAAAAAAACCTCTTCAATGCCATAAAAATTGAATTTTTTCCAATATTTTACGTCCTTTCAGTCGGACAACCGCTCCATCCACAATTGTCTGAACATTGTCTGGTGGCAAATGTAAAACGCAGCTCAGGTGCATTTTATACGCTTTTACTTATTTTTATGGTTATATGACAGCATTTAAAACTGCGTTTTGTGCCCTGGCAATGTGCTAAAGAAACCCAAAAGTAAAACCAAAATGCTACATAATTTTCAGCTGACTAACAAAAAAACCAAAAAAAACCATGAAAATTGAAAATGAAAGTTAAAATGCAAATAAAAAAAATAAAAGGGGAAAATAGAAATAAGGCAAAAAGGAAAGCGTGTTGGCGAATATTATTTTTATGTTACTTTTCTTTTTGACTGTCCTGCAGCTGGCCACAGCTGGATTCTGGCTCCTGGCTGCTTTTGCCTGTTTCCGGTAGCCATCGCCCGCAGACAGTCAGTCAATAACATCAATAGACGGCAAATAAAAATGGCTTTTATGGTTGTGGGACCTTTTTCGATTTGCCCCTTTGTTTGTTGTCGTCATGTATATATTGTTGGCCAGTCTGCGGTTCACAAAAGCGAACATTGAAAGCCAAATAAAAACTGAAAGCCAAAAGCAGCCACGCAGCAAAAATGTTAAGATTGGGGTTCGAGAAAATAGGTAGGGTGAAAGGCTAGCCAACTATTAATATTGTAACTGTGATTGCTGCTAAATCCTTTCACGCTTTTGTTTTTTCTTTCAATTTCAAATGGCAGCGGAAACGGAAATCGCTGCGATCCTAACGAGCAATCCCAGAGTCGGAGTCGGAGTCGGAGTCAAAGTCAAAGTCTAAACCAAAATCAGAGTTAGAGTTGGAGTCAAAACCAGAGTCCACAGACAGTTTTTGATTGTTTGACGTCTGGTCTGAGCAGTTTTCTATTTGTTTTTTCTATTTTTCTTCAATTTTTTTTGGTTTTTTGCAATTTTGCGGCATTGCCAATTATTTTAGACAAGTAATTGCCAGAAAAAGCGCCATCGCATTTTGTAGAATAGACAAATTGTTTGGGGAACAAGTCCCTTAGCTATTTAAGACTTGGCGTCTCAAACAATTTTCCCTTGGCTATTGCCAACTAATTTAACAGCCATAACTTATTCTATGGGTAATACGAGACCACCATGATATACCAAAGTATTTGGTTACCCAAAGTCCAAAGTGTTTGACATACAGAAGCCGCTTAAGCGCGTTTCTGCAACAATGTTCAACTTGATATATAGGGTTGCACTCCTATATATATATATATAGAAAGACTTGTTGTCATGTGAGACACTTGAGAAAATTTTTGTAATGTGGGTGCGAAACTTAAGAACTTGTTTGGCAAATATGATTCGTTGTGGAAGTGGAGCGGATTTATTGTGATTTACTTAAATGAAGCGTTTGCTAAGCGGCTTTTAAGTGGCCTCTTTATTAGTGCGGGGGGTGCTGACAGTATTAAGAACTCAAAAGTTAATAAGCTTGAAAATTTCTTAAGTAAGTGCTGCTTGCTACTTGAAAATTAAACAGGAAATCTGAAACTTTTAAATGCTCAACAGTTTATTTTGAACTAGTAGCCATAACAACGTATAGTCGAATGACCAGAATTGTAAAATTCAAAAGAAAATCAAGCTGGTAAAGCAACTCTACTAAATTCTTTAAAATGTGAGCTTTGAAAAAGAATATTCTTAAACCGAAATTACTTCTAGACTTTGAAAAATTAATAGCCTTGTTAAAAATGACCTAAACTGCCTTCTTATATTTTTAATTAATTAAGCAAAGTATCTCTTTAATAATCTTATACTGCAGTTGCTTTTAACATTTGAATTGAAGCTTAGAATCATTTAATTAGCTGCAACTGCAATTGCAATTGCAATTTCTTGTGGTTCTCTATCAAAACTCATTAGCAGTTTGGCTTACAGGACTTTTCTATGCCCAAGGCTCCAATCAGTGGCCTATACACAACTTTTCCCCCCTGCTGAGAGGCATTTATGAGTCTTATTTGCTGGCTAATTGTAGTCGGGGCTAATGAAACTATTTATAGCCATGACAAACTGTAAAATGAGATTACAAAAAAAGCAAAAAAAACAAGTTAACAGTTCGGCGTCTTTGGCTGCAGTTTTTAATTTGAAGATGCGTTCACGTCGGACGCTGAGTTTTAACAGCTCATTAACATTCGCTACACGGCAGGAGACATGACAGGCAGGGGCAGGGGGGAGGCCCAAGTAGGACAGTGTAGGGGCAGATAGACGACGACATTTTTGACGTGGCAGGGGGCGAGCTGGCTGTGCATCTTTCAGAAGCTGCTTAAAAGCCACTCCACAAGATATATAACCAAATGTATATTTAAATATATACTTATATAGATGGCAAGTCGCAGCTAAAAAGCCCATAGTGTTTGGCTGTCAGTTTGTCAGTCTGTCAGTCAGCGCGGCACTTGCGTTCAATCAGCGTGGCGACCATGTCAAAATATTGTGGCAAGTAGAGTGGGTTGCTGGGTGGGGGGAGGGGAGCTGCTACCCAGTGAATGGTAGCCTTGTGGGTGAGTTGCTTATCACATAAGTCAAATCGACAGGGAACAAAAACAGGGGTGTAGTTAGGTGGAGCTCAATTAGGAGGGGTTTTGGATGTAGGCTTTGAAAAAAATGAATTTATTTTTTAATTTTGATGTCTGCTGTAGCTAAAAGTGTTCGAAATTTCTGTGATTTATGTTACACCCAAATTACCCTTTTTAGATTAAATAAATGGTTATTAAAAAAAATAAATATTAAAAAGTAAAACATTCTTAATTTACAAACAAAAATTATTACGTGCAAAATATGGAAAATTTTGAAAAGAGAAACAAGTTCATTGAGTTTTTACCTTTGATTAAAATATAAAATAAATTAATCAAAGTAATAAAGTGACTTTGAACAAAATATTTTTGGCATTTTTGACTCTAAAGTATAAATATATTTTAATTTATTTTAAATATATTTTTTAATTTACTTTGAAGCACATTACAACACTTAAACAGTTTGATTGACATGTTTTACAACACAGATATAAATTTGGCGGCTAATTTAGGATATTTTCCTTTATTCATATAACATTGATTTCAGTTTTATTTATACTTTTAATTTGGTGCAAACCGTGCTAGATAAAATTGCATCGCCGAAAAAAAAATTTAGACAAGCATAATATAAAGCTAAAAACCTGAAAATAATGTTTATAATCAGAAAAATCAGAAAATCATGTTTTTTTTATATTTTTGCCAATTTTTATCCAAATAGCTCCATCATTTAACCCGTGCTTAATAGGGCAATAAGACAATATCTCATATTGCGCCCCCTGGCTACTACGCACCTGGATATAACCTAATAAAGTACCTCAAAATAGCTGTTAATATGAATTCTCAGGGAGAGAGAGAGAGAGAGAGAGAGAGAGAGAGAGTGAGAGAGAGAGAGAGAGAGAGAGAGAGAGAGAGAGAGAGTGGGAGAGTGGGAGAGTGGGTGAAATGCTACTGGATGGAAAAATGTGATTGCCTTTATGGCTGAACATTAAAGTTTTTATGCCTTTAAAGCACAAAATGTTAGAGAAGATAGAGAACGACAACAACGACAAAAATGCCAAAAGCTTGTTAGCGGGAAAAACGCTGCAGAAAAGCCATTTACATTTTGGCTGCCAACTGCAATAGAGTGGGGCAGCAGAGTCCAGAGCCTCAGCAGAGGGGGCACATCAATCAACGGCACTCGGCAGCATTAAAATGGTAATTTAAAACCGCGAGTAAGGAAGGGAGAAGGGTAAAAGAGCAGCCCCCCAACTGGAACTTCAACTCTAGCTTGAAAACTGTAAAACTCGGACGAGAACTCATCATCATGCCGACGTTTTAATGATTGGCCGCCGGGTTTTCAGCAGAGCAGCAGCATTGGAAATGCAAAAAAAACTCAGCTACCATTTCTCAGTCCCATAATCTGGGACTGCCCTGACTGAAGACCTCGGGGCAAGTTCAGGCTATGCCGTAAATCAAGGTTGCAACACCTCTAAACCAGGCAGGAAGCAGCAGAAGAGTGCAGTGTGTTTCGAGCTGGGGATCGTAAAGTGTTTTGAGAAATGTCACCCGTGGGGCGTTTTTGTCATTTCAAAAGTGTTCAATCAACTGTCAGCAGCCACAGAGCATCAAAAAGCATCAAGCCTGTTGCTTGAGGTAAGAGACATTTGGAATCTGTAGGGTACATGCAGCATTTAGCTTTGTACTTCATACCTGCCACAGATTGAATATCTGCCAAAGTGGCCATCAGCTCAAAGGCTAAAAGTAATTTGAAACTTTGTATTTGAGTGTGTGTGTGTGTGTGTGTGTAGAAGCTGCAAATGCAAATTACTGGACAAATGTGTAGGGCCAGCGATTACTCAACTTCAAATTGCAGCAGTATATCAATATCTGGTAAATAAATTACTTAACTGACGGGCTGATACTTAAAGTTTTTCAAGGTAGTAAACTTGAAAAGCAAAAAATCTAGTTGGTTACAGCCATATGAAAAGGTCTTTAAGAGTCGGTTAAGATAGCAAAAACAGCAAAATATAATTTATTTTCTTTTTTAAATAGAAAAACTAACATATATGAATACTAGCTCTTCCTTTCCTGTTTCAAAAACATTTTAATCATATTTTACAATTGCACTTAGATTTTCAAACAATTTTCAAATGCATTTTCCATCCACTTTTCGATATATTTTTGCCAATATTTTGTCAGTTTGCTAATCAAAGATCTAATAGAAAGCTGCAGTAAAAATAACAGCCTTCTAGCTTCTACATTGTGGCCTGCTTGTGAGTCACGAATCGGTCAGGTTAAAGTGTTTTATATATTAAGCTAGATATGAGTTGAGAATACACAAAGATTTTGTTTGAATTTTGTTTCTCAAGTTGAATATTTAATATTTATTCATCTGTTAACTTTATGAGCTTGTAAATGTTTAATCAAAATGATCATATTAATTTCATAAAACACATAACAATTTGGCCCTAAACTTTGCTATAAATAGTGTTACTAAAAGCAATAAGATATATATATATATAATTATTAAATATATATTGTACATTTAATAATTATATTCGGTTCTTCCGATTGTTGCTATGATGTATAAAATAATTGACTAATAGAGTAAAAAATTGCATTTTTATACAAAGTAGGATATAATGAAATGGAGTAGAGTACAAAATAATACACTTTGTTTTTTTAGTTTTGTTTCCAAGTTATTTCCTAAGTTTAATCAGTTAACTTGTTTGGTAAGTAACCTTGAGCACCTCAACTGCATGTTTAAGCCCACATTCTTTTTATAAAAGACACGTCCTGACATTCACTTTCATTATCACTGCACTATCTCAATTTGAACTTTAACCTATCCAAAATAACGACACATGTCGCCCCTTTTTGAGGGGTATTTTTACAGTTTGACGCTTCACTCGGCGGCATTCAAGCAAAAAGTTGAAGGAGGCCTTCAAAAAACGCTTTTGGCGGCCACCCAAAAACCTGAATGGGGCAGACAGCAGGAACTACAAGTAGGTTGAAGGGGTAGCTAGGGCGTAACACCCACTAGGCGACATTCAGACATTCAGCCAGAATGCATTTCCTGTATGCCTTAGACTCACTTCCGTTTCTATTTCATGTCGTTGTTTGTAAGCGTAGGTGTGAAGTGAAACTTCCATGAGGCGCCTCAGGCAAAAATGTTGCCCACCCTTTTATGTATATATGTACATGCAACATGCACCCTTGCCACTAGCAACTTGCCACTTGACTTGTGGCGTCTGTCTGACAACGCAACAACCTACAACGTCTTTATTTTTTTTTTATATATTTTAGTTTGGGCGTTGACATGATTGCTTATAAATCCAATTTTGTATTTTGTATATCATATCATATCAACATCATCAGCATGACATAAATGCAGCCAGTTGAGTTCTTGAGAGACTTTGTTGAAGTTCCCATTCCCATTCCCATTGCCTGTCACAATTTGCTTTTAGTGTTTTTATTGCTTTTGATTATTATTATTACAAACAGATTTGATTTGCAATGTGAATGCACTTTTGAATGCCAGACAGAGAGTTTACTTATTCATTTTGCCTTTGGCTAGAATGTTTTTCCTAAGTATCGCTTAAATATTGAATATTAGGCCAAGACAAATTGAAAATTGCCAATAAAAAAAAGCTTTTTATCTGGCTTATATAAATTTCATTTGGTCTTAAGACACACCTATGCCATTTTGTACAAACTTTAATTGAAATCACTTAGTTTGCTCAGATAGATATCTTTTGGCAAAACTTAGTTTTTGTTTATCTGCTTTCAAACAATCTTAACTATATTTTCATTTTCACTTTTAATGCCAGTGGCTGCTCCTTCTTAAAGCCGCATCTTAAGTATATTTGCATTATGCCCCGGGTGCCCCCAAAACCAACCCCTGTTGCCCCCCTTTATTTTTATACTTTCGCTTGGGCATTTTGGCGGCACACGCTTGAAATGCTAATGACCCACATAGTCATTAACTTGGCTGCGATAAGCGATGCTAAAGAGACGAAAAAAAAATAAAATAAAAACACCCAAAATAAAAAAAAAAGACAGAAAAAAACAGCTAAGAAAATTTTCCGTGTGTGCGCGCAAAAATTTTCCGGGGAATAGCACGCAACAAAGTGAAAGAGAACAAGATAGAAAATAAAATTTTTGGTTTGTCGTAGTTTAAATACTCTCGAATATTAAATACTCTCGAATATTAAATATACTCGAAGATTAAATACTCTTGCAGAGAATTTAATAAAACTTGTTGTTGACATACAAGCACTCAATTGTGATTTACTTTATTTTATTTTATTTTTTACATTTGTAGTTAAACCACAATTAAGTTAAATAGCTAAATAAAAATATATTTCAGTGAACTAAATTGTAAACCGTAGAGCATAATAAATTAAAGAAGTGGTGATCTTGATAGAGGTTTTTAGATAAAAAAAAATAGTTCGTTGAATAAAATTTAAATTTTCGATTATATATTCCTATTGCAGCTATCAGATATATTGTGTCGATCAAGATCTAATTTAGACAAATTATTTGGCTTATTTAAATATTATAAAAATATGAATTTTGTCGGATTATTGTGGCAAGCAAAAATGTTGTTTATACAAGAGCTGAATTTGGAATTAATTGTTTTTATGGCTAAGTAATATAATCCGTAATTTTATACAGCCTATAGCATAAGAAGTATTGCCAAAATTCATACAATTACGAGCTCTAAAGCTGTGGATATTTTTTGTATAAAAATTTTAATATATATATAGATCAGTCACTAATATATAGATCATGAAACGTCTGTTCTATTTTCTGATGAACAGAAAAAATCAACTTAAATTTTAAGCTATCATATTTAACAATATTCTCTTTATTTTGACAGGGAACAATTTGCAGACAGTCATATCCACTCGCCCACTCGATAATCCAAACCCTGAGTTGGCAACCCTGGTCGGCATATTTGACAGCCGCTCATCAAATTACGAACAGGCGTTGCAGGAAATTAAATAATTTCGTGTAATCAAAAAAAAAAAGAAGGAAAAAGAAAGGAAGAGAGATTTTCAGAAGTGAGCTGGCGTTAATGTTAATGCATTTTTTTTGTGACTCTGTTTAGTATAGCGAAAAAACACACACACACTCACTCACACACTCAGTCAGGTACTCGAAACACTCATACATTCACACGCTCACAAAATGGGTGCGTTGAAAATGAGGCAAACACTCAAAATGATTGTTATCATCCCAGGGCAAATGGTTGTGTCTGGTTGAACTGTGTGTGTTTATGTGTGTGTAGAGTGTGGTTTCATATTTTCTTTTTTTTTGGTTTTTTTCTATATTTTTTTTGTATTTTTGCTCTGGGTTTGCCAATATTTTTTGCCACGCCCCAGAAAGCACATAAAACAACAAAATTACAGCATAAATTGAAGTGTGTGTTTGTGTTTATTTTTTGTATATATATTCACTTTTTTTATGAATGTCCCTCCCTAGTGCAAATGTGCACACATTTCAATTGAAATGGCAAACACGAATGCGACTCTCAGTTGTTGTTGTTGTTGTATTTATTGTTGTTGCAGACTCTACCGCGTAGGTGGCATGTAGTTGAACTGCCGCTTCTGCCGCATATTTGATTTATATTGCCATTTACACTTGCTCGTTAATGTTATTGTCGGCACAAAAAAAAAAAATAAAAAAAACATTAAAATAAAAATAAAACAAAAAAAAACTAAACCCACATTGCAAAATATGAATTTCGAGTTTATTTTAACAAATATAGGCAAATTTTTGGCAGTCTTTAAGCCAAAATGATCCTGGAAATGAAAATTGCAATGGAAAAGTATGGTAAAAAATATAAATAGAGTATTGCTTTATTTTTAGTATTCTTACTTCACACGAAATAATGTTTTATTCAAAGGGTAATACATATCTAATTTAAGCTTTTTTACTAATGGAATTTAACATTTTAATATCAGCAATGAAATAGTTCGGAATTTACTTATAAAAATGATTTTTAAATACTTTATATCAGGCACTGTATTTAATTATAAATGAAATTTTTAATTTATTTTAAATAATTTTCACAATATGATTTTATTACAGTTGAAAGCAATTTTAATTGCCTTTCAACTTTTTAAATATGTATATTAAAAATAAATAATATATATGTATACACATTGAGCAAAATAAATAAAAATAAAAATGTTGAGCAAAAAAAAAAAGCATACTTTTAGGCTGTATGTTACACACATGCCCACCCATAATTCTCGACCAGTCTTGCCTGACAGTATATAAGGCAGTAAGGCTTTGCAATATAAATTTTTTTTTTAAATCATTTTTTTTTGTATAATTTCTTGTTTTAAAATCAAGTGCATATAATAAATATCGTTAAATAATTTTCTCATATTACTTACAAATAAAATGGTCACAAAATTTTAATATAAAATATATTTTTAAAAGAGACTAAATATTCTTAAATTAATTACAATCAGAACGCTTATAATTTTATAGTAAATATTCATTTTCTCAGTGTACAAACCTCATATTGTAAGTTTAAAAAATTACTCATTAAGGATAAAACTATAAGTAATTATCAGGTGTGTACTTCCACCATCAGAACCAAAAAATGTGCATGTTAAAGCCAAACACTCAAAGCGCCCACAAATGCCGACCATTTGAAGAGGGGGAAAGCGGGGACACGGCACGCAATATCCCCAAATGATTTGAAAATAGCAGTCGTAATTTGTTTGCCAACACAATATACAGGATAAGAACGTGGTTTGCAGGTTAAAATGAGAATGGTTGGAAGGTCCTGGCTGGGCTAAGGACACAGCTGGCAGGTCAGAGCTGTGTTCGAACGTATGTGCGACAAAGCCCCAACAACCTGGGTAAACCCCCGGCTCATACTTTTACTAAAAAATGGCGCAACATATGCACACATTTTACATGCCATGACAGACTTTGGGGAACCATCTGGGTAGACCTGGGACTGCATTATGTTGGACTCCGCCCACCTACCAACCCCTGCCCTTGTAAAACCCCAGTGACAATTAGACAAAAGCACGAGGATGGCAAACGTTGCACGGGTCGCTTCAATTGCATGTCATTGTCAGGGTAGTCAGGGCTGGGGCAGGGGTTGCAGTTGTGGCAAGAGGTTAGGGGGTCTTGCTACTTTGTCGAGTTTTATTATTTTAAAATTAAAATGCTTTTCCCTCCATTTGCTGCTGCTGGGGAGCAGTCTGCACCAACATTTTGTCATGATTATGAATGGTTTGAGGGTTTTTGGAGCTGTTTGCAATTGGGGGTCTCGACACTCCTCACAAATGTGCACGTACACATTTTTAATTGATTAAATATGACACACACCAAAAAAAAAAGAAAAGAAAATTAAATAAAATGCATTGTGTGTAAAGGTTAAAGGCTGAGTTGAAAGTAAAAGCAATTTAGATGAGAACAAACTGAAAACAATGGAAATTACAATTTATATAAATTTATACTAAAGTATACTCTTAAATGGAATTTAAATTGAATTTAATAGATTGTAGTTTAAATAGAAGTATTTAAATTGTAACAAAATATTCATAGATTTATATTTATAGTCTTTTCTTCAAGCTTCAACCCGTTTAATAAAAATTCTGTTTATTTGGGTATAAAATTTAATAACTTTTCAAATAATTTCTAAAATTTAATACAAACATTAATACAAATCTAAAATTGTATTGGCAAAACTTCAATTGAATACCAAATACAGCCTTGAACAACTCAAATCAATAATTTCCATCTCTCTAGTAAATCATTCACATTCACATCAAATCAAACATATATCAAGTGCTTGCCTAAATATTTGTATATAAAGTATATTTCAAAACTATTGCAATACAATTTGTAGACCCCTTTTGTAAACCAATCCCCGCACTCAATGCCAATTTGACAACTGGCAGCTGGAAATGATCAAAATGCTGATTCAATGCCACGGCAACAAATGTGCCACATCAAATGCCAATTTGAATTGAAACGCAATTTGACAAATATTTCGAGAGCTAAAAGCAAAAATATAAACAACATATATATACAAAGTTTGGCCTCTGTAAATATTGAACGAACCGACAAAAAAATATGAGGCAATATTTACGAAATCGAAATAAGCTAACGAGAAATTTTAGCTAACAAATTTATTGTGCATATATCAGTGCCAAAATTGTAATTCGAGCTGCAGGCAAAACACACAAAATAATCAAAAAAAAAAGAAAAAAAAATTGACATTTCCAAAAGCGCAGCAACTAAAATATATATATAATTTTTTTAAACAGAAAAAAAAAAACAGATTTTTGCAGTGATTGAGTGATTGACTGACTTTGACTTCCTGCTTGATGCTTTATATGCCCTGTAACCATTAAATATATATCAGAAAGGGTGTGTTAAAATTGTGAAAGTATATGTAATGGGTATAATAAGGAATATTCAACACTATAGAGTATATATGTACATATAAATATTCTTGATCTACGTGTGCGCCGCGTATATTCCATATGCCTGCCATTTGTGTCTGTCAAACGAAATAAATGAAAAGTCAATTTCTAATCAATCTGGAGGAGAAAATATAATAAAAAGGGCATATTTTATAAGAAATCAGTCTAATCTGTGTTATTAAAGGTTAGTATTAATCTTAAAGATCCCTAAAAATTAATAATCACTTATATATACAAGGATCTCCGAAAAATGTACCTTAAAAATTATAAAAATAAATTATAAATTATATAAAAGTGGCTAGGTTAAAATTGGCAAGGTTTTAGTGACGTATAATTTGTTAATTTATAATTAATATAAATTAAAAAAATAATTTATTTTTTCAATAATTTCAAAGTAAAATTTTTATAAATTTCGTATTGATAAGATAATAAAGAGTTATTAAAAAATATTTTCTATAGTACAAAGTAGAGAAAATCATCAGAGTTGTTATTAAAATGCGTTCAAAAATTTCACAGGATGTCTTTTAGCTCAGCACACTCTTAAAGATTTTTGTTGTGTGTTTATATGATAATTTTTTCAATATATATATATATATTTTTTTTTTCCAACTTTGCAGTGACAAATTTGCACTTAGTTGCGGCACTTGTTGAGAATCGTGCATATCATTTTTTTTTATTATTTTTTTGGTATTGAATTTCAACGACAGGGAATACAAAATTTATGACCAGCCCTTTATATGCAATAAATTGCAGTTGGCTGATGGCAAAGTCCTGGCTGCCTATTTGGAAGTTTTTTTTTTTATTTTTATTTATAAACGTCTTTATTCCTTTGCTAGATATATTTTTAACTTTTTTTCGTTTATTTTTTGGGCAAAAGTTTACACGAAAATGAATCGCATTAGTTCTGCCTGAGTGATTGGCAAAAAGAGGGAAGTGCACTAAAATCTAGACAGTCGTTAGGTGAGTTTGTCTGGCAAATAATGTTGAGGTTTCTTTTCAAGATACTTTTGGCAGTTTAAAGTGTCGCTAATTTCTGTGCAAATTACACCTAAGAGTGGGTGTGTGCCAATGTCTCAGTCTGAGTGTGTGCGGGTGTAGATTGGTGTGTGTTTGTGTCTGGGGAGCTGTGTCTGCGGCTTGGAACGCATTTGATTGAACTTAATTAAGTTGTGAACTATGTGGGCTTATATAGTTTTGGCAGACAACAAATGTAAACTAGCTTAAATGAAAGTCATTAATTTATAATTGAAGAACTTACAGAGTTTTTGAATGCAGAAGGAACAGTTTAGAAATTTGAATGTTGGTGTGACTTAAATTGTAAAAATGTTATGGTAAGATCAAATAGATTAATCAAATGTAATAAATAGTGGAAATATTAGAAAAAAAGAATTAAATCCAAAATTTGACAATGAAATTAACAACCTTGCATTAAAATTTATTTTAGACAAAGAACTGTATTTTTCTCTGTTCCACATTATTAAATATCACAATACTTTTAAGGCAGAGTAGAACACAATTTAATAAATTTATTTATACATTTATTTAAATTTAAAATAGCATAAAAAATTCCATAAAATTTTGTCTAAAATATTTTTATAAAATTCTTGCCAAACTGAAATTATTAATTTACGCGCTAAAGACATTCTTTAAAATGTGATAAATATCTACCTCTTTGCTTTATGAATAAGTCCATAATTTTATGCTAAATTTTAATAAATTTAAGGAATTATAAATTTCATGGAATGAACTCTGTTAAAACTCCATCTTTCCCCTTTCAAGCCTCCTTTTGCAAAAGTCTAAGCACTTTAAGTGCTTTACATATTTGCAGGCTCTTTGCAGAAACTTCAAACTAATTGATTTAAATATTTAAATAAGTTTTGACAACAAAAACAACATTTTATAATATATTTTAGAACCACACTTTAATGCATTTTACATTTTTGACTAACAAAAATAGCTTGGCCAACAAAATGGCAAAAATTTTAACTAAAAACAAAATCAATTTAAACTAAATTTTTGGACAAAAAAACATTTAAGTGAACGACCGCAGAAACCTCGAAAATCTACAAAATTTTGTTGTTTTACTAACACACACTCTGCTAAACAAATTTAAAACCATTAACTGACCAACTTTATGCAAAATTTATGAGCAACATTGACGTGTCCTTTTCGCCCTATCTCTCTCTATTTATCCCTGTGCATGTCCTTTATTGTTGTCATTGGGACTGGACTCATACAATGTTGAAAATATTGAGGCATTTTAAGGATTTAACGGCAGACCGCAGCTCGTTGGCCAAACTTTTGGGCTTGTTTGAATAAACAAAACAACAAAATAGGCTAGAAAACTAACCAATAAACCAGGAAGCAATGGGGGGCTGAGGGTTGACCAGGGGTTGGTTTTAAATATTCCATGGGGCCCAACAATCGATGCTGAAAAACAATTTTCGGAGTATATAGGGACTGACATTTTGTTTGGGGGTTTTTTCTAGTGGTCTGCTGACCCATTGCCAACTTTGGGTCACAACAATAAAGTTGTTAATTTACACATGCACGAACATGATTGTACATGTTGTACCTTAGCCATGGCTACTGGTTAGGGAGTTGTCTTAAATATTTAATGATGGGAACTATGCCAGTCAATGCGATGGCCAATACGTACTCTATTGGACTTTAGCCAATAAATACAAAGACATCAATTGAATTGCCACCCCAAAAAAAAAAAATACAGACAAATGGTTAGATAGATAGATAGATAGAGTTGTTCAGGTAGTAGACATCAATTTAGCTATTTTGACATCGAATTATGTACATTTTAGAGTAGTAAACTTTTTGACGCTGTTTGACAACTTGTCGGCCAGTCTTTTGAGCCGACTTGAAATGTTGACGGGTTTCTGACAAAACACAAGTGGAATGAAAACATATTTAAATTGTCTGTCAACTGCTGTTTTTAAAATTTAGATCATGATTATATTCGGAATGAGACGCAGCAAATGATTTTTAAGAAATCAAAGTGACATTATAATTAAACACATTAAATTTATAGAGATTTATTTATATAAATTAAAATTAAGAATTAAATGAAAGTTGGATAGAAACAGTCAAAGCTAAGTAAGAAAATTTATTTCCTACATTTCAAATTATTTTTCTTTAAATTATTGTACTGTAGATAATTGTTTATAGCTCTCTACATACTGTTTAAATAATTTGTTGGAATATCTTATATTATTTTAAAGCTTTTTAATAATGTTATTTATAATTAGATCATTTAATTCAACTCACCAATAAATCAAACCAACTCAGAATTTTAATTTAATTTTTTTTTATAGAGACAAAGAAATTATAGAAGTTTTACAACACTAAAGATTTAAAACAAATTTCGATAATGTTTTAAAAGTTCTGTAATTGAATCAAAATGCGTTAAATATTTATAAGCAATTTTTTAATTATTTTAAATATTAACTTAAAATTCTCTTGACTTTAAATTAGAAATTTAAAGCAAATTTCGATAAAGTCAAAAGAATTTTAAGTAAATGCTTTAAATAATTAAAAGATTGCTTATAAATATTTATAGCATTTTAATTCAATTTATTTTAATTCCTTTATTTAAATTTTCATTATATTTTTAATATGTTGTTTACTCTCATTAAAATCTGTATACTTTATATAGATAATAAAATCAAACATTAATTCCATTTATTAAAAATATAAATATTATTTTATTTATATTTTTATTTATTTGTTTTAATTTCGTAGAATCTTAGAATTAATAAACTATATCAGAGAATTAATCCCAAATTACTAAAAAATATTGTAGCAGAAGAAACAAAGGTTTTCAGGCCCAAAAATATTATTTGACATATTTTTTTTTTTTTTAATTATATATATATTATATTATATTAATTATATTATTATATTATAGCCAGTGCAACAATAATTTTCAGACTCAAATTATTATTTTATGCAATTATCATCATCTTAGAAAATTATTGAACTTTAACCAATTTTTGTTTTCTCGCTCTTGCAAAATTATAAGCTAAATGCTAACCAAAAGGTCAACAAAATATGCAAAATGCAAACCAATCAAAAATTAATCAATATACTACTACTTGCATAACTTAAAGCACCCAAACCTCAATGCACATATATATACATTTATTATGTGTAGTGCTCGTATCTGACCGAATCGAACGATTTGAATAAAAGCTGGCCACAAATAAATCGTATGCAGGTAAACCAAATGGGTAAACCCATAGTTCAAAACATTTTGTGGTAAATGCAAATTTATTGCAACAAGAAAATTTGCGTACGAATCGAACTGCGAATCGAACTGAATACTCCTCGACATACTGTGTGTAGAAGCCGCAATCGAAGCCACAATTCGCATGCATGTAAAATATGCCAAAAGTAAATCCAACTTGAATTAATGGACAGCAATCTTTGGCCAAATCTTATGCATTTTCAAATCCGTACACACACGAGGGTATAAAAAAAATAAGAAAAAAAAAACTAAAATCATTTGCATAACGTTGGCCAAGGGAAGAGACTACCAAACACTCAACCAAAAAAAAAAAAAAACCGGACTGAAAACTAAAAACTGAAGCGATCCCATAGTACAATTTATGCAAATTCAATTGCAAAGTTTAGCCGCACTTTTGGGTTGCGTTTTATGATGGCTTACATGTGGATGCAATGTGAAATGGGCAATGGATTTGGTTAGTACACATACACAATCAAACATTACTATATCCTAAGGATAACTTATGTAATGGCCATGGAATTGTTGTCAAAATGATGTTGCCCCCCCTTGGGGCAGACAGTTTGTCATTGATACTGCACATTTGTAGAGCAAATGGAAAACTATTTGAGACTGAAATTTATACAAGTTTACAGTTTTACAGATTTTCTTTTCACTTTTCATTAGTAGGTTTCTTGTGCAAGATTTTTTTATATTTATGATTGTCAAACTCATTTGGCTTACACTGATTACACTTGAATGCCAACACAGAATTAATCCAATTTCTGAGCTCTGCGAGCTTAAAGTTCTACTTATGACACATGCTGTGTATATATGTATATATATACATAACATATAAGTATGCCTTCGGGCTATCAACTCGTCAGACCACAAAAGTCATTCACATCTTACTTAACATTCAATTGCCTTCAATTCAAAGGCAACTCGCAGACAGCTTACAAATCAACAGTCCCACACAAAAGTTTTGCAACACAACTACAGACAACAAAATCAGTGCTCCATATATGTTGTGTATATATATAGGGATATATGTCTGGGTGATAATCACAACTAATGCGACTGCTTTTTCTTTCCCTGTCGACTCTGCCTTAGTTACTGTATATATTTTTTTTTTCTCTTCTTTTTCCTGCAGCTTTTCAAGGGATTTTTACTTCAAGATTTTATGCTGTGAATGAAATAAATATTTGAAGACACGCTTCAGAAAGTCTGGAAGGTCGAACAAGCGCAGTAAAATTAGAAAGCGAAATCATTGTTTGCGTTTCTAAAGAAAAACAAAATTATAAATAAAAATAAAATATACTTGTATAAATTTGAAAGAAAAAATGAAATTTTTAAGTGATTTCTTAAAGTTACAAAAAAAAAAAATGAAAATGCAAGAATTGATATTAAATTTTATATAAAATTTGATATTCAATTGGAAAATACAAAAAAAGTGTCACGTTTTCCTTAAGATAATGTATTTTTTATACAAAATAAACTATTATATAAGGAAAATTTACCTCAAAAAATCGAACTTCAAGAAAATTTGCGATTTGTACTATAAACATCTGTATATATATATTTAAGAACTTTTAACTGAGAGAGTGCACAATTTGTAGTTCATTTTATTATTTATTATTATTATTATTAATATTTATTATTTTTATTCATTATTTATTATTTTTATTAAATGGTTCCATTTAAAATATACTAAAAATTTTTGTAATATAAATTATTATGTAAATAAATTAATTTCCGAAGTTGAAGAGCCAGTTTTTGATATTTGCGATTAAATTCAACAGAGTTTTTAAAGCTAATTTAAAATAGATAAAATAAAATATTTTTCTCAATTAAAATAAAATGAAATAAATAAATAAATAAGTTGATTGTTGTCAATATTTTATTGTTAAGTTGGAAGGATAAATCATTTACAAATCGAAAAATTAATATGTTGGTCAACTATTTCAACATAAAAAACGTTAACACGTTTTAATAAAAAGTAACTTGAAAATAGTTAAGGGTTTTGCCTTTTGTTTTTGTTCGTTCCTAAAATTAATATATGTCGTATTTAAGTCGGTTATTCTTCAAAATCAGAAAACCCTCATGTTGTCCATTTTTTTTTTCTTCTAAAAGTTCGAAAAAAATTTCAAAAACACTTTAAGCAGTCTTCCATAGATAAGTTGCCAGGACTAGTCGAAAAATGGAAATATTGGTCAACTATTTGCACATAAAAAAACGTTAACAGTTTAAAATAAGATTTTACTTGAACATAAACATAAAGAATGGTTTAAGGTAATTTCTTTTGTTTTTGTTCTTTCCTAAAATAAATATATGTATGCCCAAGTCGTTTATTCTTCAAAATCACAAAACCTTCTTGTTGTATATTTTTTTCCTCCTAAAAGTTAGCAAAAAATTTCCAAAAAAAAGTTTAAGTAGTCTTTCATTGATAAGTTAACAGGATTAGTCGAAAAATGGAAATGTTGGTCAACTATTTGCACATAAAAAAAGCGTTAACACATTTAAATAAAAAAAACTTGAACAAAAACAAAAACATAGAAAATACTTAATATTAATTTGTTTGGTTTTTATTCTCTTCTAAAAATTAATATATGCCTAAGTCATTTATTCTTCAAAAGCACAATTTTTTCTTCTAAATTTTACCAAAAAAATTTTCAAATAAACTTTAACTAAAATAGTTGAAGCTGCATTTGTTACTTGACAGCTGAGCTGTTGGCTTTTAACTACCACAGCAACAAAGTGCAACCTTTCAGCTTCCTGTTATTTGACTTTAACTGAATTCTATTTTATCCTTTAGTTTTTGTATTTTTTTCCCCCTTTTTTTTATCCTTGACATATACACGTACAGTTAGTACAGTTCTCTAACTGCAACTGCCACTTTCGCTGACACTGACATTTAAAAGCATTGACTGCCGCAACAGCTAACGACTGTCAATAAGGCTTTCTATATATATTTATATAGATAGAAGTCTCTGCTACAATCCTGGTTGCTTCATTGAAATAGTTGGCAACGCGACAACAAAAACATGAACCTATAACAAGCAACTGGCAACAATCTTACACATGATTGGCTTTTTTTTTTTGCCTTTTAGAAGGAGTTGGCTGGGCGTTCTGGAACGTGTAAGCTCCAACAACATGATTATTTCTTGTTTATTGTTATTTTACGCTACTTTGCGCGACTACCAAAGACAGAGATAGAAAGAGAGAGAGAGAGAGAGAGAGGGGGAGAGTGAGTAAAATCTGCAGACAGCCAAAAAAAAACTAAGTTTTAAAGTTTTGAACAGTTTGAATGGACCCTCAAGTATTGAGAATTCTTGTCTTATCAGTTTTGATTTTTTTTCTGTTTTTTGGGAAAAACTTGCCACTCAACTTGTGTGGCATTTTAAAGGTATTTTAATGTTGCATGTTACTGTTACTGTTGAGGGCTACTGTTGCTTGCTTTATCGCCTTATCGCATTGCCCAGACACATTTAATTTCTCAAACATCATAAATCGATTAACATTTAGAAATTCCAGACGACGCAGCATCATTAACAAGCCGCAAACTTTCCGACAGCCATTAGAGACCCTTTTCAAAAAATTTGTTTCTCATTTTAATGTGCTATCTTTTAGAGGGTATTATAGTTTTGTCAGCAAATGTGTAACACATTGAAAGAGATATATTTGTGTGCCTAAACTGTGTGTGTTTCTGGTTTATAATATAAAAAATTTATAATTAAAAACTATATATTTAAAATGTGGCATATAGTGGTAAATAGACTTGTTTGTTCCTATACAAACTATTCGGTATTGAAAGTAGATATAGTTCTACAAAAGATGTTTATATTGAAATTGAATTAAATTTCAAACAAAATTTTGGATTTAACAGGTTAAAATATTTACAAAATAGTTCGAAAAAATACTTTAAATAAATAAAATAATTAAATTATTCTTCAATTAAGAAGCTTGTAAGTTTTTCTATGTTTTTATTAGATAATTTATTTACTAAAAATCAGATTAATATAAGGTACATTAATATGTATGTAAGTTATAATAAAAATATATATAAAATGAGGGAGAAAAAAATGAAATAAATAAATTAAAAAAATTCAATAATTCCGCTATTAACAAGCTTGTAAGTTTTTTAATGTTTTTATTATATACAATACCTAATATTTATTAAAAATCAGATTATTATAAAGAACATTAAATTGTGTATTAATAATAATAAAAATATAATTAAAATGAGGTAAAAAAATATGCATAAATAAATAAAAAAAAATTCAATTATTCCTCTATTAACAAGCTTATAAATTTTCTGTGTATTTTGGAAAATTTATTTATTAAAAATCTGTTTATAATAAGGTACATTTAATGATTGAATAGTCTATTAAAAAAATATATTGCTAAATTAAAACCTATATATTTTTTTAGATATTTTATTCTTCTTTGTATAAATCTACGAAATTTGATAAAAATTAACAAGATTTTTATATTTTTGTATAAGAAACCCATTCCCTATGTACGACTTATTCAGTGAAGACTTTTCCTTTTGAAAAGGGTATTATATATTCGACAAACCAAAGTTGTTCTCTCTAAATTTTTATATCTTTTTTTTATTTTTGCTACTTTGATTTTGATGTTGGGCTTCTAGTCACTGACTGAGCCTGAGGCGCTAATTTGACTTTTTGTAACTGAACCAATTCCCTCACACCCTGCCGGTCCGTTTAACTGTCCGTCTGACAGTTGGAGAAACTGAGAAACTGAAACGGGGTTTCCAAAACAGACTGCATCCGACAGCAGCTTTGACGGGTGTTGGTGGGGTAAAACTTTCCACCCGAAAAACCAGAAAACATTTCAATGTCTGGCCTGTCATATTTGACATTTTGCGCTAATGCATTTGAATATGCTCAATGTTTGTGTAACTGGGTTAACATTGATACCATATAGCTACAGATCAGCCAGTTTTGTTTGGCAATCAGTCAGTTAGTCAATCCTTCAGTTTTGGCTTTTATGCGCCTCAAGTGATTTGCGTTTGTAATAAATAGTTAAAGTTTCTTCTTGGCACAAAAGGCGTTGCGTTTGCGGCTGATTTGGTTTCAGGCTGAATGTCCCCTACCCCTCTTTAACCTCATCTTTCTCCAGAGTCAGCCTGTCAGTTGCAACAGTTAAGAAGTGTCTTACCCTTGCCCCTGTCGCCCTCTTTCACTTCTCACTTGTTTTGTGGCAATAGCATTTGCCTGAAGCTGTTGCTGTTGTGGCAACATTAATCTGCGCATCATTAAGTCGACTTGAAGTGCACGTCTAAGATTGTCTATGGCTTTTGGGATTGAGATTGGGTTTGGGATTGGGATTGGGACTGGAAGTCGGATTGGGATTGTTTACCACAGCCATTTGATAGCTGCGTGTGAGGATCGAAGTGTGGGTTTTAACTTGGCATATAGTATGCGTTTGAGCCGCAAAATGTGAGAGTTGGCAGCTGAGAAATGTGTAAAAGTGGGCTGAGAAATGTTGAAGAATATGCACAGCTTCAAAGTAGATAGATAATCATAGGGAATCTTTAAATAAGAAGAATTTGTTAACTGGTCAACAAAAAAGAGATAACTTTAATATTTGAGATATTTAAATATCTATTTTATAATTTAATTTTATAAGAATTATTAAAAAAAATTTTTGATTAAATGTCAATTGATTTTTTAGAATATAAGTCATACTAGTGATTAATTTATTTTAAGTAGAACATTCAATTTGACATCAACTGCTGTTTTACTTAATTTTTTTTTAATTAAGTTATATTTTTCTAATTTTTACCTAAAGAGTTCTAATTGTCTAATTTTTATGTGTTTATTTATTTATTTATTTTTGTATTTATCTATTTTTATTTTATAAGGTACAGAGTATTCAAAATTAAATTGAATATACAAAACTGTGTCTAAAAAATATTAAAAAATCTTTGTTATAATTAAATTTTATATCTTTTATTAAAAAATTAGAAAATTGTGAAGGTCAACTGATTTTTTATAATATAAGTTACGGTCCCTGATTTATTTTAAATATATCATTCGATATGATATTAAAATCTGTTTAATTTATTTTTTTTTAATAAAGTTATATTTTTATATTTTACTGAGACTCTAAATTGTCTTATTTTTAGCTGAGTATTTATTTATTATATTTAATTTATCTATTTTCATTTTGTGAGATACTGGATATTCCAAAAAAATAATTTTTGAAGCCAAAACTGTCTCTAAAAAATATTAGAAAATCTATTTTATAATTTAATCTCATAGCTATTAAAAATAAAATTAGAAAATTATGAAAGTCAATTGATTTTTTATAATATAAGTTACGGTCCCTGATTTATTTAAGACAGATCATTCGATTTTCGATCAATATCTGTTAATTTAAATTTATTTTTGATAATTTATGTTTTTGTATGTTTACTTAACTAGGAAGTCCAAATTGTTTAATTAATATCTGTTTTTTTTTTATTTTTTTTTTGTAGCTATTTTCATTCTATAAAGTACAGGGTAAATTTAAAATTCTAAGTAAACTTCAATTCAATCAAAAGAATTTTTTTCACATTATTGAAAGCCATTATATTCAATCGATTCTATTGATGGCATAAATTGATTGTACCTTAATTCTAAGTCAATTTCATATACAAAAGCGCCATTTACAATTTTTTTCCACGTTGTAAATATTTTTCCTTTCCACATACTTCAGTTCTCAATTGAAATCAACTCAAACTTAAATTGACTGCACACATCAAAACATATCACACCTGGCAACGCCCACAACTTAAAAACCAACGTCAATTTGTTGCGATAAAATTTATGTAGATTTCATATTCAAAGGCGTAATAATAATTTATGCAAATCACTTGAAAACTATTCAAACTCACTTTTCTATATATCACTTATACAAATCGTGCGATTTATGATACACCTGCTGTTCCGGGTGGGAATATTTTGAACATACCTGTAAAGATAAGATGGGGGGAAAAATAAAACCAATTAATTTTGAAATATGTGTGCGTAATATTGGATTTTTAATGTATAAAAAAAAAACTCAAAGCTAATTTTCATAATTTCAATGCATAGTTTATGGTTTTTAATGAGCGCAGCGAGGTATTTTGATCAAAGTGACCAAAGTGCAACGCCCACAACAGGGCGTATGAGTGATGTGTGTTTGAGTTGCATTTTAAATTTTTAAAGCGCAGCGTGAAATTGTTAAACAAACCAAAAGATACATTAGAGCGATAGATACGTGGACCACCAGCTGTGCAATACCAACAACAACCACAACAACTTGGACACATATAAATTTTTGCTGTACCATGTTCCAAACTCATTTGCATGACAAAGCTGGCCAAAAAGCCAGGCACATTGTGGGCGTGTTAATTATCCACTAATGTTGCCTGTTTAAAGCACAGCCTGAACTCTGACATATGTGCACTCTGATGTATCTACAAGTATACACAAGTATCTCAGACATTAGAGAGACCAAAATGACATGAATAGACGCGCCCATTTGGCCTCCATTTGGTGACTGTAACTGCGACTCTGTCACTTTACGGTACTGTTCAGTATACCCGTGACTTTGCCGTCCAATATTAATGATCTTAGGCATTATATTTTTTTTTTGAAGGGGCGCAGCTTAAGGCGAGTGTACTGTGCCTAATTGATTTTCTGTGGCCCTTAATCTTTTTTTTTTTTTTTTTCTATATTTCGACTTTAGGCCAGCTGCCAAACAGTTGCGGGAGGTCGGCTCGTCAGTTAATGTGCCACATTTGAAGTTGCACAAGACTTTGAAGCATTTTGTGTGGCATTATGGCATTGTCATTAGCGCCAACATATTGGGGCACATTTTGTAATTATATATATGTAATTTGTGGCATAATTATATACAAGAGGGCAAGTTTAGCAAGCTTTAGCTTTTAATTTTCTATGCCAAAAATGAAAGTAAAATGTGTGTGTGCGTGTGTGTAAATGACAGCTGTTAATGCTGAGGGTTGCTGAATAGAGATGAAGTTATATTTGAAGTGAGGTGTTATATATAACGGAATTAAGATCTATATTTTAGCGAAATGAGAGTGGAAGAATCAGAAAACATTTGTGCTCTTTTTAGACTCAACAGTCTTATTCAGACTTTAAGATAAAAAGAAAAAAAAAAAAGCTAAGTTGAGAACAAGAAAAATTAAAAAAGAAGTGCTTTATACTAGTGATAGAAATATAATATATTTTTTTCAATTATCTCTTTTTTAAATATTAAATTAATTTATTTAAATATTGTTAGTTTTTCTGCAAATGGCATTAAAAATCTCTGCTCATTTTTTATATCAAAGTCTTGGAGTCTGGAAATGTATATAGATTTTACTATTTATTTTCACTTTACAAATTTTATATTTCTACAACATTTTTGTTAAATTTCCTATAAAATTTTTGCAATTTATAAGTAAGATTTAAATTAAATTTAAATATCAATAACAAGCTCTCAAGTTAACTATGTTTGAACTAAGTTTCAAAGCTGAATATATTTGTTTAGTTGCCCTTAAAAATTGTTAACTTTTTACATAGTTTCTATATATTCTATATACTCTCATTCTCCAAACTCAACTTCAATTTAAACAATACAATAATTTAAAATTTAATTCAAGCATTTTATCCTCTGTTTATTTGGCTTGCAGTTCTCCTAACACATGAACGTGTCCAAATAAAAAGACATTTAAGTGAAGCATAAAAGCTTTATCCACAATTTCAAGTTAAACTAAACTACCCAAAAAAATGGTTAAAAACTGCTTCATTGGCGTTGGCTAAATCGCTTTGTCAAGCTCTCTCTTCCACCCCTCAACTAGCCAAGTCAAGTGCTTAGAGCCCAGTTTATGAGCTGCTTTTAAGTTTTATAACTTAAATAAGCATTTAGCCTGTTGGCATTGACCAGCATGTGGTATACGCTATTCCAGCTAGCTTGCTTGGGTGTTCCTGATAATGGATAATGACCAGGGCTATTCACATTCACAGATAATCACAAATGGCTTCAGTTTCAGCTTCAGCTTCAGCTCGTTGAGTTGACTTTTCTCATTATGCGTTGATAGGTTTTTCTTTCGCTTTTTCCTAGCTATATTTGGCCCCCAGGCAAAAACTCGTACATTTTCACAGACTATTCTTAGCTGGACTTGCACGCTGATGACAACAAATTATCACAATTTTCCTGTGTATTCTCTGTGTACCTTGATTTTAGTTCACATTCTCTTTTTTTTTTTTTTTTTGATTAAATGTTGATTTAACTTTTGAGGGAATGAGCTGAACGACACGTTCTAATTTAACTTATCTTAATCTAGCTTTAATCTGCTTGTTATTTGCTTTTTAATGCGCTTTTCTTTTGCAATTTTTCAACTGATTAATTTTAGTTATGATATACATTTAATTAAATTAGATTTTGTGCTGGGGTTTAGGTAAAGTTGGATTTAGATTTGTTGGTAAAAAGGTTTTGGGACGGACAATTTAGATGCAAGGGATTTATGTTATTAATTCAAGAATAATCACTTTTTTTTAATGTTTTAATTACAAAAAAAAATTAATAAATAAATAACAAAATTATTGTTCAATTCAGACAATTTATGATAGATTTTTTTTACTTTTACAGCAAATGAAAAGTGATTTAATATCAGACGCAATAATTATGCAAACTGTCTAATATTTACAAGCAATATTTTCTGAATATTTTACATAAAATAATTGTTTATTTTTTAGGTCAAAAATGTTGTATTAATTAATTTAAATATTATTTTATTTTATTGTTGTACTTTAATGTCATTTAAACTGAGTTATTTATACAAATGTTTTGCTGTCTCAAGTTGCACAATTTGAATAAACTTTAAGAAAATTCCCCAACTAAATTCAAGTTCTCTAAACATTTATCGTGGCAGTCAACTCTTTGACCCAAAACCTGAACCCATTGGTCATTCCAAATGTGGCACTTCCAAGTGGCCGGCAACCAATTGTGGCAGCAGCAACAAATAATAACAACAACTTGCAACAACAACAACAACAAAATACAGTAAAAAAAAAACCAATTGCATTGCAGTTTGATACGCGGCCAGAAAGGTTCAACGCACAGCTGCGTCCAAGAGTCTAAGAGCAGTAAAAACAAAGGAAACACATTAGAAGACTCTAGACCAGGTCCAAAGCCAATGCCCATACAGAAGCCGTTGGCCAACTGCAGCCAACTGTGTGCTTGGCCCGGCAAAAAAGCCGTCAGCGGGTTCATGGCCAAGTTGAAGGAAAAACAATTTTGCACGCGGATGCCGACGAAAATTGCAGGCACGCAGGAAACCAACTCGAAAAATCTATTATTGAAATCTATAAAAGAGCACTGTGAGACGTAGAGCGCGGGGAGGTAACTATTTTTTTTTTTTTTTTTTTGTACAGGTTTGCTTAAGAGCTTTATATACATTTTTAATATGGCAATAGGGATGGTGCACGGGGCAGCGCAAGGCGTTGCTGCAACTGGCTAACTAACTGGTCAAAAAGGGTCGAGTTTGGGGTCGGTGCAGATTGCACGATAACAGCCAAAAAAACTACTACAACAAAAACAACGATTGCCAGCTATTAAAGTAGCAAATGATGTTTATACTCTATTTCTAAAAAAATAAAATAAGGGTATATTTGACATTAATTCCTTAAATAAAATAAGGGTATATTTTACATTAATTCTTGTTGAAATTATTGAAGTAAGAGCAATTAAATGCGGAGTGCGTTTTTTTTTTATTTTTATGATATTGAACTAAATAAAAAATATTTACATTATTTTTTTTAGCGCAAATTAGAAAAAAACTTTAATTTTTCGAACCCTTATAGCCAAATGTTGCTTATTTAATATGTGTACTAAAAATAATTATAATTATAACTAGTCTGCTCAAAAGAACATTTTTGGCTCATCAAATTTCACACCAATAAATAGAGCACAAGAACAGAGTATACCACAATCGAAAACTGTGAGACTTCCAATGTTTTTACTTATTTTTTGAGGTAGGTGCTTGAGTTTGCATTAGGCTAGTAGGGAGTTTCTATTGCTAACAAGAGCCAGCACGCACGTAGAAAATAGATTAAAATGGGAGTTCCCAGTTCGAAAAATAAAAAAAAAGGGAAAAAACAAAAACCAAAAACCCCAAGCAAAGCAAATCTTTTAGCTTGGAAAATAATTTCAAATCTGATAAGGCGGCGAAATGCATTGAAGCGGCGAAAAAAGCAAATGTAGAAACACAGAAAAACAGACAGTTAGAAGAACTTCAATTGCAATTCCCAGTCAAAGACCAAGTCCAAGTCCAAATCCTGGACGACAGGCATCCATCGAGGCTGAAGCTTGCAGCTTGTTTCTTATTTTTTATTTATTTATTTTTATTTTTTTCGGCCAACAGTCTAATGCAGTCGTCGCAAAAGGAAATTGATGATGTGGATGAATGAACATTGCGCAAAGTGATTAAGATTACGTTAGAATGATAACGGAACACAAGTGAAGCAAGCAGAGTATACAATAAATCGAAGCAAGTATAAAATGCAATGAAATTGCATTAAAAAAAATTCAGTATGGGTTATATGAGAGCGCAGTAAAGAAGTGAAACTAAACATGGTCGAGTAAGCATCAAGCAAAGAAAAATGCTAAGTAAAAATTGTATGCACTTCAAAAAAAAAAAAATAGAAAAAATAAAAGTAGATTTCAATTGAAATAATTTCAAGTTAAAATGTGATTTTTGGAGTTTTAAAGATAGTTAAATAAATAAATGTGTTTTCCTGATTAAATTATCAATTTTTGATTTATATAAAAAAGTTTTTAAAGTTGTTAAAATGTTATTAAATATATTGTCAAATAAAAATAAAAATAGAAATAAAAGATTTCAATAGAAATAATTTCAAGTGAAAAAGGAATTTTTGGAGTTTTGAAGATGGATAAAAACCTAAATGTGTTTTCTTGATTAAATCATCAATTATTGATTTATATAAAAATACCTTTTAAGTTGTTAAAATGTTATTAAATTTATTTTCCAAAAAAAAAAAAGAAATAGAAGAAATAAAAGCAGATTTCAATTGAAATAATTTTAAGAGAAAAAAGGAATTTTTGGAGTTTTGAAGATAGTTAAATAACTAAATGTGTTTTCTTGATTAAATCATCAATTTTTGATTTATATAAAAACACCTTTTAAGTTGTTAAAATGTTATTAAATATATTGTCAAAAAATACATATATTTATAAGTATGTAAAATCCAATAATGAAATTATTAAAAAATTGTTGACAATGCTTTATTTTTTAATTAATTTTAAATTAAATCTTTCTTTGTTTTTTCTTCATTATATGAGTTTTTATATCATGATAATATGCCTATTATGTCTCTAAATTACTTAAAAATTTGGTCAACTTATGTACAACTTTTACTAGATAATTAACCCAAGTTTATGCGTACATTAATGTGTTATAATAAAAAATGATACTTTTGCAATTATCAAAGATATAGTATTCAAGATAAAATGCAAGCAAAAACCTTCAAATGAACCCATGGCAATAAATCATCAATCAAATATTGTGTAATATATCCAACTGAATGATATCACATAATGAAAAATTCAACAGTAAGTTAATCTTAATCCATGCATTAGTTATGAATATGTTGATGTATTATTGTTAATGTGTAACCTCTTCAAGTCATATTATTTTACAAGGCCTTTATTTTTTCCCCCCACTCAATGGCCCACACATTTCAATGAAGACAAGTCCATAAAGTTTATACCAAACAATGCAGCATTAAATGCCCGCACAAATAAATATCACAGCATCTTTTCAACTTTTTAGCTTAAGCGATTTCCCATGAAAAATCATTTGGCGCATAAATGCATACAAAAAAAAAAAAGAAAAATAAAGAGAATCTCAAAGCGTTTAAATCAGCACTGCAAATGCGATTCAACCCTCAGTTTTTTAGCTGCAGATGCAGCTTCAGTATTTTGAGATTCAGCTTCATCTTCAGCCTCATCTTTAGCTTCAGCTTCAGCTTTAGCCACACACACGCAACATTAAATTTCCAACACTTGAAGTGTGGATTTCAAGAAAGCCAATCAAAGAGGCAACCCAGCAGCATCTTTTCCATTATATATGCATGCATCGAACAAAGGATGTCCCAAGATCCAACAAGAGAGTCTGGGACTTGGAGAGGAGCAGATACAAACATACATATATACACACATCAATAGCTGCTATCATTTCTGCATAAAACGAGTGAGTGAATGAATGAATGACTGACTGACTGACAGGCAGAACTTTGAGGTTGAGGTTTTAACACCCTGTATTCATTTAAAGTGTTTAAAAGGGTATAATAAAATTGTGTGAATATATGTAGGAGGCAGAAAATGATAATATCTTTGATATTATTAAAGTTTCTAATGAATAATAATTATATAAACCAGAGATATACCTAATTAAGTATATATATTCTTCTAAAAAGAACGCAGAAAATAAACATTTTTTTTTTTAATTTTGTATAAATCTCTGGGCCCTTAGCTAAGTTTTGATTAACTCGTATTTTAATCAAATTTTTATCAAATTTTTATTTTTTTACAGAATAATATTTCTGTCGAAACAATCAGGATCTCAACAAATTAATTAATTAAATAAGAATTTCTCTCAAATTTAAGAGCACAATAATACTAATTTCGATATGAGATTTAAATTTGTTCACATATTTTTAAAAATATGAGAAAAAATAAATTATTATAAAATAAATAAAAATTAATAAATATAATATTAAAAAAATAGAATAATAATTTTTTAACGACTTAAAAATACCTCACGTATTTGGCTGCTGTATACACCTTTGTCTACAAGTGACTACGATAGTGTATAAGCTCATTTAATACAGGGTATTTGTTAGTCACTCACCCTCAACTTGCAACATTCTTACTTGTTGTCTGTGCACATTTTATGGACTTTTAGTTAAACGTAAATTCAATGCATCTATACGTACACATATATTTAACACTTGACTGCACCGGGCTGACACCTAACAAGATGTACCCAATCCTCTCCAGCTTCTGCCCAGAAGCCATTGTATATGTTATGTGTTGCATTTGCCGGCCAAAACAACAACTGACAGGCAATCAACACAAATCGATCAAATCGAACCTCTGTCGAGGGTGAGAGCCAGGGCCAATTTAGGAACACAGTCAGGTCAGAGTCAACTCCTCCTTCTCTTCGCCTCCTCCCTCAGCTGTCGCCATCGAGTGACAAACATGCCGCGCTGCCATGCATCGAGAGCATCAAACAACAGACAACAGACATCAAGGCAAATGGACATTGGACATTGAATATGGGACACGGGGGACACATGGGGACATGGGCACTTGATACATGGGACATTGAGCTTGCAAATCAAATAAATCAGCGTAAATTGCATGTGAAATTAATGCAAAAGCCCAGGAGTTGCCCACAAGATGCGTTTTTAAAATGTTGTCGCGCTTTGTGCTCTTTTTGTGTTTAATGAACAGCATCTGAGTTTTGCGTTTCTTTTTTAACAAGTCTGCCCTGTCCAAAAAACGATTTTTTAAGTGCAACCAAATTTATACTATGCTCTTTAAAGGTATTGTTAATATGTGACTAGATTTGTTAATATATACGATGAATTATACATCAGCAAAAGGTTTGAAGGGGTTTCTTTGCCAGTTTTTTGCAACTATTGGCAATTGGCTATTAGTTTTTTAATTCATATTATAATTACATAAAAGTCACATATATTTGCAATTAATATAAATATTTAAATATATAAAAAGGCCTAAGTTGCATTTGTTTTTTATTAAATATAAAATGCGACGTGAATATTCACATTTTCTTCTTGAAGTTTTGTTCCTAGATAAATTGCAGCCTCATTATTAATTTAATAGTATTGTCATGCTTAAAATTCAAGGATGCTCCTATACACATAAAATTACAAATATATTAGTTAAAAAAAATATTAATAAATATATTAAATGCAATTGAAAATTTTTTATGCCTTGCGAAAGTCTTACAAGTTTTATTTTTATGTTGAGCTTAATTATGTATAACAAAATTAGGTAAATATATAATAATAATGCAATTTAATTCCTAACAAAAATATTGATGAAGATAAACTAATTGTTTTTTAAATCAATCTTGAATTTTTGAGTGTAACTAATATGACTAAAATGCCTTTCAAAAAGTATAAAACATTTTGCTTTCAGACTTGTGAACAAACAACTAGAATATTATAAATTAAACTCGAATTATAATTATTTATATAATTGCCCATTTCTATACATCATCTTTCACTTTTTTTTGCTAATAAAAACCTTATTAAATACACTTTTCAAAGCGTATACACTATTCATTCTCATTTTTAATGCCACTTTCTTTCTGCTCTGCATCAATTTTTTAATTAATTTTTTGCTGCAACACAAAAGAAAAAAGAAAGAAGTATAAAGAATATATATATTAATTTATTGCATGCTGCACTTTTTTTTTTGTTAATTTTCGGTTGATTGTTGCGTGCAACATGTTGCAAGCTGTCTGTCTGGCTGTTGCTTAATTTATTGTTGCTCTCGCAAAAATGCTAATAAACATGTTTATTATGCGGCAACCGCAGCAAAAGAACTCAACCAACCAACCAACCAACATCAAGTGGAAATTCCTTTTGCAGCAAACAGAAAAATCCATAATTTTATATAAATTTTTTTGCGCCTTTTGTGTCCTTTTGAAAGCAAAAAAAACTAAATAAAAATGAAAAAAATGAAAAGAATAAATAAATTCCCGTATTGTCGTATTTAAACGGGCTACGTATATTTCATTGGAATTTTGATGAAATTTATATGCGTACGTGCTCAAAATTATCCAGCCAGATCAATCCTTTTGGGCGTCTACTCATTCTACTTGGATTGTCTGCCCCCCCTCAGTTCACTGTCTTACTCCTCCCGTTGGTCCTTACGTGCGTTACAAATGCGCTGCTTAAATTAGACTTTAAATTGGCTAAAAATGCGGCGTAGCGAAAATGTTCAAGCAACCAAACGACCCGAACCCAGAGAGACGCTTTTGACCATCTTTGGGATAACATCTGAGAGCCATGGCCGGAACCATATTGCCAAGTCCATTGCCAGGCTAACAGACGCCTTTGTGGATCGATCGTTGAATGGCTCATTGACTTTTGGTATGCGCCAAGTTTTTTTTTAGTTTTATATATTTTTCTTTGCTCACGTAGCTAGTTTGCTGGCTCGTTTCGTTATTTCAGAGACTATCCATAGCATTTAGCGTTGAGTTACAGCTAGAAACTGATTTATGTGGTTATACGATTGTTTGTTGGCCCAATCATACTCGTAAAAGGACTGCGAAGGCAGCCGGAAAATTTGTAAATAGTTTTGGGCATTAAGATAATGAATGAGCAGAGGAAAAAACAAAAAAAAAAATAAAAAGTGAAAGAAAGATGGGAGTTCATCATTTGGCATTAATAGCATGTTAATGTAAGAGTATACAATTGAAATTTTAATATTTTAGCTGTTAAACTATTGTATTGTTATTGGAATCGCCATTTCCATATTGCCAAGACTTTTTAATGTAGTTAAAGAATCGTTTAATGAATCAGAAAAGACATTCAATAATGCAAAAAAACCAAATTATTGTTTAAGATATTTTTAAAAATATAATAATAGGTTTCTGTGGTGATAAGAACAGACTAAATCAGTGGAGGTAATTAAGATTTTATTAGGCAGATAATAGTATATAAATTTAAGAAGATTTTTCTTCTTTTTCCCAGTTATTATCTTAATTTATAGTTATCTAAAATTTAATCTACAAGTCCCTTTTTTAATGTATTTATTTAAAAGAAACATTTTAAAAATTATCTTCAGTCTAATAAATACTGATAAATACCGATAAGTACGATAGAAATTCAAAATTTTGATTTACCATTATTTAAATACTAATTTCGATCTTTAAATAAAATTATTAAAAAAATCTCTACATTTATTTTTAAATTTAAAACCATATAAGTAAATAATTAAGTAAAAAATCTATAATAAATTTAGTGTATTTATTTGAAAGGAACATTTTAAAAATTATCCTCAGTCTGATAAATACTAATAAATACGATAGTATTTCAAAATTTGGATTTACTTTTATTTAAATACTAATTTCGAGCTTTAAATAAATTTATAGAAAAATCGCTACCTTTATTTTTAAGTTAAAATCAAATAAGTAAATAATTAAGTAACAAATCTATAATAAATTTATTGTATTTATTTAAAAGAAACATTTTAAAAATTATCTTCAGTCTAATAAATACTGATAAATACGACAGTATTTCAAAATTTGAATTTACCATTATTTAAATACTAATTTCGATCTTTAAATAAAATGATTAAAAAAATCTCTACCTTTTTTTTTAAATTAAAACCATATAAGTAAATAATTAAGTAAAAAATCCATAATAAATTTATTGTATTTATTTAAAAAAAACATTTTAAAAATTATCCTCAGTCTGATAAATACTAATAAATACGATAGTATTTCAAAATTTGGATTTACTATTATTTAAATACCAATTTCGAGCTTTAAATAAATTTATAGAAAAATCGCTACATTTATTTTTAAGTTAAAATCATAAAAGTAAAGAATTAAGTAAAAAATCTTTAAAAAATAATTATAATTATAATTATCGAAAGTAGCAAAAACAATCGACAGCTTAAAAACGCATCATCGATACTATATCGAAAACATATTAGATACATATGATTCCTTATATAACATATTTAAATTCAAACTAAACTTTATATATTTTTTAGCTTTAAGTTTTAAATGCGCACAGCTTTTTAAAGCGTAGACAAATATATATATAAATAAATATGGAAAACGGCAGTAAAAGTTAAACATTTTGCACATTTCCTCCGCCGAGGTAGTACGTATACCCCATTCTTTTTCTCTAACCCCACTCCCCTCTTCCCACTCAGTCTGTCAGCGACATGCTGTACTTGCCGACGCCTCTGCCCCATGTGCGCCCCCTTTTTGTTGCGTTGCATGCTTTATGTGTCTCACATATTTTAATTTATGACTAGAAATTTATTTAAATTAGGAACTCATTAGTTGGCAACGCCGCCGTCTGTGCACCCTCAGCAATGAGACAGGCTGGCAGCTCTATTTTTCTGTCTCCTAACATTCTCTGCCCCGCCTCCATTTTGGGGGCAACATCTACCTTTGTCACTGCCACAAGGCCTGTGCTTGCCACGCAGCCTTGTTCTGTTTATTTTTGTTTTTTTTTTGTTTTTTTGTTGCAGCCTAGCGCCAGTTTATTACATTGTAAAGTAGCCAAATTGAGTAAGTGGCTGCAATTGAGTCTTGTGGCAGCATAAATAATATATATATAGAGAGATAGGTAGTATAATATAAGGACTAAGCAACATTTTGTAAGGCATTCTTGAGTGCCACACGTGCCACAAGTATTTGCGGTGCACTCAACGGAAAAACCGGTGGCAAACCCAATCAAACATGTCATAAATAAAATTACGGCAGCTCAATTTAAAAATTCAAGTTGCAACCTAAACAAACACTACATAAAAGCCAAAAAAATAAAAAAGGGCAGGAGAAAACCCGAAAGCCAAAAAAGGGAATAAACAGGAAGAAAATCTATATAAAGAGTGACGAAGTTTGAATGCTCTTGTGAACTATAAAGTGCAATATAGTTTTCTATTAATTTTTTGCTAATTAAAGTATGTATATTAAAAAAAATAATCCATATTTTATACAACTAAATAATTGTTAAATTGTCTTTTATTTTCGCTATAAAATTCAGCTGTCAAAAATTTCTAAAATTAGGTAAAATTTAATAGAAAATAATAAAATATGAAATTAGTTCCTTAGTTCGAAAATTGTAATATTTTATTGAAAAACTCAAATTTATAGGAAAGAAAAAAATTTGTTTTGATTAAATTTAATTATGTTTAAAAAAATAAAGCATTTAGATAGTTTTAAATACAAATAAATTATTAAAATAATTATAAACACAATAAAATTTTTCTATTTATCATTTTGAACAGAATTTAATTATTTTTATTTTATATTATTATTTTTTTTATTTTATTCTCTTTCTTTGTAATTCCATGAATTTTTTTTACACATTCTATAACCAAATTAAAAAATACCCTGCCTAAGTGTATATAATGAAATTGAAAAGGAAAAGTTGCATGATAAATTAGCAGTCGGCGGGCAATGTTAAAGTGCGCCAAATACTAATTTTCAATTCAAATGCAAACAAAATAATGGAAAACAAGTGAGGCCAGGACTAGGCCCAAAAAACAAGAGACCTCAGCAAACAAACAAGCAAACAAAATAAAAAATATAAAAACAAGAAAAACAACATGCAGCCAAAGGAAAAGTTTTACAAACCGCAAAATTGTAGCGGTTACAAGGAAAATTTCGAGCACCCACAAAAACCACAAAAAAAAGGAAATATATAAATGGTTGGGTCCTGTCAAGGATACTTGCAGCCTGTTTGCCTGTTTGACTTGAGTGTTTGCGATGCCCATAAAAAATTAAGCGCCATTTCAATTGTCGTCCAACTTCTCGTCTACATTTTAGTTGTTGTTGTTGTTATATCGAAATTTAACATGAGCACGAGTATTTGTTGGGCTTAGTTTTTCATGTTTTTTTTTGTTTTTTTTTCCCCATTTTACTGGCTTGAAAGGAGTTGGACAAATGAAGCAATTTGTAGGCCAGTTGAATTAAGGGTGGACCCTCCACCCAAAAAAAAAAAGTCAGCTAATGTTGATGAGGATTTGAAGGAAGTTGGGCATAGGCAATGTACAATTATGGAATGGCTAAGGGTACAAAAATAATTATTCTACTTGAAATTCCTTAGATTCTTGAATTTTTGAAATTATGGTTAGCTATAAGGCTAGGACTTGAAATAAATAGTTTTTATCGATTTAATCGTTATATAACATGCGTATTTATATATTTTTAGTAGTACAACAAAAGAGCAGTTTATAAGGAATTATAGAAAGTTTTAAATGTGTAATTTTGATGTAAGATTTATATAGGCAATCAATAAAATTAGTGCTGTGAAAAGAGAAATAGTTCTTAATTAAAACTTCTAAAATATCCATCTACAATTTAGTATATCTATAATACAATATATCTATCGAAAGTCTGCCTAAATACTTGATTGAACAAATGATTTATAAAAAGCTCATATTTATTTATTACCTGTTTATTCAATTTTATTATAAAGCAGACAACATATTATTTTATCATTTTAGCTATATTCATATTTTGCCAACATATTGTTAATGTGGGCGTGTCGCTACGCCCACTTTTTGGCTTTTCAAATGCGCCGTCGTTCTCAAGAATTTAAATATGCGCGACATCTTTTCAAATTGTTTAGCTATTTTCGTTGCGATTCTGGCAACATTTCTAAGGATTTTCTTTGCCCCCAAAGTCAGCGATGTTTTCTCCGGTCACGTGCTGCACGCAATTTGTTGCGGCGGCGTCTCTAAGTGCCCCCCCTCTCTCACCACACACTTCACACCACCTCTTGAAGGAGACATTTGTAGGCGCGGCAAGCGAAAGTATTGCCAGGCAAAAAAAAATCTTGTGGCATACTTATTAAGCCTCATTTATTGTAATATATGGTAATAATAATTTTATTAGATAAATTACCTGCAGGCTGTGTCGGTGAATTTGCCAAATGTTGTTGTGGCAACAGCTGCTGTGTGTGTGTGTGTGTGAGTGTGTGTGCTTTGATGTGGGGCAAGAGACAGAATAAATTGTATAGGACAAGTACGCATGGCATTAGCACGTGTGCTATTAAAGACAGCATATCTATACTTTAAGTTGTAAGAGATTTGTATTATATATATCCAATTTAAGATTTTATCAGACTTGGCTAACAATGTGGGAAAGAGTTTATGGGTTTTTTTTTAATGAACAGCTTGATACGCAAAGGTATTCTGCCCTTCCATATAAGACGTTCAATAAAATTCAGGCGAAATATATTTTAATTTGACATTTACATAAAAAAAAAACATTTTTTTGGAATTATTGATAAATTTAATACCATGCATTTTTAATTTTAATTAATTATAAATATCAAAAAATTTTTAAATAACTTGACTTTTATATTAAAAAAATTTTTTTTTAAATGTCTAACAATTTTTGAAATCTTCAGACCATGCAGTTTGAATTAATTTTGAAAGAATTATAAATATAAAATATTAAACAAAACAAAAATTATTTTTTATTAATAGTTTATTTTTCTGTTAAAATTAAGAAGCATAATAATTTTTTTTTTTTGTAAATTTGTCTTAAAAATTTTCTATAAAAGATCTTTTATAATATTTTAACTTATTTTTTATTATTTAATTTCTAAAAATAATAATTTTCTATATTTTTCTTGGTCATTATTACTTAATATAATTTTGTAAGCTCTCTTATAACTCTCAAGTACCTCTAGCCGGCCTACTACATAGTCTAAGCTCTCTGCAATCGCAATTATTTGCCTCTAAGCAACTCTTTTGTTGTTTTGACTTATTTTATTTGCAACTTTTTAGCTAATTCACAAGCTAAAATTTAGCTTCATTCTTGGCGTAGCTAAGCCTTTGCCCCTAGGGTGCTCACCTATTTTAGGCAAATGGATTACAAAAATTAATAATAAGAAAATGCATTTGTCTGGTGCTTTGGCAAGCCGGGCTGCCAAAGTCGTCGACGGCTTAAGCAGCAGAAAATTAGGCAGACAATGGGAATACGAGCCAAAGAAAAGCATAGAATAAGTCAAAGTGGAGCGCTTCAAGCCAAAATAGGCAACCAAGCGACCAAATAACCGACAGCAACGACAGGGCCAAAAAGGAGCCAAAGTTAAATGCTAAAACACAATTATATGTTAACGATTCGAGCGTGTAACAGGAGAGAAGCAGGAAGTTCTATATAAGTGTGTGTTTGTATAATATATATATATATATACATGTGTGTGTGTGTGTGCAATTTTTCTAGCACAACATACGATTAACTTCAAAGGATGCCTTTGACGGCAGAAACTCGCTCAAGCAAGAAACTAAGCCAAACACGAGAAACGACAGGCAAAGCCAGTGAGTGGCAATGTAGAATAATATCAATTATTTAGCTTGATTGAATAGCAGATACCCTGTAGATATTGCAAGTATTTAGTTGAATTGCTAAAGTTTTTTTTTTAAGTTTTTGTTTTATTTTTTAAACACTTCTTCACATTTTTCCTAAAATTATAAAGTTAAGTAAAAAAAAACGGAAAACAAGCTTTATTCAAAGGTTAATTTTATATAGGAAAATTAGAATTTCGGTGGGTATAAATATATTTAAAAATTGTAAGTAACCTACTGTGATGTAATTCACTTTATAATCTTCATATTAATAGCTTAAATCTCTGAAACTAGCGATAAAATCGACAATTTTCATTAGAAACTTAATGGAAAATTTTGAAAATATTTTTGTAGCATTAGAATTTTATTAAAAACTTAATGGAAAATTTTGGCAACATTTTTATAGCATTAGAATTTTGGCAAAATATTGTATTTTAATTATATTACCCAGAAAAAATGCCTTTTATTAAATAGAAAAATAATAAAATGCATTTCAATAGTGCAACAACTTAAATTGTTGTTTAAATGAAAAAATTATTGCTATCGACTTTTTTCAGCGCTGTTATATAGATTACAATTATTAATAAATATTAAAAAATATAATATACATCAACAGCTGCAACATTTATAATTATTCCACCTCTGAATACTCTTTACATCTATTTATTTTAAAGGGCATCACGAAGCTTAAAGCAAACTTATTAAGGCACAAAAAGTGAGCGCATTAAGGCAGCCAAGTAGAAGCTAAATATATTTCGCATAATGAGAGCAGTCCAATCTCAAATCCAAGGCCCATCCCACTGACTATCCCTGACTATGCCCACTTCCCATTCCTGCCTCTTTCTCCCTCTCTGCCTGTAACTGTTCTTAGACCATGTCAATAGGTGGCAAAGTCGTCCACAAAAGGTTGCCACGGCCATAGGCCACAAGAAGCACGAGTCTTGGGACTAAACAATAGTTTGTTAAGCATTCAATGTGAACCTGGCTGACTTCTACGCTGACTTTGACTTTCTAGCTGAGCTCTGCTCTAGATGCCGCTTGCCCCATGCCACATGCCACATGGCCAGATCTAGTTCCAGTTCCTGCTGTAGTAGAGAGAAGCCACCATCCAATGTCTTGGGTACGCTTTTGTTGTGCACGATAATTCAGCGTAGATTAGTTGGGTCAATAGCGACTTTAAAAGGAAATCAATAAATTATTATGGTTTATTAATAGATAGCCCGACTTGGCCCTAACTCAAAAGATATGCAACTCGTAAATTGAAAACGGGGCGTTACACAGTCGAAAAAAGAAACTGAAAATTAAATTGAAGTATGACTAGAATTATTTAGTGTGTTTTTTTTTTAGCGTGGGCGTGCATATACTGAATTGGAGCTCTGCGAGTAGAAAATGTGTATTTTATACTTAAATAAAAAGGAAATTTAAAAGGAATAAAGTGAATTAAAATTAAAGTTAAAATGAAATTAAAAAAAACTTTGTTAATTTTTTTTAATCGAGAAAATTACGTTGAGTCAGTTAATTATAAACAATTTTGTATAAAACAAAATATATATAAAACAATTTTTATTTTATTTATTTTATAAACAAGATATCTTGTTTTATTTTTAATTTTCACTAAATTATTTTAGCCACATAATTTATATAATATTTTATTTTATCTAATAATAAAAAAAATAAAAAAAAACAAAAAAAATTTTTTTTATTAATCAACCGATTTTTTGAAATAAAATAAAAGAAATAATTGCAAAAATTATATTAATATTTTTTCATATTATTTTTTAGTTATTAATATTTAATAGCTATTTAAAAGAATTTTTGGTAAACGCAACTTTATAAAAATACACTAAAAATCTAGCGAAATTACTTAGCTGCTTTTTATTACTCACAAAAATTACACTTACTTTTTCTGGGCATTTATAAAATGTATTTATATCAACTCTTTTTGCCGCTCTTTTAATTTCTAACTTTTCCAACACCTTCTCAATTTACAGACAAATTTCTCTCAGTGTAGAACAAAAGGGGGAAAAACACCACAACAATAAATGCTTTAACAACAATTGTAGCTCAACGGTTGCAGAGCAAAAAGCAAACAAAGCCCACAAAACGGAAACCCAACGCGAGACTCAAAGCTGAAGTCAGACGAGGAAGGGGCGTTGCCATTTGGGGGCGTCTGGGCGGTTAAAACAGGCCGCAGATCTATACAGCCGGAAAGTCGCACACACACACAAACACACACACACACCCACCCAAAAAAGGGAAACAGTCGATGATTTGCCGGCGCTGATTAGAGGATTTGTTAATGCGCTTTTAATACACATTGTACTTGGCTACCATAATTCGCTTTTGACTCGCCCCG
The DNA here is from genome assembly GCA_035043045.1 of Hirtodrosophila alboralis. NCBI lineage: Eukaryota > Metazoa > Arthropoda > Insecta > Diptera > Drosophilidae > Hirtodrosophila > Hirtodrosophila alboralis. The sequence continues at coordinate 348,460 of JAWNNH010000511.1, read as the reverse complement.
TTGCGGCATGCCTCTTGCCTCGCCCACTGTCGCCTGTATCTGAGGCACTGCATCAACATCATGATGAGCATTATAATGATCATCAGAGTGCGGCATGCTGCACACACAATAAACGAGCCAAACGACAATACAATTAATTATAAAAATTCGCTACAATTTATTTGCGTTGCAATTTTTTTTTTTATTTTTTTTTTTATTTTTTTATTTATGTATATGAGCAGTTGCCGCCTTCAGTGTAGCATCTCTGCACCCCTTGCAATCCCCTGCAGTTAAGCCTAATTATGTTCGATTGTTGCCCCATTGTTCACGCACCTAAACCGAGTTTCCAGTTCACGATCGAAATCAGCAGCCAAAAGATCCCAAAGGCGGCTGCGTTGGAGTATCCAAAGAGCCAGAGTTTCAAGATCCAAAAACCCAAACCCCAACTTCAATTTGGCATTGTTTGGGTGTGTTGTTTTTTTTCTTGTTGTTTTTATTTTGTGTTCCTTTATCGTTGTCGTCGGCGTGTGTTTAAATTATATGCTTTTAAAAAACGTTTAAGGATTAATTGGATTATATTGTTTTTTTTTTATTATATGTAGTTTATTCTGGCGCGCATTCTTAATGGATTTTCTTGATTTTATTTAAATGATATTCTATAGAAACAACATAAAACTTTCAACTATAACTACCTAAGCAAACTATTAAAATTTGTCCAACAACACTTTAACAACCATATAGCATATGTATTTTCAACTTTAAAAAGTTTTCTTTTCCACGCTAATCAAGGCTATAAACATTTTCAAAATGTTATTTATGGTGTGAGTTATTTAAAAGTTATAATGCAAGTTTATAACTCAAGTTTTTTCCCCCAAAACAAAATCAGAAAACCGCAGCAAAACTGTAAAAAATCAATTACAACTTTCAAGAGAGAAGAGTCCCAAAAAAAAAAACAGACACTTACCATAAATAATATAAGCCAAGGCAGGCCAGAGAAAAAGGCCAACTCCAGATACAAATCTTTATGAGCCCAAAAGAAAAAAAAAACTATTGTGGCCAGAAAGCCAATACAATCAAACCAAATAGCCCACTGGACAAAAGGAATAAAACGTAGACAGAGTTGGAATCGGATTTGGATTTGGAATTGAAGTCGAACTCAGAGTTGGAGCCCGCACAATTTTGATTGCATTTTGATCGACAGGCTAAACAACGGAGTAAAAAATGTCTTAACGATGCCCAGTTGGCTGGCTGCTTACAAAAAAATCATAAAGAAACACTAACAAAGCCAAAAGCATGGCCAAAATCATAAGCCACAGTCCAAGCTGAAGTTTGAAGTTGAAGTTAAAGTTAAAACCAAAGCGCGGTAAGATGAGACCGCAACGAATATAAAGCTGGCCAAATGGAGGGCGGCATAATCAGATAAAACTGATATGCCAGCTACAGTGAAGCCTCTGCTAAAAGGCTGTAAACCAGAAAGTAAATCAAAACAAAAAAATATATTTATGTGCTTTAATAGAACAGTTAGCTAATCAAAAGAATATTGTAAATTAAAATTTACTTTTTATTAAAAAATCAACAAAAAACTTTATGTCACATCAAATTTTAATTTATATAAAAAAAAAACACTTTACTGCTTATTAACTTGAAGGAACTTTCAAAATGGTTTTGTTGATTTAAAAATTTAAAATAAACTAATAAAACATCTATAAAAAAAACTAAAACGTTAATATTTTACAACAAAATTTCAAAAGATTTTTGGGGAAAGAAATGCCTTGTTCTGCGTTTATTTTTGCAATATTTAATATTTCAGTTTGAAGCTTATATATTTAACAAGACTTTATTAAATATTGTGAATTGATAAATAATTATTTTAAAAAAATTATTCATAAACTAGATTGATACCACAAAAACTGCTAAATTCAGACTCGATTTATGATTTAATTTTAATTTATATTTTTTACGAAATTTACTATAGTAAAACGTATATAATGCAAAAACGATTTTTGAAATTTATTTATAGAGAAATTATAAAATTAACATGTAATAAACTTCTTTTTTTAATCATAATTTTGGAGTTACGTACAATTTAAGGTATTTATTTCAGTAAATTCTTCTTCAGCCAGTTCACACTGTAATTCTTTTTACAGTTCCAGCAAAACAAATCATGAAGAAGTTCTGGCTATTGAGCCAATTTTACCTGTTGGCTGAAAATATCTTAAAATCATGAATACATAGGCCAATCCAATAACAAACTCAAATCCAAATCGAAACTCAAACCAAATGATTTGTGCATTCTTCTTTTTCAAACTTTATTCATTTCTATGGAAAGGCAAACGATTCGTTTCAATTCATTTTGAATTTGGTACGCATCGATATTGAGATTTTTTCTGATTTAAATTTGCATTTATATTAAATTTAGTGTATCGTGGAACAGTAATTGCCTTGATTGATATGAAGTCTTTGGCTAGTTCTGGTCACACATATGTATATGAAGGCTTTCACCTGTTTCGATTGAAGATTATTCAAGTAAATCCTTTAAATCAATGCTGTCAATATGAAAGACAGAACCCTCACTGACATTTTGACCAAGAAACAAATCAAGCTAACTGCTTTAAAGACGTAGAAAGAGAACTCCGCTTTATAGTTTATATATATATTTTTTTATCATTTCGGGAAATCTTTGTTTTTGGCTACGTGCTGTAATACTTTATGGCCCGTGTGTGCGATGATCCTCATCAGCGTCAGACGGCTTGAAATTGGCATTGTAATCGACATCTTTTGAGCTGCGAGCTATAACGAAATCTGAGCTGCAACAATCAAGAAAACTGGCAGAAACTCCTCCTCCTCCATCTCTCAGAACTTAAACTCCAAACAACTCATGCTCATCTTTATGCTCAGCCCACGGGGCACTGAGCGTTCCCTTCTGGGCCTTATCAAAGTTTAATAATCTGACATTTTCAGTTTAAATGAGTCGTCGTCTTTGGTTAGTTTGGTTTGTTCAATGGGTTTGCATTTAATATGAGGCTTAATGCTGTTGATCTGACTTCACTTTGACACTCTTGTGGGCAGCATATTGTTGGCCTGACTGACAGACAGACAGATCGGATTGCTCCTCTTCTTTTGCTGTAGAGTACACAAGTGTCAATCAATGCCCGCTAAATGTCGCCCATTTGAGGAAATGAGTTTCATCTGGCATCAGAGGGCGTTATATGAAGTCAATTATGGGTCATATATGCTCAGATAATGCACTTAATGGATGCTTCTAGTTGACTGACAAATGAAATGGGATTCGGGAAAAATAGAGAAAATATAGCAAGTTGTATAAAATGAAAATTTAAAGTGATCTAGTATTTAAAATAAATATAATGATTTAAGTATTACGTGATTTAAATACTATTAAAATCAATATAATGATTTAACTATGAAATAAAGTGCCATCGAGTATCTAAATAGCTAGTGTACCCGACGTGCGTTGCTACGCCCTAAGTCAAAAATTAATTGGGCTGCAATCGTTGTTCTACTATATAAATTATTTCGTTCAAATAATATAACCAAATTCGTGTTTATTTAAAAAATACTGCCTACTGTGATTTTCGTATTTTATTTTAAAAAAATACTGCATGCTGTGATTATATGTTAACAGTGCTTTATTATGTTAACAGTGCTGTATACGTTAACAGTGCGTACATCTGTTGAGGCGCTAGCGACTTTTAAAAAAGGTTTTTCCAATATTTTTTGCTCTGGAAATCTTCTCCCAACAGTTACGAATAACTGAAAAAAAAAAATTGAGGCAAATCGGCTCAGTCACTGTCAATTTATAGATACCTTAACATTTTTTTTGACTCCATTTTTATATATATAGATTTTTTAATCCGTGCCCATATATTCTCTAAAATCAATGATTACAAACGCAAAAACACAAATTTATATATAATTAAATATTACATTAAAGTAAAGAGTTCATCAAATATGTAGAAATAGCATAAACCACAGAAAATTGATTTCTACGAAAGAAACTAAACTAAAAAATACACTCAACAACATAGAACTGCAATACAATGAACTATAATACCCTTATGCAACTTCTCCCATAACTAAATATTGAGACTAGCAAAGTCATCAGCCATAGCTAACCACAGACGATATCAGGGCCTTAAGTTAAATGCCATGTAATGAAATATGCAAATGAATTTATATTATTATTATATACACCAGGGTCTATCTACCTATACAAGTCATCAACCTACCGAGCGGCTGAAATAATCAAAACAAAACCTATAATTTGTTTTAACAAGTGAAACGCCCCAAGTTTCATAATTTACCCCCGGTCACATATTTATATTGAAATGAAGCAGGCGACAAGCGCCATGCGAAAAGTGAGCCAAGAAAATTTCAACAAAAAAATGAACACAAAAAATTATATATATATATATACTGAAAAGAAGTCGTGGAGTGAAGGAGGCACATCAAAAATTGGTGCAGACAATTTGCATTATATTTTCGAAGGCTTTGAAGTGCTTCGCAGAATTTACGCTTTTCAGAGAAAGGCAGACTCAGAATAAGATACAGACAGACAGGCAGAGAGACATCTTTTCATTTAACAGCAGGCGGCAGATTCTTGGCATTTTTTCATTACTTCATTTGCTTTTTTTTTTGAAGCTCAAAGAACGGATGTACTAAAATTTGTGGCGCCCCAGCACGTGGCGATACGTGGGTTCTAATGACCAGACACACAAGTCACAATAACCATTAAACAACAGCTCAAAAGTGGCTCTATTGACAATATTGACAATAAAGGAACTGTGGCAGTGTCTAGACTGCGTGGTATAAATATATATATATTGTAGTATCAACAGTGTGTCAATAAAATGACCATTAAAAGAAGAATTTCATTTCTAATAGTATAAACGAAAAAGTATTGTAGCCTTTTCAGTTCTCATTTAAAATAAAAGCAATTATTTCAATTAAAATATTTTTACGTCATCAAAAAAAAAATCTCCTATTAAATTTCCATAGAAACTATGCAAAAATTAAAAAAATATTTAAATGAAATACCAGACAGCAGACAACAAAAAAAAAAAAAATTTTTGCTCTTTAGTCTCAAAAGCGTATCAAAAAGGCGAATGAACAACAACCAAAAAAAAATAAGAGCCCAGAAACAGCTTCATTTAAATGGCACGCAAGGGAGTCCTGTGGACGCTTCACTCCTCTCCCCTCTCCAAAACCGTATTTTATTTACCATTTGCCCATTTCAACTCCCGATTCCACTTGGCGTATACAAAATGTAATGAAAAAACTTCACACACACAAAATACTAACAAATGTCGAGCGCGTATTAAATAGTTGCCATTTTTTTCTCTCACTGCACGTGCCACATGCCGCGCTCCCTCTCTATCTCTCTTTCTCCCTCTGTCTCTCTCTTGTTGTCTGTGTTTGCCTCATAGAAGTAAATAATTTTCAGGTTCAAGTGGCATATAATTTTTTTTTTTTTCCTTGCCCCCGCGACTCGACAAATTGCACCCAAGTTGGGCAGCCATTGGCATTTGTCTGGGCGGCGTTGAGGGGTGCAGGGTTGCTGCCCACATAAATAACGCCATTAAACATGTTCGGCAATAGGCAACAACTTCCTTGGTCTACACCCTTAGAGCCTGTTTGTCCCAGCGCTCCATTTTTATCAGCCGCCCATTTCAAGTTTCTAAACATTTTTTCTTTTTTTTTTTTGATAGCACCAGCTTCTGGCTTGTACTGTTCTTGGTCCAGGAGCCTGACTGGTATCCTGGCTGACTGCCTGGCTGACTGTGCCTGCATTCATGTCTGCCATATATCAAACGAGCCAGCTCATGTGTCTGAGCCCTGTCGTGCGGTTGCCTGACTGCCAGCCTGTTTAGTGTCCTGAATTCTCCCTAGTCCCTTGTCCTGGCTTGTCCTCGGCTCGGCTTAATTGCCAAATGTGTTTAGGTGTGGTTTTCAGCCATGTGCCAGCTCCTCCACCTCCACCTTGATTGTATTTTTCTGCTCACATTGTGCCACGAGGCAAGAGTATTAAAAATGCGGCCATCGGGATTGGAGATTGGTAGTTAAATGGAAGAATTGGGAGTTTGAAATTGTTGTTAGATCCAAACAGCTGTGGCCTCTTAGTCGATACATCGCACACAAATTTGCATGTTTGGCTGCCCCTTGAATGTGTAGCTCTCGGTTCTTTAGAAGTTTTATGGCTGCCATTTGGAAAAATCAAGAGCAAGGTAGAAAATTTGTATTGAGTCTAACTGCAATTTGCTGCTCTTTTGTTTTCAAGCCAAACAACATCTTGATTTTCGATTCCAATTTAAGTTAATTACGTGGGCGATTCGAAATTTAAACTACCTAACATATAATTGTTGGTAAATTTCGATAAAAAGATGCTTTAAATTGATATATATATTGATAAAAAATAATAAATTTATTTACTTAAAATATTCTTCAGTTTACTCCATTAAGTATATCTAATAAAATTGGAATTTTTCCTATATTATCAAAATTTTCTAGCTGTTCATATATGTCCTTATTTTATTTTTGAAATGGGCTTTAAATTCTTTTAAATATACTTAGAAAAACTTAGCGAAATATATTAATAAATGCTTATATCTATATTTATAATATTCTTCCTCTATTTTCTCCATCTATAATTAAAACCCTATAAACTATATTTTATTTGAAATTTATATATTAAATTTATGCCAGCTCGTTTTGCGTTTCATGCAGAAAACCCAAACCAAAATTCATTTCTGTAGCTAGTATATGAAATTTATTGATAAATAGATTTATTTTTCATATATTTTTTTTTAATATTTTTATTTATTTCTTCTTGCTTCATATAGCATAATACAACTATTTTAATCTCTGTTACAGCTGCCAACGCACGCAAGCTGCGTCAAAAAATAACCGAGCTTTATTCAATTTTATTTACATGCACTAGCAAAAATATATATTTAAAAAAAAACAAGAGTTAACCAAATAAATGCGCAACTAATTGATTTCTCGTGTCCAGGGCCAAGGGCCAAATGTAGGGTTCAGGAAGTGTCAGGAAAATAAAAGCAAGTTCAAAACCACAGGAAAACCGGACACACAGGAGCTGCCAGGTGAAATGTCAACAAAACACAACAAAAAAAAATAGAAAAATTTATATAAAAAAATGAAAATGAAATAAACCAAAGTCAACAATGGAAAACCGTGCAAATAAAATGTTGAGGCGAGGTACGTGATAAACGCGACAATTTCATGTTATAAACAAATTAATCGAGAGAATTGCATAAAGGCAGCACAAAGCATAGAATGTGAGCGACAGGACGAAAAGGACAACATTCAATATGTAGAATCAGAGGGAGTGAAAGAAAGTACATCAAGTAGCCATAATTAATGATTAAATAAGCGTAATTATCACCTTTATGCTGTGACGCTAACGTGACTACAATGAAGTCCTGGCTGAAAGCAAGATGGCAACACGCAAGGAACAGGCTTTTCTATCTACTCTATATATATAAGGTATATCCTGATCCTTCTGCTCCCAACTCTCTGTATCTCATTTCATCGTGTGCGCCACATTAAAACAAATTTTATTACTTTAATTACTTTATTTACATTTCGCCAAAATGGCAGCGTCGTCGTCAACGTCAAACATTAAAACAGGAAGCGAGTGCCAGGAAAAAGGACACGCCATTTGAAGCGGAAGTCAACATTGGCACGCAAAAAATATAACATGGAGAAATGCTATATATTAATAGAGTGCCAGCCTAGAGAGATGTCCTGTGAAATTTAAATAATTTATTTAACTCTTAACTTGATGAACGTTAAATTCAGCTTGGAAAAATAACATAATTAAATTTAATATATTGGTAAATTAAGGTTTTATATTTAATATTTTATTTACTGACGATTTAATTAAATGTTTTTACGACATTGCAAAAATTTGCAAACTGCGATAAATACTCGATTTCAGCTCTATAAAATGCTAAGAATTATCGATATTTTTTTAGAGTAAAGAATGATGAAATAATAAATTATTTTTTTTATAAAATTATAGTGCTGTGAATTATTCAGAATATTTATTTAAATAATAGTTTTAGCAAGATCTGTATGCTAATTATTTCTCTTTAATTTCACTCTCTATTCACCTATTTAACAGAGAATTAATTAATTTCTCTCTCTATATCTCTCCGATAAGTAGAATATATAATTAAGAAATTAAATATTTTGGCCTTGATCTTATAGCCAGAGTTACCGCCCTACTATACCTCCTTAAAATGTTTGTTTTATTACAGGGTATAAAAGGGGAACCTTAAAGAGAAATATACAACAAATTCACTTTGCTTTGGGGAATAAAAGTGTAGATAATTTTTTTTATTTTTTTTTTGTTTTTTTTTTTTTTTGTGTGTGTGACAGGCTGAGCAGGGGGCGTGGCACACGTGGGCAATTGCTGTCCTGATGAGCGGCGTCATGCAATGTGTTAAAGTTGGCAGGAAACAAAGAAACGAAGGGTGACAGGGAGGGAGGGAGAGTGTGGTGAGTGAAAGCGTAATGTGCCCTTGTAACGGTACATTAACATAGCCATAATTTAATTAAAGCGTCTAACTTTTGTTGTTGTCGAGACTAAGGCTAATGACAGGCTTGATAACAACTTTATGAGGCACAGAGATTTAAATAAAATTTAATATGAGGAAATTTAAGATTGGGACTAAAGTTGAACATATTAAAACTGATTTAAGGAATTAAAAACAAAAACTTTATAGACAACTGCAGTATGGGTTAATTTAGGAATATTTAAAATATTTATTACAAGTTTTGGAATTTTTAGATGTATGTAAATTACCTGCTCATATTCTCAGTTTGTTTTTTCTTTATTTTTTTTAATACTTTTAACCCAAAATTTACCTAAAATTCAACCCTAACTAATTTTTATTAATTTTACCCAACTTTAGCTAAGCTTAAACTAAGTCCCAAGCTTTTTAATTGACCCCAAAAAAGATTGTAAAATTCAATTTCCGTTTGCGCATAAAAACTAATCCTAAATCCAACCTGGCTTAAATTGGTTACCCTTAAACACAGTCCTGATCCCATAAATGACCTTAAATTTTTAATAAACACATATAACTTTAGGCAGCCTCGAAAAATGTAATTTTTTTCATATTTTGATGAATTTTAATAAAGTAAAATGATTAAGTTGATGTTAAATAAATATTTAAACATTTGGGCGCCTAACAGCAATACAATATCTCAATTACCTTTAAGTAAAGCTGGCTGAAAAATATAACAAGTCATGGGGCATATAAATCAAATAGCTTTGGGGCAGCCAGAACAATATTAAGACTTGGATATATTTAGCTACAAAACTTAATCTGCAAAAAGGCAACGCATGAAATTTAATCGATTGTGTGTATCTATATATGAAAATGTTGCCAACAACGATGACGATGTGCGATTAAATAAATATATATAAGTTTGGGTGGGAAATAACAAATTTGTGGATGAGAAGGGGGGCAAAACCAACAATTAGATACACGCACAAAGCAAACGCGTTTTAAATGCGCTTTTAAAGACCATTTACAGACCAGAAATGATGATGATGACCTCAAAAACAGGTGCCAAAACTCTTTATTTTCCATCTTGTATTTCCTTTGGCATCATCAACATCATCTACGGCAAATTAGTTACCACTTTTCCTCTTCATTTCATCATCTAGCCAATAATTCATTAGTTCCAGCTTATATCATCTCTTTGATGTCTTATTGATGATTTTGGTGATTAGGTTTTAGTGCGAAACCTGGAAGCGCTATAGTCTGTTTGATTAGCTCTTAACATCTGCTTTAATTAGTATTTAATATTTGCATTGCCAGCAAATTTACAAAGACTCTGTTACAGTTTATCATTAAACTAAATTAAATGGCAAAAAAAGTGTGAGTTTATTGTGGATATTGAAATGATAAATAAAATGTAGAGTTATGCAGTTGATTGGTTTAATTAGATATACAAATTAAATGTCCAGGATTTTATGTATTTTTTAAACAACTTTGGTTTATTTTACTGTAGATTAAACGATTGCAATTAAATAAATAGCTAAAAATTGATATACTTAAATAATAAATTGGAAAATTAATATTTTCATATTTTTTTTTTTAATTATATGTGACCTCAAATACAAAAGAAATACTTGTTAGAAACGATGATTTTTCCCTTCAATTGTTATAGAGTTTTTTACTATGGAATGTAAAGAAAATTATAAATAAAAGTTTTCCCAACAAATAGTAAAATAAATGTCAAAATAAACCTTATAAACTTTAAAATATTGTCAATTTTTTAGGGCACAAATTAGTCTATAATTTTTACTTCAGATTACCCTTAAATTATTAATATTAATTTTATTATATTATTGAAAAATTTAATAAATTCGAATGTAAATTTTTGGTTTTCTGCTGATTTGCCTGTAGTAAAATTTTTAAAGTGCATTTTAGTATTTGCATAAAATGCTTTATTTTCAAATTTGATTAAAATAATAGATGAAAATCCATTAAAGAATTTAATTTAATTCAATAGTAGAAAAGAAGAATATCATGCTTTGCTTCTATTAAAAGTCTTAAATTAAATTATAGACTATTTTTTTAGTTGAGATTCCCTTTAAATTATTATTAAATTATTATTATTATATTAAATTAATTATATTATTGAAGAATTTAATAAATTTGATATTATATTTTTTTCTCATGGTTTTCCTGTAGTTTAATTTTTAAAGTGCATTTTAGTAATTGCATAAAATGCTATATTTTCAAATTTGATTAAACAAATAGATGAAAATCCATTGAAGAATTTTTTAAATTCGATATTTTTCCTTTCATGTTTTGCTTCTATTTAAAGTTTTAAATTGCATTTAAATTCAAATATCTGTAGCACATTAGTAATTGCCTAAAATGCTTTATTTTCAAATTTGATTTATTAGTAGAAATTCTATTATCATCTCATACTCTTTATTAAATTAATATTTATGTTAATGTCATGTCTGTTATTTGCCACTCCTCAAACATTTTCACATCAAATGAACAAACCAAAAACCGCCAATTAAATGACCACCAATGTGCAATTCTGTCTCATTTGGTTAATTCATAAATATAACCAAACTCTGTGGAATTGCATTCACTTTCCACAGCAATTAATGAGTTTTATTTTGGAAAGGGGTTGAGGATGGGAAGGAGCTGTATAAAAATGCAATAAAAAATATATTATATATATATATATATATATATAAACAATGCTTACAATTAAAAGACACAAGGCATGTTAATTGAGGCAAACAATTGTTTAAGTGAACATCATCATCATGATGGAATTTTTCATTTATTTACTTTTTTTTGTACTTTTTGAAATGGAAAGCAAATCTGAACACTTGACAAGTTTATGAATTTTTCATTGGACAGAGAAGATGAAAATGCGTCACAAATTGAATTGATATCGAGTTTGAGTTTGTTGTTATATTGGGGTCGATTGTCATTATCATATGTCATCTGAGGTGATTTCATATTTTGCATGTTTTTGGCATTTAATTGTGCGTAGCGTACGACGCTTGTGCCACAATTTTCAATTAAAATTTATGAATTGAAATGCTAAATGGATGCCGCCAACTTCCATATCTCTGCATGGGTTTTTCCCACTGAGCGCATAAATTATGGAAATTCATAAACGCCAACAAAAAAAAGGGAACAAGAGGGGGCAGCAAAATTTTCCAAAAATGCAACAGCCATCAAATATTTTCGCATAAATATTTGTTGTCGTTATTTGGCATTGTTAAATGCATAAATATTTAGCAACATTCCAGAATGCAGCGCCCTTTTTTTTTTTAATTTTTATATATATCTTTTCAACCAACAACAATTTTCAATTAACAATTATTTTTGCATTCATTGCAGTTGGCCAAAATATTCAATATGTTTGGCGGCTACCCAAAAATATCCATACATTTTGTTGGGCTGATTTTGACATCGGTGCAAATTGAAATGTAATTGTTTTTCCAGCCTTATCCGGGTGCGGGTCCGGGTCCGCGTTTCGTAGCCAACTCTTCTGTTTTGGCAGTTTATTTAACTGGCAATTCCCTCGCGTGTACCTACCCCTCATAGTATTTCCCCCCAGCTCCATGGTGTTAATGATGCAGCCACAAAATGCCGTTTGCATATGTTGCCACTCCCACGGGTAACCAGAGGATTGGCTCTGGTTCTGTCTGTGTCTCTGACTCTAACAGTCGGCAACACATCAAAGCGCATTTTAAGTCAAAAACATATTTGAATATTTGAATGAACAGTGCAAGATTTACATATGTATTCGAATTGATTGCATGTTACATGGGGGAATATTTGTAGACTATCAAAAATGATTTTTTAGAATATGGAAATGTTGTAATTTTGTAGAGAATTGATAGATGAATATGGTTTATTACTAGCACTTACATTAAATATATGATATTATAATAAAACAATTCTGGCGGCTTACCTGAAAAGATATAAAAATAAAAAAATATATTAATATTATTATTAAGCAATCACAACTATTATTTAAAATATATTGCATAATTTGATAAGAGTTTTACTATTTTAAAAATTTAATAAAAATTGTAAACAATTTAAGAAAATTTATATTTCATCAAATTTATAATCTATCTAAAATTAAGATTAGTTTTGAATGCTCATTTTAAAATACTCTGTAGTACTCGGTATGTTGGCTTTAATTACAATAAATTGGCAACAGATTAATTGTAAGTTCATTTATATAAGAAGCTTTGCTGTAATTTTATTTTAATGTCAAATATTTTATTAAAATTAAATTCAGTCACAAAGTAAATTTTGCCAAGCAGAAAATGATTTATTTATACTTTCGCTGCTACAGCACTAAATGTATAGCTGCTAATTTGACTCATTTTATTTATTTAAACTCTTAAAATATTTTTTTTTATAAATTTTTCATTCTTCCCCTTTAATTTTCGTTTTTATCAAGCAGTCTGGTAAACATAATTTTATCAAAAGAATAATGAAAAGAAATTAAAATCTTAATCTTCTTAAGCTTTTTTTTTTAATCTTTATTGTGTGCACTTTTAACACAGATTTATATTGTTTTTGCTATGTAAGTATTATATCTAAATTATTTAATTTATTTTGCGCCACGTCTGAAGCTAAAAATAATTTGAAAAATATTATAAAAATATTAAAGTTGTTATCAGTTTATTTTTTAATAAACAACAAATAAGTTGGTTTATCGAGTCATGCCTTAGTCATAGCAAATATTTATGTACATTTTTGGCTAGAGTAGAAAGTACAGTAAAGCTAAATTTTTTAGAAATTTACCTTTTTGCTCACACTTAATTTTAAACACTCTTTGAACTAATCAAACACTCAAATCCCACCCAGCAATAACACAGCTGTTCTATAATATATATTCCAATTCCGTAAACTCTCCCCATTTTTATGCAGCTGCATAATGAAATAAAATGCATTAAAGTATCGCACCTAATTTCAATTAAAGTCAAAATACTAAATTCCACATGGCAAATGAATACAAAATATTGGTAATTTGTAATTTTTAGGATATTTCTGTATTCCAGTTAGGGAACACCCACAAAAGTAAAAATGTAGCAATATTTTTCAACTCATCCAAGCTGCACACTTCACCCCGCCAAATGCTTTCAGGTGAGTGCACATTATTCATTACTAAGCAAAACCCCCTTCGCAAGGCAACTACCCTGTATCCTTGTATCCTTCAACTTCACACAAGTCCTGTGCTTAGGCGCGTCGTGTTGATGTGCATGTTATTATCCATTATGTGGCACGAAAAAAAAGGTAACCCTCGACCTGACTGCCTCACCTCCTGCCTGCCCCCCTTAAGCACACATATGTACCTACCAGGACATTTGACTTAACCCATGGCAGGGCATTTTATTTTTTTCCTATTTGCCTTGTTGTTTTCCACGTTGCCTTTTTAAGTATTATTAATTGTCTGCCATGTTTGTTCTTGCCACAGGATATGTGCTTGGCTGTGAATGTGAGGCAAGCCGGAAAATGGGGAAAATGTAACTGAAATACAAGTTGGAAAATTCAGTAGCTTCTATAGCTATATATGACTGTTGCCTTATTTGTCTGCTTTATGATAAAAATCTAATTTAGAAATTCATATTTTTGTTTACCTTTGCAGCATTTTGAGTTATTTCAGTTGTCGTTGCTGCTGGCACTTCCTGGGAAGTTCATCTATATCTATTTGGCTATTTTATGGCTCAGTGAACTAATTTTGACTGCCTAATTTGCCAGAAAATTATCCAAACAGGGGCGTACATTCAAAATTGACAACAGATATAAAGGGTTAAAAATTGGTTTAAATTTTAGGTGTTAAGTCAATTAAGTTGAAGCTCAAACTAAAGTAGATGGAAATATTTTGCTGAAATTAGAAAATTTTCATATTTTTAACTGTTATAAACGCAAATTAAATTGATTGAAATTTTTGTAAATAAAATATAAATCAATATACAAATTTAAAAAATTTTTGGAAATATTTCAGAACTTATATTTAGAAACCTTGTTTTAATATATAAATTGTAAAAAATTACGTCTTCCATAAAAAATATTTTTCTAATATTTTTTTCCATGATTTTTCAAAATTTTGTCGCAGTCTTTATTCTATTGCCTTGGTCCTTTATTTATTTATTTTAGTAGGACATATAGACATATATTTGTACATATTTTTATATAAAACACTTAATGCTGATTTTCACAATGAATTATTATTTAAATTCCCAACTTTTTTCTCTCAATATTTTTCCACAAATTAATATCAATTTAAATTATTTTCTTTGAAATTTTTGCCTTTTTTATACATTTTACCCTTGGCTATAGTATAATAACCAATCTTTTTGACTCACCTGCAGTCACTTTTGTGACCTCTGTGTGTGTGCCCTCAAATGTTGCAATGTCATGTTCAGTTGGTTGCTTTCCACAAGTCACAATTGCAAACCCTTGCAGTCAAAAAATTAAACATTCAGCTGCATTTGCAATGCAACAAAACAAAACAAAACAAAAAGTAATGTTAGAAAAGCTGTGCCCCCAAGTCAAAAGAAATAAAAGTACAAATTATATATACAGAGTTGTAAAGAGAAGGTTGTAGTCGTACTCCAATGTGTCGATTTACTAGTTCAATTAACTAAACATGAGTTAGAAGAGAGAGGTTGAACTAACCCATAGCTACAGGCAGGCGATATACCGATTTTCATGGTACAGTCAGGAAATAGAAATTGCAGAAATCTTAAAGCCAAGATCGGTTGTGAGTCGAAATTGTTGCACATAATTCGTTGATTTTATGCATTTGTCGGCTAAGTTAAACCAAAGATCTGAGAACTGAGAACTGAAATCTGTGCATAAGTTAACATGTTTATATCGAATTTGATTCGACTTGGCCTCAACTCATAATTTAACTTTCGAATAGCCACAATTAACTAACTCCCATGTAGTTATCGACTGGCTAATCGAAACTCTGGAGTCGTGTTGAACTTGTTGTGACATCTTAAGTGAGACACTTTGTGGCATGAAATTTACGAGTTCTGATAGAACGACACAAGATACTATATAGAGCTCTTAAGAACGACTCAAGATACTACGTAGAGCTCTTAAGATTTCCCCCTAAACAGCATTTTTTTTGTTTTTATTTTATGTTTATTTATGCGATGAGCTTTCGACGCATTCGAAAGATTGTGAGTTTCTCAATAAGTTAATGTCTTAATCATGGATCGCTGGAGTGCTAGACTACATTGTTTTTAAAGTCATAATCTACTTAAGCTCATGAACAAATAGTTTATTGACATATTCGTAGACAAAGTGTTAATAGTTTTGCAGTAGTTAGTGAAAAGATCACAGCTGTCAATTAAGGTTAAACAATTATTAAATTTAGCATATAGCTGAGAAAATACAATACACTATCTTTTGTTTACACATAAATAAAACTGAACAAATGCAAGTCATGTCTGAGTCACGCTTTCAGTGAAGTGTTTTATATTTATTTTAAAGCATGAATATATTACCCCTTTGTGTCTAAGCCTCTGCTTTATTTAAACGCGCTTTAAATCAAAACAAATCTAGTAGTATATAATAGTCAGCATCTGTGATATAATTCTGAGCGAATGTATGAGATACAGTCAGAGAATGTGCCCTCTGTGCATGATGAGGCAAAAAAATAAAAGCTAAACGCTAATAACAATTACAACTACACAGAGAAAAATTTAAGTGCTAAAACTTATTTTAAAGAGAAAAAATAATATGGAAAAAAATAAATACCCTCAAAAAAAAGTGTACATCCAATTGTGGAAAACTGACGTCAGTGGTTGGAAAAACAGGATAGAAATAGCGCCATAGAAATTTTTATGCCCTTTAGATTTAATTACCACAAAGTGAAGAAAATGTTGTAACTCTGGCAGAAAAAATGAGAAAAAGTTAGCATTTCACGAATTTATTTCGATTTCTCGAGGAAACTTATTCTACCAAACATGGAAAAAATCTATAATTTTATGTCCATAATAAAAAAAATCCGTTTTTTTTTTAAATTTGAATAAAAAAATTACTTTACTTTGGTTAAAGAATTAAGTCAACATATTTTGTAAAAATTTATATTGAGCATAGAAAATTTTCTCAGGTCAATGAATTTTATATTCATTTCATAGAACACCTGGATTTCATATTGTAGAAAATCCATACTTCCGATTATAAACCCATAACTTTTTTCGTTTATTCATATCATAGAAAATATATTCGTACTGTGGAAATTTTCACTTCTTTGTAGAGATTTATACTCTGTTTGTAGAATTTTATTTTATTTTTTTTATCGAAAGTGTTTCTATACTTAAAAAAATTTCTTTTTTCTTAGTGTAGATTAAATATCTACCTGCTAAATATTAACTATTTGTTGAAGCTTAAATTCATTTTTTTAAATTAATGTTTTACCCATATCTACATGGTATTTCCCACTGACTAATAATTAATTTTTCTATTTATTTATATTTAATTTTAAGCTCTCTTACTCATGTTTAACCATAATTTAATAATTAGCTTATCATAAAATTATGATAACAACTGACAATGTGTGGAAAGTTCAAACAGATAAAATTATGAATCAGCTTGAAAAACACATTTCAAAATTTTGTATGAAAAGTAAAAATATTATTAAAAAATACAACAGACAAATAAAAAATAAAATAATATATTTTCAAATATAGTACAAACAAAAATTAAAGAGTCGGTAAAATGACTTGACAGTCTTAATAAATAAATTAATTTTCCTCTATTATATTTTTAAAAAATCTACAAAAATTAACTACACTTTTTTATTGCAGTGTATAAGTAGAGAAAGAGCATGCCAGGTTAGTTCGGTAGAAAGATACACTTGAATAGTCATTCAGAGTCAGTCGGTCATGGCACTTTGGTGGTTAACTCTCGGACTGTTGTTCGTATTATTAGTATTATTATGGAAATATTTAAAACATACGTATAGCTACTGGGAGCGTCGTGGCGTGTTATATGATAAACCGGTCTGGTTCTATGGCAATCTGCATAGTGTGGGCAAGACGACAACGGCATTGGAACCATTCCGTAGATTCTATGAGAAATACAAGGGACAAGCGCCCTTTGGTGGCTTCTATTTTGCATTGCGTGGTGCTGCAGTTTTGCTGGATCTGGAGCTGGTGAAACGGGTGATGATCAAGGATTTCAATAATTTTGCACATCGTGGTAACTACTACAATGAACAGGATGATCCCATTTCGGCACATCTATTCAATTTGGATGGTCGGGAATGGCGTGAGATGCGCAATAAATTGACGCCCACATTTACCTCACTGAAAATGCATCAAATGTTGCCCACCGTGGTGGAAATAGCGGAACGGTTTGTCCAGGTGGTGCAGCAACAAGTGGCAGGATTCAAGGATACGGAGGAATCGCCCGTTGAGGTTAAGAGTCTGTTGGCACGCTTCACCACCGATGTCATTGGCAGCTGCGCCTTTGGCCTGGACTGCAATAGTTTAAATGATCCCGATGTGGAATTTTGCCGCCAGGGACACAAAACTTTTACGGCTCGACGTCATGGTCGTTTGGCCTTTGCTCTTATACAGGGTTTCCCCAAATTGGCCAAAAGATTGCACATTAAAATGGTGCGGGATGATGTCAGCGAGTTTTATATGCGTGTTGTACGTGAAACTTTGGATTACCGGGAAAAGCATCAGGTGCAACGAAATGATTTTCTCAATCTATTGATGGAATTGCGCAATGAACCAAGCGGTGGATTGACCTTCAATCAGATTGCCGCTCAGGCATTTGTCTTCTTTCTGGGTGGATTTGAGACGAGTTCGAGCACCATGGGATTTGCCTTGCATCTACTTGCCTTGCATCCGGAGATACAGGAACGTGGCAGACAGGAGGTGCAACAAGTGTTTGCCAAACACAAGGAGTTCAACTATGAGGCCCTGAGGGAGCTCAAGTATATTAAACAGATTATTTATGGTAAGTGAACTACAGAGGCTTAAGCAATATTTAAATAAATATTTATTTCTTTTATATTTCAGAAACTCTGCGCAAATATTCAATTGCATCTATACTACTACGCAAAACTATTGAAGATTATCAAGTTCCCGGCACCAACTATACTCTGGAAGCGGGCACATCTGTGATCATACCCGTCGATGCCATACATCATGATCCCGATATATATCCGGAACCAGAAAAATTCGATCCCGATCGCTTTACACCCGAGGCCATAGAACAACGTCATTCATCCGCCTGGTTAGCCTTTGGCTCTGGTCCACGTAATTGCATTGGTTTGCGTTTTGGTGAAATGCAATCTCTGGTGGGTCTGGCAATGCTGCTCAAGAACTTTAAGTTCTCACCAGCTAAGGAAACGGAAATACCATTGCAAATACACAAAACAAGTTTCTTTTTGCAATCCCAGGGTGGCATTGTGCTTAATGTGAAAAAAATTTAACAAAATATGCAGCATAAAATGGGAAAGAAAAAAACTTTTTATAATTTAAACTATATTATTTATATTTCAAGTATTTTAAAGCACTTGTAAATTGCCAATCCATTGGCATTTTTCTTAGTATTTAATTGAAGAAAAAAATGCAGCTTATTTTGTGTATTCCAAAGAAAAATTGAGTCTTTGATTAAAGCAAACTTATAAGCCGCTTATCATATTTTATATACAAGCTTGAATATGTTTATTTTTAGGATTTATGTCAGTCATTGTGTCGCAACAAGTATTTTGTAATTGGGTTACTTAAACTTTACAATTTACATGATTTAATAATAATAATAACATTGAAATTTGTTATGATTCCTAGCAAACAAAATTGAAGGAATTTATTTTGTGAATTTTAACAAAATTCAAATTGGCAGAGCTGCTTTAAAGAGTGTACAGTCTTACCAAGAAAAAATTGTAATAAATATGCAAGTGTTGATTAGTTACAACTTCTAACTAAATAGATTTCATAGTCTAACATTTCTTCGACCTGTCACAACTTTCTAATATGTTTCTTATACTCTTTTCCATTAATATATAAACAGAAAAGCCGGAACTGTCGTCATTGTGATAAATAAATTATCATACACTTCAACAGGCAGGTACAATAAAACAGATTGTCTGTCAACCGGGTAAAGATTATCATGCATGCAACTTAATTAGTTATGCGATTTGTCGATGGATATATATATATATATTCTTCTACTTGGTCACAGCTGCTCATGATTTGTCACACAATAAATTATGCAATTTCACATGCCAAAAATGAAGACACTTGAGTGAGTCTTAGTTATATTGTCGCTATTCTTGCGTGTCTTTGTTCAATCATCATCAACTACGAGTACATCCATCCATTCATTCCATTCATTCAGTCATTCGAGGGGCTTTTGCATGCCAAATGGCATCCGACATCTCACTTGGGTTCCTCTGCATATAAATAAGTAAATACTATGCTTGACTTTTATATGTATGTGTGTGTGTATTGTTATTGTTATTGTTGATTGTAATGTTGATGAACCTGAATTATCACATGCCGTTTGATGGACTGCAAACACGCACAAAAGTTGTGAACGAACTGAACCTACTGTCAGCATTGACTCTAGGAACGTGTACTAACTAATATATGTATGTGAATACACAGGGAAAAATTAGGTAAATCGAACTTAATTTAACCTTTATTTTGTTGTTAAATAATTGCTGTTAAAAAAAGGAATTATATTTTTGAGAATATGAAAAGTAATTCCAATTTTATCACATTAATAAATTTTATTATTGCACTTTAAAAATTTGTAAAGTGCTGCCTACTTTCAGGCGCTGATTATTGCACCCCTGTGCGCACATAATTCTCAACCCGATTTACCAGACAGTATATAAGGCACAAGGGGTTTCCCTAGGTTACAATTTTTTTTTTTTAATTTTTTTGTTAAGTGAATATTTTGGGCTATAAAATTAAGTAAGTGCAAATAATAATTTTCTAAAAACAATATTCTCACATTGTGCGCAAAATTGTAATAAAAAATTTAATAAATTTGTAAATGCGATAGAATAATTTTAAATTTAATATTTAATAACAAATTATTAAAAATTGATCTTTAATAACAGAACAACGCGTTTAATAAATAAGTTAATCGAATTTGACCAACATTCCTGTTATAAAGAAAAAAAGTATTCACTATCAATAAATAGTCATGATTTCGGCCCTTTCATTCTCTCAGTGTATATATATTTCTATGTTAGTTAGTTTTGTTTTTCCGGTAAAGAAAAGTGAGTCTGTTTTCCTCTTGTTGTTGTTGTTGGCGTCTTGTGACCGACTGTCAAGTTGATAATCTTTGAGACACTTTGATGAAATGCTCTCGTGCTCTCTCTTGTTTATGCCCTGGCATTGATAAATTGTTGCAAGTGACAAAAACACCCGCAACCCCGCCCCGCCCCGTCCAGACACTAGATGTCGCCACATTGCCTCTTGCCTCTTATCAATGTAGGCTGTAAATGTTTGTTTTTATACTTTGTTTGCAAAGCGGAACTGAGCATGCTGGGCTTGTGCAATGTCTGTGTTTTGCGGCTTTATTAAGCAATTAATTTATTCAGTTTATAAACCACATAAATTTAATATAAATTGTAGTGAAAAAAAATATATTTATATTGCATAATATCAGTCTATTTAAATTTAAATCAGTTTCAAATAAAAAATTATAAAATTTTATATGCAAACTGCTGAAGATATTTATGAAAAATAAAACCTATTTTTTGCTTTTTTTTTAACATAAATTTTTTAATTTGAAACAGAGTATATTACAGTTGTGCCCAACTAATCACTTCTACTTTTTTTTGTGTTTCCCCATTTCTTTGTTTGTTTGTCGCTGTTCTACATGTAAATGACTCGGACATTGATTAATTTCATAGTTAATTTGTCAGCATTAATCAGTATTAACTTAAATGGGCATCAACACGCCCCTCTCCCTCTCCCTACCACCATTCCAATTCTTTGACTGCATTTGTCTATAGGTATTAGCTGACAGTCAGTCAAACCCCTCCTCTCTCTCTCTGGTCACCTTTCTTATCGTGTTTTCTTTTAATTAATTTTTACATAAAGCTTAGCTTAGTTTAGTATCTAGTGTAAGTCAACAGTTCTTATGCTTATTGAAGCGTGTTTTTCAATTAATTGCATTGGATTTCTTTTTGTAAGCCCTGGGATAATGAAGCAATTAACTCAATTGTCCAGCTTGCTCAGATAAAAAAAAAAATAAAAGTTGTGTTTTGCTAGTTAGAAGTGAATTAAGTGTGTATTAAGATGCAACATTTACTTATAATTAAATGTTGTTTTAACTACATTTTAATTTAGAAACATTTTTTAGTATTTTTACACATTTCTTTTAGTTCTAGAATAGTTGAAAGATTGACCTCCAAGGTCTCTAAAAAATACAGAATTCTGTAAACTGAAACATTTGACAACCCCCAAGTGCTGCGACCAGAGTTGTCACTGTCTATTCATGTCCTGCTTGACAAATATTTACACACACGCTGGGAGACTGTAAAAATAAAAAAACCCTTTGAGCAAGTTTATAGGTTAAACAGAGCAAACATGAACGGAGTTCCGCGAAGTAGGGACTTCCTTTTAGTTATCCTAGATGGAAGCATAACATAGAAAATGGCGGCCAGGCGCACCTGTCTGCACTTAAGCGTGAGTAATGGGGCGAAAGGATAGAGGCGAAACTAATGCAACACGGCGAATTCAAGTGCCGAACATAACGGTAAACATGCTAAGCGGTTTTGCAGCAGCAGAAAGAGACACAACATATGTAGGATAAAGAGGATAGAGAGAGAGAGAGAGAGAGAGAGAGAGAGAGAGAGAGAGAGGGAGTGGGAGAGAGAGATCGGTGAAGTGCAAAAAAGTCAACGGAAAGTGTTTTCCCAAGCCAAAGACGACAATAAAGGCGGCAATGAAAACGTTGGAGCTGGGGTAGAGGAGAGCAGGGAGCAACGACTGATGAAGGATGGCACTGTGGAACATATGGCTGAAAAAACTAAGTAAAAATTAAAATAGTCCATGGTAAGAAAAACTATAGAATAGACTAAATAAGGTAAGTTTAAGGTAAGGCCATTTTCTAAATTGAAATAAAATAATTAAATTCGGTACTAAAAGGTAAAAAAAAATAGACAAAGTAAGGTAAAGCAATTTTTTAAATTAAAAAAAAAATAATTAAATATTATTAAATAAATTATTTCTCGATACTATCAATAGACAAATATTGTTTAAAAAACATTTAAATTGCTTAAATTACAATTTGTAGCTTGAAAATGTAGGAATACAAAATGTTGTCTTGTTTCAAAAATGAAAAGAACTGTAGAGTTAAAAAAATTCAATTAAAATATCTAAATTTTAGATAAATTATAGAATTATAAATTTTTTTTAATAATGCTATTGCTAACTTCATTTTTGAGTAAAAGTTTTTTCAGTTGAATTTCAACCATTGTTTAAAAGAGTTTTTTATAATTTTAGATTTAAATAAATAAATTTGAGCATCTATGCAATAATTTTTTGGTTCTTTCAAATCTATGTTTTTATTTATATTTATTGTTTTTTATAATTTTAGATTTAAATTAATAAATTTGATCATCTAAGCAAGAATTTTTTGATCCTTTTTAAATCTATTTATTTATATAAATATTAAGATTTAAATTAATAGAATTGATCGTTTTTAGAATGCAAATTTTCAAATACTTTTAAATTTATTATGCACAAAAATATGCTTTTTAATTTAACGACTTTCAGAGTTAAAATTTTTGTGATGGAAAAAATGTGAGAAAATTCCACAGTACAACCGATAAAAATGCAAACACTTTTAGTGTCTGACTGCAGTGAAAGTGTTAGGACGCGAGGTTTTTGGGGGGAAGTATCCTTTTTTTTTTGTCTGCCCAATTGTGGTTTACTGCCTGATGTCCTGCTGTACACTATCCTGGACTGTCTGTCTGCCTGCCAATTGACGGCTACTTGACATTTGCGCTGCTGTTTACACACTGTGCGCTCCAAGCCAAACACTCGAACACTTAGCCACGCTACATGGCCAAATGGAGCAGTGTAAACTGTGAAAATCCCCTTCGACCCACCCTTGCCAACTCTCTGGACAGCAGAAAAAATATTATTTTAGCGTGTGAAATGTGTAAAGTGCTATAATGTTTGATAAATATATATGTATTACTATATAACAGTATTTCCTTTCACACTTAACCTAACTTGACTGGGAACCAGGAACCAGGAACCTCAACCTGGTAACGACAACTTTTTCCAACTTTTCAGCGACAGCTCTACAAATGTTATTCTTCATTTTTGTTTGATTTAAGCTGATCAAGTGTTGCAGTCTTGTAAATGGAATGATGAGGATATAAAGGTGAAAATATGGAAAGGTGGAGAGGAAAGAAAGCGGTAGAGTTTCCTTTCCCTCTACTACCAAAGTACTACAAACTGCTTACACTCCAGTTCTTTAAGTGCAGGGCACAGTGCTTGAGTTTAGTAGACGTACAGTAATGTTTTCAAAGCATGCATATGGCACTTGTATGCTTAACTTTTGGCTGCAACTGTTTGATATATTGTGAAGGACATTAAGAAGAATTGCTGGGCTGAAGCTAAGTTTGTAGAAATTTCTTTAATTTAATTTGAAAAAATCTTTCCGTAATATGAATAAATTCATATATATATTTATTACAGACATTCTCGGAAACTTTTCCTTTCAAAAGTTTATAATTTAAATTCATAATAAGATCTAAATCTCTTAAATTTTTATCAGATACTGAACTTTAATATAAAGCGCAATATTTTCATTTAATGTTTATAACTTTTGTAACTTTCCTTTAGTTTCAACTGTTTGATATATTGTGAATGATATTTAGAAGAATAGCTGAGTTGAAGCTAAGTTTTGGGATTTGAGAAAAATCTTGTCTTAATATAAATACATATTTCTTACACACATACTCGAAATCTATGCTTTTCCAAAGTAAAATAAAAATTTAGCGTCATTTTAAGATCTTAATCTCTTAAATTAAAATTATATTCTATATTTTAATACACTTTGCATTAATTTAATTATTTTTTTAAACATATAAACCTCCATTCCCTAGCCTAATTTTGTTTATTATGTCTAACCAAATCATTAAAAATTAATTTTTTATAGCTACTCACAAATCTTTTTATTCTTTTTCGATTTTTTTTTAATGCACATTGTAACCCTAAAAACAACTACAATTTCCTTGGGCGTGTGAACTTGTCAACCTCGTTAATATGAGAGTGTAAATTTTACGATCAATTTCCGTTGCTCGACAAGCCCCAAAAAAAACATGTTTTAAAAAATTATACTATCTATGCCGAGGAAATACTAAACCCATGTAGGCAGCCACACTAAATATGAACATTAAAAACCATAAATATTAAAACATAAAAATAGCCGCATACAAAGGCAAAACAGGGAACATTATTTTATACAATGTAAATTCGTGTGCAGCAGGAAAATTAATTTCTCTAAACAATAAAAACAGCTGGAGTTCCAACGAAATAAATATATGGCCACCCAAAATCTGTGTATATATGTGGAGGAGTCATACAATTAGTCACAATAGAGGATGGAGTTCGAAATGGAGTTGGGTTAGAAATCAATTTTGTTAGGGTCTGTTCTCGTCGTGCCTTTATCGAAATGCATTTCCATTTACAAGAGCAGCAGCGATAGCGGGAACTCTGGTTAGTGTATTAAAAATCAATGAATAAATAAACACAAAACAACAAAGTTCGTTTCTTCTTTTTCTATATAAACTGTGCAGCATTTTCATTCATTTTCCAAACTATTGTTGTTGTTGTTCTTCGGGTTGATTTATATTTATTTTGGTTAGGTTGTGTGAATTCCATCGGCATCGGCGACAGCTAAAAGCTTTTTAACGGCACACGTCTGTCTTATAAGCAGGTGTCTAGGGTTGCCAACAAAGAAAAAAAAATGTGATAGATATAACTATATAATTTGATTTTCTTGAGGATTAATGAGTGCCTAAATTTTTTTTCTTATATGCCTTATAAGCAGGTGTCCAGGGTTGCCAAAAACACAAAAAAAAGAAAGAAAAAAAAAACTAAATAATTTGATTTTCTTCAGGCTTCTTAATGAGTGAATAAATTGTTTTCTCTTATATGCCTTATAAGCAGGTGTCTAGGGTTGCCAAAAACAAAAAGAAAAAATAAATAAATAAATATATAAAAAAAAAAAATGGAAAAGAAGAACTAAACAATTTGATTTTCTTGAGGCTTATTAATGAGTGCCTAAATTGTAATCTATTATATGGAATTTTAGGTAAAAATTGAATATTTATGATATATACATATATATATATATTTATATATATATATCAATTAAATTTAAAAAAATATATTATCTTTTTAACTTCTATTAAATTATTATTATGGCAATAATATTATACCAAAGTCTAACCTAACCTAATGACGCCTGTATGATAAGATAGCAAGAATTTAAACATTTTTAATATATGTACATAAATGTTATATTTAAATATAGTCTTTTTTCTGTTTGAGTTGACTTTTGTTATTGCTTTTAATTATAGCACATGCATAAATATGTATTTTTGCAATTATCTATAAATAAAATATTAGAATGTTTAGTTGTATAGTTCTATATAAAACCGAGCTTATCGCCAGATCATTTCATGTGACTCCGTGGCGCAACGGTAGCGCGTCTGACTCCAGATCAGAAGGTTGCGTGTTCAAATCACGTCGGGGTCAGTTCACTAAAATCATTTTTTTTATTTTTTTTTTTAAAGAAATTAAATTTTTTTTTATTTTATAAACTAAAATATAAAAAAAAACCTATTAATTAAAGTTTTTTTTTTATATTTTAAATTGTTTAATTTAAATAAATAGTTGATATAATGATAAAAATTTCAAGTGAGCTTGTTTTTTTTATTGACTTTAACTCTATACAATTTCTTTGTGAAACAATTTTTTTTAAACAGTTTATTCAATGTATTTTAATTAGCAACATTTATTATTTATAGTTATTTTAAGTAAACATTGTTTACCACAGTTTTTAACCCAATTGTGCCCACAACAACGTTACCAAATTGATTGCTTAATTAGCGACATTTTTGTTTCATAACTGAAAACAATTGTAAATGTCAACAGTTGTCGTTTGTCGCATTCATTTACTATATATAATTACAAAAATAACAACAATTGTGGGGTCAGGGTTATAGGCCCTTTGTATATTTTATATTTTATGTGGGTTCTCTCAGATTCCTACCCCCAAATGTGCAATGTCACTGCATAAAAGTGTTAATTAGTTGGCCAGGAATATTGTCAATAATATTTGAAAATTTTTTGAAATTTCTTATTTAAGATCCTACCGTATATTTATATTGTAGTACAGCTGTCAATGACGCAATTTATTCCAAAAGCCTCCTGTGTATTTAATCTTTAGCACCCTTAAAATAAATGTAATTTCTAGTTCCTAGATTTTTAGATTTCTAGAGCTGAGTGTAAGAAATATAATATTAAGTGCTTGTTTGACATCCCAGATTGTTGTCAATAAATATTTAATTGATTTCAGATTGTGACATATGTCACATTGGTTGGCCATTGATTGATAGAACAAATATCAAATATCAGGGAAGTAATATGCAAGAAATATGGGAAAGGATTTTATGGTTTTAATAATTGTATTATGGGTAAAAAAAAGTATTTTATTTATACCATATTTACACTAAACTAAAAGTCTTACATATAATCTATCATTCCCACAACTATAATTAATAATATACACAAAATAAAAAATAAACTTAAGAGCTTCCTTGGACAGGCAAAAGTCATAGAACACGCCCACTTAAACACACACACATACTCAACAACTTCTCAACTATAATCACATGGATGAAAAGTAAAGTCGAAAAACCACAACTTTGCTACACCCCGCATTTCCCCCTCTAACTCAAAGAGCACTTGTCATTGAAAACAGTTGTAAAAATTCCCATGAGGAGCGCAAAACTGAAAACGCAAATGGTCAATATACCAAGCAAACATGTAAGAGGGAGGAGTGCATAAACCCCCTCCCCCCTCCCACATAAGCAGCCGCATCATATTTTCTAGATGCTCATATAAACAAATAAAAACCCATTAACGAAAACCAACAACAACTTCGTATTGATGTGTGCGCCCCTTGCTTGCCTTAACTCTCTCCCCTCTCACTCTCCCACTCTCTATCAATATGCGCTGTGATTAACGGCGCATTGTGAAGGATGCAAAGAAGTAGCGGCAAGCAATTAACAACTACAACAGCAAACAACATGGGGAGTTTAACTCCAGCTGGCCGAAGATTGAATACCCTTGCAGAGTTGCTAAGCATTATAATGGCACATTTTTTCTATTAAATAAAAAAAATTTCGCCTTTATAGTGCAACTTTGTGGTAGTATTTAAATAATAGGTAATGTGCGCCTAATAAAAACACAATATTATGAATATTGCCTTCGCTCTTAGTATAGTCTCACACTCCCCAACAAAACAATACAACTCTGTGCAAAGAGTATAACAAAGCGATTGAGCGTAAGAGAGCGAGAGTACAAAGAGTGAGAGAGATTCGTCATTTGTGCGGGCGCAGCAGCAAGAAAAACAATAACAATGGAAATAGCGATAAGCGGCCGCCGCAGTCGCTGTAGCCGCTGCAGTCGCTGTCGCCACCGCTGTCGCTGTCGCTGCTGCAGCGCTGCTACTGCAGGCCATTAGATAAGCAAAGCGATGCGCTCCCCCACTGCTCGCACTCACTGGGACCCAGCTGTGTTTGCTCTGCCTGGAGATGTATTATAAAAATAGCGCAAAAACTGCAGCCACACACTAACGCACACACACACATACGCACACATGTAAGAGTTAATTTTTCGTGTGAAATATTTTAATATTTGCTTACAAAACAAAATGCAAAAGAGACGAATTTAAAGAGAAACACAACAAAGTACAACAACTACAAGCAAATCCATACTCTGTTGCAAGTTGCGGGTGGCCAGGGGTAAGGAATAGGGATGAGGGGCAAGGGGTTGCGGGGTGCGTTGCTTAAATGTATTTCTTGGACAAATACTCAATCAGAGCAGCAGCAACCGCGTTAAATATGTGGGCAACATGTTGTTGTCAACTTGACGAACTTGACGAACAATGCAGAGGCGTGGTTGGAGGGTATGCAAATATGGGGTGTTATTATAAAAGGAAGAAGAAATAAAGTTTAATTTAGGGTTATTAATAATATATAAAAATAAAATATTTCTATCGAGATTTTTTGGGGCAGAGTTTTTTTTGGGAAAAAATATCAATTATATTAAATATACAAATATACAAATAAAGTTGAATTTTGTCTTATTAATAATATATACAAATAAAATATTTATAACGAGATTCTTTGGTGTAGAGTTTATTTTGGGGGAAAAATGATCAATTATATGAAATATATCAAATATTTTTAAACAGAAAATATCATAAAATATAAAAATATTCGACAACCCCATTAATAAGGTACTCTCAATTTATCAACAATTGCTTGGGCTGCAATCTTAAGAAAATCGGCCTTAAAAATCAAATTGAATTTTCTATTGAAAACTTAATAAATAAATTGAATTTTTTGTTGAAAACTAAATAAATACTAAACTTCAATTTCTTACACTTCCAAACCAAATTTTAGTATTTAATTTTTTACTTAAATAAGCCCCCTTTTAGCCCCCCTTTGCCTCCGGCAAGTTTTACGTCAGACTAATCAGACGACATTTGTTTTATTTCAGGGTTGCATTCGCAGAATTGCAATCGCTTCAGACTCCGAGTGAGTCTCATGTCACACGCTCGTAAAATCAACAAAATGCAGGCAGGCGACACTGTTTTGACACTTGACAACAATGAAAACAACGGGACTTAGTTGCAGCAGCAGTTGCAACTTGGCAAAATGTTTAATGAGTGACAGGCCAAAAGCAAAAATCTGCAACTGCGGTAGGTTAAAACCAGGCTAAAATCTGGCTATGCCATGACTATATTTTCTAGGGGGGGAAACTCTGGGCCACCCACTCGAAAATGCGTCGCTTTTGCATTTTGTGTCAGCTGTCAAAGGCAAAAGTAGAGTTGCCTTTGTATTTTTATGTATGGTTAGCTAAGCAGTGGTGTGGGGTGGGCAACTTGCAAGGGGGTGCCGCTGGGCAAAGTGTCCATTATGTTGATTTGAAAAATAAAAGCAACGGAAACAGCAAGGGGGAAGTAGAAGAAGATTTAGTTGATTGAAAGACAGTTATATATATACATATACTTTGCTTTTCCTATTAGATCTGAGATTTGTCATAGTGCTATAAGAATGTTGCATTGATTATAACGGGGGTAGGGGTGGTAGGAAGGAAATGAAAACTGATTTGGAAGCTGTCAATCAGATATAACAAAGCCAATCCAAGCATTACTGTGATGTAGCAAAAATTTTGGTGGATGAGTTTGCTACTTAAATATGCACAAATGGCAAAAATCGAATCGTAAAAACTTCTTTGGAGCAAGATTTTATTCGGAAATCATTTTTCGGGGTGCATTTTTATGGTGTTCTAAGAAAAACTCCACTAAACCACTTTGTATTGCTGATAACTCTGATTTAACAAGCCAATGAACTTTGAATTAGAAATTACAGATACAAAAACAGATTAAAATAAATATAATCATTCTAGATCCTGTATGTACTTAAGGGTTTTATTTATTTTTTGGCATAACTGCATTTTCCTAAATAAAAAACTATGTTTTCCTAACTATAAAGATTTTAACTTAACTGGCTGTATTTGAAACACTTATAATCCATTTTTATATTAATAAATTCAAAAATTCCATTTTTTTTTATCTTTCTAATATAATTTACTATATTTTCCTAATTTCTCTGTTGTTAAAGTATATTTGATTCAAAATATTATTTAATTCCAAGAGATTAATGAAAAGCTATATACGTTAATAATAATACTGTTTCCTTACTATAAAGAATTTAACTTAACATTAACTTTTGTGAACTATTTTATTACCGAAAATGTTGATACTTTAAGAAGGATTTATTTTCTGGCTCTATTTGATACACTTTGTAATTATATTCCATTATTTTTTCTTTCTTATATAATTTACTATATATTCCTAATTTCCCTGTATTTAAAGTATTTGATTCTGAATATTATGAACCCAAGATATTAATGTAAAGCTATATATGTTTATAATAATACTGTTGCCTTACTATAAAGATTTTAACTTAACTTTAACTTTTGTGGAGTATTTTAATACCAAAAATTTTGATACTTTAAGAACAATTTATTTCCTGGCTAAATTTGAAACACCTTGTAATTATATTCCATTTTTTTTCTAGCATTCAAATATAGTTTACGTTTTGTTTTTTCTATCAATTAAATATATAGAACTACAAATCCAAGCAAGCAAACAAATTATTCAACTAAAAAAAGACACCTCGAAATTCAAAATTGTTGCACTCCTTGGACAAAAAGTTCGGTACCAGAAAATACTACTATGTCATCATACCCTAAACCATTCAGATCCTACAATATGCCGTCCAAGGATACAGCCATTAGTTACTGCATGAATTATATGGTCAGAAGGAGTCGAGTTCCAGCAAATCCCACATCGACAACAAGCATTGAGAGCAATTATGATCTGATGTCAAATTTGGAGGATATTATAGCACGTCTAACCGAACAGGGTGCAGCTGTACACCTGGAGGAGCATGAGATTAGTGCAATTTGTAGCAGGGCACGCGAGGTCCTGCTGAAGGAGTCCGCACTGCTGGAACTAAAGGCCCCTATCAATATATTGGGCGATATACATGGCCAGTTTGGCAATATGTTGAAATACTTCAAAATGTCCGGTTTTCCACCCAAGGCGAATTATTTATTTCTTGGTGATTATGTGGATCGTGGAAAACAATCTGTGGAAACTTTAACCCTGCTGCTAGCCTATAAGATACTCTATCCCAATAATATCTTTCTGTTGAGGGGTAATCATGAGAGCTCTAGTCTGAATCGGATTTACGGGTTCTACGATGAATGCAAGCGAAGATATACGATTAAATTG
Organism: Hirtodrosophila alboralis; assembly: GCA_035043045.1. NCBI lineage: Eukaryota > Metazoa > Arthropoda > Insecta > Diptera > Drosophilidae > Hirtodrosophila > Hirtodrosophila alboralis. The sequence continues at coordinate 316,817 of JAWNNH010000511.1, read as the reverse complement.
TGGCGCAACTTTGTGGATTGCTACAATTGTATGCCCGTTGCGGCAATAATTGAGAATAATATATTCTGTTGTCATGGCGGATTGAGTCCCAGTTTGGTTAACATGGATCAAATTAGGGCAATCGAGCGACCTTGTGAAATACCCGAACAGGGTTTACTCTGTGATTTATTATGGTCCGATCCGGATGTACGAACAATTGGCTGGGGTTTGAATGAACGCGGTGTTAGCTATACCTTTGGCTCGGATACTGTTCAAACATTTCTGAATCGTCATGGTTTCAGTCTCATTTGTCGTGCCCATCAGGTTGTTGAGGATGGTTATGAGTTCTTTGCCAAACGTCAATTGATTACCATCTTTTCGGCTCCCAACTATTGTGGACAATTTGATAATGCCGGTGCCATGATGTGTATTGATGAGAATCTTATATGCACACTTAAAATTCAGCGGCCTTTTAACTCCAAACGTTCTTCAAATATGACAATTCAAAATTGTTGCAATTTACAGAGTTCATAACTTGTTTCAAAAATCCTTTTTTGCCTTTGTATAGTTGCTTTAGATATAGTTGAAAGGAATGTCAAATTGTCAAGTCTTCTATTGTAATTAATGCGTTTTTCAATATTACTAAATACTCTTACAGCAAAAATGCACAAAAATATTTTCCAATAAATCAAAATTTCACGCATTATCATTAAAACTAATTTCCAAATCCTTTGTTTACTTAATTATTTACACAGTTAATGTGCATGGAAATTAATTTAATAATTGCATTTACAAATTTTTTTATTAAATATTTACTTTGTTGCATAATCTACCAAAGCAAAAAAAATCGAATAAAATAAAATCAAATTAATTAAATAATTCATTTTGTCAATAGCAATTAATGCAAACTTTCAACAATTTGGTAAAATGAGGAAAAATATCTCATTTGACTAACAAAATGCTGGCAATAAATATTAATTTGCTAAATTATTTTCATTGCTAGACAAGTCATAAAGGATATTAAATTATTACAACACTAAATGGGTGTTGAACTTTACAATATATTCGTGGCTAATTGCAGTGCGATAGAGTATGGGATCAGCTAAATGATAATGGCTACAACAACAATTACAAACAATGTTAAAAGTAAATGCAGCTAAAAATAATTACTAAAATGCATTAAAACACGCACATCTTTCAGGGTAGAAAAAATAATAACAAAAAAAAGTGTAGTAAAAAAAAAAATATATATAAAAAATTAAATGACATTGCAAATTGCAAAGGGAATAAATAAATGATAGTCCATTTGGCAAATATGGTAAAATATGCTAATTTATATGAGTGGTGGTTGAGTAGAAATTAAAACCTTGAACTGAATTGGGCTTAATATGATTATAGTTAACAAAAAAATGGGTTAAATGTGTTGGGAGCAATTAAAAAACACAATTAATCTGAAAGTCAACTAATCAGCAGTATGATAAATATTTATTTTTATAGAAATTTCCCTATCCTTAACTATTAACTATAACAAATGAGTTTAAAACGAACTCAACAAGCTTATATTCAGCATTCCGATAAACAAACATAAATATACAGATATATCATATATGATAATATGTATAATTTGTGATTTATTTACTTGGAAAAGGATTTGTGATTTAGGCTTATAATTTGACTTCTTAAAAATTTTTAAAATATATTTTTGCATTTTTTTACAATCTAGAGAATCTGGAGAAAGTTTATCTATATGTCTATGGGATCTGAGAATAATACTCTATCCAAAATGGTATTCAACATTAAATTCGGTATAGTTTTAATAAAATATGATAGAAACAATCGATTACACTAGTTTACAGCAAAAAAGAAGCTGGGCTCTCATATACTTTTTTTGATGTATTTTTGGGCGCTGATTTCAAAAATGCAAACCATTTATTTTTTCAAAGAATGGTTATCGAGAAAACCGCGAATAGCTAGTTTTTTTGGAGGTCTTTGGACTAATTTATTTATATCTACATCAGATCTTATTTGATCTTGAATAATGTTCCACAATTCAACAGGTAATTGTATCATCTTTCTAACTGTATGCCGTTTATGCGGATTAGATCCATTAGATTAGAATTGAAGCCATTATAAATCCTCAAAGTTGAAAAATGTGAACTTTTTTTTTTTGCATTTTTGAAAAGTTCCTGAATTTCAATTGCTCTTTTAAAAATTTAAAAAATTCGTTTAAATACTTTTTAAGATTTATTATGTTAGATAATTCTTTTATAAATATTTTAAGTATAAATTTGTCCAAATCGGTCGGTAAATGTGGTAGATATTCAGCAATTTGTAAATACACTCAATTAAAAATTCACATTGTTCATCACATCAGTCTATAAAGCCTTCCTCTAAATTTTGTGTTAAGAAATTTTGTATTGTTAAACTTAAATTTGTTTATTTTTTTTAGAATAATATACCATTTTAAATGATATTAAAAATGTATTGCAACAAATTCATTTTTTATAGACTATTAGCTGTATTTTTTAATGCATATTTAAATTAAAATTTTTATAGATATTACAACCTTTTAAATAATATTAAAATTGTCTTGTTCTTTTTCGACTAATGGCTTTGAACACATAAGCAAAAATCGTTGTAATTTAATTCAACTTCAATGTCAAAAAGGGATTGTTCAAAAATTACTTGGCATGGTATAGGAAAAAGCAAAAATATGTATACCCTTGTCTTAGCCATGAAACACACTAATCAAGGCAAAAAAGAAAAACACAAAACTTGGAACAACTCTGCCAACAAGTTTTGTAACAATCTGAAGGCCAGTTAAAGTCAAAGTCAAAGGCAGAGGGATTGAGAGCAAACACAGTACAAGGAGTTGTCATGTCCTGGGCGCTGACTAACGACAACAAAAGCATATCAGTGACCAGGCAGCCAAAGAAAACACACACTGAGTCCTGTGTCCTGTGTCCTGTATCCTTGGATCTAAGGCAGACACATGGACAACTCGACCTCCTCGAAACAAAGTCAAAGCGCATAAATTTTGCAGCGTGTCCAAAAGGAAAGAAGAAAGTCAGTGAAAGGCAGGGGCGAGCGGGGAGTAACAGGACATGGCAATAGATGCATAAGATAGACGAGGACATGTAGACAGGGACATACATAAGCCGAAATATCCACAAAACTAATCTGCAGACGGCAGGACGAAAGAAAGTGCAGGCGAAAGGATTTACATATTAAGCCATTTTTAATTTACGACTTGCCAAAAAAGCTGCCAGTCCAAGTAGCTGAAAGATGTTGCCCCCCCTCCCATATATCCTTGCAACATCCTCCCACACACACACACACACATTCGCCTGACTAAACAGCAGGTAACGAACGTAGAACGAAGAACTGAACACAGATGGATGATAAAGGCGCGCCAGTCGAGCAAAAGGATAACGACAGCAGCCCTGCTGCCACATAACAGTAATGTGTCCTGCCAAACTCCTGCCCCACACCCGTCGCACTCCCCGTACAAACTAAAACCCAAAAAAAAAAAAAGAAAACTTAAATTCTAGCCTTGGCCACCCTGTATAAAAGGTTGAAACGGAAGCAGTCCGCCAACAATGACAGTAATAAAATAAAAGTAAATCCATGCTTTCCTTAAGCCATCTCTTTCGCACTAACTCTCTCTCTCTCTCTACCTCTCTCTAACACACTTGTCTTTGCTGTCAAAGTTGACATTGACGTAAAATTCTCGGAAGTGAAAACTGCGGCGTTGTTTAGGCAACTGTTTAGCTGTTTTTCATGTTTTTCCCCCCCCAAAAACAAAAAAAAAAAACTCACCGCCAAGAAAAAGTGAAAACTTTTCCTGCATGTTTTGAATTTTCCTGCTGAGTTCTTGAGATTTTTTTTCGGCTTGTTGCATAGCATTTGATATTTAAAAGGTGAGCTGATGAAAATTAGATGCAGAGGCAAAAATAAGAAAATGTTTGTTTTTTTTTAAAGAGTTTTAACTAAAGTTTAAGGGTTTTAAAGATGAAGAAAATTTAGTTTTTATAAAGTAAAAAATTTAATAGTAGTTTACTATTGCAAATTGTATATAAAGAAGTCTTAAATTAATCCTAAAAATATACATTAGCTTAATAAAAAAAAACACTTTCTCTTAATATGACTTCCTTAATTTGTTAGTATTTTTAAGTGTGTTTTTAATCTATAAGCAAACTGACAAATAATACATCATTTACTTGGCCATATAAAGAACTTTTTCCCCTCAATATTGCTACCTTATTTCTTGTATTTTAGATTGTCATTAATCTATAAAATATAGTTGAAAAAAAATACAACATTTTACAACTTTATCCCTTCAATATAGCTTCCTTTAATCTATAAAAATGAACTGGCAAATAATACACAATTTACATTAACTATATAAGGAATTATTTCCTATCAATATAATTTCATTATTTCTTGTATTTTAGACAGTCTTTAATCTAAAAAAAAAGCTGAAAAAAAATACAACATTTTACATATATATAAACAACTTTTTCCCTTTAAAATATCTTCCTTTAATCTATAAAAAAACTGACAAATAAAATAAAATTTACATTTACTATATAAACAATTTTTTTCCTATCAATATAGTTTCGTTATTTTTTGAATTTTATGGCTAATCGATATGGCTACTTTATTTCTTGTATTTTAGACTGTCTTTAATCTATAAATAACTGAAAAAAAAATACATTTTACATAAACAATATAAACAACTTTTTCCCTTCAATATGGCTTCCTTTAATCTAAAAAAAGAACTAACAAATAATACAAAATTTACATTTACTACATCAAGAATTATTTCCCATCAATATAGTTACATTATTTCTTGTATTTTATTGCTAACATTAAAGTATTTTCCCCGCCAATTCTAAAAAAAACATTTTTCAGCGAAATTCTTCGGGACAACAGGTGCGAATGTGCTGCGCCTTGTTGCAAGGACTATGAAATAGCAAACAGCATAGAAGAGCCATCAATCATGGGGCTTTATATGGCAAGGATGAGCTTTAGCTAACCATACCATATACAGCATATGCTAACGGTAGTTACAGAGGGAGAAGGGAAGAGAGCCACCCCTTTTTATGGCCTTAGTTTTTTTTATTTTTATACCCTGTAACCATTAAAAGGGCTACTCGTGAAGGGGTATATAAAAGGGGCCAGCTTAAGCTAAGGAATTGAAGTGTTATAAAAAGAAAATTTTGGAATATATTCTGTTTACTTTAAATAGATTTAATATATATAAAATTTTGAAAGTGCCATAAAGAGAAAATTTTGTATATAAATAAATAGATATAAATAGATATATAAATAGATACAATATATTTTTTAAAAATTGGGATTTGTCCAACTTAATACATAGTAGAATCGATGCTCACAAATTAGAACTTTCATTTAATTATTTTTAATAATATTTTTAAGCCTTCAGAAATTGCTATGTCTTCTTTGAAAATCTGTAATAACTATAGCTATCAATAGGTAATTTCTTACAGGATATCTGCCTGTTGAGCACTCTCTACTATCTTCTTCCAACTTGTTATTCTTTTGTGGTTTTCTGGCGTCAAATGTGACGCTTTTTTTGTTGTTGTTGTTGGGGTTGTTCCCACTACCCTAAAATGCTGAAAAACGGAAGGAAATGTTGGGCTGCCTGATGATGATGATGATGATGATTCGCTTGTTGTTGTTGCTGAATTGAAAATTGTGGGGGTTTTCTTTACTTCTTCTTCCCTTTTTGGGCTCTAACTTCGAATGTCAGTTTGCGGTTTTGTAACTCACACACAAAAATCGCTTTTGTTCGGCTTGTCATGAGCTACTTTAAAGTCATTTCCAACCAAGAATTTGTAAAAAAAAATGGTAACTATTGATGCGTAAGGATTCACAGTGTAAATAGGCAAATAAATTGGCTAGCAGGATAATTGACAGACTACAGGGCTTACCTTATAATCTAAATTCACTCACCTGCAAAAAAAGATAGAAAAACGTTATTATAATATTAATTAAAAGATTACAAAAAAAAGAGCGTTTAATATATAGGCAGCTGGTGGGAACCCTCTTCAAAAATTGCCAACTTGCTGTGGCATTTAATTTAGAACCCAAACCAAAAACCCTTAACCGCAATTCGCAGCAAGCGTGCCAAAAAGGTTACCTCAACCAAAAAAAAAAAAGAAAAAAATAAAACACAAGTAACAACTCTATTAAAAATATGCCCAACAAATGATTTATAACCTTTTTTTCTCGGGCAAGGACAAAAATGAAACTCATGCTGGAAAAAGGCAAATACACAAAAAATAAAGATATAAACATATATTTAAAAAAATAAAAAAAAAGCGAAATTATAATGGTACAACATTAGCATGGCCACCTTTTTTAGGTTTGCTTCATTTTTATATTTCTCTATATAATATATATTTTTTTTTGAAGGAAATGATAAAAAACTGTTTAAAATTTTTGACAGGATAAGCGGGCGATTTTTTTTATTTTTTATTTTCTTCTCTGTTTTATATGACATTGAAAAATGATGTGTATAATATCAGGGTTATGCAGAGGGGTGTAGCTTTAATGGTCATGATAAGTTGTCAATTGATATTGAAAGAGTCAGAGTCAAGGTAATTTTAATTGATGAAATAATTAAGTTTAGAAAATAATAGGAAAATGAAAGTCATATTTTTAGCTTGTTATATTTATTACAATTTCCAAGTTTACAACGAAACACAGAGCATAAAAATGCAATACAAAATTAAAAACAAATCGATTTTCATTTATTATATTTTGTTTTAATTAATTGTTGTTAAAAAGAATTAATATTGTTTCTCCAATTTCAATTTTACCACAAGTAAATAATATAATACTCCACTGTTGGTATGAAAATTGCTGCTTATTTTTAGGCGCTATTTTTGTACGCAACTGTGCGTCTTTAATTCTCAACTGGATCTACCAGTCAGTATATAAGGCACAAGGGTTTCTATACATTAAAATTTTTTTTTTTTTGTAAATCTCTTTGTGTCCTAAAATTAAATAAGTGCAGAAAATAATTTTTGATAAAAAATATTCTAACTTTAGGCACAAATCAAAGGGCTACAAAAATTTAATAAAAAAATTCACGAAATTTTCTGAGCTGAAGCTGAATACTCTTAAATAAGGTAAACTTAACATTTTAAAAATTCATATTAAATATTTTTAAACAAATAGAAAAATATTAATTGTTTTTTTATTTTTTATTTTTATTTTTATTTTATTTTATTTTTCTTAGTCTAATTAGTAAAATAATCAAAACTTGAGCATTGTAAAAGAATGGAAAAAAATATGTTAGCTTCATTTAAAACCAAAGATAATAATTAGATAAAAAAAAATCAATTCTGTCAATTTATTTTCACTAGGTCAAGTGTACGGACAAGTAAATATCTGAATTCTTTAGCTATTCCCATGATATGATCCCTCCAATTCAAACCTTATCAAAATATGAGCTACTTTCTCCTATTGTCAATAGAACAGCTGCACAAAAAACATGATTAATCAGTAAAACAAGCAAAATAAAAAAAAAATAATAGAAAAACAAAGTGAAAATGAAAATGGATGAAGCCAAAGCCACAACAACAACAACAACAACAATAATAAACAAAGTTGCAGTTATGGCTCAATAAGCTAACAAAGGCGCGTCTGGGCCTCAGCTCAATGATAAAGCATTTTCCAAAAAAAAAAATAATAAAAAAAATATAAAAAAAATAATAAAAAAAAAACCACAAACAACAATAGCCGAGCATGATGAGCAACAACAACAACAACAACAACGAAAAGAGAGCAAACCCAACTAAAAAAAATAAAAAATGAAAAAACTACAATGAAAATTGAAAAAAACATTTATTAGAAGGCACAAAGAGCAGAGGCGTCTGTTTAAGGAGGGGGCGCACATATGCACAAGCTAATGAAAATGAGAAACCCCTTCCTTACACAGGATTACATAAGTCAGGCTCAGGAATAGATACACACACACACACACACGTACACATTGAGCTACTGTATCTTTTGGTTCGTCGGCAAATTTATGAGGGTTAATAATCGAAGCGCGATTAACCAGACAAGATAAGCACGGCCAGCTCTCTCTCTCTCTCTCTCTCTCTCTCTCTCTCTCTCTCTCTCTCTCTCTCTCTCTCTCTCTCTCTCACTGTCTATCTCTCTCTCTCTCCCTCTATTTGACTCTACTTTATATGCCCTGCTCTTCACTCACACTTCACTTTTCTGCACACAGCATCTGCGTTATCTTGACTCAGCAAAAAGAATTTTTGTTCCCCTCTTATTCCCTTTTTTTCTTGTGTCTCTGATGCGGGCGTCGTTGTTGCACAAAAAAAAAAAAAAAAATTTAGAAAAAGGGGGATTTTAAAGTTATTATTTATTGATTATTAAAATATGCATATAAGCTAAAAATTCATAAATTCATAAATTATAAAAATATAATCAATCATAGGAAATAGAGAAATTGTTAGAGTTACACCCACTATGACATAAAATTTGAGATACTCTAGCAGAGGGCATTATTATTTATAATTATATAGTATATATATAATATTTATAATTTATATTAAATTTGTAGTAAAATAGAGTCGATTCGAATCCTTAAATTATAATTTATTGATCAATCATCATGTTGATTTAAGAATTTAAATTAAATACTCTGTTTTAAAACATATTTAATTAAATTTAGTTCAAATGTTTAGCAAACGGTTAATACGTCAGAACTGGCTAAATCGACTCACTTTATATTTTTTGCATAACATTTTAGAATTAGCTATAGGCTAGAAAAGAGATTTTATATAAAATAAACTTTACTTTACAATATTATTTTATAATAAACTTTATATAAAATAAACTTAATTTTACAATTTAGCTGTCAAATCATCAATATTACAAGTGTATAAAATCTTCGTTTAATGCCAAAAAAAAATATATATTTCTTTCTAGTATTCATTAAATTTTATTCTATTAAGCAAAACTCAAAGACACAAACATACTATTATGCAAATTTTTAGCTTAGAATTGACAATATAAACAACCGATAAAATTCAATTAATTATATTTTCTTTTCAAGAAATACTCTGAAAGAATGCACTAAAAACCTTTGTCTTGTAATCTTCTCTATAAAAAAAATGACTCATTGAGCATTTTATTGTTCATATAAATGACATTGATTGATGGTGCATTAAGTAGAGTCAAAGATGAGTAATTTAAAAAATATACAGATATACTAAATACTCAAACACTCTCCACACCTTTTGCAGTCTTTCTAAACATAAAATTGAAATAGGCTCATATCCTTTATGACTTTACCATCAATTTGATCATAAAATTAACCATTTCAGGCACCACAAGCAATTCGCTGAATATCAAATTTTTGAATAGCATTTTCATAATTTGCACAATAACAATAGCTGTGATTATAATACTTTAATCTAAGTATATATTTTTGCATACAACTCACGTTTCCAACTCAAAAAAATATGACAGAGTTTAAGGATCTAATTCTTCAGCTGTGGCGCTACCAACGCAGTTTGAGTAAATAGTCAACAAATCAAAGAAAATGCAAATGTAATTGACACTGGTCAGCAAGAATGAGATTCCTTTTGATGATTAAAGTGTATATGAATATATAAATACAGGCAAGCTACTTGGAAGAATCGTTTAAAAAGACTTTTGCTTTTTTGCGATTGCCTAATCGAAATATATTTAATTAATTTTTTTATTAAATATTTTTCCATTTTTTTTAGTTATTTTTTTTTTTTTTTTGTATAAATTTTTTATAAATTTTGTAACAGTTTTTTAATTCTTTGCTTTTAGGCAATCGAAATATATTTAATTAATTTTTTTATTAAATATTTTTCGTTTTTTTTTCAACTTATTTTATTTTTTTTTATATATTTTTTATACATTTTGTAACATTTTTATTATTTTTTTTGAGCATATTTTTTTGGTTTTTTGTTTATTTTTTTCTACTTAAATATTTTTATTTTTCATTCAATTTTTTTTTTTTAAATAGTAAAATAAAAACCATTTCCAAATAAGAAAACTTAATAAAAAAATTTGACTAGCTTTAATTTAATTTTTTTTGAGTGAATTTATTGGATTATTCTTGTTTAGAAACAGTTAATATTAAAGTGGTTTATTGATTAGGCAAAAAAAATAAATACAAAATAATTATTTATTTTGATTTATTTATTTTAGGCTCGAGCCGACTAAACTCATCTCCTAACAAACTGAGGTCACCAAAAAATCATAACAATTTATTTATTTTATTTAAAAAAGTTATATTTTTCTTAAGAAATTCTTTATTACTTATTTAATAAATAATACCATTAATGTAAATAAATATAATTTGAGGTAGTAAACGGATATATTTAAAGAAACTAACTGCAATTTAATAAATTTAAAATTTACTTTTAACATAGTTTATGAACTTTTTTTTAAATAACAATTAAACTAAAATATATTTATGGCATTGTGTTTTTTTTTTTTTTAAAGCTATTCATAATTATTTATTAAAAATTAGGTTAAAAAAACACATATATGTATATAGGAGTGTCCAAAATATAAATATTATAATAAATTATTATAAAAAAAATATTACTTTAATTTTTTTTCATTTTTTAAAAATTTATTAGTTCTTTTTTTTTTTTTGTTCTTGAATTTTAAGGCATATGGGAATTCATTATATTGATTTATTTATTTATTTAATGATTTTCTCGTACACTTTATCTAAATTCATAATTGACATACTTAGATAAGAATTATTGTTTGTTTAGTAAAAATTATGCTGAACAGTGTAAGTTAAAGTCCAAGCTCAAAACTTCGGATTGAATTACGGACATGATAAAAGGCAGCAGCAGCAAAAGCGGCAGCAGCAGAGTTTCAATATAATCAACATAAACGTTTTGAAAACCGCAAACTGACCGAATGCCGCAGTTGAACAATTGAAAAACTGAAATGCTGGCAAACTGACAACTGACTAACTGACAAACTGACTAAATGAGAAACTGACAAACATACGCTAAATGCAGTTTGGCTGAAGATTAGCGCGAGTTGATTATTTACTTTGGCTTTTGCAATTGTGCAATGGCTGGAACAGAGGGGGGTGTAGGTGCAACAGTTGGGGGGGGGAGGGCAGTGGCAGCGGGTATTCAACAGCCGCCGCATTATTATGTTAATGGCTACAAAATGCAGTCGCTGTTGCTGTTGCAGTTGCAGTTCCAAGTTGCAAGTTGCAAAGTCTCTCTCGCTGGCAATTTTGAACGTTGAACGTGTTGTCCATGCGGGTCGTAAATCTGCAGACACAAAATGCAAACAACCAAATAAAAGAAAAATAAATAAAGATACTCTTGCCCACCCCCTCCCTCCACCTTACCACCTAATTCCCCTTAAGCAACGCATTAACCCCTCCTCTACGATTCGGCGTCCAGCGTTGCATGTTGATTATTTTATTGCAATTGACAAAATGCAAGCAAAAAAAAGTTCCACAAAACTGTAAACTGTTAACTGAAAAGTGCATTGTAATTGGCCGCGACGCACAGCTGCGCTCTCTAAAACGTAGACCTGGCCAACAGATTGCCTTACCCCCTCCCCCATTCCACAGATTGCCCACAAGCTGCCTCAAAATTAATGCCACAAATTAAACTGGCGAATTACCTGGCATTAATATAAAAAAAAAAATAAAAAAAATAGCAAAAACTTTAACCTAGCCACGACATAAATAAATAAAGACTTAGATATGTGAATATCTCTAGGCAAATATCTCTAAGAGACTTTATAGTATCCAGTTAAATTTAAATTTATTTTTGTGCATTCAAAATGTAACTGCAAATGCATTTAGTGAATGTTTGGTTAATTTATCTAAAATGTAAATTTAATTTAAATGTGTTAAATGTAGTTTAAACTAAAAAATAGTCTACTGCTTAAACTAAACTAAATAATGATGTCATTATAGAAGAATTCATAAATTCTCAAGTTAATGAAAATGCCATCAAAAAGAAAATTTTTGCGATTTGGCAGTAGTAAACTTCGGATAGAATTCTATTTATTGGGTAATATTATAATTTTATAAACAAATTTGCTGATATTTATATTTTTAAAAAATATATAATATTAAAAAGATGACAAAAAAATGAATTTTATAAAAATGAAAATTTAATTTAAAAGAATAAAATTAAATTTAAATATGAATAATAAAATATAAAATTAAAAAGATACAAATAAAATGTAAATGAGCAAAAGTAAGTTTAAATATAAATAATAAAAAATATAAATAATAAAAATATAAAATTAAATTAATTAAAAAAGTGAATGTAATGAAAATAAAATGTTAATGAACGGAAGTAATTATAAAGTAATAATAATCCCAAAATAAGATTATTGTTTATATTATTTATTAAAAGAAAAAATTGTTAGCAATTTTAAATTGACAAATTATTATATACATTATTATTAAAAATAATCTTTGTTAAAGTAACTATTGGCCTGAGTTATAAGTTTTACTTGTCACACCGGAAAATGCGAATAAGAAATAAATATAAATAAAAAAATAAATAATAAAATAAATAATTAAATAAATTATAAATTAATTAACATAAATTTCATATATAGTATTTCCCTTAAAATTAAATGTTTATGCTCTTAATATTCATTAATTTTGTAATTTTCCGCACTTCAGCACTCTACTGAAACTATTTAGTATTAATTCCTAATATTCTAATATTAATTTCCTTACAATTATGTGTTCACACACTCAATATTCATTAATATTACGCTTTTCAACACTATCAGCTCTTTATTGTATATTTTTTATCTGTTTATATGTATTTTTCTTCATCTGCCTCTGTTAACATTCAAGCACATTGCCCTTTTCAACAGCATTTTATCGATTACTCCCACATACAACTCTGTTAAAACTACATAATTTTTCCTTAATATTTATGCACACTTCATTTTTCAACATTATCATAATTCTGTTTAACAATTACCCTTCTCTATTTTTCTACATTTTAATTTTCCCACCCACTTTTCAACCTTTTGCCCTTAACATTTGCCTTTACCAACACTACCGCAACCGTGCTAAATATATACCTGTTTCATTTTGTCCTTTTTTAATCCTTCCCTCATTTTTCAACACTACCAAAATTCTGTTTAATAATTGTTTTTCTTCTCCATTTTTCTACATTTAAATTCTTCCACCCACTTTTCTACCTTTTGCCCTCAACATTCACTCACATATCATTTACCAACACTACCGCAACCGTGTTAAACAGATACCTGTTTTATTTTCTCCTACTTTTTCAACCTCCCACCCACAATTCAGTTTAAATTATGTTCGTTTGCCATGTGACAAATGCCGCCACATTATCCAGTTGTACATAGTTTTACAGTTTTGTCCAACTTCTAACCTGATGCAGAAACTGTGATATCCGATGAAGCATTTGTATTCGCATTTGCAGTGGTCACTTTGGCGGTTTGCAATGGTTTTGGCGGTTTCATTGGTTTTTTCGCATTTGAAAGTTGATTTGTTCAAACTGATTATGGGGCATGTTAGTGCGGCTCTGTGTTTGCTGCGGTTTTGCATTGCATAGATAATAGTTTTAAATAAGTTGAAGTCCAGTTTAATTGGCCAAACTAATGTGCATTAGATGAAAAAGCTTTAAGCCAGCTGGCCAGTACCAATTAGTGAAGAGCAAGGGGAAGCAAATAATGCGGATACAAAAACCAGACGTGACTTATCGTACGTTCAAACTACAAGACAAACAAAACACCTGGAGGCCACAAGTATATAGTATGGATATATATACATCGGGTCGTCGTCAGTGTCATTTGGGCATTAAAAACTAAACAAAGTATGTCAAAGTCTTGTCTGTCTGTCATCTTGTCCACCCACCTAAGTAAACCTATTGAGTTTCATGGGATCAGCTTTTGGTGCATTGCATAATCTTAAAGGAAAAGTCTTTTCCATCTCCATCTCCATCTCAATCTCAATCTTCTCACAGCTGCCTACACCTGTCGCCTGTCTAATTTATGCCCAGACTTGTTCACAGATAAAGCTCTCAATGACATATGGCACACATATTTATATATATATATAAAGATATATATCTATGGAGAATACAACAAGTATTTATGTTTATGACCATGTAAAATCATTAATAGACCTGAAATGACGACAACTAACAAATTAGTTAGACTTTTGATTTGCATAATTAAGTTGAAGATACGAATTTCTTTCTCTGGCGTAGACAATTTGTAAATGTTAAGAGATGTACTGATTAGCAGAGTGTATGTTTTTGGAAAGACAGTTGTATTGGGAGTTATTTATTGAAATTGGTATAAAAAAGTTGAACCCTCTAGAAAATTGATATAAAAATTTTTTTTTAAAATTTGAATTAAAGAAATTACAACGCGATTTGGAAGTATAGAACCTTACAATAAATAATATGGAATTTACAAATAAAAAATGAGTTCAACATAGTTTCAATATTTGTATAATTAAAGGCGTTGTTTGTTGCATGCCTATAATTCCCAAACAGTTTTAGCAAACAGTTTATAAGGCAAAAACGTTTTTCTATATTAAATTAAATTTTTTTAGATGCATTTTTAAAATAATAATTTTGTGTTTTAAAATAATAAATTACACTGAACAATTTTGTCACAGTAGCCACAAATAAAATGACAACATTTAAAAATTTATAAGATTTAAGTTGTTGAAAAAACAACAGGATGATTAAATGATAAAATCAAAATAAAAAAAAAATTAAGAAAAAAAAAATTATAAGATTAAAAAAAAATTAAAATATGAGAAAAAGTATCCTATAAAAAAAAGTATGTTGCAAATTTACATTTTTCTTAAAATTACTAAATCAATATACTTCTATTTTAATTAAGTAAAATATGAGAAAAAGTATCCTATAAGAAAAGTATGCTGCAAATTAACATTTTTCCTGTAAAAACTCAATTAATATTCTCCTATTTCCATTTAATTTTCATTTTATCTTAAAAAGCAAATATTAGAATCTTCAAGTAATATTTAGTATGCCAATTTCATACAATAGATACATACGAGTATCTTTAAGATATAATCAATACAAAGACAAGTAACAACTGTTTACCTAAGTGAAATTCTCTAGAATTCTCCAAACACCTCTGACATTTTAGTGCCCTTTCTCACTCATTACAAGCGGAAGTACATTTTTGGAAATAATGAAAACAATGCACTTAACATTTTGTACTTCTAAACACGTATTTTAGAAGTTTATTTACTAAAGTTGACAGTTTATTTAAGTAGTTGAAGAAACATTTGTCAGCTGTACTGCAGTTTGAACAAACAGCATCTAGAATACTCTATACTAAAAATACAAAATATCATAACAGCACTGAAAAATTGAATTTGATCCATTTGGCCTCGAATTTTAGGAAATTTTAAACTGACACTTGGCTGACATGTTTATGCTTCTCTCGTTCTACACTTTCTCTCTCTTTCGCTGCCTTTCTCGCAGTTGAGATACATGTACCTACACATAGTTTAATCTCAAAGTGGAAATCTGTTTTTTTCTATTTGAAGTGCACGCTGTTGAAAATATTAAAAAGCAATTTCGAATCTTTCAACATTTTTGCCTTTTTTTTTGTATTTCAGAATTTCATTTTAATTAACCTGGGCGGCCACTTGAGAAACTTAAGGTAAACCTGCGACTATTTGTAAATATTTGTGGTAAATTTTTACACAATTTCTAGACAGCTTGACACACACACACACATACAGCTACAAACTAATTACTTGCCACGCACTTGAACTAGTTTTTAGTTTCTTCAGCTTCAAGTGGCCGCCCAGTGTATCTAACAGATGCAAATGTATCTTTCCAGAGGTGGGCTTGTATCTTTCCTTTGGCAGCAAAGAACTGTGCGTGTGGTAGCATTTCACTTGACTCTTGAGAGTTCTTAAAGTTAGAAAAAAAATTGTATATATAAATGTAAACCCCTTTGAATTGCATCAAGAGTGCATCATATTTTTTTTGTATAAAATCTTTATAATTTTTAATATCTTTTCATATTTTAATGATGCCAGGTCTTCATAGATGCAATGGATTTTTTTTTGTGACTAATCAAATGTTAAGAAAACTGCATATTTTTTGCAATTTTAAGATGAAATTTAGTTGCATATAATATGCTTAAAAATCTACTTTAAATTTTTATGCAAGAAAATTTTATTTTTCTTTCCATTTTAGACCATTGAAAAATTGGAATTGTGAATTCAAATTCAATTTCAAATTTTGTTTAAACAATTGTGCATTGCATTTGCATTTCAAAAAGTTTCATTTTTCGTTCAATTTTCAATTCAAAGCTTTTAATTTTCAGTTCCAATTTAAATAGAAACACGTTCCAAGCCCAACTGCATCAACAAAACGACGCGCGTCAAATATTTGTACAAATGTTTGTACATGGATTGCATTTTCACGCCGCATAATTAGGAAAAACAACAACAACAACAAAAACAACAACAACAAAAACAAAAACAACTAAAACAACAACAATTTCAATTGATATGCAACACAGCAACATTAACAACAGCAACTTCAACTTTAGTTCAAAAACTACAAATTTAATTAAATGCCAAAACGGTGTCTGACAAAAGGCTTCAAAAAATGCTAATATTATAGGGGAATGCGGGGGAAGACCCTATATATATATATATATATGGGATACGAAAAACATGCCTGGCATATTCTAATCGTTAAATAGCCATATAAAAATAATATTATAAAAAGCGTGACCCATTTGAAATTGCCGATAAGTGTTGAAAGTGAAGGGGAAGAAAATTGTAAGAAAAATGTTTAAATAACAGTTTTGAAAAAAGGAGTGTATGGAATTTTAGAAAAGAAAAACTGTTAAACTGGTCACACTATTTAAATTAAACAGTTTTGAAAAAAGGAGTGTATGGAATTTTAGAAAAAACTGTGATGGTCACACTATTTAAATTTTACCTAGTCTGACTGGGCTTTGAAAAAGGAGTGTATGGAATTTTAGAAAGAAAAAAAACTGTTAAGCTGGTCACACTATTTAAATTTAACTAATTTAACTATGTGTCTGATACTTTAAAGGGTATTATTTGATTAAATACTTAAGAAATGCAATATAAGTTAATATGAAAATTGAGTAATAGAATTAACGTTTGTAGTTGAAGACTGAACTTAGTTAAATTTAAATAGTGTGACCTGATTAACAGTTTTCCTTTTCTAAAATTCCATACACTCCTGTTTCAAAGCACATTCGGACTAAGTTCAATTTAAATAGTGTGGCCAGCTTAACAGTTCTTTTTTCTAAAATTCCATACACATTTCTTACAATCCCGCTGAACTTTTTATCTTAACATGATTTCTTGTGCTAAACTTTGTACTTTAGTTCAACTTAATTTTTTTAATATTAACTGCACTTAAATGACAATTTATCATGCCGAAAAATAAATATGAAGTTTAATTAAGTTTCATCTTAAGTAGATATGGGAAATCAACCGATTTAAATAAATAAAAATTAAAAGAAAAATGTATTACAATTATGCAAAGAAATATTTTAAAATGAAGATGCTAAAAATTCAAGATAATATTGCTTAATTTGCCAATATAAAAAAATCAAGATAATTTAAATTTCTGTTATAGAAATTGTGTTTTCTTTTCAAATGTAATTTCAGCATTTTTTCCGTTTCGAAAGTAGTTTCAGAATTTTTTAACTTGTTAAACCCTAAATAAATCAGAGAATTAGAGAATAGTTGCTATTTCTGATTTTCTTGCATAATAATATTAATCAACAAAGAAAAATAAAAATATTATTTACAATAAAATAATCGTAATTAATTGGGTATTTAATTTAATCTAATCGAATCAGATCTCTAGGACTCGGAAATTAAAGCACGCTTTAGTGAATAAATATGCTTATTTTTCTGCCTTTTATTTTAGTATACCTTAATAACTTTTAATAATAATGTTTTTAATATTATTATAATATTGAAAAAATATATGTTTAATTTTGAAAAGAATTGCAACATAATGTACACTGCATATACAAATTTTGTGAAAACAAAAATTCCTTTTTTATTTTTAATAATTTCTCAAAACTTACCTTATTCATACAAAAAGGCAAATTTTGTCAACAGCAAATCAATTATTTTTTTTAAATAATTAAATTTATATATATTTTTTAATTAATCCTGATGTAAACGTATTTTCAGCTGGTCACACTAAACACAAACACGCACACACATGTCTAGTGTGGTTTTTTCACTGTGTATTGAGATTTCAATTAGAATTAGAATATCATAGATGAAAATAAAGGTTGTAGTTGAATTTGTACTAGAACAACAACAATTCACAGTTACACTTGTTAAATTTCCAAAAATTCAACGCACTTTGGTCACACTTTCTTGTTTTGCGATTTTCTTTTTTGGCGATTTACGCGTTGACGTCGACGTCAGCGCCAGCGTCAAAGACGCGCTGCCGGCTTTTTTTTCTTTTGTCAAATCACTGCAATTTCAATTAGATGTCAAATGCGCAGCAGCGTTTTATTATTTATTATTACTTAATTATTTGCCGTTGAATTACTTGGCTGTTTTAACTTTTAATTGCATTTGAAGCGTGTAACACGCATTTTTCCATAAACGCATTCATAAAATTTACGTATAACTGTAGTTTAATACGACGACGGCAACACACAGCAACGCTCCGCTAACAACCGCTCGCGACGAGTTTCGATTTACAACTGGCGCCTTCCAATTGGAAGCAGCAAGTAGCGGCATGCGGGTGTGCATGTGTGTGTGTGTGTTTGTATGCTTCGGCAATACGAACAGCGCTTCGGATGCTTGTTCGTCTGAACATGTTTGTTCATATTCGGCGCTGCGAGAAACTGGCTAAGTAAATCGCATGCGATAAATTGCTAGTGTATAGAAATGTCACTTGCAAGTTAGTTAAATTTTTTAAATTTTGTTGACAAAACATAATTTTTATTAACAGTTTAAATTTATTAAAAATTTTAATATAAATTAATGTAATAAAAACATTTAAAAAGTAAATTTATTTAAATATTTGCACTTGCTATAAATTGAGCTGTCTCTCTCTCTCTCTCTTTTTGAATTTATAGCAACGCTCTGCTCAGCTGCTGCGCTCATTGGAAACTGGAAGTGAGACAACGCACAGCTGTTTTTTGTTTATTACAAACAAATTCTCTGTTGCTGTCTGTTATGTGTCTGTATGTGTATGTTTGTGTGTGTTTGTGTATATGTTTGTGTTTGGCTGATAAGCACGTGTTTTTATTGTCGGCAAGCGTCAGCTTTGTGTGCGGGTGAGAATTGATGCCGTCGTCGTTGCTGTCGCAGTCGCTGTCGCAGTCGCTGTCGCAGTTGCTGTCGCTGTCGCAGTTGCTGTCGCTTTCGCAGCAGTTGCTGCCTTTTTCGTTGCTACAGGTAGCGTCAGCGACAGCGTCACTTTACAGCACTTTACATTTAACAGCTGTTAAGGGGTTAACTTAACAGATGGAAGTTTAACAGCGTTGATTTGTATTTTATGAGAAATATTTATGAGAAAAAGGAGTTAATAATGCATTTATGTATAAAAAAAATTTATTAAAAATTATTAATGTTAAAAATTATAACTAAATAATTAAATTAAAGGAATTATGGAATTTTTGCCCAAAAGTAGTAAACTGAAAAATACCGAAAAATTTTAACATTTAACAGCTGTTAACTGTTAATAATCTTACATTTGTTCAAAAATTTTTATAATTCAAATAACAGTTGCATTTTGGGCAATATAGCTTTGATTTTTGGTATACTTGTATTTTAGGCTGTCATGCTTGTTTTCCCAAAATTTCATAAAATTTGCTTCATAAACACAAGGGTTATTTAAGCTTGAAAATATTTGTAATTCGCAACTGGTATTAACTGTTTATAAGAGCATTTTATTGAGTTTCCTTTGTTTTCTGAACTAACCAACAATTTTATATTTTATTTTATATCCTTAAAAGTTCCTTAAGCTTCAATACTCAATTTCTCACACCATTTTATAATTTTCCCCCAACCTTAATGCTGTTGTCTAACTGCTTAATACAGAATCATCAAGCAGACAACTAATTAGTTGAGCATCCAATTAGCTGGCAATATGCTCCATGCATTACGCATTCTGAGAAACAACCTCTCTATACCACCTCTGCACCACCAAAGCCACCCTTAACCCACCTCTAACCCACCTCTAACCCACCTCTAGACCACCTCTAGACCACCTTTTGGGCCACGCCCCGTTGACCAAGTCAAATGGCACGCGCAATTGTTGAAATCAGCCGCACAATCAATTAAAATTGAATTTACTTAAACCGAAAATGAAGGAAATTATAAAATATTAGAAATAAAAATTTGCAAAATTTTACATTCCAAACTAAAACATACCCTGTACTCGACGAGTTAAATACCAAAAAAGTATTTATACTACTCTAAAATGAAATACTTAAATTTATAATTATTTCAAGCAACTTCTACAACATAATTACAGGGTATAGCATACCCACTTTATCTCTAAAATTCTGGCTCGTCGTCTGATTTGCAAAATCAGCAAATGTGTCACATACAGCACGGGATTTCTGCTTCATGTAGAAAGAAACGCATTAATTTGGCTCGTTATGATTATTGCCACCACACCCCATTCCCCACTCTCCACTGTTCATGCCACATGCCCCATGCCACCAAAACAAGCAGCGACATGTCGCTTTGGGTGTCGGGCGTCGGGCGTCCACCATATGGAAATATGGAAATATATATATATGCCTTGAGTAATATGCCACAAATGTCTGCGACGTCGACATCGAAGGCGACCCCGACTAACAACAACAGCAGTTGGTTGCAAGAAGTTTCCCCCATCCCCCCAACCCGCCGCAACGTTCCCATTCCCCTATTATCTAACAGCTTACAGTTGCTAGTAAATCGTAGAGATGGGCAATTATTTTAATAAAATGTAATATAATAAAATAAAATAAATAAATAAAAAAAAATAAAATAAAAAAAAAATATGATAAATTTAAAGTTTAAATAAAATATTTTGCATATAATGTTTTATAATTTGTTAACAAATTACAATCAAAATTAAATTAATTTAATAAATAACATCACTAAAAATTTGATTCCAGAGAAAATCCGGAATTCCTGCTTTCTTGTATATTAAAAATGTTCCTATTGTATTTTATTCTATTTTTTTAATTTTTTTTTTATGAATTTAAGATCATTAATCTTAAACTTGAACTTTTTTTAAAATATTATTATATATGTACATATATTATTATTATTTTTTTAATTAAAACGCAAATGAGTTTTTCGACTTAAGTTCGTTTTTGCGGGAAAAAAATTGCATTTCAAAATTAAGAATATTGTTTAATTATATTTTGTTTTCAGTTAATTGTTGTTAAATTGTTTTACTCTCTTTTTTTTATGAATTTCCGAACATTAATCTTAGACTTCCTTTTTTTTTTATATATTAATTCATTATAATAAATGTGTATTATTATTATTTTGTATTTTTTCGACTTAAATTCGCTTTTGCGTAAAAAAATTGAATTCCAAAATGAAGAATCTTGTTTAACTATATTTTGGTTTCAGTTAATTGTTGTTAAATTGTTTTAATCTCTTTTTTTAAATTTTAAGAACTCAAGAACTTAAGAATCTCAGACTTAACATTTTTTTTTTTAAATATTAGTGTATAATAATAAATGTGCATTATTATTATTTTGTATTAGTCTCAAGTAACTTTTTATACTGAAGTTCACTCAAAAAAGTGCACTGGGAAAAATAATTGCATTCCAAAATGTAGAACAATCGATCTTGTTTTATTATATTTTTTACTCTGTTAAATTGTTGTTAACAACATTATTCTGTTTCTTCATTTATACTATGAGAAAAAGAAAATTTAAACTTTTTTTTATTTTATGCAGCGTGTTGCATACTTGAAGGCGCTGCTTGTTGCGCACCAACGCGTCTATGATTCTCAATAATTTTAAACAGTCTATATATAAGGCATAAAGATTTCTCAAAATAACATTTTTTATTTAATTTTTTTGTTAGGGAATTCTATTGTATTATAAAATCAATTAAGTGCAAACAATTATTTTTGATAAGTATTACTCTCATATTAGATATAAATATATATGCTACAAAATTTTAATACAAAATTAAGGACATTTTTTTAAATGAAACAAAATAAATATGCAATAAATTAATAATATTTTTTTCGGTGTAGAAATCACATGGTATAAACAGTCTCTTATCTCTCGTGCTTCTTCGTGTCACGAATGAAAAAGTGTGAACACGCTTGCAGCTCTAGCTGGTAGTGCTGCTCCTACTCCTTCTCCTGCTTCGTCTCCTTCTCCTACTCCGATTCCACGGTTCCACTGAGAAACCTCCGCCAGGGGCGCACGTTAAGCGAATCGTGCACACGCCCCATGACGATGATTAATTACCTTTTTGGTGCTGCTTGTTGTTGCCTCTTGCCGTTTGCCGGTTGCCGGTTGCTGACTTGAATGTATCTGTATCTGTATCTGAGTTCTGTGTATTTGTATCTGTGGCAAGTATCTTGCGCATATTTCACTTATGCACGCTTCAAGTCAGTTGGAGGCTGAGGCAAAGCAAATGCTTTGTTGGTGCCTAGAGGAGAGTTGGGGGGGCTCCCAGCTCAATTCAAAGTCGCTGATGAAGTTGTATTATTCATCACAAATGATTTTCGCACTTTTGTGTAGCTTTTGGGAGGCGGAAGAATTGAAGCTCAAACTGAGCTGATTAACAAAAGTGAAAAAATTATAAAATTTGAGATCATTATTATGGGGCTAACTAGAATATCAATGGCAATTAGGGGAATATCAAAAAAATAAAATAAATGAAAATTTGGTATAATATATTTTTAAAAAGAACCAATAGATAAACAAGGTCACAATGGGAATATTTGGCGATCCCCGTATGCCTTAAAATTAAAAATAAAAAAAATAAATAAATACTCTAGTAGACACTTAATAAGATTTAAATATAAAATTGAATTATTGCAATTAAAAAAATAAAGAGAACAAGAAAACTTTCCAAAATACTTCAATTTTATTGCTGAAATTTCTGTTGCTAAATTTAAAATAAAAAAAAATTACAATTTATAAATCAAAACAAAATTTTCAAACTACATTTTATGGAATCATTTAATGTATAAATTAAACAATTTTCTTCACATTTAATCAAATAAATTAAAGACACAAAAAACATTGCAATAATTTTGCATTTATTATAATAGAATATTTATTATAATAGGATGATTAAAGAAAATATTTTTAATTAATATTTAAACTAAAATTAAACAATTTTCTGGACATTTAATTAATTAAATTATAGACAAAAAAATATTGCAATATTTAGGCATTTATTATAATAGAATAGTTAAAGAAAATATTTTTTTTAAATATTCAAAATTTATTTAAAATAGCTGTTTTGACTGGCAAAAAAAAAATCCCCTCTGTCAGTGTCATTATTATTTGAAACTTATGTAATTTCAATAACCTTTTTCTATATTTTACTATAATTAAAAAAATGATAAAAATGTTTTGATTTATGGCACAGCATTGTTTACTATATTAATAAATAAATAAAAATAATATATAAAAAAAATATTTTGAAAAGCAATGAAGTTACATTTTGAGCTGTTGAAAATTAAAAAATATTCCTGTCTAACAATTCTTGATAGAAATGATTTATGCCATATTTCTATATATATTTATATGTATCTAAATAAAATAAACCTAAATCAAAATCCTTTAACTGCCAAGTTAATCCACAGCTAAACTAAAATTAAAGATATATAACCATGTGTTTAGAGTGAATTCATTTCCCTCAACAGGGATACTCTATTCCCCCAATGGCACATGGCCAGACATGTTGCATATCAAGTTTCCCCATTTGATTTTCAACGCACTTGCAACTCTTTTTTCAAAAAAAAACAGGACTGCAAATCGATAAACTTGAAATAGAGATGCATTCTATACTTAAAGTTGACTACGGCCAAGGGAAAATATTTTCAGAGAAATACGAAACCGCACAGTCAATGAACCAAAACAAAAGAAAACAAAAGAGAAACACACACACATATAGAAAAGAAAATACAAATAAAATACAAAAAAAAAGAACAAAAATTTTCAACAATTTGACATCTGTTTCAACAATTCCATTGCTCAAGTCGATGAGGCATGCAACAAAAAGGACGCCACATCACGTAGATTGACTTGTAGTTTGAGGCAAAGGGACTTGAAACTCCTTTACCAAGTATTTTGTATTTTGTATTTTCTTTTTTTTTTGTTTTATTTTTGTTGCTTTTGTATGCATGTGACAAATGTCAAGGGTTAATGAGATCCTTGGCCATTGAAATGGAGTTGTGTTAATTATCTGAAAAAACAAAGCGGAGTTTTTACGCTTCATTAGACAAAAGCGGGAGAACAGCACAAAAAAAAAAATACTTTTCAAATACTTTCAAATAGGGGGGAAGCGAACAGTGAAAGTAATACCAATAGTTGATTTTTTCGAGAGGGTGACAAATTTACGGAAAAATTTGTTCAAAAAAAGATCATATTACTAAATGGGTAAGTGCACTGAAAAAAAACAAAAATATTGAAAAAAAAAGTATTTTAAAATTATATTATATTATTAAATTAAATCTGAATAAAAAAAAATTGTTTTTAAATATTAAAACATTTTTACAAAAGAAAAAAATGTGTGTTTAAATAAAATAAAAGAAAATTAATGTAAATTCGATATATGGTATTTTATACAATATAAAAAGGTATTTAAACAAATTAAAAGAAAATAAATAAAAATTCGAGATTTGGTTTTTTTATACATTATAAAAATGTATCTAAATAAAATAAAAGAAAAATTAATAAAAATTCGATATATGGTATTTTACACAATATAAAAATGCAGATTTTCTATTAAAAGAAGTAAAATATTATAATGCAAAACATTTCCTTAAATACCTTACATTATATATAAAATTAATATTTAAAAATTTTTGTTTTTAAGTGTGTAAACATTTTTTTTTACAAAAGAAAAATACCGTTAAATAAAATAAAAGAAAAATGAATAAAAATTCTAGATATGATATTTTATACAATATAAAAATGTATTTAAATAAATTAAAAGAAAATAAATAAAAATTCGAGATAAATGGTATTTTATACACTATAAAAATGTAGATTTTCTATGAAATGAGTATTAAATTTTATAATGTAAAATATTTCCCTAAATATATCACGTCATATATTTATAAGAAAAATATTTATAAATCTTTACATAGTATTTTAAAATATTTATTCAAACACATTCAAGTAGTTATTTATACGGAATATTACTATAATTGTATTATTTTATATTATTATTTATAAATGTTTATAAAGTATTTTAAAATATTTATTCAATCAGAGTCAAGTAGTCTATTTATACGGCATATAAATATAATTGTATTAATTTATATTATTATCTAAAACAGGTAAAAATGTTTTTAGCATTTATTTTTTTTTAAGCATTAAATAAATTTGTTTAAATTTAAACATTTTAAGTAGTCATTTCAACATTTTGAAGAATTTAACAATCCCATCTGAATATCATTTTTCCAAACAACTTTCCCCAATTAATTATTTTTTATTTTAAGTGTAATTTCCTGGGTTTGTTTTAAAAATTGAAACTCTTTGGACATTAGGCATGCAATTAGTTAGATTTAACTCGGATAGAGATTGAGTTTGAAAAATGTAAAAAAAAATCAGCTGCTAGATAAATGTAGACAAAAGTTGACAACTGAATATAATGCTTAAAGAATTATTTTTTTGAAGCTACATTAGTTCTGCAAATGAAGCTCATTTATAATGTAAAAAAAATATATAATTTAATTCTTTTATTGATGAGTATATTTCTTTATAAAAGTGCAATTAAAATGTACAAAAATAATTTTTAAAAATTCTTAAACTTTAACTAAGTCATTTAAGTTGCTCCAATTTCTTTAAATATTAATCTTAATATTTTTTTTAAATTTTCAATAACTCACATTACCACTTTCGCTTCGTAGAAATTCCATAATTAACAATAAATACTTCAAAGAAACTACTTTAGAGGATCATTAACAACAATTCAGCGGCTTTTTGGAACCTACATAAATAAATGTTCACATATATATATTTTTGAAAAATGATTCTTTTGCATGTTGCCCATATAATCATTGATTTTTTTTTTAGCTCTAATTGTTCAACCTTCCACATAAATTACGCTTCATATACATAATATAACAATATATATATATATAAGTTAATCATTTATATTAATTAGTTGAAGGTTTGCGTTCTTTTTTTTGACTACAGAAGATGCCTTACAAATATGTCTTACAAATGTCAAGTGATTGATGGATTTTTATTTGACATTTTACCCGTAATATCTCTCTGGTGAGTCATCTTTCATAAAGAGTTGCTTAAAGTTGAGTCATAGGGTATTTACTTGAAATATAAAGTTAAAAAAAAACAAATCAGAAGCCGAAACAAGCTCATAAAAATGCTATTGACAATTCAACTGGACTTTTGTGCTCAAGCGGAAGTTTATAGGCAGACACTTTGACAGCTGTCAAACGGTGAAAAAAACAAAAAATAAAAAAAATAAAAATACCAGAAGAAAAGGCCGCGTTTCTTATTTTTTATGGCATTTGAAATAAACAACAAAAATATATACAAAAATATTTAAAAATGTGCAAGTAAACCCCCCAAAAATACGCACACAGATACGCACCAACACATGTCTGTTCCAAACCATATAAGTAGCGCCCATAAACCATAAAAACCCATAATGTATGACCACTTGACACGCATTAAAACGCGACAAAAAAAAAGGCGCCTGTGACGTTTTGTATACCGTGTAGGCATTGAAAATGTTTAAAGAGGGTATATTTAAAAGTTGGTTGGGTTTGGTAGAGACGGAGGAGGAAGCATGGTAGAGAGAGTCTATAAAGTAAATATAGATTGATTAATATTAAAAAGTCCCTAAATGGCCCTGGCTCTGGCCCTGGCTCTGGCCCTGGCTCTGGCCCTGGCTCTGGCCCTGGCTCTGGCCCTGGCTCTGACCCTGGCTCTGACCCTGGCTCTGACCCTGGCTCTGACCCTGGCTCTGACCCTGGCTCTGACCCTGGCTCTGACCCTGGCCCTGGCTCTGGCCCTGGCTCTGGCCCTGGCTCTAGTCATGACCCTGGCTCTGGTCCTGGCTCTGGCCCTGGCTCTGGCCCTGGCTCTGGCTCTGGCCCTGACCCTGGCTCTGGTCCTGGCTCTGGCCCTGGCTCTGGCCTTGGCTCTGGCCTTGGCTCTAGCCCTGGCTCTGGCTCTGGCCCTGGCTCTGGCTCTGGCCCTGGCTCTGGCTCTGGCCCTGGCCCTGACTGTATAAACCTGTTTATCTCAAGGACTATTAGAGCTAGCTTCAGGAAATTTGGTATGTAGATGCCTATATAACATATGTAGATCAGATTTATATAGAATTTTAAATATTTAACTTAAAACTGCTTTAAATCGATATTCAAGTATTAATATTAAAGTATATTTTAGAGCTATATAGACAGTATATTTTTATTAAATACTTTTAAGTTCTGATTTTCACGGGTTTTTATTTGACTATTGTGGTTTTTTAATTTTATATATATTTCGAAAAGATATGATCAGTAAAAAATTAAGTTTAATATGCTAAAAGAAGAACTTAAATTAAGTAAATAATATATAAATAATATATAATAATATAACTAAGTAAATCAATAATAAATAATGATGTTTAATATGCTAAAAGGGAAAGTAAACTAAGTAAATAATATATAAATATATATAGCAGTTGAGGATACTGCAAACTTTATAAATGTTGTTAAATGGCAATAAATTTGTAATGAAAGCCAGCTATAATTTTTGAATTTTAGAATTGTTATTGTTATATTAATATTATTCCAAAAAAAAAAAAAAAAGATTTATATTTTTATGTGTTTTGTATTTAAATAGCGAGACGTATTTTATTTTACTTATTTTGGCTGCACATTAAGTAGATTCAAACAGCTGCCAAATACACAAAAATAAAAATCGGATAAAATTTGTTTTTTTACCTTAATTTAATCATTTAAAATAATTATTTAACTATTACTCCAATTTAAAATTCAACTTGTAATTTTACCTTTAATATCATAATTTAAAACAATTATTTAACTATTACTTCAATTTTAAATTCAACTTAAATTTTGTAGGGTATCATAATAATCGCTCTGCCAAAACGTTGCTTCCTATTTTTTTATTTTAATTTTTTTTTATATATTTTACGGTAGACCGCGTTTAATGAAACACACTTATATGAAATGCTCAAAAACTGATAAACACAATGCTCAACATTTGTCTTGGCAATTTATCAACCCAAAATTGCGATAGAGATCAACAAAAATAAAAGTAGAGAAGTTGAACCCCATAAACTTGTTGGAACCGTTTGACCAGCAGCTGTCACATCACAAATATGTCAGTTCAAATTAAGTTGATCATCAGTTTTCAGTTATGATTATGCTGATAGCAGACACATGATATATATATAGTACAGTTCTGAGTTCTTTTGTTTAACTCGGGGTAAAAAAAAAGCAAACACTAAACTAAGCCACAAGTGAAAAGTGGAAAATGAAACTGAAATTTAACTCGGACGCCTCGCCTGGTCACATCATAAAAACTTTGCTCGTTTCCGACATGTGCAAAAAAAAAAAAAAAAAATAAAAAAAAAATAAAATAAAATACTGCAAATAAAAACTGAAAATCAAGGGAAAAAGCAAAGAATACATTGTGAAAATCACGTGCGTGTCGTGTGCTTTTTTTTTTGTATTTTGTGAACTTGTAAATTTATTCGTCACATTTGTCGCCCCTGTTCGCGGCTTTTATTGTGCTCTACAATTTCAAATAAAACAAGGGAGAAAAATCATAACTTGGTCATAAAGTTGGCACAGACAAGGCAAGAGGAAGCTGTCTTGCATTGGCCATAAAATGCCATCAAAATCATGATGAAATCAAGTCAACTTTAAGTAAGTCTATAAAACTATTGAGAATGCATGTTTCCGAATATACTTACATATATTATATATATTGTTAGCTAAGGATTTGGACATAGGACATTTTTCATTATAATTTTGTCAGTTTTACAAAATAAAAGTA
This sequence comes from Hirtodrosophila alboralis, assembly GCA_035043045.1. Lineage (NCBI taxonomy): Eukaryota > Metazoa > Arthropoda > Insecta > Diptera > Drosophilidae > Hirtodrosophila > Hirtodrosophila alboralis. Next base: position 287,561 of record JAWNNH010000511.1, on the reverse strand, counting down.
TTTATCAGGCATCACAAATAAGAGTTTTAGAGGCTTAAAAAAATCAAAGCTGAAAAAAGTTAACTAAGGGAATGGAAAAATATTTGATATACTAATTCAAAAGTATCGTAGAAATTTGAGTTAATTTTAAATTTTTGGTAAAAATCAACAATTACTTTTATTTCTTTTTTTTATTATATTTTTTTTCTTTTTTAATCATATTTTTATATATTATATTTATATTTTATATATTTTTATATTTTTATTTTATTTTTTTATTATATTTTTTTCTTTTTTAATCATATTTTTATTTAAATTTGTTATTATATTTTTTCCTTTTTTAATTATATTTTTATTTCATTTTTTAATTATATTTTTTTCTAATTTAATTATAGGCGTTACGGTCTCTGGTATTTATATTATCTTTGGTTCAACCTTTAGGAATATAGAACCAGGTCTTAAACCTTTGTAAGACTTGTTTTAATTGTCTTATATCCATTTAAGTTATAAGCTCAAATTTTGTAAATTTTTGAAGAAAAATAAATAAACAAATAAAAGCAATTATTTTATGTATTTCCTCGATTTCGATTAAGTTATTGGGGTAAAAAATAGAGCTCCTAACTTATTTGGCTCTAAATATAATTTGCTTTTAAACTGATTTTAATAAATATTCCACCCAAAAAATTGTTTCAAATAATTCCTAAAAAATTAATTATCTAAACTTTAATATAGCTGCAAAAAAATTGATATTTTAACCAAACTGTTACGATTTTTTTAAAATTTGTTCTCTTATAAATTTACCCTTTGAAAAACCGTAAGCAAAATATTGCTAAAATTCCACATTTGCCCTCAATTGATTTTCTTTAAAATTGTTTTAAATAACTCCTTAATAATTCAAAAAAAATTAATTACCTAAACTTTAATATAGCTGCAAAAAATTGATATTTTTACCAAACTTTTACGATTTTTAAAAAATTTTTCTTTTATAAATTTCCCCTTTAAAAACCCGTTAGCAAAATATTGTTTGGATTTCACATTTACCCTCAATTGATTTTCTAGCAAAAATTATAATAAATTTTATTTAATTTTCTAAAATTTCTTACTTACTTTCCCTGCAAAAGAGTATTCAATAATTTTTTTTTAGATTTTAAATTTTCAATAAAATGAAAAAGTTAAATTTTTGTGGTCATGGTAGCCATGTCCTTGTAGTATATGTATGTATATGTGGTCCATTCATTCATTCATTCAGGCAATGAACCAACATGAAACTTGGTTATTTGCCAGGCAAACAGAATGGTACGCCTCATGATTAAAGGATGTGTGTGTATATTAAATATTCATGTAAATGTCAATTTAAAGCCTACTGCCGCCTCAGACCAGTCCAGTGATTGGTTACGTGCTTTTGGGGTCCTGAATATCCTGCAACAACGAATATAATGTACATCAGTGGAAGGGTGTCAAATGTTGGCGGCATTTTCTTTCCTTTTTTGTTGCTACTGCCCAACGCTGTTATTATTGATATTGCGGGTGTATCCTTTTCGGGGAAGTCCCTTGCCCCATATTTGGCCTGCCTTTTGAAATATGCCGCCAGTTGAGTGCGTGCCGAGGCGGGCAAAGGGGTGCCTGGCCATGAATAACAATAGATTTATTGCAAACAATACATAAAGTGCATTCAAATGGAATGAAATGTGTTTGCTTTTTTTTTATAAAACTTTTATTTATTTTTATATCTTTTTTGTTTTCTTTTTTGTGTTTGTTATTAAGTTTTCCACATTTGTTTTTATTTGCATGGCATTATGTTGTTGCCAAGTCATTTAAGTTCAATAAGAATGTTGATTTGTTATTTAAGGACAAGAAAAATACAAAATATATAAGCTAAGGTTGTATTTAAATAAAATAAAAAATATTTAAAAATTTGCGGCCAACTATTAATGATAGTTAGCTAATGCTGTATTTAAATTATATTAAAAAAATATTTAAATATTTTTTGCCGCCTTTCACAGGTAGTTTGTCTTTAGAGCGTACTTTTAAGACAAAAGCTAAGGCTGTATTTAAATAATATATGAAAATATTTAAATAGTTGTAACAGGCTATTAATGGTAATAAGCTAATGCTGTAATTAAATTATATAAAATAAAAAATATTTAAATATTTGCAATCGACTTTCACAGGTAGTTTGTCCTTAAAGCGTTCTTTTAAATGTATTTAAAAAATATTTCTTAAATGATATTTGAATTTATATAGACCATAAAATACTTTACTTAATATAAATATAATTTTTACTAACTATCGAAACTATTATTAGTTACATCGATTATTTATAGAATCGCTTTGCAACACTTTAAATATTTGTTTTTTTTTATCAAAGCTTAGCAACCCTTAGGTTGACGTCACTAATTTTCCAATGCCAAAACATAATCAATTCGTGTTTGTCTGATATTAAAAATATAACTTTAGACTAACATAAAACCCAAAAAGTTATTATGTCCTTGAGTAAAAATAAACGTAAGGAACGCGCTCGGCCAGTTATAGTAGATGCCACAGAAATAACTGAACAATTAGAGGAGCTGGAAGCTGAGGAGCTCAATTCTAAAGAAAATGATGTACAAATTGAATTTCTGGAATTTCTCAAAACCCTAGACGATGTGCCCAACGATATAGGTAATGTAAGCAATGATGATGAGGACAATAATGAGGACTCGGAGGCGTTGCCAGAGCAGCAGGCGGAACAAAGCAGTCCAAGGGAGCCTTCGACTAATATTCCGCTAAACACAACCCGGATAATACAGCCAGAGGATCTGCAGCAACAGCACCTCAACTTGTTTAAACAGAAATTCATCCATAAGCTATATTTAGTGACCAGCAATCTACAGTTTCCATTTCTCAGCTGGTCAGAGGAAGGCCAGCAGCTGCAATTGGACTATTTAGGGCTGCAGGATCATCTATGTGGCATCCACAGCATCTTTGGCAGTTGCAACGTGTTGCAATTTGCCCAAAAGCTGTTGGAGTTGGATTTTAAAAGAATTCATGTGGATACGCAGCTGGAAGATCGACCTCAAGTATACTTTGAGCATGAACACTTTCAGCAGCATCAACTGGAGAAGCTGTTGCTGTTGGCAAAACCCAAATCAGAGCAGGACCCACAGGATTCACAGGATGTGCAACCAAGACGAACTACAGCTTTATCCCGTTTGCAGTTGGCGCGATATCGTTTCCAGACTCTGCTCAGCTATCATCATCATGTGCGACTGTTGCAGGAACATGAACCCAATGTGGAGCAGCAGCAGCTGCCACGTCGTGGACGCACCAGTAATTCCCGTCCAATGGTACATAATTTGGTGCCGACACTGGCTGTGAAACAGGTGAATCCCTGGGATTCGGTGCTGGAATTTGAGCCGGGACAGGTGCCGGATTATGCTGGTTTCTATGGCCGTGTGGATCCAACGCTGATCAATGATTTTTTTGTAGAGTATTTGCCACGTTATGGCAGCAGAATTCATGGCTATAAGGACATCGTTGTGGATGCCAGTAAATCGAATTCATTTCAACAGAATTTACCCATTGGCATGGTCTATTCAGAGGATGAGGAAGATTTTGTTGCACAGGATATACAGCATGTGCAGGAGGCCAATACATCAGCTGCAGTTGACCTAAAGTTTAATGAACCTGATGCGGAATCAAATCCCGTGGTCGATGACATTGAACTGGAACAGGTTATGGAGGAGCTGTGCGGCGTGGAAGAGTCGAAGCAGGAATCCGAGGATCAAACGCCAACAACCAAACCAAATCGCAAACGCAAGCGAACTCTAAGATCACGTAAGACTGCTGAAACTGAAACGGAATCCAATGAAATCATAGAGAATAATAGGGACAATTTAATTGAGGAAGTTGCTGATACCAAACAACAATCAAAGGACAACGATGCTGAGGATCCTGATGACATTAAAAGGAGCGATAAGGCAAAGGATCTAAAGAGTCAAACGACGCCAAAAAAAGTTGTTAAACGACGTCGCTACGAACTGCGCAATAACAGAGCAAGGCGAATTACTTGAATCGAATAGAGGTCCTTTGATTAATCCCTTGATTAATTGAATTATTTTTTAATATATACGAAGAAATAAATTTTAAAAACTAATTTTTTTAAATGTTGTACCTAGTTAAAAACATAAACCACAATTTTTCTACAATTCTAAATATATTTTATGAATTTAGATTAGTAGGAAAATTTGATAAATATTTTTAATTCTGTTGCCTAAATACAGAAATAAATTTAACTCTATTAAATATTGAAAACAATTGAAACCTGTGAGATTTCGCTGGTTATTTTAATTTATTTAAATAAACGGTGTTAGTACATGCAACAGGTATAAGTAAAATAAATAAAAAACTACTATCTTCTATACATATAAAAATAAAGCCAAAAATATAGATTAAATATATAAAAAATATATTCATTAATTTATAGGTATTCATAATTGCCAGGCGGAAGCTTCTAGAAAATAAAATTTTTAGGAAAACTTTCCGGGAAAGTCGACAGATGTATTTACTGTTAACGTACAGCACTGTTAAGGCATACAGCACTGTTAACTTATACAGCACTGTTACAACAATCTCAGTAGGCATAATATTACAAATTAAATTCGAAAAATCATAAAAGGCAGAATTTATGAAATTAATACGAATGTAAAATAAATTAAATATAAATAAATTAATAAAAATAAATTTAATATAAATAAATTAATATAAAGCTGAACAACGTTTGCGGGATCAACTAGAAAATGTTAAGTTCATTTTTTATTTTTATTTTTGTGGACTATAAAATAAATATATGTAATTTAATTTAATTAATTTCTGGACCATAATAAACATTTTTAATGCCAATCAATTGAATGTAAAAAAAAAAATAAAACAGCTTATCATCATATAAAATCTTGCACGCCTTCGCCTCATTACGACATGCTTTGGAGGAAGGAGAGCTATCAAAAACCGAAACTGTAATATAATCGAAATGAAAAAATCTTTTGCATTTAACCGCCCATACATACGGACATACAATATATATACATATATAAATAGGGGGCAATCAGACAGGGGCACAATCAGTGCGATGTTAACAAGTTTTATGAGCCACCAAATAACAAGACGAACAACAATAACAACAACGAACTACCGACCTCAAAACCAGATACAATCCCAAACTGAGGCCAATTTTAAAAACCTCCAGAAGACAGGTCGACTTTTGGCTTCGATTTCGCAAAATAAAAAAAAGAATGATTTTTATAACAAACACAGCATGAGGCGAGACACGATTTTTATCGTCTTTAATTTGCTTTTTATTTGATATCATATTTCATGGCATGTTTTAAGAGGAGGCCCTTGGAGGCCCCAAATGAAAACAAAAGCAAGTGGCATTTTTTTTTTTGGAACACACTGTGACTTTGGGCATCTTTTGGCTTTGAGTCGAGACGTCATAATGTCATAAAAATGTCACATACTTTTAATAACTTTATGACAGCTACAAAATCATAAACAAAATGCTCTGACATACAAAACACAAGGACTGAGAAGGCAGGCACAACATGCAAATGTTTTTTTGGATTTTTCTTTTTTTTTTTTTTGAAGGAGGCTCCATCATTTTGGTAGTCAGATCATAATGAGATGTGTCATGTTTGTCTTCCCAGAAAATTTGTGTAAAGTTGGTTTTTAGTGATATCATTGAGCAGCGCAGCATTCCAATTATGAACATGACATATGAATATTAAATATGATGCTAGACGTCTGGAATATCAAAAGAAAACTTTGTCATAGTTTAGCTGTGAGTTAGTAAGAATTTTGGATGTTTGTAAATGTCTGCTATCGTCTACTTTAATCTTAAGATTATACACAATTTGTAGAGTGTCAAATCCACTTATGTTTTTATATTATTTTCTTTTTAATAGAAAAGGTCAAATGGGCATAATAAACTTGTTAGAATGTTGACAACAGATAGACAATAATAATGTGGTCAGGGTTATCCCACTGATCTTAGAATTATTAAGAGTTGTTATAAGAAATATTTTCTTTCAATGATCTCAGAGATTATAACGAATTCAGTAAGTCAAATATCAGATTAAATTTCTTTATAATTTTAAACAATTTTATCAGTAAATTTTTTATTTTTTATTTTTTATATTTAGATAATTGATTAAATAAACCAAATACCCAATTAAATTTATATTTATTTTTAAACAAACTTATTAGTATTTTTTTTAGGAGAAATAGTTGATTAAATAAGCCAAATACACAGATTAAATTTCATTATAATTTTACACAATTTTATCAGTATTTTTGAATTATTTTTTTAAAGATAAATACTTGATTAAACAAACCAAATAAAATTTCTTTTTAATTTTAAACAAAATACCACTTTTATCAGTATTTTTTTAAAGATAAATACTTCTTTAAATAAACCAAATATCAAATTAATTTTCTTTTTAAATTTAAACAATTTTATCAGTATTCTTTTTTAGGATCAATAATTGATTAAATAAACAAAATACCAAATAACATTTTTTTTTCTTTTTTAACAAATTAAACAGTATTTTTTTTTAAGATAAATTCTTGATTTATGATACATAGAACTTTAGGTAAAATTTGATTTATTTGCTCAATATTTCAATAAACTTCTTTTTGGAGTGCGGAATAATATTGATTGCCCTATATACTATATGACAATCTTTATGTTTTACTTTCGGAATATCTCCCAACTTATATATTCTCCCAATTTCTAAAGTTTATATATTTTTTATTTTTTTTTTAATTTCTTTCTTGCCTCGATTCAATGATTTCAAAGTTCTTTCAACTTTATTCAATGACAAATCAAATGCAAACATTTTACGCTTTACACCCCACACTCACCATCATATCTCTGTCTATATAATATATATATACAAACATTTCGATTCCCAAGCTCAGCTTTAATTTCAGCACATAAATTCGTTTTGCGACAAAAGCGCATTTTAAAATTATGAAGCCCCCTCAACTTGAAATGAAGTCGACTCTTCGCATAATAATGAACTGACTGTAGAGAGAGTGAGGGAGTGAGACAACTGTGAGACAGGGAGAGAGAGAGAGACCGAGTCCAACCCGTAGAGTTATTAAATGCCAAGTTATTTGTCGTTTAGCTGGAAATCCATGCAGGCCGGCAGTACTTTAAGTTTAAGACAAGACACCAAGACTGCTTTATGGCTTTGAGTAGGAAATCTTTATGAGTACGAGTATATATGGCCCCAAAAACAGAATGAGCAGAGGAAGAAGAGGAACAAAAAAAAAAGTGAGACAAATTTATTGGCAAAGTATAAATGCTTTTCTTTACGGTTTAAAATTTGTGTAGTATAATTTTTTTTTATTTTTAATATGAAGTCGTAAACATTTTTAATGATGCATGGCGATGGTTAGAAAACTATTTTGCATATTTCGATATATGGGATTGAGGCGTGTCTCAGTTTTTTTTTTAGAGGTTTGGCAATTTGTCTTTTCGTTTCTATGGGAATTAGATATATATGAGTTTGGGAAGTGCCAGAGAAATGTGTGTAATTAAGATAGATTTTGAACGTGATCAAAAGAATTGGGATTTTTTTTTTAAAGAGATCAGCAAAAGCTGAAAGAGTTGCAATATTGTTTAAAGTATTAATTGAGAACCGTTTTTATGGTTTCAATGAGGGATAAAATGCTGGGAAAATTTATTAATTTATTTATTATTGTAGTATACTAAGCAGGAAAAGAAATACATCAAAGTAATAATTTTTAAATTTTTTTAAAATAAATTATGTAATTAGAAAAGTGAAAAAAATAATAAAAATAAAAAAAAAAAAAATTTTAAAAAATTGAAAATTGTAAAGGAAAAAATAAATAAAAAAAAAAATTAAAAAAAAATAATACAAAAATTTGAAGTATATATTTTTATTGTAGGATACTAAGCAGAAAAAAAAACACATCGAAATAATCATTTTTAAATGGTTTTTATTATGTTAATTATGTAACTAGAAAAGTGGAAAAAAATAAAATATAAAAATTAAAAAAAATAATACAAAAATTGGAAATTGAAAAGGAAAATAACCCTAACGATATTTTTTATTCTAGTATACTAAGCAGGAAAATAAACACAACGAAGTTATAATTTTTAAATGGTTTTTAGCTAAATTATGTAACTAAAAAAGTTAAAAAAAAAAATATTGAAAAAAAAATAATTAAAAGAAATAATACAAAAATTTGAAATTGGAAAGGCAATAAAATTAAATAGGAAAAAATTTTTTTTAAAAATAATTCAAAAATTTGAAATATATACATTTATAAGCATTTATTTTAGGATACTAAGCAGGAAAAAATCACACAACGAAGTAATAACTCTTAAATGGATGTTAGCTAAATGAGAAAACAAAAAAGTAACCAAAAATATTTTAAAAAAATATATTTAAAAATTTAAAAATTAAAAAAAATAATACAAACTATTTTTAGCTGAATTAGGTAACTAGAAAAGTAAAAAAAATATAAAAAATAATACAAAAATCTTTACTAGACGGCGTTAACTTTTTAGAAAATACTGTCGAATTTATCAATCTACTTGGAAAAATTAAAAATCAACTAAATATGCAATAATAAAATGTATTTCCCCTCATTCAAATAACATACCTTTAACAACTATTTTATAGCTCTCCATTAGAAGCAATCAAAACGCGCATTTATGTATCTAAAAGTTGAAACTTTATACAACATATATCCATTTCTCATATAAAGTAAATAATTTGTTGCCAGTATGAGAAAGTTATGCTTATCGCAACTTTAAAAAACTCACTATGCCACAAATATTTCTAGCAATTTATCTAGAGTGCAAAAACTTGCTCCTTCTCGAGTGCGTGTCCTTGCCAGCGCTTGTGGTATTTAAGGGTGCAGGTGGTGAGGAGTGTGGGGAATATTTTATGATTGCGCAAATGCAAAATGCATAACAATCTCAATTGCACAAAATATTTCGCATGCGGCGGCAGTTGAAATGCAGCAAATTGGGATTTATATCTAAATACATATGTATATATATATATATATATATATTTGGACGATGTTGGCCTTGTTCTGGACCAAACCACAGATCCTGCGGCTTGTCCCTGGCACCATTTGGCCAACAAAAAAGTTGCATTGCACAATAAACCAAATTGTTATGGAAATGGTTATGCTCTAACTCCAGCAAATGGTATAGTTGAGGTAGCTAACCCACTTTCAAATTGCTTTTTTATTTGCCAATGGATCTGGTTATGGATATCTTATATGGATATAAATGGGCAAGGGAAATGGGGGAAATGGGAAAATGGCACGCAAAATTGACTCAAAAGTAGTTTATGCAAAAATTTACTAATATTTGCAAAATGCAGCGTCAAAAAGTTTGCGCATTGCCTTTGGGCATCCGGGCGGGGAGCTCTACATTGTTGTAGTCGAAAGTTTGACAGATGAGTTGTAGTTTCCCAAGGACCTGACCACAAACTGCAATTAGCTTGGCTTTAGTAATCCTCCTCAGGATATGGCTGGCAATAGCAGGCAGCTGGCGTATTGCTCTCAATCCAACGCAAATATTGATTGACTCTAGTGTATACTCCTGGTAGATTTGGTCTGGCACAACCCTCACCCCAGGAGACAATTCCGGCCAGCTGATATTGTCCTGGCTGCTCATCGAAAAGGACATGCAGCGGTCCACCACTGTCGCCGCTGCAGGCATCCTTGGAACCCTCTTGTAAATATCCAGCACAGAGCATATTATCGGTAATCAAAGCAGGACTATAGCTGGAGTTACGGCATTCAGATTGACTAAGTATGATTACATCGACTTCCTGTAGTATAGAGTGTAGAATAAGATGGGTTTAAGGGGTTAACAAAGTGAACTAGAAGTAGGACAGGGGTTAAAGCAATAAGAACAGGTAAAGAAAGAATAATATGTATCTTTGAGATAGTTATAGAAAATGCGTGGTAAAAGCAGATAAAAATATGTTTAATAAGTTTAATTACAATTATAATCATTATATTAAGAATATAGTATATTTTGACTTTAACAATTCAGAAAAAATACAGTTAGTTAGATAGATAGTCAGATTGAATCAGACTAATCAAAAATATATATTTGCATAAATGAAAAATTAAACAATTAAAGGGTCCTTTTAAATAGATACCCTGTTCTATTAAAATTGAAAAAGAGATAGTGGAATATAAGTATGAAATTTGCAATTAAAAATACTTCACTCTATCTACCAAAAAATATATAAAATATTATTGAAAAAATGTTCATAGGGCAGACTAGAGAAAATTATAGAAAAGTGTCTTTTTAATCGAAAAATATTAGTTTTTTTAAATAAAAAAAATTAAATAGAGACAGTTGAATATAAGTATATATTCGATCGAACAGAGTATAAATAAAATACCTTTAAAAAAAGTTTCAGAAGCCAGAGAAAATTAGAGAGAAATTGATCTTTTATAAAACTAATAAATTTCTTTAAAACATGTTCCATAAAAAGAGATATAGAAATATTTGAATATAAGAGTACTCTATCGACACGAGTATAAATAAAATATCTTAAAAGAAAGTTTGACAAAAAAACAAAAAATTATAGAGAAATGTATCTTAAATCGAAAAATATTAGATTTTTGCATAGGTGTCAAAGTAAAGAATCGGAATCAGCAAAATTAATATATATTAATTAAAATTAGACATTAGAGTAACTTAAATAAATATACAATATTTGAGCTGAACTATAATAAGAAATTCTCCCTTTAAAATAAATTAAATTATTTTCTAATCACCTGTAAAGTATCCGTGGCAAATCCACCCTCATGTGTTGCACCCCAACCCGTGACAATGGCCAACTCGCTATCAAAACTGTCACCATAAGTTGGCATACAAATGGGTCGCATATCTACACGCTGATCTAGCCTGATCAGAGCTATATCATTATCAAAACTGCGTGGATTATATAGCTCATGGATCTTCACATGCCGCACCTTACGTTGCAACGTCAGTTTATCGCTTTCACTGCGATTATGTTGCATTAATATCACGGTGAACAGCTCCGGTGGCACACCCTCGACACAATGGGCTACTGTGAGCACGTAGAGATCGTTGATCAATGAGCCGGCACAATAGAAACGTTCAAGGATCTGTATTTCAGCCATCCAGGGATATTGATGACGTACAGTTTCTTGGCCTCCAACGATCTTATGCTGCTGATTTATTAATCCGCAGCGGCAAGTGTGGCATGCTGCGGCAATGGGTTCGTTGAAGGCTGGCACTGTTGTGGTAGGTTTTGTGGCAGCTGTTGTTGCAGCAATTATAGTAGCAGCTGTAGTAGCAGTTGTTGTGGTTGTTGTTGTTGGGCGTAGTATCATATTTAGCCACTGCAAAAAGCCGCCTCGTCTTACCAATTCATTAGCCGGCGGTTGCAAGGCTAAGACGCCACAAATGCAAATACAACAGACAAATTGCAATCTCATCTTGTTAACCAACTCAGAGTTACTTCAATACTAAACAACGTCTGCTCTTTTCAAGTTAAAAACCTGAAGAATCTTTTTATTCAATTAGAAATCCTGTTTCTGTTTCCATTTCAATTTCCGCTGCTAATCACGCTGCCAATTCTGTCATTTCATGTTCTGCTCACTCGACCAGTTTTTCTTTTTATATACATATACATACTATATATATCTTTTATTCTGCATTCACCTGTCGACCCAGACTTATACAAGGTGCCAACTTTTCACTTTAGCAACAAAAATTTTCCACGCTGCTGCGCAAATGAATTCATGAAATGTTTGCCCCGATAAAATGTAAACGTTTTGTTTGCCTCAAGGGGCAAGCCAACATTTGCCACATGAGTGTGAGCTGGAAAATTTTCATTAAATCGTTTGCATTGGCGTCAAATTTTCATAATATTTGTAGGGAAAATTAAATTTTATCTTGGTATTGGGTTAAATATATATGGGTTTTGGCTGATTGCTTTAATTTTTTTTTTAAATTTAAAGATTGCCTTTGAAACATGTTTTTTATGTGATGCTATGGAAATTATTGGAACAGTTATATCAGAGATTAATTATATTTATTTTTAACATTTTTAAGCCTTCTTAAACTATATTAAAATCATTAAGTTTTATTTTTATGTCTAATTCTTCATATTAAAGTTAAAAGTTTGCATTTTAACCCATGTTTATCAGATATTTTGGGAAATTATGAGTTATATTAGTTTACTTATGGAGTACTTACTTAAAGGAACTTAAATGTTTTTTCAAAATTATTTTAGGCTTTCTAAAACTATAATAAAATCATTTTTGTTGTATGATATATTTTGGGAATTAAACACTTATATCAGAGATTAATTAAATTTATTTTTAAGATTTGTAAACCTTCTTAAACTATATTAAAATGGGAAATTAGGAGTTATATTAGTTTACTCAAGGAATTTTAACTTAAAAGGAACTTAATTTATTTCTCAATGTTTTTTTAAACCTTCTAAATCTGCATTAACATAATTTATGTATTTTTTTTTTAAAGTTACTCTATTTTTTCATGTGCTGCCAAATTTAGATTTATTTAAATATTATTTTTATATTTAAATATTTTACAATCAAATTATATTTTACAAATTGTGAAAAATTTTTTTATTTTTTTTTATTTAAATTTTCAATCGAATTAATTAAACTTTTGATTGCAAGTTATGCAAGAATTATATAACATTCTTTTAGTTAATTTAATACACTATAATATGTTTTAATTTCCCTAACATTTTTAGAAATAAAAACATTTTCAAAGCAGCTTACATTTTAAATACTTAATACAAATTTATCTAAGCAAATGTTTGTTTAATTATAATCTAGAAATGTTATATTTCATTAGGAATATCAGTATTTCATTTATATATATTATGCAAATGAAACGTTTAATAAACACCCAGACAATTCCCAGACTGGTTCCCCCTCTCCAAAATTTCTACATTTGTAGTTCCCACTTGTCATTTAGGCCTTTGTAAGCTGGCACAATAATCTCTAATAGGCTTAACATGAAATATTGACGCTTAGTGGACCGCTTAGTGTTGCCAAATAGAGCTCTGAAAATGTTGTTAGTTATTAAGTATTATTATTATTATTTTTTTGGGAAGTCTGTCTGAAATTTAGTGAAAGCAGTTTAATAATCATTTTCTTTACTAAGCCTCTTATCGGCCGGAATGTTGGGCTGGGCCAAAAGTTACAAAAATTATTTTTTTTTGTCATATAGCTAGTTGAGGGTGTAGACTAATTTAATTTGAAGAGAGAATGATCCATAAATCCAGAGGGGGAACCTATTGAACCCTGACATGGTTTCAATTGTACTGACACGCCCACAAACCTAAACAATGTTACGCTCGAACACCAAAACTGGAGCTTCAAAACTCTTGCCGGAAGGTTTTAGGTTTTTTTTTCGAGCCCATTCACAATTTGATTTCAATTTAATGAGCTGCGGGGCAGAGGGCAATAAAAATGCATCGTAGTAGCACGTAAATTGTCCAATTAAATACACAAAAAAAAATATATATTCAAGCTGCGCTCTGATGACGACAATGTTGATGATGATGATGATGATTTCAATGCGTAGGTTGCCCCACAGGTAGCTTCGCTTGCTACCGTCTGGAGGCTTAGGAGCTGCATGTTTTCTGTCACTTTTGATATTCTTTTTTTTCTTATTTTTTGGCCTCTTAATTGATATTTATGGAAATGGATGTTGTTCGAAAGTGGAGCAGCCAACTGGGGAGATTTACATGTGTCCAGGGCCAGCTCATTAAGTTTGGCCTACGCTCTACAACTAATGAGCAGCAGCATAGTTCCTTTAGTTAGAACTTGATACAACTTGACAATAACAATGCAAAAGCTGTGAGAAAGTAATCCTAATCCCCCACAGTTGCCACAGTGACCAAATGTAATAAGTTTTTGCACTCGACTAAAGAAATATTGCTTAATTGCAGAAAATGTAATAAACTTGCCAAGCGGTCAAAAGTTTTCTGAATCAAGTTTTGTGGACTCATTTAGAGATGCCATGTGTGTGTGTGTGTTTGAGTTTATAAAGTGTGCTAAGAGCAATTAAAGTTGAATATTAAGTTGGAAAATAATACTTGAAATGACTTACTTTAAAGTGTACATAAGAAAAATATCAATAATATGAAAGAAGAGGTTGTAATATTATATGAAGGAAAATTAAATTTAAATATTTATTTAAAATTAACACATTAACTTATTTAAATGTTATAATTATTAAACATAAGGGAGCTCACAAAAATATATATTATTTAATATAATAATATAATATAAGTAATATATAATATAATTAATTAAAATATAAGGCGGCCCGCAAAGATATGTTTACAGAAAATTTAATGTTATTTTCATATTATTTCCTTTCCACTAATTAAATTTACATTACATTACATTACATTACAATTATTTTAATATTCCCTAATTAAATCACATATTTAATATTCAATTCAAAGTATTTTTATATTCAAATTTTTATAATAAAAACTAGATTAAATTTTGTATTTTTAATTTAAATTATATATTTGTAATATCTTATGCGTAGATTTTCAAAAAATAAATAAGTAATTAAGTATTTTTAGAGAAAAATTAACTACGTTAAAAATGGAAAAAGCAATTGATCTTTTTTTTATAAAATTTTTATATTATTTTTTTATTTAAATATAATTTATTCTTTTTTTTTATTAAATTTTTATATTATTTTTTTATTTTAATATAATTTATTCAAAAAAAATTGCATACTTGTAGGTGTTATATTTTATTTGTTTGACCGAAATTCTTGTAATTCTCAAATAGTCCTAGCAATCAGTATATAAGGCAGCGTTGTACTTCTATATTAAATATTTTTTTGAGTGAGAGAATAATTCAATTGATTCGTTGTTTTAAAATCACATAATCAAGTAAATAATGTTTCAAATAAATAAACGCAATATTATTGTTATTATTGTTTGTTAAGTTAAATTTAAGTTGTTAAAAAATAACAGTAAGATTAATAATGATAAAATCAAAAAATAAAAATTAAAATAAAAAAACCTTCATGAGGGATGAATAAAAGATAGAAAATCAAGAATATTGTAATACTAAATACTAGATTAATAATTATATTTTACATAATTATATTATAATTAAAATTGTGTTGTGTGATTGATGTGTAAGTCACATTTCTTCTACAGTTTTAATAGATTTTCTGAAATTACTGAAAATACATTAAATTGTTATATCTGCAGTCAAATATTCATATTTAAACAATTTTTAAATTCGCACACTGTTTATTTATTTAATTGCACACATTAAAAACATTTCAACAACATTCTTTGCCTACACATAAATTTTAAATTTAAAAAAAATAAAAACCAAAAATTGCGTAGGATTGTCTTTTAAGCACAAGTGTGTATGTTTAATTGTGTCTTAAATGCGGTTTTCCTTTAGCCTCATCCAATTGCATATTTTTTGGGTTGTTCAACATGGACTCGGGGCTGCTGCTGCCTGTTGGCTTCTTTATCTTGACAGCATCGGGCTTTAAAATACAAGTATAAATACTATGTGGCAACAAATGTACAAACATTCCGACACAAACAATCCCCCAAGCAATCCCCCCACCTCCCTCATCCTTACAAATGACAGATACCTTGAGAGAAGTGGGTGCAGGAGGGGGAAACGCACAATTGCAAAAGCGGCAACAACTTTTAATTAAAAGCAACATTTTCACAGGCCACAGCAACAAGCTTATTAACAGTTACTTTTTGCAGCGTAAATCTCTGACTATACACAGTATCTGTATCTGCGAGTGTGTGTGTGTGTGTATCTGTGTGTATGTCTGCCATTTAGCCGCAGCAAAAGCTGTCAATTGATAAACAAGTCAACTGTCACTTAGGCTCGGTTTGATAGCCGCTTATCGAGCCAAGCGAGCGGCCAACGCTAATCAGCCTCAGTGTCCCCACAGCTCTCTGAGCACTCTCCCAGTCTGTCCAGCTTGGACTTTGCATCCGCATCCGAGTCCTGGCTTGGAATCGAGGCACTTGCTACACTGCCTGCAACACTGCGTTGTCGATAAGGCAGCGACACATGTCACAAGTTGTATTTGTATACCCTCGCAGATGGTAGTGTAATTCTTTATTTAAATATGTTACATCTTGAAAAAGGAGTGTTCCTAAAACTTATTTATTTTCTTAAGATTTCTGTTAAAATATGCCCAAAAAATAAATTAATATTAAATGCAAAATTAAAATACAGAAGGAAGTTCTAACTGGAAATATACTCTGCATTAAAATAAATTAAGTATTGGCAAAGTTATGAGCGTTGAAAATTTAGAATAATATTTATAGTGAAAGAATGAATTTTTGATATAAAAATCTTTTATATTTTGGACATATATTTTAACAGAAATACCTCAAAATAATTTATAAAATAATTCATTCCACTTATTTTAAGGGCTGCAATTAATGCAAAGTAAATTATTAAAATTTCAAATTTTTTAAAAATTTTTTTTTGTAAAAATTTTTTATATTTTTGTTTTCTTAATTTAGATGTCAAATATTGATCTAAAATATATACCGCAGTTATGTCTGTTAAATAGCAAAAAAAGACAGATTTCTTAGAAATTTTGGACTGGCTCTAAAGACAAGATTTTAAATAAAAACAAGACACCAAAAATTTATAATTTTATTAAAATAAATTTAGCGGACAAACAAGGAATTACAGCCCAGAGCCTTTCATTTTTTAACAAATTCAGAAATTCTAAGTTCTTTTATGCAATTGTAGTTTTCAAGCTAATAAAATTTTTCCAAAATCAGACTACTATATATTACAGTTGCCATATATTCAATTACACAAAAATTGGATTCTATATATAAAAAACCTTATTTTTTGGTTAGAGTATATACTTATTTATGGCAAAAATTTCAGTACGTTCTTATAATTATATTCCCTCTCATTTTCATGTTTTTTTTTCTCGTTTCTCGTTCATTTATTATTATTTTTAATCAAAAGTGGAAATTAAACGCGGCTAATGAAGATTTTAATTGCGTGCCACAAAATGTTGTTGCATGTGGGCATGGCAGCCTTATAAACGAATACTATTTCTGGTATACAACATACATGTTCAGAGTTAGGAGCAACATGATCAGCGTTTGTTGCGGCTGCGTTTGACACGCAAATCAACTTTTACTAGATGTACATTTAAATAGTATTAGTATTTATATATATACATATATATGAAAATCCCTCTTTGCTCTACTCTACTTGCAGTTACTTGTTGCAAGTTGCTGATAAAGTAAGCTGCTTAGAGTTTTTCGTGTTATTTGAACTGCTTGATTGGCTCGTTTATGACAGTTGCAAACGCTTTAAAACATTTATAATGTGGGTATATTCTGCATTGGTTTAATTTAGCGGTTTAGCTTGCAAAATATTTGACAGGTATTTGAAAGTATACTTTCAATACTAATTGATTGGGATGACAAGGAAAAATTGTTACAAAAAATAATATGTATTTAATATATTTTAAGTTTCAAATTGATAACTATTCTTTGCAAGGTAAAAATTGATAATATTGAAATCGATCTGAAGATAATTTATAGAAGAACCTATAGACCAAATCTGAATGAAAAATAATATACTATACATACATATAAATAGGCACACCCAAGGTTATTTTATGATATGTGTTTTTCGATTTACAAATATTATTTATTTTTTTATTTATTTATTTTTTTTTTTTTTTTACAAATATTAAAAATAAGTTCAATTAAAAGGCTGAATGATGTTTCGTAATGCCTTTTTCGGTGATTCTCAGAATGTAGTGAAAATAGTAAAATAAAAAGCCATAATGATGATCTTGTTATGTACGCCTTCCTCGGTGATTCTCAAAAGTTAATGGGAGTAGATGGTAAATATCAGAACAGAACAAAAAATTGAAATTGAATTGAATTGAATCAGTGCACAACTTGAATATTTTTAAAAGTCGCAGGATAATCAACTTTAATACACAACATAAAAAGCTGGCGTGTATTTATATTTTTGAAGGAAACATAACTTAACTGGAATATGTTTAATGAAGTCCGGTAAATTTGTATTGTGAATGCAAAAATATCCTAAAAATATCTAACTTTTAAAGAACTAAATTTCTTAAAGCACACTTTAAGCTTTTGCTATTCATTACCCATTTAACCATACCAAAAAATCCCACACCTAGAACTGAAATAAAGAAAATGTGAAAAATGTCACGCTTCATTTGTGTAACCCGTTCAAATGGACACCTGGTCCAAGCCAAGTGAAAAGAACTGTCAACACAGTGTAGCACAGTGGAGAAAAAGAAAAGAAAAAAAAAAATATATATATATATATATAGAAAGAAAGAGCGTAAAAGAAAAATCAACATGGCACACAAATTCCATGATAGACATTCAAACAAATAAAATCGGACAGATCGATTAGGCATACAAATGTGCAATTAGAAGTATAAATGGAATGTGAAATGTAGTTCACTTGACAGTCCCAGGCTAAACAAATGAGAGATATGAGCTTGACATCCGTTTTGCTACCCTTTGCTCAATAAACCGTTACAAATGACAGCAAAGTGTAGGAGAGAGAGAGAGAGAGAGAGACAATGATGACAAATACAGGAAGAGTCCACAAAGAGCTAACGAGCCATACAAACGACACTTAGAACCATCCACCTAGCATACCTTTAGAAAATACTCAAAAAATGAGAGAAATTGAATAAAGTTTTTCATGAGTTGAAAGTGCAATTGATAGTTTAAAGCATTTTGCTTGAAAAACTGCGTTCAACTCAATAAGCTTGCAATTCATTTGGCTTGCGAGGCTTGCAAGATTGAGATACTTATTTAAATTTATAACACTTACTTGCTTGACTTAGTATTCTAAAAGCTTGTACAACTTCGGCACTCGCACTTGGTTGCTTACTTAAACAAGTCATCAAGCTTACTTAAACAAGCCATCAAGCTTGCAAATGCAAGCAAAAGTCTTGAATGGTTTTCCCCCTAATGCAAGTAACTCCAACTCGAATTGATAGGCTTTTCACCTAAGCACACTTGTTCAATTCGTTAATAAAAAGTTCTTTATAAGCTTTTGTGCTTTTCTCTACACTTTAATCGAATTAAATTTTAAGTAATTTCCATTATTTATATCCCATTTGTTTGACCAATGTCTACCACAAATTTTAATAATTACGAGCAGTTTTTAATTACATTGGGGGTGGTCGGAGCAAAGAGAATATATTTTACAGTAGACTTTTAATTATTATTTATGATTGTTTAGCATTTTACTGAAATTGATTTATGTGGTTTTCTCGTGCAACCAACGGTCAGTTTATTAATTTGTTAAGCTTGCGGCAGTTTATATATATATGTTTATATGCCTCACCCCTCAAACTCCCCCTCCATTGAATTGTGTCAAGAAATGTGGGCATTGTCATGTCGCGAGCCCATTACAATTACATATTAATTAATAACAATTTTTCGGGGTGTTAATGCGCATTTAATAAAAGTCGTAATTAAAATTTTGATTGCCTACGGAAATGAAATGTTGGCTGTTTATGAAAGAAATGATCGTTTATTGATCAATTTTATGGGAAGAATATGTGAAAGTATTTCAAAGTGATTTTAAAGGGTTGAAAAAACAATTTAAATTTTACTTAAATGCTTTCATTTAAACTTTTTATGGGACATTTTTAATTTGACTTTTTTTTAATATTAAATTAAATTGTAGTTAGAATCTAATGTAATTAAGTCAACGCCGTTTTTTTTTAAATATATCAATTCAATGAGGAAGCTGTAACAGGTCTAAATAAATTAGAAGATAGTTAATTGTTGTTGAGTATATGTATATAGAAGTTTGTAGCCAGTTTTCTTTTAATTTAGCAAGCATCCATCAAGTGGCTTTAAGCAAAACATAAATTCTCTTAGTCTCAATCAAAGCATTTCCTGCTTTCGCCAGTCTTCCTCCTACCCTGTAAAAAGCTTGAAGACAATGCAAACAACCAACCGAATGTGCAACGCCTGCCTGAAAAATGCAAATCAATTCAATTAAAACAACAAGAGCAACATGCAGCCAACAACAACAACAACAAGAGCAACAACTATGGCAATGCCAAGACGCATGCCTCAATGCCATAGCCGCAAGGTACAACCGGCAACAGCAACAACCACATGATGCATGTTGCAAAGACGCAGGCGCAACAAAAGCATGCGCACCATAAAGATCCCGCGTAGAGCTGTTGTTTCTGACAACAGCTAAACAACAAGCAGCAACAACAACAACAACAACAACAATGCAACCACAACACACATGCCACAAAAGTGTTGCAGTTACAAGAATTTTAATCAAGCGTTTAACACTAAACGCGTCACAGCCTCGAAACGCCGCGCGGCTGCAACGTCGACGTCTGCGCAGACGCATAAACAATTTTCCTGCATCCAATTGTTGTTGTTGCCGTTGTTTTTGTTGTTGAGCCTTTATTGGGGCTTTGTGTTTGTTGCTTTTGTGTTGCATAAATTAACTTGCCGCTTGTCTAGGCTGTGGCGCTGCACATTGTTGTTCAATTGATGCAGCAAGTTCCCAAGTTCCATTTTGGTTAAATTGATCAACTGTTTTTGTAGTTTTCATGCGTGAGTTTTTCTTATATTAAACAATATTTTTTCTTGACTTCAGCTAATAATAATAATAATAATAATAATAAATAATAGTAAAATACTAAGCTCAATATGAGATCAACTAAAATGCGAATTTAAACCGCAAAATCTTATTAAAGGTGAATTTCGAAAAATTAAAGAAAAATTCAAACTATGCCAAGTCTTTATTTCGTTTAATTACTGTGTTTATTATTAACTTTAGTATATTCGTTCATTTAGTTCTTTGCTTGGTTCGTTCTCCCCTTTAATTCATTTGTTTAATATAAGATCAACTAAAATGTGAATTTAATCCGCAAAATCGTATTAAAAGGTAAATTTAGGAAAATTAAAGGAAAATCTAAATTGTGACAAGTCTTTATTTCCTTTAATTACTTTGTTTATTAGTTAGCTTAGAACTTTCGTTCATTTAGTTCTTTGTTGCGTTCGTTCTCCCCGTTTATGCATTTGTTAAAATGTGAATTTATTTCGCAAAAACTTATTAAAATATGAATTAAAAATTAAAATTTAAATAATGTCAGGTCTTTATTTCCTTTTAATACTTTGTTTATTACTAAGTTTAAAATATTCGTTCATTTAGATTTTTGTTTGGTTCGTTCTGCCCTTTAATTCGTGAATTTAATCCACAAAATCTTATTAAAGGTGAATTTAAAAAAATTAAAGGAAAATTCAAACTATGCCAAGTCTTTATTTTTCTCTTAATTACTTTGTTTATTAGTTAGCTTAGAATATTCCTTTATTTACTTCTTTGGTTGGTTCGTTCTTCCCGTTAATTCATTTTTTCAACTAAAATGTGAATTTAATCCACAAAATCTTATTGAAAGGCGAATTTAGGAAAATTAAACAAAAATTCAAACTATGCCAAGTTTTTGTTTACTTTAATTACTTTTTTTTTAGTAAGCTTAGAATATTTGTTAATTTAGTTCTTTGTTTGGTTCGTGCTCCCCTTTAATTCATTTATACATTCGATATTTGGTTCATTTGTCTAGTTCGTTCAAACCTCAGTGTATTTCCTAATTTTTTTTAATACACTTAACTGATTCTGTTGGTTATTTAAGTTCTCCAACGATCAAGGTAAACAATATTTATTTTTACAGCAAGCTTGTTCACTTTAACGTTCAATTGAACTTATTTCTATAAAATTGCATGCAACTCTACTAGACTTGCAACTGCGTCTGCGTGGCACAATCCCCAGCCCGCACCCGCACCCGTCTCCGTCTGCGTCTTGAGTGGCCTTTCGTTTTGTGTTGCCGGTTTCGCTTTTGGCTTGGACAAATTTAAATTTGCATGACAGTCGCACATTGATCATGGTATGCTGCCCAACTGTATGTTGGAATTGTCTGCCTGTCTGCGACTAGCAGACTCTCAGGATATCCAACTGTGCGAAGTTGCAACGCATTTTCAATTAACCAAAACATGCCAAGCCAATCGAATGACATTTTGAATGTTTTGTGCCGCATTTGAATGTTGAATTCTGGGCCAGCTGACAGTCCACTTAAGGCGCCGCCATTAAAAACCCGCCCAAAAGCCCAATAAAAACCATTCAATAAATCACAACAAATTAACATAAATCTTGCCAGTCTGTCGACGCAATTGTTTTGGGGAAGTGGAAGCTGCTGCTGCCGCTGCATCTGTTGATGATGATGATGTCGATCGTAAATCCTAAATATTTTTTGACAAATATACAAAAGCTTCCTCAAAATGGGCAATAAAAAATTAAAAAACCAAAAAAAACATAAAAATTGTCTTGTAGATGGTATATAAGACACACACACACAAGGCCACACGAGAGGCCACAAAAATGTTTATTGCATATTCAAAAAGCACGGAGAAAAAAATATACAAAGTAGAGAATGTAGAGATTTTAAGCAGCGACGTGGAAATGCTCTTAACAGAGAATTTTTATTAATTATTTAGTTTATAATAAAGATTTGAAATTATATTCACAAATAATCTTCAGAGGGATTTGAGAAAAATTAACACCTCGGTAAATGCACAATTTATAATTTACTTTATTGTGTATTTGATTATTTAATAATTTTTTAAATTTTTTTGAATCTATATGAATTATTTCGATGCAAGAAAATTATTTTCAATGAGCACCTCAATAAAAAAAATATTTGTTCTAATTTTTCGTTCAGTAACAATTTATAATAAAGTAAAAGAATAAAATGCTTTGTTACAATTCTTTTTTTCCTTAAGATAGCGAATTGCAATGTTAAAATTAATCTGAACGACTTTATTAAAATTATATAAATTATTCAATTAAATCGTTTTTTTAGTTTAATACGTAACATAAAGATCTGAAATTCCCTAACCAAATTGGTCAATTAAATATATTACAAATACTTGCAACCCAGTTCTAATAAACAAGTCTTCTTCTGAACTTCTGAAATTCCCTTACCAAAATGATCATTTAAATATATTAAAAATATTGGCAACCCAATTAATTGAATACCAAAGCTAATGAACAAGTCAATACACATTTAATAAGAGTATGCTAAGACAGACAACAGAAATCTAAACAAAACAGATGCAACTCCCTACACATGACACAAATGGTGCACAGAATGTATCTTTTAGAACGCAAAATGAGTGCCATAAATGTGAACAAAGACACTCTGAAAGTGGCCCAGAAGGTGGGGGAGAGGAGCTGGAAGAGTGTTGCAGTGGTGGGGAAAGTGGGAGTGTGTGTGTAAGTAAGTATATGCCCCAAAGGGTCCCGCATAACGCACATGTCTGCAAAGTGTTAATGTGAATTTATGATGCATTACCCGATGTTGGCATTGGAGAGGATGCTGAGTTGCTGCAGAGGCAGAGAGGCAGAGACAGAGGAGGGGGGTCTTTGAGATTTTTCTAGCCGCGTAATGAAAAACAGATTTGGAAAGTTTTTATGATATCAAGTAGCTAGTTTTTAATGTGCAACACCATTTCAGAGTGCAAAAATGTAGCGCCAGATTATGCAAGATGCTTGTTAGGGTAGAGTTGCTGATTAAAATAGAAGTTAAGATCAAAGAGAGTCAAAGTTGCAACGTTAGTCATAACACTAAAATTCAGGAAATATAAAACTCAACTATAGCTTAAGATAATAAAGATTAGAAGCGGGTTTTAATTTTTAATTAAGCAAGGATTTGAATCTAATCAGAATATAAAGTTTTGAAGCTTAACAGAGTACAGAGCTTGTATCAAGTTAGTGACACTTCAAGCTGAATTAAATAGTGTAAAGACACTATAAAAAGCTCTATAAAAAATTTAAATAATTTTGCCAATCAGTAGCTTTAAAGCGTAATAATTTTTAGTATCAATTGTGTTACTACTAAACTACCAAAATGTGCAAAAGTTTTTTTTATTAAATATTTGAAACTATTTAGCAACATATAAATATGGTTTGACAATAATAATAAAAAAAAAAAATAAAAAATAAATAAATAAATAAAAATATAAATAAAAAAAAATATATAAAAAACATATAAATAAAATAAAAATAAATATGGTAATACCTAGAGTAAGAAATATGAAACTAATAAGTATATAAAACTTTGAGTAAATTCATAATATTTGCATATAAAAAAAAACATATAAATTTATATATTTATCCTACAAAAAATCAACTCAAAATAAAGAATATTTTATTTAAAAATTTATTATAAATATAACATCAAAGAGCATATATAAATTTAATAAATTTTCTTTGGTTTAACATAAAACTTTAATTTGCATAATTTCTTTCAGATTTTTGGCCAACATTAATTTTATTTTTTTTTTATGCAAAAACAGATTTATTTTCAATTAATATCAATTTATACCACACACAAAAGTCTAATTGATTGGCGCACTAATTACAATGCCTTTGACCACCCACAAAAACTCTTCAAACACACCCCCTACAGCACTTAACAGCTGACACTGTCCCCTCCCCCTTACTGGCCATTGACACCTATTTGACTTGTCACGCCCATTGCTTAATTGAAACCGCGTGCAGAAGTTCAAATTTCCAAATATGGTTCAACATTTTTATATTTTTCTGAAATAGAAAAAATATATTTATAGATGCTATTAAGGGGTAACAAAAGGCAGCAGTCGCTTCTGCCATTCATCTCTCAGGTAGAGCATTAAATAGGAGAGTATCTGCTGCTGAATTGCAAGCGTCTTGACATTTGTGGCAGCCACACATTTCCGTGTGTGTGTTTGCTGCATGGCACATTACAAGTAAATTAAATTATGACCACGCCGACGCCTCATTCAATGCGACTAATAAACTTTCAATTAATGCAACCCAAAAATAACTACAGCCGCAGGGGCAAACAACAAAAATTGAAGGCGTTTGTGTGTGCAACACCCATTAAAAATTTGTGGCAAGGTGCGGCATGCGGCATGTGGCAACGCCACGACTAAAAATGCTTCAGGAGATGCGCACACAAAAACAGGAAATAAAAAAAGACGTAGAAATGGAAGATATATACCCTGTAGAAAGGTTTTTTTTATAAAAAAAATAATGTTGACGGATCGGTGGTAGCTACTAATATATAGTCGTCTAATACTAAGTAGTTATTCCTTTAGAGTAATTATAGAATAATAATTTTATAACAAATTTATAATACTCTTCTGCACAGGGTATATCAATTTGCTCCAGTTCACAATGAGCTAAGAAGTCAAAGGTATCTACCGGAGTTTGGGGGAGGCGTTGTCGGTGTTGACAGCTCCGTTTGGTGGGCGCATAATTTATGCAGTTCCAGAGTTTCGATTTCCCAGTTGTCAGTACTCCCTGTTCCCCTGTGTCCCCCTTTATTCCCTTTATTTGTTTGTTGCACACGCAATGGGCATGACGAATTTCTAGGCGCTGTTGTTGCTTTGAAGTCGACAACTTTTTCTTTTGCCAAAAAAAAAAAAAAACAGAAGAACTTCACTTCCCTGCACTCTCGCTTAACTTTAACTTCATCTTGAAATCGTAGACAGAGTTGCTCGTAAATAAAATCGTAAATTGCCATTTTGTTTTATTGTTTAACCGACAGTTTTTATTGAGCTCGTTTTGTCGGCATTGGATTTTAGTGCCCAACATTTCAGCTACTTTCAGCTTCTTTCCCCTTTTTGGCTGTTTTTTTTTATTTTTTGGACTCCTAATTCATTCGCTGGATGCAAAAGTTGTCGTCGGTTTTTACGGCCACGACATGTCCGTTAATGAGCCATAAAGGTGTGCACAATAACACCTTGAGAGTTTTGGCCCTGAAACTGTTGGTATATGACAAATCTCGCGGAAATTATGGTTTGCCTTTGACAGCAGCTAAAAGTTTTTTTTTTTTGTTTTAAAATATATAAAATGTTATCATTTTTAACAGCGTTGATATCTTGAAATGAAGTTAAATCCTTCATGAACTAAGTACTTAGCTAGTTTTTAGTGCAGCTTTTGCAGTTGCTGTATATTTACTGATTTAGTTTAATGCATTTTAGAGAGGGTTTGGAAGATAATGCAGGGGAATTTTTTTCTTCATTTTAACCAAACGCTATTTCATATCCCGCCTCACTTTTAAGCAATCACAAGAGCACTCAAAAAAGGATTGTCGCAATAGACTGTAAAGTAAAAATTCCATTTTTCTGTCAGAAGAATAGGACTTAATTTTTTCATATAACACTCTTCAACCTGACTGACTGATTGGCGACTCAGGAGCAGGCTAGGTAGCTGAAATTTGTACTATAGCTTTTTTATTATATAGTAAATTGGCACTCTGAAAAAATAATACCGGAAAGTGTGTAGAAAATACAATACAATATGATTTGTTTGCTTTTATATTTTTTTTTTAAGCAGGGGCGTAGCAACGCGCGCCGGCAAACAAATAGTATATAATAACATTTAAATAATGCTTAAAATTTTAGTTTCTGAATATTTCTTGACTTAATTCCAAGTGATCATAAGAGGAGACAGAAAGGACAGCAGAAATTCAACATATTTTCTGAAAAAAAAATTATTTTAATCATCAATTATTTTAGTCACTGAAGCCGCTGATAAATTCTAATTTTAAAAGAATCATTTTTATAAGAACAGCTTATAAATATCTACCCATAGTTTTACCTTTAATTCCAACAATTTATCTACATAATTTTCAATAGTTTTTATTTAAATTCTTTAAATACTGACCCTACTCCAAAATACTGACAGTTCCTATCTGCTAATATTTTTTTTTTTTTGTGCATAACTTAAGAATTGCTTGCACAAAATACTCATAAGTATATATCTATATGATATTGGCATAATATATACATATATATCAAAAAGTGCTAATGCGACCGGTACAAATTGTGGCTGGCTGCTCCTTTAAATGACCATAAAAGTGAACCACGCGAACTAATCACGCAATAAATGAACGCTCATCAATTCATAGACAGTTCAGTTCAGGGATCGGTAAATGGTATGGATGGTCAAAACCAAAGCAAAGCATCTCCAAATGAGCAACAGCAAAAGCAATAAAATTTATGTTAAGTAGCGCGGCCATAAATAGCCCAAGGGATGTTGAATATTGTGGAAAGGGCTTTGGGATGGGCTGTGATATGGAGTATGGACGATGATGACGATGACGACGACGGAGTGGCCTGGTCTGGCCTTGACAAAGGCAAAAACGTGAATCGTGGAATGATAAATGTCAAAGCAAATGACATAAATAATCGAATCGAGCGCAAAAGCAGTCGAGCATAAAAGCGATGCTGTTGGGTTAGATGAGGTGAGGTGAGGTACGCTGAGGAAGTGCTGCCTACTATGTGGCTATCATCATCATCATCATCATCATCAACATTGGCTAGACCCATAAAAAAAATAATAAGGAATCCTTTAACCAACGCCAAGTGTGGTCCATGGGCATGAAAACAAGCACGAGCCGACGACAAAGCATTGAGCAGGCGACTTCAATTATTGATAGATTATTTACTGTCAGCCACCGACAATGACATTGCCCATTTGCCCATTGCCCATTGGGCAATGTCCAGTACCCATTGTGCCATTGGCAGTTCCAGGAAACGCAGTCATCATCATTCCGCTCATCTTTGTCGTCATCATCATCACCGTCTTTGACTTTGCCTCGTACGCGACTTACATTAATCATCAACTGAAGTACTATCTGCTCCTTCTCTATTTGTCTCTAACTCTCGCTCTCTCTCTCTTTCTGTCTGTCTGTTGAGAAATTTGTAATTTTAACGCATTTTGTGTTCTAAAGAAAGGATTTTGTTTTATACATCGAATATATAAAGTCTTTGTTAAAAGCCATTTCTGCCAAAATTATATGATTTATGATAAATTAAATACTATGAAAAATATAAGAAAAAATATTATATTATTGGAAAAATATTAGAAAACTGTAAATTGGCAATTTACATAGAAAATGATCAGCCATAGCAAGACGCAATAAAAAGTAAATAAAAAAAATTTTATTTTTTAATAAATTCTATTTTAAATGACAACTTAAAAAATGATATGCACAGAAAGACATTTCGGTAATAAATTTGTTTAGTTTTAATTGTTAATGATAGTTGGAGTATTTGCTACAGGAATTTTGCTTCTTCATGGAAAATCATTTTTTGATATTTTAAATTTTTTAAAACTAAGCAAATCTGTTTTTTTATGTTTACAATTTTGCACTGAGATTAATTAATAATATAAATAATATTAAAATTCGGAAAATACAATTAAAATAATAGTTGTATCCTGCATTAGCTTGAAATTAAGCAATAAAAAAAAAAAAAAATAGATAAATAAATAAATAAATAAATAAATAAATAAATAAATAAATAAATAAATAAATAAATAAATAAATAAATAAATAAATAAATAAATAAATAAATAAATAAATAAATAAATAAATAAATAAATAAATAAATAAATAAATAAATAAATAAATAAATAAATAAATAAATAAATAAATAAATAAATAAATAAATAAATAAATAAATAAATAAATAAATAAATAAATAAATAAATAAATAAATAAATAAATAAATAAATAAATAAATAAATAAATAAATAAAATTATTTTCGAAATTCAAGTGGCAAATCAAGAAATAGGTTAAATCATGTCCAGAAAGATTTTTGCTATGAAATTTGGCTTAGTACTAATGAAGTTAATCAGAAATCTAGTAGAAAAATTGGAGCTACTTTTCTACTTCATAGAAAATATTTTATAGCAAATGTTCAACTCTCAGAACTTCGTTAAAAATGTTCCAATTTACTTAAGAAATACCTTTAATATTTTTAGTTTACAAAATTATATTTTTTATTGCAATTTTCTTTAAAATACTTGCCAGCTTTCCTTTATAGATTTATGCAACATGTAAGTTTCCCCGATCAACTAATAAATCAGAGTGCTGTTTTTTCAATGAGCTTATTATATTTTTATGCACTGACAGAATGCACGTTTAAGTAGCTCTAGAAGTGTGTGGGGCCTGGTGGAGCAACTAAGTAGAATTCACATACTCGACATGTTCTCATAGTTAATTGAAAATTATTTACCAGCAATTTAGCCATGGGCCATCATCCATGTTGGCAGCAGCAGCAACGGCTACTACCTTGTTGCCTAACAACTGCCAGACAGGTGAGTGGACTCTCAATCAGTTAACAGCAACCATGATTCATGAGTATGCAAAATACTGAGGTTCCAAACACCGAGGCAGAGAAAAAAATGGATGCCAAAACCAGGTCAGAGCACGCATGTCAATCACTCAAATGCAGTTTTTGGCATCAAGCACTGATTTCCTGGAAATTATTGATGAATGAGCTTTGCCTGCTGGCTGGAACAATGACCCAAAAGCCCAAAAAAAAACAACAAAAAAAAAACAAAAACCCACAATCACAGTTCATATTGACCACAGTGATGACTTCATGTGCACAGTGAACAGAACAGAACAAATGATTCTCGTCAGCCGGTAGGCAATTTGCGAAAGTTGCCAAGTCAGGCCCAACAATTAAGATGGTTTGTGAGTTAAGGATTTGTAGCTATGCGTATTCGGATAGTCTCCATTAATTCGAGTTACCCTCCATTCCACACTCTGCCATCAAATGCAAATGATGCACATGCTCCAAACCAAGCCAGTTGCCCAGTCACAAATCGATACGTAATTAATTGCCTTGGCAATCTTTTTTTGCATGCCGCATGCAATTAAAAATTCATATGCAAAGTTTCAAGTTCAATTTCTGGTTTTGATAGGGTTGGAAAAATGACGATAGTTTTACTATTATTAGAGTTTTTACTACGTTTGAAGGTGTATTAATATTTCTAATTAAAATAAGTTTACTTGATATATTTATTAAGTATATTTATGTCAAAGGAAATAATTAAAGTTCCAGGAAGGAATTGTTTTTTTTACTATTGTTAGAGGTTTTTTCTACTGTTGAAGGTATATTTATACTTCTAATTAAAAAAAGTTTACTTAAATATTTATTAAGTATATTTATTTCAACTTAAATAATTAAATTCATGTCTTGATTTTAAAATCAAAATTTCAGGAAAGATTGGTTTTCTTTATAAAAATATATTTATAAGCTATACAAAAATTTTATTTCTAGTACTAAGCTTATTTAAGTAATAGTAAATAAACAAAATACATCGATATTAAATCTATTGTTCATAAATGAATATAGCTTAATTGAAATCCAATCGATTTTGTTATTAGATTGTTTGTTATTAATCAGACTTCAATATTAAGTATGGGCACAAATTCTGTAGACTTTTTATTAAAGGGCAAAAATGGATAAAAGCTGAATTTTTTAAATAATATTGTATTTCGTAAAAAAAAAACCAATTAATAAAATTAATATTGTATTGTATATAATTAAAAAGAAAATATAAAATAAAAAAAAATATTTGCTTTTAATGCTTTAAATTAATTTAAATATCAGCTATATTTTTAAAATTTTTATACACAGTTTTCTCGCTCTAAATTAGCTTGTCCCTAAATAGAAATATTAAATTAATTATTGTTACTTTACTATTTTGTAAAAAATAATATTATTTTTAAAGCAACATTAAATTAATTTTGAATATGTTTTGATATTTTATAAAGATTTGCTTTACAAAAACGTTAAATATATAGATTTTCTATATTTTTTTTTTCCATTTTTATAATTTTTTAATATGAAATTATATAATCATTAACGATAGTAATATTTTTTAGTATCGCTAGTTTTAGCCACAAACTTAGATAACTTGCTTTCAACAGGGACTTCACTCTGTACTTAGTTCTCAAGCAGTCTTGCAACGCCCCATGTGGCATTCATTCTAGCCAAATGTTTGCCCAAGCTGCCTCTTGGCTTGGTTCTTTGCTTGACTTGGCCAAAAAGATCTTTTTCGCATTCGGTCTGGGACTTGTTTTGATCGCTGCCTGTTGGCCTGTTGGTGGTGTGTGTGGGCTCTCTGGGCAGGACTGAAGACTGAAAGAGGGCGGGGAACTTGCAGAGGGGGGTCTTGAAAATATATGGTTCGTTGATTACCGCTTGCTGTGATTTTTGATTATGCAGTTTCCGTTCGTTTCGTTTCGTTTTCTTTTTTGCATATGTAATTTTTTTTTTTTTTTGTACGCATTTCAAGGACTTTGTTGCACAAATGGAAACGTGGTCAATTTAATATGTGAAGTGAATTTTTTTTAAACACTTTAGTTGGATAAAAAATGTGTTGCGTTGCTTTAGAAAATTAAAAACTGAATGAATCAGCTTAAATTTATTTCTTTGTGTTTAAAATGAGCAAAAAAAATAAACAATTATTTTTGAGAAATATCACTGTATATCTTGAAGTTTCTAAATAGTTTGTTAAATTTTCCTCTTAATTCCAAGCCATTTACCAAGAAATTCAATCCATTCCCCTGGCTGTGACTTAACACAAATAACGAAATCTCCATATAAGCTTCCATTTGAAGTCCAATAAAAACTTAGCCCAAAGCATAATTCAGAGAGGGCTTTGTTAAACGATTAAGTTCAAATAATAGACTCAATTAAGCAAAGTAGACAACTCAATAGGCTTGAAAGTCATGCTGCCAGACAAAGAACACCTTCAAAAAAAAAAAAAAATTCAGAAGAAAAATGCGCATAGATAAATTACATAAAACGCTTTCAAGCAACAAGTTTCAAAAGCCTCGAATTTCAATAATAAACAACCCAAAATACACCAAAAACAAAAAAAAAACAAAGAATTGAAAAGGAAAAATACAAATCCAACCGCAAACTGTGCAATGACATCATTTGGCATCAGTGTCAACTTTTTTATATTTTTTTTTCTTGTATTGACTGGACCCAAAAAGGTCGCAGGTCACAGGGAGAGAGAGAGTGGGATAGACAAAACAACAACAGGCTAAAAGCTTTACAGAGCCAATCAATTATGAGACACAGCAGCGAAATGGCCCAAAAGGTAGCGCTCAATATCTTGTAAAATGACGGGGCTGCCAGTTCAAATAAATAAGAATTTTGTAATAGAAATCTACCGACTGTGCTATACTCTGTTGAGAGGCTGTTTACTATTGACAATTTGTGCCAACAGTTATTATATTTCAAGCTTTTATTAGTCCGCATGGGTTTTATACAGTGGGATATGTGAATTTTGCTTTTTTACTAATTTAATTTTTTAAATAAATTCCTTTTAGTCCATATACCAAATTTTCGGAATATAGCTAATAAAAGGAAGGAGTTATAAGTCTTTGAAAAATTGTGAAAATAATAATAAAATGATTTTTTAAAAACTAACATTATTTAGGGAATAATATAATATATATTATATATATATATAAACATATATTTATAACAAATTTAATTTCTCTAATTCTATTTGTGTCCAAAATTATACATTCAATTGGCAAACTACAAATACTCCATTTCCCTTAAAAAAAAAACAGGGTATAATAAAAAGCATACAATTCCGAAATTTGTTTTTCTCTTTGTTTTTTTTTTTTTTATATTTTTTTTTTAGTTGCTCGTACTTCTATTTTGATGTATTGCCTGCAATTTGTTAGCTCAGCGAATACTTTCGATGCGGGAAATTACCTACACGCTGTGCACAGATCGTACAAATTAATTAAATGCCTACATGGAGCGATGGAGTGAACGATTCATAAAAAAAAAGTAAACTCACAAAATGTTTTTAAAGAAGATCGAATGCGGAACGAACTCAAACACGATTTGATTACATTTTTGGTTATTTCTACTGCTGTTTTTACGGTTCATTTAAAAGAGCCAAGAAGCTGCTGTGGTAGTAAGTATCCAACACATATAATAAATAGTTCGTGGACCGCATGTGGCTTTTGAGGGCTTGTATGTTTGTAATAAGATATAGCTTGGTATTCTGATATAAATCAAATTGAAGCTTAAAGTTATCAACATTTAAACGGAAGGTGCTTTATTATGAGTTTTTAGATATCAAGGCTTTATATTCTGATATAGCATAGAATTTAATTTTGCATTTAAAATCTATTTAAGTTGGTTTTTTGGAAATTTTTTATAAATGTTGGTAATAACCTTATTGAGCTTAAAATTTGTAAAATATTAAAATTTTTATATTCTCTGCTGTACTTTAAATAAATTGTACATAGTATGATAACCTTAAGCTCTCAATTTTGTAGTTAATTAATAATTTGTTATTTTTTGTAAATATTTTATACTAATCACCAACCCAACCATATGTTAATGAGTTCTGTGTATGAAAGGGGAGAGCGTATTCTATATATATTCAGCTGTTCTTGAAACCGACCCAATTCGATAAGATGCCCTAGCAACACATTAACTATTTGTTCTGTATTTTTTTTTTTTTTTTCTTAGCGTAAGTGATAGTACTATTTTTAGACACATTTACTCCGAGATTAGTTACTCGCTATATATATAGACAAATTTAAAGTCCTAAATCAAGTTGCGTCGGTGGTGTAATGGTCAGCATAGTTGCCTTCCAAGCAGTTGATCCGGGTTCGATTCCCGGCCGACGCACAATTCAATTTTTTGTTTTTATTTTTAATTTCTACACATTTTTATTAAGGTCATTAAATGTGCAGCCTAACACAATTTCAATTATTTTTTTTTAAATTTTATTTTCATTGTCAATTTAAATATTTGCAGATTTTCACATTTGCAGATTTTCACAAATCAATTTTTTGTTTCTTTTTTTAATTTCTACACATTTTTAAGTTTAAGTTTAACAGTTTAACCTTTAAATATGCAGCTTAACACAATTTCAATTATTATTTTTTTAAAATTTTATTTTCATTGTCAATTTAATTATTTGCAGATTTTCACATTTTTGACAGCTGTGCGCATAATTCAAATTGCTTTATAATTAATTTAGTGTCGGCACAAATAGCTTAATTTAACACAGCTTAAAACAGTTGGTTTTGTAGCATCTGTTGTTAACTGATTTGAAATATGTTCAAACCATTCAATTAAATTTCAATTACTAAGCATTTGACCACAACAAGTCTGTCTGCAATATGTTAAGTTCATACATATCTAATTATTGAGCGTTTTGGTATTTTGTGAGCGACATTTTTGCATGTCATCAAATATTTATATTGAAAATTAAATTATGCTGCTGCCTGTACTTTGTTTGCCAAGTGTAAATATTTAAGCCAATAATATTGTTGTGCATTTTAGATGAAGCTTTGAACTCCAAGGTCGTTGACATCACAAGTAGGAGACTAATCGAGACACGCAGGCTAAACTAATTAGTATTCCGTTTGCATATGGTAAACGCTTTGTTTGCACTAATTTCCTACGCCCGGGCAGACAGATGTACCCACTAAAATTTTGGTCAACTAGCTGAAAGAAACAGCCAACACAAAATGTTAATATAAAGAATAAAGATGTACTTATTAATCAAGGGAATTATAAAACATATTTGTAGCTTTTGGAACTAAAAAGGTTTTGCTGAAATGTTTACAAATGCGAAATAAGCAAAATTTGATTAAACATTTAAAAAATCATTTTAAAATTTCCGTTAATGTATCATAAAACTTAATTCAATGCCCCATGGGCAGCTGTATATAAAGAAAAATAAAACCAACAAAAAAATCATTTAAAAGACAAAAGCCAGTTCATCACAGGGATTTATGTTTATATTTTAATTTCACAAAATAAAAAAATAAAAATTCGAATTTAAATTAATCACAAAAAAAATATAGCATGCATTATAAAATAAAATTAATATTTTTGATACAATACAATAAATATATATATAAATATAAATAACAAAAATTTTAAAGTCTAATTTTTATTCTAAAATAATTAATGAATGCAAGGAAAATAATTTTAAATAAAGAACACAAATAAAAAAAAAAAATTGACAACATTTTTTCGATTTTTACAACTTCTTGCATTTTCTCATTTCTGACTAGTTAAACAGCAAATCAGTCCTGGATAAAACGTTGACGGATGCGACACAAAGAGGAGTTCGAAAATAATGTACTTCCAAGAGAGAAGCAGAAGAAGTTTTAATCTAAATTTGATTCTACTTTTAACAACTCTCAACCAATATTTTTCTTAGGCTGTTTTCGCCGACTCCTTGACTTGGCTTTATACTATATATATATATATTCGGTTGTAGCTC
This sequence comes from Hirtodrosophila alboralis, assembly GCA_035043045.1. Taxonomy (NCBI): domain Eukaryota; kingdom Metazoa; phylum Arthropoda; class Insecta; order Diptera; family Drosophilidae; genus Hirtodrosophila; species Hirtodrosophila alboralis. The sequence goes on along the minus strand of JAWNNH010000511.1, from coordinate 252,316 downwards.
CTGCTGTGCTCATTTGCTATTCATTTCGTTGCTGCCCATGTCTTGACTTATGCGTATTACTGCAAATATCAATTAATACACAAAACGTGCGTGAAATATTTAAAAGATTTCATCGCGCGAGAGAGTATGAAAACTTGAGCTGACCTTGGATTATAGTGCATATAAAAGATAAGTACTACCAGACGGTTCACATATATATATAATTGATTTGCTTGGCAAAGTTATGCATATGTCTGTCCTGCAGGTCCTTGAGGTCAAGTCACGCACACAGTGTCGGAAGCTCAAGATGGTTGCAAGTTGTTATTGTTATTGTTGTTGTTTCTGTTTTGAATTCAGACAAGTGTGAGTATGACATGGACATGACCAAGTGCAATATGTAAAGCATGCTTGACTGCATTTGTAATCACTTTGAGCATCATTAAGTAAATTACAAGCTGCCAACAGCAAGAGCGCATTACTTGTAGATACATTTGTATCTCAAACACCAACCAAACCAGCAGCAGCAGCTACTGCGGCTTGAGAGCTTGACCAGAGTGTTTAGTTAAGTTATTTATGCGCACAAGACTATTTAATTTAATTCAAATTTTAGTCCAAAAAAAACCAAAATGTTAAATTAAGCGCCTGGCCCAAAAGAGTCGGAAAGACTAACTCCTGATCCCCTTCTGGCACTTTAAACCAATATTTGCTTTTGGCTTCCACTACTCAAAAGAGCAAAAATGAAACACTGCGTTTTACGTTTTTGGCATTTCAATGCGTCGCCACGCCCCCCGTACCCCCTCTACAGGCCACAGCCCCTTGACCCAGCTGCTATCCGGGCACGTTTTGTTTATTTGTTTGCTGGTGGCCAGTTCCTTTTTGAGGTTTGAGTTTCGGTTTGGGGTTGCATATTTATAGCACACATACTATATGGGATATATATGCTCCTTCCACTTTTTTATCATATTCTATATATATGTATATTTATTATGCTGCTGTTGCTATACTATTGCTGCTCACTGTGCCGCATATTTGTGCTGTGTTTGTGTTTGCTTTGCGGCATCTTCACAGCTGAGCGATTGCGGCTCAATGTTTGTCTTTGTCGTTTTTAGCCGGAAATCCTTATGGGGTCCAATCTCAATTGGTTGCCCATTACGGTTTTGGTCAGAATTTATCCATTTTTGAGACCTTCACCCCTCTAATTTCTGACACAATACACAAAATGTTTTATTGGGATAGGCTTTGAGTAAGAATCGCAATTTCAACAATTTAAATAGAAATTAAAAGAAAAGTTTGTTTATTTAAATAGTTACATAAACAGTCTAAACATATGTTTAATTCAAAATTAAATTAACATTTTTAAAAACCAATTCTAAACATTTAATTAAGGCCTCAACTCTTAACGAGTCTAAACAGCTATCGATTACTGCATTGATTATATTGTAGCCTGTTTCTTGTTCAATCATTTCAATTCCAAAACCTGTTTTTATGGACCACACGCATATCAATCTTAACATCAATTTCCATCTTTCAGATGCCATTTCCACTTTCATTTAGCATTTCAACTTCAGTGCAGCTGCCTCAATCAGGCGTAATAATGTCTTTGTTAAATTGCCAGCTAAAAACATTCAACGAGCTGTGCACTTTAATTAAAATGAAAAGAGAGAAAAAAAAGAAAAAATAAGTAAAGAAAAGATCCTACTCACGACCCAGCTATAGTATAGTTGGCCAGAACCATCCCGTTGGCCCGTTTCACATACGCATATCAATTACGCAGACGATTAAGCCAAACAAACTGCCAACTGATTGGCAATGCATGCCAATGTTAAAGCCAAACCAAACTTGGTTGCAGCGACAAGAGAATATAGTATATAAAAATCTAGCCAAGGCATGCACTAGTCGAATTATAGATACGCTATAGACAAGGCAAAGGTAAGCAAACTTATTAGAAACTTGAATATTTACAGTATATTTATTTTATATTTTTTTATTTTTTTATTGTTGCCAAAAATGATCTTGAACTTATGATTCTGTTAGCATGTTTTTGCTTATTTAATTTGCATGATTATTTATATATACTAGTAGTTAACTCAATTAACTATTATTTTTGTAAATCTAAATAAATGGAATAGCCATACTTAAACTGAATTATAAATCATAGGTGTATTCAATATTGAAGATTAACAAACTTAATACAAACTTGAATGTTTCCATTATATTTTTATTTTATTCATATTTTTTATTGTTGCTAAAAATGATTCTGAGCTTATGATTCCGTTGAAATGTTTTTGCTTATTTAATTCGCATGATTATATATTTGTAAATCTAAATAAATGGAATGTGAACTATACATAAACAGCATTCTAAATGAAATGGTGTATTCAATATTGATGCTATATGTACATATTTTGGAAATTTCGATTGTTTATCGATTTCAAACTAATTAAAGTGTAATAGATATTCCAAATTTAAAATAACTAACTTAGGACATTTACCAGAATAGTGCCTGATAGTAAATTAAATATATTTACATATTCTAAAAGAGATAAACACATAAAAATGATGCAACAAATGTATAGATATTCATCAATTGAGAATTTTAGGGCCGATTTGTCTCAAATTTTCTTTCAGTTGTTCTTAATTGGCAGGAAAAGGATTCTAAAAAAGAAAATTGTGCGAAAACTTTTCGGAAAAGTCGTAAGCGCTTCAACAGATGTACTCACTGTTAACGTATACAGCACTGTTAACTTATACAGCACTGTTAAAATAGTTACGGTAGGCAGTATTTTTTAAATTAATACGAATTTGGTTACATTTTTTGACAGACGTAGCACCAGTAAAAATTATTTTATGTGGCAAAATAACAAGAATATGATTTTTTTTTTATTTTGTTTTTATTTATTTATTAATTTATTTATTTTATTTTTTATTTTTTTTTTTTTTTGAGAGAGGGCGTAGTAACGCTCACCGGGTAAACTAGTATTTGTAATTATAGTTATAATATATTTATGTGGAACTAGAATAACATAAAGTCGATTATATATACAATATGTGTATATTTTTAACTATAGTCTCCACAAAAGATCGTTCCGACTATTGATGACGATCTAGCTTCAAAGTAGTCTATAAAATCGTAGATATTATTGCTCTAACAATCATTTGCGTAACCTTATATAACCAATTTTTGTTTTATCAGTTATAGGGCATATTAAAAGTCGCTTCTTGTCTACCATGTCGTTGTCCTCGTGTCATCATTAGAAAAATTGCTGCGGATGAGGCTAGAAGTAGATGCTAGATGTTGGAGGCCGCGTTACGCACACGAATTGTCAACTGGCTAATAGGCACAAAGGAAAAACTGGTTAAGAAAATTGCAGCCTTGATTGCATGTGACCAGCGCAACACGCACGTTAAAAAGGGGGGTGTAGGGGCACAGATGAGGTGAGGAGGCGGTGGACATCTAGCCAAAGTGCTTGCAACGGGGCCTTAATTTGGCTTAAATGGCTAACCAAATTGCATGGCTACCTCAGCACTATGCAAATGTGTGTGTGTGTGTGTGTGTGTGTGTGCGAGTGTGTATATTATGTGTGTGTTTATATATATTCGCGTGCGTGGTAATAATTTTCCAATTTCATGCAATTTAATTTTCGTTGTCATGCGCAAAATTTTATGTTTTTTAGGCTTAAAATTTCACAGCGCCTTTTAATTGTCATGAATTTTAGTTGGAAGTTGCGGCTACGTTAATTGCATTTTGTTGTAATATGTTATTCTATAGCTTAACCGTTAGTTAATGTGACCGTTAGTTTATACATGCTGCAATCAGTGAGACACGCCTACAGCGAGGCGGAGATAAATATTTCTGACTTTCAACAGACTGAAGAGTTGAGTATGAAAAGGAAAGAAATATAAATTTAAAAAAAAATGTTTTAAAAATAATTTAATATAAAATAAATGATCAAATATATTTTAGAAAAAAACACAACACTATAGCCTTTGTATTAAAAGAGATAAAATATTTCATAAATTAAATTCTAATTGCCTGCGTTGCATTGAAGCTATCTACAATCAATTGATTTAACAAATAGTATCTCCATCAATTCAATAGATATTCCGCTAACTATCTAGTGACTTTTAGCTGCCTAGCTGTAGGCATTGTTCAGCTACAGCAAATCTTTCAACAATGTACACGTTTATCGGATTGTGTCACAGACAACAACAACAACACCTGAGCAACATCTTCGTACAAGTCAAACAAACAGCTAAAAAAAATAAAAATAAGCTAAAATACCAGTCACCCACTCTGGCAGCCCATAAGATGGACAATTCATGGCTCGTTGCCGATTGTCGGCGGCAAACACACACACGAACAACAACCACAACAAGAGACAACTTCGTTGCCACCTTGATCCCAATCAACCTTTGGTGACACTAGCGACGGCATCCTTAGACTCTTACATCCTCACATCCTCACATCCTCCTCGCCTCATCCTCATCTTCAACGCCTCATCGCTGACTTAACATGGCAGCCGCATTGCTTGCGAAATTTTTTTCTCGCTCGTCTCGCCAATTAATTAAGCGGCACGAGAAGACCACATTGTCCAAGCTACAAACTAGAGATGTGACTATTGTTAGATTTTAAAGAAAGGAAAAAAGAAAACAATATTTGAACACAGCTATAAAGTAAAAAATACAGGAATACTAGTGTAAACGGCGTGCGTTCCTACGCCCTTTCTTCAATAAAATAAGAATTAAAAAAAAATTTTTCAAAAAAAAAAAAAAAGATAGCCCAATTTAACCGGTTATACCCTATTTAGGGTCTTCTAAATCGAACTGCATCATTAGTTTTTAGCGCTATTACGATGGTTTTATAAAAAAAATTTTTTTAAGTTTTCGGTTATATGGTCATTTTTTCACAGGTACCACATTTTTCGTTGATCTATAAATCTGTTGGTGTTGGTTCTTTCGAAAAACCTACTGTGGCAAAGTTGTTCTAAATACTTCAAAGCTCAACTCGTATGAACACACAAAACCTTCAAATTGAAGTCCTGTAGGTGTTTTGGGCTAAAATAATGGAAAAATCGTAATCTGACAGCCATTTCTATAGGTTCTGGGGAGAAATATATGATTTTCTATGGGATTTTTTGAGATTTACCGAATTTTGCTTACTTTTTACACACAGTTGGATGCAGAAGTTTAAAATACGTCAAACTAATCAACTTTTTCCATATGATTATCCTTTTTTTTTAATTAAGACTAAATTCTTGGTAAATACTTAGATCTGAATTAATCATAACTACATATGCATAACTTAGAATTAACTAGTTGCAATTGATTGAATTTTAAACAAAAAAGAATAAAATAAATACCCATTGAATTTATAATGTACGTTAAGTTCATTTTAAATCGAATTGGCTTGCAAAATTAGTTTCAATAATACAAGCTAATAATATTAACCACAACACGCTTACATCTCTATTCTGTAACTCTAGGCCATATTCTCTGGGGCTTGTAGCAGCTGCAACTGTTGCAACTGCAACTGCAACATCAGCAGCAGCAGCAAACTGAACAACAAATTTGCTGAAAATTGGCCATGGAGCGCATTCTAATTCTATTAGCTGAAGCACCACAAGGCAATTATGAATGGATGGGAATGAGAATGAGGATGAGGACATTGTCGCCTGGACGTTTAACTTGATGCCTTTAATTTCCGCATGCACAGCGGGCGCCAAGTTGAGTTTGTGGACCAACAAGCGGGCCAATTTCTAAACAAAAAAAACAAAATATTCAACGTAATTTACTGACCAAAATGGAGCACTCCCCAGTCCCCCAGAGAACCCTGAAAAACAACAACGCTTTAAAAGTTTAGCTTACGTAAATGAAAATACATATAATGAGGCGTTCAGGAACTCAACTAGAAATTATCCTGTAAATAATTTAAAAAATATAATTTATATAAAAAAGCGTATAGAATTGTTTGTTAGATTTTTTAAATATTTAGAAATTATTTATATTAAATTTAAAACGTATTGAATTACATTTTTTAAAGAAACACTTTGGTAAAATGTAAACAAATCAGCTGAAATAACAAACTATAAAAAAATACTAAAAATATGTTAATTAAAAGGCTTTTAGCCTTCAGAAAAATGAATTTATATTAAATATAAAAATCAATCCAATTCTAGTTAACTAAAGTTAACAGGGTATCTTAAAAATTATAATACCATGCATGCCATATAATAATATTTATGTTTGCCCCAAAGGGATTTACGAGCTATCAAATGCGAGCGAGTGTGTGTTAGTTAATTTTTGGAAAATTTTTTAATTAAAATTGTTAATATCAACAACAGACAATGGCAAAAATAATAATAAATATATATGTAAAATGGTCGTGAAAATGCTTCGCAATGAAATGGTAAAAACTTAGTTTCAACTATTTTGCATATTTGAAATTGCCAAGACCATAGTTTCGTATAATCGCACATATTATTATTACTTCGTAATTAAAAAACTACAAAAGTTTGTGAGGCAAATGTCTGGCAATGACGAGCACATCAGTAAAAGTATATATAGCTGCTCTTAATGATAATATTCAACAGTCAAACAGGCAAACTTTTTTAATAAGTTTGTCAAATGCCACACACAACTTGTCGGGGCTGTCAGGCAAAGATTCAGAGATTCATTTTGTTTTTTTAATTTTTTTTCTATCCTTTTGGAGGCTGGCAATTTATATTTTGAACCATGAAGCAGCAGCTGCAATATGAACAACATCAGCAGACAGTTTGACCTTTTGACACCCACACAACACCTACCATATCATAGAGTTTTACGAGGTGGGCAAACGAATTTAACAAATTACACTCAAAGCAAATAAGCAATCAACATAAATTTCATTTTATTATGCCTCTGGCTAAACATAAATTCAAGCGCTCTTTTTGTGTTTATCTTAAAAAAAAACAAAAATTAAATTTTAGTTAACAACAAAACAAATAGAGTTAAATTTTGCAAACAAGCATTAAACATGTTGGCAAAAATATAATTATTGTCTTGCGTAAACATTACAAAGTCTATAAATTTTAAATGCATACAAATTTATAAAGTTCAAGCAAAGACAATAAAATACTATTTTATAATCTCTGGTTCAAGTAACAATTCAAAAGCAGAAGTATCTTTAGTATGAGAAATAGATTTATATAGCCTTGCATTAAAGATTTAATAGAACAGTTGTTCTATTATTATTGTTAAGATCCAAGAGCTTATATGTGTATTTAATAATTTCGAATATCTTTTGTTAAATGCGCTTCAGACAATATTGATATATAATTTGCTATTAAATAATAAATAACAAATAAATAATAATATTGCACATATTTATTTACCCGCATTTTAAAAAAGATGTTTTAAGCTAAATACGTTCTTAAAATTAACTTATATAATTTTTTTATTTTTTTTTTTTTTCTTTTTTATATTTAAAATTGATGTTATTTTTCCATTTTATTTGTTTCTATTATATCTTTTTAATTTTTTTTTAATTTTTTCGTTTATATTCTACTTGTCATTTGTTTTTCAGTTCTTTAATAAAAACAATTTATTTAATAAAACAAATACAGATGTTTCTGTCAAAACCTGTATTTTAAATTTAGTATTCTAACCCTGTTTATCAAGGGGCGTCGGTGGTGTAATGGTCAGCATAGTTGCCTTCCAAGCAGTTGATCCGGGTTCGATTCCCGGCCGACGCACAACAAATTTTTTTTATTCTATTTTTATACTTAAAATTTATGTCATTTTTCATTTTTATTTCTCTCTATTATTTCTTTTTAATTTTTTTTTTTAAATTATTATTATTTATTTTCATAATTTTCCATTTAATGTAACTCATTTCCCTTTATTCAACATTTAAATTATTCAATTGATGTTTTGCATATTAAATTGTTTATTGGCGGTCAAATCAAAAGTTAAGCCCAAACACAAATTATCCATTAGACGGAGAAAGCATAAAACAGAATTTTTTAAGGTCTAGGCATTATCATTCAGGGCGATTAAATGTCTATCGATTGACAACGACCGTTGACATTGTTGGTGGTCCCGCCCCAAAGCTCCATTCCCCATTCCTTCAGTGTCAACATAATTAACGGCAAAATGCCTTCAACTGGCGGCAAAAGTCTCACGGCGTGACAAGAAGCTATGCTACATGAGAATGTCTATCCAAAAGCGATCCGTATAACCCACCCCCTCCCTCCCTCACTTTGAACTATTGTAAGTAATTTCCACGCATAATTACACAAATATGCGTTTGTCTATGCAAATGAGATGTGGCAAACGAACAGAGAGTCTTCAAACTTCCTGGACTTGGGGCGTTCTGGGTGTTCCTTCATCATCATCATCAATGTTGGTTATTTATATGGCGGATGATTACGCGCAATTAATGCATCAGTGCAAGTTATTGAATATTGAATACTAATGATGGCAGTCACACGGTGTGGCATAAACCCGTATATATTATATATATATAATTGCTGCCGTAAATTGCAAAGTCAGCAGAGAATGCCTAAGAAATTGCAATACGCCCTGAGCAGAGTAGTCGCTTGATCTTCTTGTCTAGTCGAGTTGTCATTCCAAGTGCAGACATTATCCAGACAGAGACTGAGACTGAGACTGAAAGCTCAGTTACCCCTGTGGCCATATCTCATTGTCATAATGGACAGTGCTGACAGTAAATAATCCATCAATAATTGCATCTTCACCAGCCAGCTAGTTTTTCCGGTTGCTTTCTGGCTTTTCATGGTGCCTTTTGGTCCTGGCCATGCTTTATGTCAATTGTGTTGACATTAATCATGGCAGTTTTGATTGTTCCAACGTTCAATTGGCCACCCAAGGGCCTGAACACCAAAACAAAAATAAAAATACTCTGGCAGGTTGTCCATTACCAGTAGCTGCTGAGTTGTCACTGAGTTCAGAACTGGGATAGAGCATTGGAACTAGTTAATTCTCTATAATGGAATTCAGTAAATTATGATCTTAAAAAAGAGAAAAGTGTGGTCTAGTCAATCCAGTTGTCTTGAATAAAAAATGTAACAGCAATTAGTTCTCTTTAAGTTAGTAGAATTTTTATTTTTTTTAATTTTAACGGCTTTCTTAAACCAGCTCAATTTTATTGCATTTCTCTTAAATCGATTAAAATAAACTACTTTTATTGGATTTTATTTAATTTTGTTATATTTTATTAACATAAATTTCTTAAAACTTGTTTTGCCTCTGTTTCTATTACAATTTTATGGATTTTAAATTTCTTAAGAGCTTTTTTAGCTTTAAACTTTTTTTTATCTGTGTTTCTTTTACAATTTTATAGATTTTAAATTAAAATGTTTTTTTTTATTACATTTTGCCTATGTTTCTATAACAATTTAATAGATTAGAAATAAAAATGTTTATTTTATTCATTTTTAATTTTGGCTTAAATATATGTGCTTTTAAGCAATTGTTGTGCGAATTATTTAAAGTTTAAAAAGAAATAAATGTTTGTTTTTTATTAAAAAACAGAAAATACCCTGGTGTCAAAGTCAAAGTTCCTGACTAAACAAAATAATAATATATATAAATATCCGTAAAGAATTAATAATGAAGAATTATGAAAATAAAAATTGAAATTAAGCTTAGAATTAACATATTTATAAAAAAAATTCTTTTTGCTAAATTTTAATTCCAAAAAAAGGAAAAATATATTTAATAAAAAAAAAAAAATTTTTTTTAAATAATCGACAACAAATTGTAATAAAAAAGTACACAAAACATATAAAAAATATTACGTTCCATTTTTTTATTTATTTTTTTTTTTTATTTGTTAAAGATAACATCCTAAGACAGCTGTGTCCTTAAAGAATTAACAATTATTTTCATAATAAAATTGTAATATTAAATTTTACTATTAAATTTTAATTCCAAAAAAAAAAAAATTAAATGTGATAAAAAAAACAATTTTTTTTTAAATATTGAACAACAAATCATAAAAAAGAAGTACACAAAGCATATAAAAAATATTAGTTTATCTTTTTTTTTTTTTTTTTAATTTGATAATGATTGCATTGTCAGCTCAGACATTTTGCAATTAAATTGTAAAATATTTTTTTTATGATTTATGACTACCAATTACAACTATTATAAACTCAAATGTATAATGTCTACACTGTATAACTCAATTAAATAATAAAGTTAATAGTTTTAATAAAATTTAATAAGAGTTAGGAACATTATATCTTGCTGGCATGTTGTCAAATTTTAACACATGAACTTTACCATCTTGAAGTAAATAAATTATTTAACTCTTTACTTACTTATTCAAACAGGAACTGAAAGCTGACAGCTGCCTTATTTAAACTGTCATCTGTGGCAGTTAAGAAAATGTTTACACACTTGCCACACACACACACACACACACACACACACACAAATTGTTACACACTTGATGTAGTTTGTTTATATTTGTTTATGTTAAATATTGAAGTGCATATGAAGCCACTGAAAAGAGAGCTCGCTACTCGAACATGGCTCAGGCTTTTTTTTTAGGTCAGCTAATGGCAGCATTTTGGTAAAGGTAACAGGTGAAAAAAACAACAACAACAACAGCAACAACAACGATGTTGCTACTGAGAACTTTTACCGTAAAAGTGTATTTTCTTTTGCGCCATTTTTACGGTTTCTTTCGTTACCGTTTTGCCGTATTGCTTGGCTTTCCATTCATACACACACAAAACTCAACTCGTTTCCTTTTCCACATCCTTCGGCTCCTTCAACCCAATCTTCAGCCGCTTAAACCGCTCGAAACAAAGTGGTGCTCGTGGCTGCGTCCATCCGCAAAAATGTTTGTAACCACAGCATCAGGAGCTTATTTCTGCTGAAGAGTCCTCCCAAACCTCCTTGGCCATATCAAAGACCTACTCCGACAGTCAGCCCATTGGCATTTGGGTCAGGGTTTAGCGGCAGACGTAAAAGAAAACTCACAGCTGACATAGAAATGTTGAAGAAATATTTAAGAACTGTGTGCAAGTGTGTAGAATATTCGTCTGTGTGAAAATATTTCAATGTGTTTAATTTTTTTCAATTTTTCTTTAAATCGCTAGATTTTCTAGATTTTAAAATTACTTAAATAAAGTTCGTTTAATTTATAATTAATATTTATTAAATTTAGTAAAGCATTGTTAGAATTTGCTGAGAACTTTGGAATAGTTTTTGAGAGTTAAAAAAAATTGACTTATATAGAAGTTTTCGATCTGATTACAAATTATCCTGAATAAAGCCTAAATAGAGAGAAAAATTCTTTAGGAAGTGTTCACAAATGAATTTAAATAAAATTTCACATATACTGCTGGTGTTAAATAAGTAAGAAACGTACTGAAAAATTTAATTAATATATTTAAAATAAATATAAAAAATTTGAAAGGTACATAAAATGCCTTTAAAATTAACATAAACATTTAAATGATATAAAAAACAGTTGAACAAAGGCAAAAACAGAGAATTATATTAAGAATATATTAGATTTTTAATAAGACAATGTGATTTATTTTGTATAGTTTTAAAGTCATAACCAGCTCAATATTGATGCGTATCTTTATTAATTATTATATTCTTTGATTTATAGTTATACACAACGAGCCTATTAAAATCATAAATTTAATACGCAATCATGACCAAATAAGAAATGCCTCGATTTAGGCAAACACACTCATAATCTCGCCCACATAAAATATAAGATTTACAATGCTACAAAGGTCAAAGAAAAACCCACAATACTCAAATATACAGCGCCCATGGGTTAAGCCGGAAAACTAATCTACGACAGGGCCTTCAGATACATGGGCGAATACAACACCAGCAAACAATCAAATCAAGCAATCAACTGTCGATTACTTAAGCCATTTTCAATCAACACGACTAACACAGATACACACACACACACACATACACGTACAATCGAATTACAAATCTCAAACGCACAATAAACGCAATTACAAGCGCGAGCAGGCTGCTTCAAGCGAAAGAGACAGCGACTGATAAAGACAGAGAGAGCGAGCGAGACAGGTGAACTGTGTGTGTGTGTGGGAGTTATATAGAGAAATAGTCAGACCATTATGTGTGTGACCGCAGGCCACAAAACGAGCCCAACAGGAAATCAAAACTCAATACACACACAACTAAAACAGTGTGGCGTATACGCAATGCAAAATTCCAGCGAAAACGCACTGCGCACATTCCATCCATCCATCAATCAATCAATCAATCAGTCAAACAATCACACACTTCTGCATATTGCCAAAATGATTTCAAGTCAATTTTTGTGGGAACATCGCTCGTGTGATCAAAAAATGCAATCAGCAGTAAATTATTTGCACAAAGAAAAAACTAAACAAGGCCTGAGATACATTCTGATTGAGATACACAATTTATTCAACTGTCATCGGCATAGAGAAACGCACTCAATGCATAACAAATAGCAAATTATTTATATCAGTGGGATTGCATAAATAACATACATAGTAAATGCTTCGAAAATTGTTTTGCCACAACAGCAAAAGATACAATAACAGTGTATCTGATAGATGCATATCCATGTGACAAGTGGTTGATATGAAATGTGCTGAAATATGAAATTCATTTCGAGATATTCATATAGTTTCGGGAGTAGTTCAATTATTGTATTATGGAAACAATTTAATCTAACGCTGACATCAGCTGCTTATTGCAATGTTAAAACTTTAATATACTTTTGCATTCGTAATGTCCACTTCCGGTTTTGTTTTGATACGTTTTTAAGTGGATTTACTTTGTTGTTATTGTTATGCTTCTTACAACCCCACAACTTTCATTTTCATTAAGTTTGCCCATTGTCTTTAACATTTACCACCCTCCATTTTTTTAAGGCATTTTTTTCCAAAGTTGTCCCGGCGGTAAAATAAAGTTACAATTTTTATAACGATTTCAGGTTTACATTTTTTTTTTTTTTGTACATTTTCCATTTTCCTGGCGCTTTTCGTTTTTGTTTCTTTATCCCCAATTCATCTGTTTTGCATATTTCTTTGTTATGGTTGTATTATTTTCATTTTTCTTCTCTTTTTTTGCGACTGTATGGCTGTAATCTCCGTATAAAAAAAAGAATCTGTTGTAAATATATGCAAATAAGTACAGTTTGTGCTTTAATTTGAAAAGGAAGTGAACTTTTGAGTGTGACCTTCGCATTAAAGTTGGCCAAAAAGTTGGAAAGCTTGTTGAAAAAAGTTAACAAACAAGGCATGAGACATAAAGCCAAATAATGAATGTAGATTTGAGAACTGACTTTTAAGTTACATAAACTATAAAATATAGTTGTTTTACTTTTTAAAGAAATTCATATTATCCAACAATCATTTTTTAACTCTGCTCTTATATAAAGCCGATAACAAATGGGAATTTTTAAGGTATGATTCAACTTTTTCTTTGTAGATAAGCAATTGAAATAATGGCAAAAATTCTGTATTTTAAACAAATTATTTTTTAGTCTACACTATTGTCATGAAATTATCTGTTAAAGTTCTTTGAATTTCAAAAAAATCTTTATTGACAAGGCCTTGTGTTTTCTATAAATTATAAGCAGAAAGACTTTTAGTTGCTACTTTATTTTTGAAAGTCATAAATTTACGCACAGTGTATTATTATTTCAACAATTTCTGATAACACAGGCCATTGAATTTGATAAGCAATAGATAACACTGCCAATAAATACGATTGGCGACTATAGCCAATTCTTAATGATTCACTGGAATAACAAAACCACTATTGATATAGATCAAACAATAAAATCAATCATAAGTACGAGTATACATGTCAGCTCAAAAAAAAATATCGAGAAAGTACGGTTGAGATTCTTAGAATTATTACATTTTCAAATATAATATAAAGCAAAATTACTTATAGAAATTATAATATAAATAAATAATATTTTTTGTGAGTCATTATAATATAATAGACATTCAATTTAAAGTATTTATTTATATATAGTAGATAAGCTAAATAGATAATAAGATATAGCTACATAAGATATTGCGCACTTCAAGAGACATGCAAACAAAAGAATTTGTCACAAAAGCCACAAAATATAGTCCGATAAAATATCAATAATCGTAATTTTAAAATACTTAAATAGGATTATATTTTGCAGCTATTTTAACAAAGATTTATTAAAAAAATTAAAAAATTCATTTTAATTGCAATATTTGTTATAAACTAGCAGACCAACTTTAATTGATTTTTATTTATTTGTGTGGATTGTTCGCTTACTATAGTTATAGTTTATTAATCTCAAAATTAATGCAGCTGTATAAAACTCAAAACATTAATATTTTTTAAAGTTAATGTTAAAAATCATGTAGTATAAAAAATGTAAAAATTTTAAAATTTAGAGCAGCATTTTTTATTTTTTGTTATTTAACTTAACATTAAATACCACAATTAAATAGTTCCTTCAACTAACTTATACTACTACCTTATCTTAAACCTAAGTAAATACCTCTTGAAAACTGCATTTGAGCTGTTATCAAAGATTCAAAAACATGCAATGAAAAATGTTCAAGTGCCGCCAAATTGACTTGACTTTGCCATGTGCTGTAAGACGACAAATGTTAGTTTTAATTTGTTGGCCAAACTAAAAGGTACATAGAAAATGTTGCTACCAACTGGAATTATCCTTACACTGTGCCTGGCAACCGCAACGGCGAATGTGGTGAATGCCACAAGTCCTCGTACTTGTTACAGTTGCGAGGGCATCAATTGCCAACGTGTTAATCAACAAAATAAAATTGTAAAATGCAGCGATTTGCTGGACATTTGTGTGACAGTTTTCGAGGGCTGTAAGTAAAGTAAAGGAGCTAAAATTATGCATTGATATTTCAACAGCTAATACTTACAGTTAGGGTAAGTGAAAGAGGCTGTCTGTTGGAGCTTTCTGTGGCAGGACAGTCCAAATGCGAGACAAAGGACATTCAATGCCGCAAATGCAGCGGTGAATTGTGCAATAATAAAGGACGCAGTGATCATCAGTGCATTCAATGCAATGGATCAGAGGTGAGTTTGCCTTATTAGAAAAATTAAATATATATTTAATATATCATTAAAATAGGACTCCAAATGCAACAAGCCTGGCACCACTTTGAGTCCTTCACAATGCGCTGCACCCACTTCTAGTAATGCCTATTGCTATGTGAAAGTTGATGGGGAAAATCTATCCAGAGGTTGTGCTTTAAGTGTGCAGGAACAAAAAGATTGTCTCGAGGACAATAGCTGCAGCCTGTGCCATGCTCCAGATGCAGAGGACTCTAGCGCCTGCAATAGCTACGAGCTGTTTAGATCTGGAGCAGCGCCAGGACATACATTGCTTGGAGTATTCCTGGGCCTGCTAAGCGTGCTGGCTGTTCAAATCTTAAATTAGAATACATTTATGTTGATTATTAATCAAATAAATAAATATAATCACAACGAAAGTAAATCATTGATTAAAAGTTTTTGGGGTTTTCAGGTTATCAATAGGTGAAAGATAGCAATTGCTGCATTTTGTTAGTTAAACTGATTTATAAAAAAACATGTATATATTTTTAGAAATTCGTTTGACACGTGATTGATTGACGAGTAGAGAGAAAACGCTAATAAAATCATATATAAAATAAAGAAAAAAAGTTTACAAATAGTCAAGAGCTCACAGTTGTTGTAATGTTAACTTAAATCAAATGTATCTTTAGAACTAATTATACAAAAACATTTAAATGACAATTTATAAATAAATAAATACTTTTAGAAATGTGGGTAGATTTGATTGATTTTCTGATATTTTTGAGTATATTTCAGATACTACAATTGGGGAATTTTTTTTAGGCATACAGACGGGCAACTATTAATTCTTTATACTTTATTCCTAGTATCTGTTATACATAATATATCTAAATAAAATTTACAAACCTCAGAAAATACCCAACATATATTTCTTCTTTAGTTTTTGTTGACATTTTTAGATACATAATTATTTTTGTTTTTTTATTGTTTATCTAAAGGTTGATGAGCTTTTTGTATTACAATTACAACTATTATTATCACTTAACTATTAAATTACTAACATCTACTCCAAAATTTCATTTCACAAACTATATCAATTCCGTACATAACTATTTCAAAGGCACTACAAAATTTTTACCTTTCAAGTGTTTTGTTATATAGAACTATCATTAAGTGCACTTCACATATCAGATATCATATAAAAACTAAAGCCATTTGTTTTTCGTCCCTCAGTTAAAACCACAAAATGAATGTCAAAGCATTTTTTACCTCGCTGCTAATGATCGCCTGTTCGACAGGATTTGCCAGGACGAACAAAATTATAAGTTGTCATAGTTGCTATGGCATTAATTGCCAGCGAACGTCCTTGAAGCAGGAGCAGCAATGCGTAGACTCTTTGGATTATTGTGTGACCATCTATGATGATTGTAGGTTGTCTTTTGAGGACAATTTTTTAAAATAATTTATAATAATTTGCCTTTAATTCAAGCTGCCAAGGTTATGTTTAAAGGATGCTCTCTGGAGATTCCCTTTGAGCTGCGACAACGCTGTGATTCTTTTAACTTGGGCTCCTGTTTTAAATGCAATTCCGATCGTTGCAATGATGTGGGCTCCAAGAAGTTTGCTTGTGTTCAATGCGATTCCAGCAAGGTATGAAATTTCCGACTTTTTTGTGAATTATTTTATATCCTTCTTCTCTTCCCAGGACGCAAACTGCGCTGAAAATGCGAGCGTATTTAAGCCACTTTCTTGTGTGGCTCCTACGGCTTCAAATTCATATTGTTATGTAAAATCCTCGGGCTCAGACCGTAGCATTCAACGAGGCTGTGCCACAACTCTGGTCGAGCAGCAGAACTGCCTAAAGGATACCAATTGTCAGTTGTGTTCACCCGGAGATATTCGAGGCTGTAATAGCGTGAATATTGCCAAGAATTTGAATCCTAGCGATGATATTATTCATTTTCTTCGGTAGCTCTTGAGTAACTACTAAAAATTGTCAAAATTTATCTAATAAATAAATTAAAGAATAAATAGAAGAAGCAATATGTTAATTTCATCTATTTATTGTTGCCAGATATTGTAAGAAATAAGTTGCAAATGGCTTGAAATTAAATGATGTAAAATAATTAAAATAAAATAAAAAATATAAATTTCTTTAAATTATTTTTGGAGTGTGTAACTGAAATTATTGAAAAAAATAATAAAAATATAGAAAATTAATTACATTTGCAGATACATAAAAAAAAAGTCTTTCATAGCATTTATACAGTATAGAAAGCTGATCTTAGCCGAATTACTTAACAGTAATCAAACTCGATTTAATTTTTTTTTTTTTGGAATTTAATGGAAGCTATTGTTTTGTAATAGTTTAATAATTTAATAATAATAATAATTTATTCTAATAATGCAAATTTCAATTCCACAATCAAAATTATAATTTGCTACTAAAAAGATCAATGTCAAATAATTATTTTAATTCTCAACCGGTCTTAGCAGTCTGCATGTTTTTGCTGCATTAAATTTTTTTTAAAATTTCATTTTTTTTTAAGGTAATATAATATAAATAATAATATTTAAAATGAGTAACAACACTAAGAGAAAATAACCTTTTGAATTAAACAATAGAAATGAAAGTCGTCGTTAAAAATGCATTATATATTTATCTTATCAGAGAATCATTGCTAAAAAACACAAAAACTTTCTACTGATAAGTAAATACCTCAGCAGTAATACCTTAAACATGTTTATTTACTAATGACTAAAAAAGAATCAATAATGCCAATTAAAGTAAGTATTTAAGTAAACAAATTGCATAAGAAGCCAAATTGTGAATTGTTTGTGCAAATGCTTAAGAGTTAAACAAATAAACAAGACAATTTGCAACTAATGTGATTTATATGGTTATCAAAAGAGCTTGACTTTGGTTGAAGCGCTATAGATATAGATACTTCTACTGCTCAAAAAATAAAATCTAAATAAATAAACTGAAGTACAACAAAGTTTATATAAAGCATTGTACACATCAAATGCCGAACCAAATGCCAAATGTAAGAGTTATAATGTTGTTGATCAGGAAGTGTGCATTTCTATGTATTTTATTGCCATTGCTGCAATTAGATTATGTCCTGGCATTGGAATCATGTTTCTATTGTAGAGGCATCAATTGCCAGAGAACTAATTATCATGCCACAGAGCATTGTGTGGATGAGTTGGATGCTTGTGTAAGTGTATTTAAAGGTGGCATGGTGCAGGCTCAAGGCTGTCTGGAGATGCTAGAAGAGAGTTGGAGAAAGCAATGCGAAAGCAAACACAATTCTCGAACACAATGTGAGATTTGTGTAAGTGAAAAGTGCAATAATGTTAGTTCCAGACAATTAGCTTGCTTGCAATGCCTGGACACTGAGGTGAGTAGAAGCTTTTCAATTTATTTTATTTCTAATTAATTTTAATTTCTTTTAAAGGATGAACGTTGTGGTTCGGCACCGGAGCAGCTAAAGCCAAAGATTTGTGGTATAGCACGTAGTGGACGTAGTTTTTGTTATGCGAGCATAAAGGATCAACAAATTCAAAGAGGTTGTTCTCTAACCATGTCCGAGCAGCTTTCTTGCCTGGCCAATGCCAATTGTCAGCTGTGTGATCCTTTGGAAATGCCACATTGTAATAATCAGCTGTTAGAGGGAACTATTGTGAGCACAGAGCCGCCACTTGACACTTCAACCTCCAGTTCCAGCTCTAGCTCCACTTCCACTTCTACATCAACCAGCAGCAGCAGCACAAGTTCAAGTACAACCACAACGATCTCTCCAACAACCGAGTCTACCACGACCACAGAGCAATCCACCCAACCACCAGCCACAACATCTAAGCCCAGTAGTGCTCAAAGCATTTATATTAAGAGCCTATCAATTTTATTGGTTATTTCACAGTTGGTAATGTATTTATGTGCTGGCAATAAATAGCTTGCAGTGAAAAAAATAAAACAAAAGTCAGTTTTAGAGCTTCAACTAGCCGCAACCTTCTCTATACAACACAAAATTAACACGCTAATCTAATAATCGTTAAACAATTGCTCTGTTTATAAATTACGATAAAGCTAGTAAAAACACACATACTTTCTACGTATAGAATACTTATATACAATAACATAAAGTTTACTATGCCCGGCTGATGGCTAACCAAAGTTCGAGGTAAATTTTATAATTGGAGAAATGGATTACCTGATAAAATTATAAAAAAAAACTTGAGTTTGTATTTAATAAATATTTTAACAAAAACTGTAATAAATAAGTTTACAAGAGATATAAAAAAATGAAATTAAATCATTTTCTAAAATGGGAAAATTTATATTTTAATAAATATTATTATACATTTCTTTCTGTTTCCCCCAAACTAAACTTAGGACTTTCAAGTCAAAAAAAAAAAAACTAATCTTGATTAGTAGAGATTAGAGAACATTGCGAAATTATATTGGAAACCCCAGCTATAATAAACGCTTGATAACACCTAAAACAAAAAAGTGACCGAAAAACTGAAAATATGTCTAATCCAATATGTCTGGCCAAAATTGCAAGCGAATTTTGAAAACCTCTTCTACAACTTATCGATTATATAGTACCATAAAATATCTAACAAATGATAACATTCAAATGGAACGATATTACCAATTGCTAACTGCGCCACAAAATGCATTTCCTGATGGTTTAAATGAATCAGCATCGTTATAAACATTGCACTAGATGATTTGGTATTTTTTTTTGTTTAACCACCTGCATAAAATACCCATAAAAGCAATATATGTAGTTTTTTGGATTTGCAATCATTATATTATTGGGTTTGTCGTTTGCCTTATCGCATCGGTACGCTAAAATGACGAAAATCGAACTACACGCGTATAACTTGTAGTATCGTTTTCGATTTTTGTGTGATTATACGACACTATTTGGCTTATCATTAGAATTGTTTTTTCTTTGTTATATTGTTTTTCTTTTTTTTATTTTATGTTAATACCCTTGCCTACATACGCACGTTATAAATAACAGCGATCACAAAATTCACTTTATCGGACATTCGGCAACAGCGTCATATAATAATAGTCGTTAATATAAAGTAATAACTTTGGTTCGGCTAACTGTGGTGATATGGCCCCATATCTTACCAACTGAATCTATATAAGGCGCTGCAGGCCCAGCCACAAAATTAGTTGCCCGTTTCCAATTTTGTTGGTAATACGCGTCGGGGTAAAAAAATACCAAAATACCCCATCGATCATGAGACTGCACACAGCAGGAGTAGCACTCCTACTGTTGGTATTATATGCCAATAATCCAAGTGGTATGTTAGGATCAAGTGTAATTATCAAGGATAATGTTATATTAAAGTGAAGTGTTCTATAAAGTCAACATAAGTGTTAGACGACTTAATAAAAGTACTGTGAACTTGTATTATACAAAATAATTACCGTCAAAAAAATTCGAAAAAGTGAACTATGACTATTATATAAGAAATACTATCGGCAATAGCGTGTTTCAAAATGAATTAATGAAAAAAAAGTGTGAAGAAAATAAACCACATAATGGTTAAATATTTAAAATAATAAAATATAGAATTACTTTCTTATAAAATAGTGTTGTGTGTCGTTAAAAATTAAAAAAAAAAAAATATAGAATAACGTTCTTATAAAATAGTGCTGTGAATGCAATTAAACGAATCTCGAAATATTTCGGAAAATAATTACATATATCATAATTAAGTGAACATTGTTATATTAGTCAACATTTATGACTTACATTCACTATTTGGTGATAATATTGCTTATCTACGTTTTGGACAATTAGTTGTAAAACTTTATCAGTTGTAAATAAAAATGTAATCGTCCAATACTATAATTAAAACATTCCAATAACAAATGTTTCGAAGGAATTAACATGATACACAACGCACAAAAGTTAAAATAATAACAACCTGAAAACATTAAATAATCTTTAAGATTCAGCAGATTGTCATTATTTATTTGAAGTGTTCTAAGAAAAAATTATGAAATCAACAGTGCTCATAATTATACTGATATGTTACAAGTACCATAAATGCCATCAAAATCGAGTGGATTGATTTGGATTAAGTGTATCTATGGATAGACTCAGCAGATTAGAATTATGTGGACTTTGTTATAGTTATAGGCCTTGGTGATAGAAGGTTTTTGGTTGTATTTGAAACGCAAAGATTTAATCAAGTTGATTAACTTTAAATGGATTATCTTTCAAGTGTTGCTATAGATTAAAGATATTAATGGGAAATTCCAAACACATTTAAGTAATTCATAGTTGCCTGAATATTATAAATATGCCGGAATTTATATAGAATTTTCTTCTTATCAACTTTTATTTCTCGCTTTACCTTATAGAGAATATCAGCATTATTTAACAATTTTATACCAATGTATAATGCTATCTCCACCAATTAAAACTTATGTATATACACTTGAATGTATTTGAGACATTGTTAGGCGATAAAGCAATAGGATTGGCAATGGTCATAAAAATATACAAGGCGATTGATGTGGCGATATGGCTAGCCGCAAGATTAGTAACTAAAAAACTTGAAATGTACTTTGCACAGATTTAGTTGCCAAGCGATTTCAGTTTTGAAATACTTGCAATATGCTTAAGGTATAAAATTAATTTATTTTGAATATTGAAAAATTTGTAAAATCTAAAATTAATTAGTTCTGCAGCCGCTCTAATTGTTTTAGAAATGAAAGATTTTTTTAAGTCGAGCACTCATTTAATACACACATTATTAAATAATATAACATAAATAAACAAAAATCGTTTAAAAAACTTAATTTAAAGTTTTTAAATATTGCAACTGTTAACGAAATAATTTTAAATAAGCTGGCAACGCTATAAGTTACAACACTGTCATAAGATAAGCAGTGTGTACACACCTAATACTAAGAAAAATGTAAAGCTTGCAATTTAAGATGCTTATTGCCAAAAAACTGATCAAAATGTCGACAATAATAGTATATTGATTGGAATATAATATCATATTGTGAATTTCCATCTCTCCACAGATGCTTGGACACACAGTTGGCATTCGGGTCCCATAAACTGTTATAACTGCAGCACTTTGGCAGAATGCGCAGCCAGTTCAGGCAGATTGCATAAATGCGAGAACAACGATGCCCAAAGCTGTGTCGCTGTCTTCGACAGCACGGGAGCAGTTCTGCAACGTGGTTGCAGTGACGCGCTGATCGAAACATGCAGTGGCAATGATGTTAGCTGCTACGAGTGTCGTTCACATGGTTGCAACAATTTGAAAACGAACACAAAGTTAATCAATTGTGTGCTCTGTGATGCACAGGATAATGACAACTGTGTCAAGGATATTGAATTGGTTACAGACACACGTAAGTGCAATGAGCAGTGCATCACAGCACTCTATGCAAGGACCAGCGATGTGGGTGCTCCTCTGGAGTTGGTGCGCACGTGCCTGGATGATCTGGACTATGATGATCGTGAAGCTTGCGCCGACGGCACCATGGACAATTGTGTGGCATGCAAGGAACCAAATTGCAACACTGTGGAAATGGGAGTGCGTAGCAGTTGCAACTTTTGCACTGATGCCGCATGTGACAAACAGGAATCGAAAACTTGCCGTGCTGTTGCCGCCAAGGGCCACGAGGAGCAGTGCTTTATCCGTCTAGATGAAGCCAACAAAATTGCCGAATTTGGCTGCGTCAGTCAATACAATGCCACCGATTTAAATGTGGTGCAGAGTGAGAAACGTCTCTGGACTTGCTCGGGCGAAAACTGTAATGTAATCTCAGCCCTGCCCAGTCCGCAAAGTTGTAAATTATGCACCTCCCGCACTGATCCTAATTGTGCCATTGCACCAGCTCTTTCCATCTCATCAACGGAATGTGATCATCCAACAAATACGGGTTGCTATGCACTACTACGCAATGATGGACACACGGAACGTGGCTGTCTTAGCTCTTTGGAGGCAGAGGATTACTTGGGTTGTATGAGCGGCAACAATGCCACCAAATGCGTCACCTGCACAGGAGAAAACTGCAATGATAAGGTAAGAGAACAATCGATAAGATAAAGAAATTTCTAAAAAAATAGCAAAAAATTGATGTAATATTTTTGATATTAATGCTTTTCATTTCTGTGGCTTTTATAGCTGCAACCTGAGGAACGCCTGACCTGTCATGTATGCGACTCCAGCGTGGATGCCAGCTGCGAGGCAGCACCTAATGCCGCTGCACTCTGTGTGGTGCATAACCCGAAGCAAACATGTGTGACCAGCATCGATCTGGATGGCAATACAGTGCGTGGCTGTGGCGACTCCCTCACCTGTGTCAACGATGATGATCAGCATTGTCAGCGTTGTGTGGGCAAGGACTGTAATACGGGCAATTTGCGTAGAAGGGCCGATGGCAACCCTGGACAATGGGGTCAAGAGTTGCCTTTGAAATGTCAGAGCTGTAATGACACCACAGCTTGTGCATCCGCCACACAAACAGAAGTTGTCTGCAAGGGCAAGGATGAATATTGTATGACCGTGTTTGATGAAACGGGCAAAGTCAATTCACGCGGTTGCAGCAAGGTTGTGGAGACCGCTTTTAACGCTTATTGTAATGCCAATACTGACAAGTGCCACAATTGCAACTCGAATAACTGCAACAATGCTAACACTCCGGAGAGCTACACTGATTGTATCTACTGCGATTCCAGCTTGAATCCAGAGTGTACCAGAAATGCCAAAGAAGTGAACACAAGACGTCAGTGCAATGGTCAGTGTATGACGGCATTGAAACCACAAAATGGTACCGACATTTTCGATGTGGTGCGTGGATGTCTAGATGATAAAGATCCCGAAGATCAGCAAAGCTGCGCCTCAGGCTCTGATAAAAATTGTGTGGCCTGCAAGGGCAATAGTTGCAATGAGGCTAATCTGGATGTGGATTTCCTTAGCTGTTATGTCTGCAATAGTAGTGATGATTGCGAACTCCCCAACTTGGCTGCTTGTGTTCATTATAGTCCTTCGGATCGTTGTTATTCCTTCTACGATAGTACAGCATCAGTTACGGCTATGGGTTGTAAAACTGATTTAGATCCGGATTACATTGATAAAAATTTCGAAAAGTTTGTATTCTGTGAAGGCAGCAATTGCAATTCATATGACAATAGACCAAAGCCCAGTCAATGTACCGTCTGCTCTTCTTTGGATGATGAAAATTGTGCCATTGAACCGGGAAAGATTACACAATTTGAAACCTGCGATGTGTTGCCAAACACGGGTTGCATGACACGTGTGTTAACAGGTGAGTTATTATCAATATGAAATTGAAATTGGAAATGGTTAATCAATAGTCCAGATTGAATTTAAATTAATTTTTTTGTTTCCCAACATTGCAGATGGATCCACGCAGCGTGGTTGTGTAAGCAACTTGGCCACCTCTCAGCTTAGGTCCTGCCTGAAGGGTGAGGGCAATTGTGAGGTATGCGATGGCACCATGTGCAATAAGAACATCTATCCGGCTGATCGTCGTCGCTGTCAACGTTGTAATTCTCTAAAGGATCCGAATTGCGTTGAGGCGCCAAATGCTGCCGGCGTTTGTCCACGCTATCATGCAACCGATGGATGCAGCGTGAAATTGGTAAACGGTGCCACATATCGTGGCTGCCAAACGGAGTTCACTTGCGATGATACAGATAAACAGTTTTGCCGCCAATGCGCTGGCCGTGACAATTGCAATGTTGTCGATTTGAATGTCTGGAATATTGGTTATCCTGGCAAATGGCAAACGCCGCCAATTAATTGTTATACCTGCAAGGGCGATGACTGTCAGGGCACCAGTCTGGGACCGCTGCAAAAGTGTGCCAATAATAATAATCAGAACTGTGGCACAGTCTTTGCTGCCAACGGTTCTGTGGTGATGCGCGGTTGCTCGGACATATTGTATGCGGATGAGGAGTATGCCCAATACTGCGACGAGACACCTGGCAGTTGCAAGTTCTGCAAATCAACAGCCTGTAATAATGCCAGGCAACTGGATAGCTATAAGGACTGTGTATTTTGCGATGGCTCCAATCAGGCCGAATGTGTTCGCAATATTGACAGCGTTACACGCACTGTGTCCTGTCAGGGCGGCTGTTTCACAGGACTCTATCTGCGTTCCAAAACGGAGACAGATTCACCCCTGGAACTGTCACGTGGTTGTCTGGACGATTTGGAATCTGATGATAGACTTGCGTGTGCCGCAGGTGATTTGGATAATTGTGTATCCTGCAGCGGTGAAGCCTGTAATAAGGATCAAATTCCTGAGAATCGTCTCAGTTGTAATTACTGCGACGATGCGGAGTGCAAAGAAGTTAGTCCCCAAATTTGTACCGCATATCGCAGCAATGATCAGTGCTATATTCATGTTGGCGATCGTTCCATTGAAAGTATGGGTTGTGCAAGTGATTTGGAGCGATCATTCCTTCAAACGAATCGTCGTGATCTACATCTGTGCAGTGGCAACAATTGCAATGTTAAGGATGTGCTCAACACAGTGGGCATTGCCTGTAATCACTGCAACTCAACAACAAACCCAAAGTGCATTAGTGGACCTACTGGAGCTTTTCCCATCTGCGAGCATTATTTACATCCTGAATGCTATACGCATATAACAGAAGGTTAGTAAAATATACTTACAGATTAAACAGAAAACAGAGACCGTTAAAAAAACGATTTCTTTGATCTAAAAAAAAATTTTGTTTAAAAAAAAAACGATAATTTCATTAACGTACAATATTTTCTTGCAACAGATGGCGTTGTGCAGCGTGGCTGCCTTATGGACACAGACGATGAACTCTTTGATGAATGTAAAAGCGATGGTAGCTCCACTTGTGAGATCTGCGACTCCAATGGTTGCAACAAAGAAGTGTATCCAAAGGACTGGCAAAGCTGCTTGCGCTGCGATTCCAAGACCGATGCCGACTGTGAGAAGAAGCCAGCGAGCTATGGCAGCTATTGTCCCTTCTATGAGACCGGCGATGCTTGTGTTAGCAGCTTGGAACAGGGACGCACACGTCGTGGCTGTCAGTCGGAGATCTATTGCGATGCCAGCCAGGTGGGCAATTGTCGCATTTGCGAGGGCAAGGACTGTAATGCGATTAATTTGGCGGCCAGCTATGTGGGCGAGCCGGGCAAGTGGCAGGATTTGCCATTGAGTTGTCTGGTTTGTTCCGATCTGGCGAGCTGTGCCAGCGTCACAACGCCCACCACCTGTGAGGGCAACAATAAGCAGCTCTGCTCTACAGTATTCAATGAAGATGGCAAGGTTATAGCACGTGGCTGCACGGACAGTATCCTGCAGAATCATGCCACCTATTGTGAGACAAATAATGAGAAATGTCCCAAGTGCAAGTCGAATGCCTGCAACAATGCAAACAATTTGGATTCCTATGTTGAATGCTATCATTGCGATGCTGAGCAGGATGCCAGCTGCGCCTTTGAAACACCCGAACAGACGCGCCAATGTCAGGGCCAGTGCATGACGGGAATGTATCCGCGTAGCTCCTCATGGGACTCGGCGCTGCTGCCCACACGTGGCTGCCTAGACGATTTGGAGGAGTCTGACCGTGATCTGTGCGCTGCCGGCAATCATGCCAATTGCACAGCCTGCACGGGATCTCTGTGCAATGGCGGTGATATTATCGAGACGCCACAGGAATGCTATATTTGCGAATCAGCCGATTGTGCGGATATGGGAATATCGAAGTGTGTCGCCTACAGGGAGAAGGATCAATGTTATTGGGCCTTTGAGGATAACAGCATCATTGCCATGGGCTGTGGCAGTGACTTTGAAACGCAGGTTCTCAATGAGTTGGTTGCCCAGCAGCGTCTGTGGCTCTGTGAAGGCCAAAATTGTAATCATCCCAAAGTTATACCCGCACCCAATACCTGTCTGCACTGTAGTTCCCTGAATGATACACGTTGTGCCACCAATCCCAATCAACTGCTGTCCACAGATATTTGCGCCCAAATGCCATATACACAATGTGTCACGCATATTGATGCAGCGGGCATAACCACACGTGGCTGCCTGGCCAATTTGGATAGCCAAGAGTTCTATGGCTGCCTGATGGGCACTTCGGAATACTGTGATACTTGCGTTGGAAACAACTGCAATGGTCTGAGCGTTTATCCAGCGGATCGTCGTCGTTGCCATCAGTGTGACTCTGACAGCAATGCCGAGTGTGCCAGCTCGCCCAAGAGCAGCGCTGTGTGTCCCATTTTTGATGCTGAGGATAGCTGTGTAACCAGCCTGAGCCAGGGTGTCACCTATCGTGGCTGCAGCTCTAGCTTGCGCTGTGATAATCCCAGCGATACGACCACCTGTCGCATTTGCAGCGCCACTGATGCCTGCAACACCGTCGACTTGGAGCGTCTGAATGCTCATGGCTCTCCAGGCGCATGGCAGGAGTTACCCATTAGCTGTCGCACCTGTGCCAATGCCGAGGAGTGCAAATCTGGCGGTGGTCAACTGCAGAAATGTGCGGGAAATGACAATTGTGTTACCGTATTTGATGAAACCGGCGATGTGGTCACATCTCGTGGCTGTTATGATGCTCTGGAAACGCCAGCAGCCAGCTATTGTGATGAGCAGCCCGATAATTGTCCACGCTGCAATTCCAATGGCTGCAATGTGGCCGACAGTCTAAAGGATTATGTAGAGTGTTTGGTGTGCGATTCCAGTGTGAATCCAAATTGTGCACGTGATGTCACAAAGATCAGCAAGACGCGTCAATGTCATCAGAGCTGCTTGACCGCCTTCCGAACTCTCTTCGATGAAACTAGCGATCCCAGTTACGCCTTGGTGCGCAATTGTATCGATGATATGGAAGAAACTGATCGCGAATCCTGCGGCACAGAGGCCAACAAGTTGTGTACCACCTGCAAGGATGACAAGTGCAATAATGAAGATTTGGTGGCAACACGTCAAAGCTGTCTGAGCTGCCATGGCAACGAGTGCCAGGATGCACAGCCAGCCAGTTGTGCCAATTACCGGGAGAAGGATCAGTGCTACATTCAGTTCGATGAGCACCGCTCTGTGGTGGCTCAAGGCTGCCTCAGTGAATACAGTCATGGGGATATTTATCTGCTGCAGCTCTCCAAGCGTTTGTTAACGTGTGAAGACAATGATTGCAACACGATTGAGTCGGTGCTGGAGCCACAGAGCTGTGTGCTCTGCAGTTCCCGTACAGATCGCAATTGTGCCGTGCGTCCTGCGGGTGTAAGCAGTGAAACCAGTTGCCAATTGACAGGATTCCCCGAATGTTATGCACGTGTATTGACAGATGGCTCTACAGAACGTGGCTGTTTGTCCAGTCTGGAGGAGGATGAGTTCTTGGGCTGTTACAATGGCACTGCCGATAGTTGTAGCTCCTGTCTGGGTGATAATTGCAACAAGCAAGTGTATCCCACAGAACGCACCTCTTGCCACATTTGCAACTCGGATAACAATGCCAATTGTGAGTCTGCGCCTAACAGTCTCTCCATTTGTCCCATCTATGCAGCTGGAGATGGCTGTGTGACCAACTTGCGCAGTGGCATCACCTACAGAGATTGCGCCAGCTCGCTGAGCTGTGAGCCCAACTCCAAATCTTGCGTCATTTGCCAGGGCGATGGTTGCAATGTAGTCGATTTGTCTGGATACGCTGATGACAATCACGGCAAGTGGCAGGATCTGCCTTTGAGCTGTTTAAGCTGCGAGGGTGCGGCCTGTCAGCAGGAGGATATCGATAGCGAACGCTGTGCGGATAATAATGAGCAGGATTGTGTGACCGTATTCAATGAGGCTGGCGTTGTGACTCGTCGTGCCTGTGAGGATGTCATTGAAAAGGATGAAACTCTGGCCAGCTACTGTGCCGCAAATGGTGTCAAATGCCCTGTTTGCAAATCGAATAACTGCAACAATGCAACAGCAACAACACAATACAATAGCTGCATCTACTGTGACGCTTTCAAGGATAGCTCCTGTTTGTGGGAACCGAAGAGTGCTAAACACAAGCGTCGCCAATGCCAGGGTGATTGCATGACAGCGCTCTATGGCAGCGCTGAGGCTGGCTTGGATCTAATACGCACCTGTTTGGATGACAAAGAGCCGGCGGCTCAACTAGCCTGCTCCGGTGGCAAGGATAAAAACTGTGTAGCCTGTTCGGGTGAGGCCTGTAATGAACAGAGCGTGCCTGCAGATCGTATGAGCTGTTATCACTGTGACAATGGCGACTGTGAGGATCCCAAGAAACAGCTATGCGAAATTTACAAACCCAACGATAGTTGCTTCATCTGGGTGGACGAACAGAACAGCATCAAGCAATTGGGCTGTCTGAGCTCTTTCCGCAATCAGGATCTGGAAAGTGTCATCAAGACGAAACGCATTGCTGTCTGCGATGGTGAAAACTGTAATGTGCCACAGCTGCAAGCTCCTGTCAAGTGTGCCGTCTGTGATTCCCGTGAGAATCCTACATGTGCCACCACGCCCCTAGCTGTGGCCACCTTTAAGACATGCAGCCAGCTGCCGCATACGCATTGTGTCAGTAAACTGGAGAGCGGTAAGTTTTCAAAAAGCAAATTATTACTTGAGAGTGAGCTTTAGAGTTGGGAAAAAACTCCAGTTGATCCGTGATTCAATTCAATATCTATTATGATCGTTTAAACTTGTATTTTGTTTACAGATGGTGCCACAACACGCGGCTGCCTGTACGACCTGCCACAGACACAATTTGCCGACTGTCTGCTGGGCAAGGGTGCCAACTGTGAAGTGTGCGCTAAGGATGGCTGCAATCGTGAGGTGAGTCTAACTAAACCTAAAACAACTTAACTTTGACTTATCAAACATTTGATGCCTCTAGATCTATCCAGCTGATCGTCAGCAATGTTATACTTGCACCTCAGAGGATGATAGCAAATGTGAATCGAATCCCAGCCAGACTGCTGCCTGTGCCTGGTATGGTGAAAAGGAAACCTGTCAAACCCAATTGAATAATACTGTGACAACGCGTGGATGCAGCAGTTCCATTGGCTGCAATGCCACCGATTATCGCAATTGCCGCAATTGTATTGGCAGCGAATGTAATGCCATTGATTTGGCACATCGTGTGGATGATGGTTTACATGGCCTGTTCCAGCCTTTGCCCTTGAAGTGCCATGCTTGTGTGGGTGAACATTGCCACAGTTCGTTGGGTCCAGCGGTGCAGTGTACACTGAATAAGGATCAAGATTGTAAGACTGTGTTTGAGCAGGATGGCAAGACAGTGCGCAGACGCGGCTGCTCTGATGATGTGGATGACTATGAGGATCGTTATTGTCGTCAGAATCCCGAACTGTGTTTCACCTGCAAGTCCAATGAGTGTAATGATGCCTGGAACACGGATGAATTCACCAGCTGTGTCTATTGCAACTCTGAGACGGATGGTGAGTGTGTTACCTATCCACAGAGTGCTGGCTTTGCCACACGTCAATGTCAGGGCA
Source organism: Hirtodrosophila alboralis (assembly GCA_035043045.1). NCBI lineage: Eukaryota > Metazoa > Arthropoda > Insecta > Diptera > Drosophilidae > Hirtodrosophila > Hirtodrosophila alboralis. The sequence goes on along the minus strand of JAWNNH010000511.1, from coordinate 221,740 downwards.
AGTGCCTGGTTGCATTGTTGGCCAATAAGGAATTGTTGCGCAGCTGTTTAAGCGACAAGGAGGTCTACGATCGTACTACCTGCACCAGCGATGAAAGTGGCAGCAATTGCGCCACCTGTGAGGATGGCAAATGCAATACATTTGCCTATCCGGCAGATCGTTTGAGCTGTCATGTCTGCACTAACGCCGCTTGCACCTCAAGCCGTGCAGAGTTCTGTCGCGCCTATGACAAGAATGACTTCTGCTTTGCCAAGTACTTCTCTGGGGATGTGCGGCTAATGGGTTGTGCGAGCAGCCAAAACACCAGCGATCTGGAGGAATGGCGTCAAGCGAACTTGTTGCATGAATGCCCGAACAAGGACTGCAACGATTTGACTCGCCTGCCCACCAGCGATACTTGCATCACTTGTGACTCCAGCAAAACGCCCAATTGTGCCCAATCGCCTAGTGATATTACCACCGGAATAGTCTGTCATGCCCCCTTGTCGGATTGTGTAACACGCCTGGAGAATGGACACACCATACGCGGCTGTTTGAGCAGCCTGAGTAACGCCGAGGGCAACGCCTGTGTGGCCAATGGCACCTGTGCCTCGTGTGCGGGCAACAAGTGCAACGCGGAAATCTTCCCGGCCAATCGTCGCCAGTGTCACATTTGCAATTCATCTGGCAATTCCAATTGTGCCAATGAACCCAATCATTTAGCCGTTTGTCCCATCTACATTGCTGATGATACTTGTGTCACGGCCTTTGGTTCCGATAAGTTCCTGCAACGTGGTTGTGGCAGCCAACTTGAATGTGAGATCGATGACAAGGATCATTGCCAGACGTGCAACACGGATGGTTGCAATACAGCCAAGTTTAATGGCTCTGCTGCCTTGGGTGGCATTGGACTGGCCTTGACACTGCTTGTGTCTTTGGTTATCAGTAACCTGCGGCTGTAGTCTGTCTACAATTTCACTTATCACCTAACTTGCCATAGCTCTAGTAGTTAAATAGATGTACATAGAATATCTGCTATACAAAGAACGTAAAATTAAAACGAAAATATTTAAAAAAAAAATATATAAATAAATTAAGTGTAGCATTTTCTTTCTGCTTAAACTCGTATGAGTTATGGGGTAACTTTTTCAAGTTTATTTCAACTTTATAAAAATTAAATGTTCCTGGTCAACAGTAATTGTAAGCTACGTTTCCTTAATACCAATTTTTATATATTTAAAAATGTTAAAGCGACCCTTGTATAAATTCAAAGAACAATCAGTTAATCAACTATTTATTTGATCTTGTCTGTCCTGGCAGTTAAATAAATACATGACTAATTGTCTTTGTTGTCCATTGAATGTGGTTAAATTAACCTGGAAACAACAACACATGGGTCCAACCAAATAACTCACACCGAATATTCATGAACAATGTTTATTTAAAATAAATATGCGCAAAAAAAAAAACAATAAATAAAATGAGGCGCGGGCATTTATAGAACAATGCCCATAAAGACAGTGGAAAGTTACGCAGATAACATTCCATATGATATATATTTATGTGTATAAGAAAGAGGAAAATATACAATACTTCAATAATTAAAAATCTCTTACCCTAAAAAATTGTAAATAAAATAAATAGGCTTAAAGACTGCTATATACTCTGTTGTTATAGCAATGTTGTGTAAAAAATATTCCCAGTTTTATCTTTCGGTAATTCTCATATTTTTTTGAAGCTTTTAGATATATAGACTTTGTTTTTTTCCGGAAACTTAATTGAAAAAATCTAAACAAAATATATATATTACTAACGAAAATATATACAGGACTCTTAAAATGATGTATACGGTTTTTTAAACGAATCCTTATCAATTACCTATGTGTTTCCGTTTTTAAATGATTAAGTAACCCTTCATTATTTATAAAAAATTTTTTTTAATAAGTTACGTTTTACTGTCTGAAGACCTAATAATATAATAGGATATTTGGTAGGATTTTTTTGTATTTAATGGCATTTCTGAAATTTTATTGGAACGAAATTGTAAAGGAGTTACTTCAGCTTATAAGAAACACTAAATACAGTTTTCAAATAAATGGAAATCACATTTTATAAACGCCATATACTCCTATTACATTTTACAAATAGAGTATAAAAACAATTTTGTTGTTGAGTCAGCCAACAGTCAGAGGTCGAGTTAAGGCAATTAAATATATGAGTTTTCCATACAGATTTTTACTTGCGGTATTTGCATTGTTTGAGGGGTCGTGTTAATTAAATTGCAGTCCATGCCTGATTGTTGTATGTGTTCTTCTTCTTATTGACGTTGTACAGCATTTAATTGGCACACACGCGTCGTATGTGTAATAAAAATATGTGAGCAAGTACTTAAGATAGCCACAGGCAATTTGAAGTGACATCAAAATGTAGACATCAAACTCCAAAAAGAAAAAATCTAAAGCTATACTATCCCATCTCCTTTATATACTATATTCCTCGGTTACTTTATTTTTTTGTAATTTGAAATAAAAGTTGCTATCCATTTAATTGCCAACCATAAATCTAAACGCAATTGCTTATAGTCCGAGCTAAGCAATTAAAACCAAATCAAATGGCAAAGGCGACAAGCTTTTTTCTTTGTTCATTTCTTTGGAATTACGATAAGTTTCACAAAGTGCTGCCAGTTGACCACACAAATTGTCAGTTTTTAGCTAATCTTGATGGCAAAAGTCAGTGACAAATTGAACCAAAAACTGTACGGACCTTTAGGGAGGCTTATGCAAGTTCAGCATTTAGATGGTGTTTTATTATTCTGCTAAATTTTAAAGTTACCTTAATTTCAATTTGTTTTTGAGTTAAATCTTAAACTATAGTAATTTATATTTGCATTTTATTTCCAATGGTTGCATTTTGCAATTTATTTCTAACTTAGGGACAGTTTAGGCTGCGCAATGTGTTGACAAGTTTCACTTTTCAACTTTATTCAAGCGCAAAATTGACGTGGCAGACGTTGCACAAGGTTGATTCGTCTAGACCTCCCTGAGGGCATTGCAAGTGAAGTTTTTGGCAACTCTAAAGAATCTGAAATTAAAGCTTCAAGAGTCTAGACTGCTTAAAAAAATATTAAAATAAAATCCAGTTTCTTGTGCTCACATGAGAGCCAGAAATGTATAAGGTATAGAATTAAGGTATTAAATTTAACTACCTTAACTTTTATAACTTTAATTATTTATTACTTAAGTCATAAAATATGGAAATCAATTGAGCTAAATTTTAACTAACAGAGTTTTGTTTAATACTTTATACAAATCAAAAATCTTTGAGTGCAACTTCAACTAAATTCTTCCTTCTCCAAATGAAATCACTTTATGATCGATCACTGAGATCTGACACTATAAAAGCTATGCTGTTATTTGGAAAATCTAAAAGAATTTCTTTTGCTTACTTTTTACATATCCAGTTACTTTCCTTCTACTAAATTTTTCCTGCTACAAATGAGTTTATCTTATGATCGAGTATTGCATTTTATTTTGTTCAACCTGTCTGCTGATGTTATTGTTGTTATCGCAATCAGAGCTGATAACTTCATACAGCTGTCAAAATAAACTGGCCGGTTAACCCAACTCTTGTTGACCAATTTATTTAGCCTCGTTTATAGTCATTGCCTCCACCCACCGCCCACTTCCCACTACCAAACTGCTGACAGCGACAGCCACATTTAAAATCTATTAGGCCACCAACTGCAAATGGACAACTGGCAAACTGCAACTTCAGAGCCTGTTTCTGTTTTCTGTTCATGTCCGCGCCAGAGAGCAAACAAATTTAATAAAGCGTTGCACACACACACACACACACACCGTCCCTCTCCGCCACCCGTTCCTCTCCGCAGCCAACAAGCCAGTTGCTGTAAATTATGTGCAACAAATAAATTATTTTCAGTTCTGTCATTTGATTAAAATGTTCAAGTTCCGGGCAATGGAAAATGAATTGCAATGATGCTGCCCCGTTGACAGGCCACAGGGGCGGGCCAATCTGTTGCATGCAACATGGTGTCACAATTGTGTTGCAAGGACTTAAAGCGAGAGCAAACTGTTATAAATTTCAGTTGGGTTTCTTTTTTTGGGAAGTTTTAAAAGTTTGAAATTAAGTCTTTATACAAAACTATTTATCTTAACAACTTTAATTACTTCACTTAATTTTATGTACATTTTTGGAAGGATCTCTATACGATTTAAAATTTTTAAACGGTTCTATAAATATATATTCGTATTTTACAAAGCCTTGAAAAAACTCCATATTATTGTATCATCCATAAGAAGAACGGCAAAAGTACAGAAAAATAAAAAAATATATGATTTAATGAAATTTATAAGAAAGGGTAAATATTATTTATTAGGTGTCCTTCAGCATTCTAGGGAGATTTTTATATCTCTATCTAATCAATCAAAACAAAGTCTCCCACTACATAGATATCAATTTATACGAATTTCAGGTCACACAATAATAAATCACCATTAAAATATAACACATTATAATTATTTTCAGCTGGCAGCCTCAGGATTTCGACTGCACCTTGCGTAAGCCAACTTTCTTGGATGGCTTCAGGACATAGAAGGAACACATAAGGGTCTCATCGACAGACATCATAGCGCCTGCATTATCGAATTCCCCACAATAATTGGGTGCCGAGAAGATGGTGATTAGTTGACGTTTGGCAAAGAATTCATAGCCATCCTCGACCACCTGATGGGCGCGACAAATCAAATCGAACTTGAAGCGATGTATAAACTTGCCCACCGTATCGGCACCAAAGGTGACACTCACACCGCGATCATTTTCGCTCCAGCCCATGATCTTGGGATCTGGATCGGCCCAGAGTAGATCACATAGCAAACCCTTGTCGGGCACATCGCAGGGTCGTGATAATTTGTTTATTTGCATCATATTGTTCAGGTCGGGACTAAGTCCACCATGACAACAGAATATCTTCTCATCCACAATTGCGGCAACGGGCATACAATTATAGCAATCCACAAATGTCCGCCACAACTTAATGGTATAACGTCGCTTGCACTCATCATAGAAGCCGTAGATCCGATTAATGCCAGCACTTTCGTGATTGCCACGTAGAACAAAGAAGTTTTGCGGAAACTTAATCTTGTAGGCCAACAGCAGGCATAGGGTCTCAATGGATTGCTTGCCCCGGTCCACATAATCGCCCAGCAATAGATAATTGGAGGCAGGCGGATAGCCGCCATAGTCAAACATTCTTAAAAGATCCACAAACTGACCATGTATATCGCCAAGGATCTTAACTGGCGCCGATAACTCCAACAGCATGGGTTGTGCCAGAAAGATCTCTCTGCTGCGGAGACAGAGGGATCGTATATCCGTCTCAGTGAGATGTAATGTCTTAATTCGTCTCACATCGATAATGTTTAGGATGATCTGATCGATATTTACTGAATCGGACGCGGACGTACGTTGCACCGCTGCTTGACTCATGTTGCGACTCGTGTGGCATACAAAGAAAATTTAAATGAAATTTAGGCAGTTAACACAAAGTAATGATTAAGAAGAAACATATAAAATGAGTAGCAACTATGTATTAAGATTGATTAATTGACACAGTTGTTGTTGTTGTTGTTGATGTGAAATTCTGTTGACAATTGACTCCAGGCCTTAGCTCAAGTGGGATTTAGATTTGGGGCGGTTTCTGCGGCCACCTTTGCCTGACTGGTGCGCAGTCGAACCTTCTTTTGTGTCGAGGGTCGCAGCACATCGAATGTGATTACCAAATCCTTATCAATGCCCATCGAAGCGCCAGCATTATCATATAGGCCACAATAGTTGGGCGCCGAGAATATGGTAACCAGTTGACGTTTAGCAAAGAACTCATAGCCATCCTCGACCACCTGATGGGCACGACACAACAAATCGAAATCATATTTGCGTAAAAACTTTTCAAGCACATCACGTCCAAAAAGAAAACTAACACCACGATCGCTGGGGGAATAGCCAAAACCGAAACGATCTGGATCGCTCCACAACAAATCACACATAAGACCCTCGTCGGGCACCTCCGCAGGTCGGCGTAAAGATTTTATATCACTGAGGTCCTTCAGTCTCTGGCTTAAGCCACCGTGGCAACAAAAGATACGATTGGATATAGTTGCTGCCACGGGCATACAGTTATAGCAATCGACAAAGCTCTTCCACAGTTTGATAGTATAGCGTCTTTTACACTCATCGAAGAAGCCATAAACCCGATTCACAGCCTGAGACTCATGATTGCCCCTCAACAGGTAGACATTCTCGGGATACTTGACCTTTAGGGCCAGTAGAAAGGTTATTGTTTCAACCGAGTTTTTACCACGATCCACATAATCGCCCAGAAAGAGATAGCTGACATTGGGTGGATAACCACCATGCTCCATTATTCTCAGCAGATCATGAAATTGTCCGTGTATATCGCCCACTACACGCAACGGAGCTTCCAATTCCAGCAACATCGGCTGTTCCATAAAGCTATCCCGTGCTATGGCACATAAGCTAAATAAATCTTGCTCTAATAGTGCCACACGCTGCTGTTTGCTGCCTCGAAATGCTCTAAGTTTTGCAATAATATCAATTAAATTAATTGACATGAACGAGCTTCTGGATGAAAGTACCACTCCATTTTCGACATCCTCCGTTGACTTTGGTTCAGGATCTTTTACCATAACGGAGTTACTTTTGGGCTAACTATCTTAACGCTGTGTGGATTGCATGAATGCGATATTTTTCATTTAATTTTTTGTGTTTTTTAGTGTATTTAATTTTCAATTAAAAATGATAAGTATTTCAAAGATAACAAGAAACAAACAAAAGAAGATAATCCAACAAAACAAGAGAAAATTTAAAGTGTAAAATAAACTTCTTCAGCTCTTTTCTGAACAATCATAAATTTAAAATACACTTCTGCATTAATTTCAAAAAAGTTTCCATTCGTAGAGCAATCTTGAACATTATTATCCGATATGAAAGTAAAAACTTGAAGGATTAATAGATGTATGCACAATTTCTGAAAGTCTATCCAAGACTCTTAAATTAAGTAAACACTAAGAAGAATTGTTTAAATTGTTTATAATCATAGTCTTTATTCAAGTGACATCTGTTAATCTCACAAATTTTATCTGGCATCCAAACTACAAGCATTTGAATTATCTCTTCACATTAACAGAAAACCTTATTAGTCCATGATCTATACATTGCAGTCTAGATATTTTTTTTATCAATCCAATTGCCTAAACGTTTAGCATTATCCTTTACCTTCTCGGAAATGGGCGTTCTAGGCTTGCTTTTATATATATCAAAAGTAATTATTAGATCACAATCGATGTACATTGTGGCACCGGCATTGTCAAAGGATCCGCAATAATTGGGAGCCGAAAAAATGGTGACCAACTGTCGCTTGGCAAAGAACTCATAACCATCCTCAACCACCTGATGAGCACGACAGATTAAATCGAGATTATGACGAGCTAGAAATCGATCAACAACATCACTTCCAAATACATAGGAGACTCCACGACTACTCCTATTCCAGCCATAGCTACGATCCGGATCAGCCCATAGAAGATCACAGAGCACCCCTTTATCTGGTATTTCAGTGGGTCGATGTAACTTTCTGATTTGATCAATATTTCTCAAGTGCGGACTCAAGCCCCCATGACAGCAGAACACACGTTTCGAGATCACAGCCGCCACTGGCATACAATTGTAGCAGTCCACAAAGGTCTTCCAGAGCTTGATCGAATAGTGACGTTTGCATTCATCGAAGAATCCATAAAATTTGTTAAGGGTTTGGCTCTCGTGATTGCCCCGCAGTAAATATACGCTTGTGGGATATTTAACTTTTAGTGCCAGTAGCAGTGTTATGGTTTCAACTGAATTTTTGCCACGATCCACATAATCGCCTAGAAATAGATAATTGACGTCTGGCGGAAAACCGCTTTTTTCCATGATCCTCAGCAGATCCTTAAACTGTCCGTGTAAATCGCCAACAATACGGAGCGGTGCACGCAACTCCAACAACATCGGTTGATCCATAAAGGTTGCCCGTGCTATGCCACAAAGATTCAAAAGATCTGGTTCAAATAGTTGCACACGCTGCTGTTTGCCACCTCGAAATGCTATAAGTTTTGAAATAATATCGTTTAGATTTAATGTGAATAATGAGGGTATTTGAGTAAGACTCTGTCCTTTGTAAACATCTGTTGGAGACTTTGCATATAGTATATTATTCTCTGGCATGTAGTAATTAACGGCTTTGAATTTCTTAGTATTTGGTGGCGCCATCATTTGGTGTTTTTATGTATTTTTTTTTTTTTTTTTTGTAATTTTTGGTTTGACTATTACAAGTTTTGCAATGATACACTGAGGGAAATATTACATTCCATAATATAGAATAATTAATCTTCTTTTATTATCATTTTTACTTTGATAAAAAAGAACGCTGATATTCGATTTATACTCTGAAAATATTAAATTAAGTTCCTATTTACCAAATTTAATTAAAATACTTTTACACACCTTTGCGCCTATAATTCTTTTATATGCTTTCAACAGTCAGTATATAAAACAAGAAGGGTACTCTATATTCATTATAATAACCTTACAAAGGTTTATAAAAATAGGCCTTCATCACAGACTATTATCAACAATTATTCTTGATTTCAATAATTTTTAATAAAAATTTTACTCAAATATATTTTATTCAGTATAATTCTAAATTTATAAAACTTTTTATTAGAATTATCAATTATTCTCGTCCCAGGAACTCATTACAGTTGAATTATAAATTATAATTACAAACCAAGTTGTAAATTTTTGTCGTTTACCAAAGCTTTAGGCTTAGTTACATAAATATCAAAACTAATTAATAGATTGCAATCGATATTCATTGTAGCACCAGCATTGTCAAAGATTCCACAATAATTGGGAGCCGAAAATATGGTGATCAACTGTCTCTTCGCAAAAAACTCATAACCATCCTCAACCACCTGATGAGCACGACAGATTAAATCGAAATTATGACGAACTAGAAAATGATCAACAACATCACTTCCAAATACCCAAGAGACTCCACGATTATTCTTATTCCAGCCATAACAGGGATCCGGATCAGCCCATAGAAGATCACAGAGTACCCCTCTATCTGGTATTTCAGTGGGTCGATTTATCATATTGATCTCATCAATGCTTCTCAAGTGCGGACTTAATCCGCCATGACAGCAAAACACTCGATCTGAGATCACTGCAGCCACTGGCATACAGTTGTAGCAGTCCACAAATGTCTTCCAGAGCTTGATCGAGTAGCGCCGCTTGCACTCATCATAGAAGCCATAGATTATGTTAATGTTTTGACTCTCGTGATTTCCTCGCAGTAAATAAATGCTATCAGGATACCTGAGCTTATAGCATAACAGTAGAGTTATGGTTTCTATCGAGTTTTTACCACGATCCACATAATCGCCTAGAAAGAGATAACGCTCTTTGGGTGGCGATCCTTTGGTTTGGAATATTCGTAATAGATCTTTGTATTGTCCGTGTATATCACCAACTACACAGAGCGGTGCATTTATCTGCAAACACATGGATTCTTCCAGAAATAATTCACGTGCATTTTGGCAAATCGCTTGAATATCACTCGGAAGCAAGTTAATGTTGCGATCAGGTTGACGATATCCATACTCCAGTGTGCGTATAAGTACATCAAGGTTTAGTTTGAACATGAGTGAATTGTGTTGTATTTTTATTATATGTTTATATTTATTGTGTAAGTAATCTATGGCGATCTGACAAATGTTTCGTATATAAGGCTCAGAATTCTGACAAAACGGGAACAGGCTTCTATAATCATAAAAAATTAAATAAAGTACACAAAAGCATTGAACTAGATACTTGATTCAGAAAAATTTACTTAAAAAAGCGTAAAATAAATGCTTTGTCAAAAGTCTTAAAAACAAAGTACATATTTAATGAACCTTTACAGAAATATATATATCTAGATGCATACAGAAAATATGTTCATGTCTCTTTAGTCATGGCATTTGGTGCTTTCTCTAAGATGGCGGAAAACTTAAGTTCTTTGTCTAATTTCTTCGGTTTGATCACAACCAAACTAATACTTAGAGCATTATCAATACACATCATTGCGCCAGCATTATCATATTCCCCACAATAATTCACAGCCGAGAAGACAGTTATTAAATGACGTTTGGCAAAGAACTCGTAACCATCTTCAACCACCTGATGGGCGCGAACAATCAAGTCTAGATTAAATCGTGATAGAAACTGTATGACAACATCCGAACCAAAGGTAAAGCTGACACCCCGCGAGTTTTTGCCCCAACCATCAATGACTGGATCGGGATCGGCCCAGAGTAAATCACACAGAAGACCATTTGTCTTTATCTCGCAAGGTCGTGGCAATTTTCGTATATCATCTAGTTCGTAGAGCACAGGACTCAAGCCACCATGACAGCAAAAGATTCTTTCGCCAATGATTGCCGCCACTGGCAGACAATTGTAGGTATCCACAAAGCATTTCCAGAGTCGTACAGTATAGCGTCGCTTGCACTCATCATAGAACCCGTAAATTTGATTAATGCTGGCCGATTCATGATTGCCGCGCAACAGATATATTGAAAAGGGAAATTTGACCTTGTAGGCGAGCAATAATGTTAGTGTCTCCGTCGAATATTTGCCACGATCCACATAATCGCCTAGAAACAAATAACTTGTAGTTGGCGGATATCCTGTTGCATCAAAATAACGCAACAGATCAGCAAACTGTCCATGTATATCACCTATAACATTCACCGGAGCATCTACTTCCAGTAACATGGGTTCTTCCATAAGTAGGGAACGTGCCAACTGCAATAATTTAAAGATATCTCCTTCCGGAACTTTCATCCGTTTATCTAACTTAAAATGGAGAAGATTTTCAATTATTTCGTCCAAATGTTTTGGCAGCAACATTTGGCTTCGATTGTCTGGTGATCATTTATAAAAGACTTTAATGATACTATGCTCGAGTTTAAAGAAATACTAAGCCAAAAAAAAAATAAAACATTAAATTGTTGAAATTCAGTTTGTTTGAATGACTGAAGGAAAACAAAATTGACAATTGTATCACATAGCTTACGAGCTCTTTAAACTGAACTATCTTTGTTATTTCAGTACTCTGGTTTCTGTTTTTTCTTCCATATTTTCCGCTTTCTCCCTTTACAAGCCATATACCTCCAGCTATTCCAGATATTCCGAAACATATGTCGTCAACATGGCAGGAACTGCAACATGGCAATCCTCTGTGTCATTTGGCACATCTTTGAAAACCATGTCAGTTTATCTTCAGAGGTGCGTACGTGTCTTTGACATTTATTAGTATGTGCTGGACACGGTTGGTTGACAAAGGAAATTAAAATAATTCAAGCATTCAATTTAATTTAATTAATGCAGCAAACATACAAAAAGTGTTACTGCATTAAAAGAAAACTGGGAATATGTAAAAAAAGTGTATTTTTATTACAAGAATTTAAGAAATAAAATACACAGATTTTAAAAGAATTGTATATACATTATACCTGACGTTTCAACATAAATTCTCCATTTATATTTGTCATTTTATGCCATTCAATAATACCATATCCTACAGCCAATAGAAAACAAATCCTGTGCCATCAATTTTTGCCAGTTAAACAAATTTAATCCTTATATACAAGCAAAAAGAAATAAAGCAGCTGGCACAAAACTAAATCCAGACAATTGAATTTGTTGTACTCTATAGAAACCAATCGACTGCAGATTCGCGATATATCCTATATATATATATAAATGATATACTCGTATATGGATATGTATTTTTATTTTTCAGTATTGCCAGGCTCTGTGGTATTATTTAAATTGAATTTGCAAATTAAGTTTATTGTGTTACAGCACACAGGAATTTATATTCTATGCGCGATTATTGTTTCGTTTTTGTTTTCTTTGCAGCCCAGTTCTTTTATTATATTATTTTTTGTTTATTTTTTTTTTTTAGCTTCAATGGGCTTAAACGATATTTATTTATGGCCAGCAAGTTGTTTGTTGTGCCTGCTTTGGCCCGAATGAGGAGCATGTCAAGTCTAGGGTTTTGGTTGGCTATACTGTATCCTAGTATAACATATATATTTTATTTTATTGTATTGGCTGCGCTTCAATAGAAACAATTGAGCAATTGATTTGCATGCATAAAATTTGTAACCGGGATTTACGTTGAATGATTTATGGAAACGCGCATTGCATTTAATTTAACGATTTAACTTAAATAATTTTTTGCAATTGACATATAGTGTGCTTACTAAATGATAGAAGCTTTAAAAAAAGATTGATGTGCATAACAAATTACAATATGAGAAGATTAAAATAAGGTGAAGAACTATTTGTAATTTTAATATTAATTTCGTTAGGTATAAAAGGAGCATTAAAATCAAGCAACTTTTTGAACTTATTACAATAGTGTAGGGGACGAATTTTTGCCTAGAAAACTGTGCCAATATTACATTTCTTTTAATACTTCTAACACAATTTATTTGAACCCAAGTATTAGCTTGAATAATCATCCTTAGCTATGCCAACATTTTCTACTAGTATAGTTTATTTTTTTATTTATATATTTTAAAAGCTTTGCCAAAAAAAATTGCATGCTCTAATTGTTGCAACATTTCCTCCGACTGTTAACTCAAACATTTATATATTTAAATTTATTTGTTTTATTCGGCAAAAATCACGCATACGCATTGTCGTGCATTGCACCCAATTTACATTTAGTTGGCAAACTGTTAACAATTTTTGGCGCAGCGTCTAGTTGGCACCATTTGGTCAGTCGAAAGAAAGAAAAATGTTTTAAAAAAAATATATGTATATATACATATTTGTATACAAAATAAATTAAAAATCATATTAAAACGGACAACGCAATGCAGTTTGCGTTTTGTTGGCGCCAGGATTGCCGTCAGAGTGACGCCTATGGGCCAACAACCCTGCCGCATCATATTTACCATTAAATTTCATACAATATACACTATATAGAAATGTCGCACAGACTACGGCTACGTAGAGATAAATGTAAATAGGAAATTGAATGCATGACTGGTCGAAAAAAAAAAGAAAATTAAAAAACATAAAAGTTGTGCAACGCTTGCAAAATTATCTACATATATGTATATATATATTATGCTGTGACTTGTAATATGACCCGGAAAAAAATGTTCAACGGTCAGCATAAAAATGTAACACACCATGCCAAGAAATACCAACCATAAATAATGTGCAAGTGTTAGATTGGCAAAATGTGTGTTAGCAGTTGCTTTAAAGAGCTTGTAAAAATGTGAACTTCTTGGCTTATAAGCTGACTGGCGCTTTAGGGGAGAGTTAAAGGGGATTCGAACAACTATTAGGGGAATAAGACAGGTTAAATTGATGGGTGCAAAACTTCAAGGAACTGCTTTAAAATTAAATTTAGCTGTTTTTTTATATTGAAAAATTGTATAATTTTTTAACTAAAATTATAGGTTAATGTTTAATTGAAATTTACGTTAAAATTAAATAACTTTTAATAAAATTTCATACATTTTATCAAGGGCGCCACAAGTGTGGCATTATGCAATACTGATAAGAAACTCAGCATCAACTCTACGTAATTATATTTCTATGAATTTATAGGCAACCCTACCAAAGTTTATACAATTCTAATTTATAGCTAATGAGCTGCTTTATAATAAAGTCACGTAAAAGCGTGCAATTGCAGGTATACGTACCACCTGTCGCCTGTACGCTTTACAGACTGTACAGTGAAACGTGTCGCGTGGCAACAGCTTGCAAAATAACCCATACCATGGACACAATCATTTGTAACTGCCACATAAAAGAAGACATAACTATTATTTTGCAAAACTGAATATTAACCTGAAACTGGAAACTGAAAACTGTACCATCTCCAACTGCTCTTAATTAACCCGCACGTAATACTCGACCACCTGGCGGTGTTGAATGTAATGGTAAATATTTGGCAAGTGACGCCTATGCCAAGGGGAACTGGACTTTAGAGTTCAGGTAATTAGCATATAAGTTAATTAAATGCAAAACACGCTCGTGACATTCAGTTAAAATGCATTTTGGCAACCAGAAAGTCGGACTGTTCAAATCTAAATGCACAATTTATGGCGCCAGCTGATAAAGTAAATGGCACAGCGATTACATGAGTTCATTTGATGTAATGGTTTGGGCCACGTTTTGGGCTATGCTTTAAGGCGATAATGGTCAAGAAAAAATTAGTCTAAGCGATGCATGACTACACTGAAATAAACCACTTCTATGAGAAAGTTATGGAAAAAGTTTGCAAAATTTAATGAAAAGAGTATTCATCATATAGTATTTAAATTTATAGAAAGGATGAAGCGAAATTAATCATATTCGTTAAAAAAGCTATATTATTATTATCTATAATATATAGAAAAAATTTCAGTATTATAATTGAGTTGTGCTTAGCTATCAAAATATGTTATTTAATCCGACCATAAGATTTTTATTTAAAAAAAAATTATATTAATTTTACATGAGTTCTTTTTTGAAGATAAAATTTTTTTAATAATTCAAAAGTCTATTCAATAATTTAGTGAATGTATTCAATTTTATTTGTTTATTTTATTTTTCCAATTAAAAATTATATTTAAATTTTTACAGAATTTTCTAGAATTCAAAATATATTTTCGTTAATTAATTCAACAATTTTGTGACTAAGACGACAATTTATTGAAACACGTAAATTTAAAACTCACTTTTTCTCAACCCTTGTTCTGCTTAGCTAACAAATTATTTTATTTAATTATTTAATCTGAATAATATTTTCAATTGTAAGAAACTGTATAAATTAATTTTAGACGAGTTTTTCTTTGAGGAAAATTTTTGATAATAATTCAAAAGTCGATTCAATAATTTAGAGAATATACTCAATACATAAACATTTTACTTTTCTAATTAAATGTATTTATAAATAATTATTTAGTCTGACCATTAGAATATTTTTAATTATAAAAACTGAATTGATTAAATTTTAAACGAGTTTTAATTGAATACAAAATATCGCTGAAAATTCAAAAATCGCTTCAATAATTTACAGAATATATTTAATACACCAACACTTTACTTTTCTAATTAAATATATTTATCCAATTATTCAGAAATTTTTGAAAATCAAAATATATATTTTCTTTTAGTGTATTTAACAACTTTGTGACTAAGACGACAATTTATTGAAACAAGTAAATATCAAGCTCACACCTTCTAACCCCTAGACATACGAGTATTGGCCAAAACAACCCTCAACTAAGTCAGTTGGTCAGCTGGTCAGTTGACCATCCCCACTGGGCAAGTTAAGAGTAAACGATGCTAGACTTGAACATCGACTGGTGCCAATTTTTGTGTTGATTAGACAGCAACATTTTAGCCACCCCTTTGTGTAGTGTGGTGCTGCTGCTAATGGTGGTGTTGATGTGACCTGTTGGGTGGGGGGAGTTCGGTTGTCTGACTTTGCCATGACAAGGGTCAAACTGAAAGTTTTAAGAGGGCATTCGACAGCATTTAAACTAAAACCCAAAAGCTGTGCCATTGAAAGCTATTTACGTTTCACTTTATTTATTTTAAGTTTAATTTGTTTGTTTCTGAAGCAAAAAAAGGAAATTGGTTTAAGTGAAAAGGACGAAAGGCAGGAAACTATTGCCGTTAGAAGATTTATCTAGTGAAACTTTCTCACCTGCTGTGAAATGTCAATGGAAATTGACGCTACTGTTGATGACAGCACTGAAATGTGGTGGGAAATTGGGTTTTATATTTCTAGTGTTTATATAATGCTTAAGCGGTATCAGTAATTGAGTGTGTTATTGTCTTTAAGTTAAAATTGAGCTTTAAGAATAAAGTATAGTATGCTATACAATTTTCAACTGAATCTCTGCACACACATTTTATAAATTTTTGAAATATCTGACAGATTGTGTGTGTGTTGTTTGTCTGCCCATTTTCTCCTCCCCTGCCATGATGAAGCACGGTGCTTTGTTGCTGCCAAAATCATACATCAATTTTGGCCACATTCGTCAGCAGTGCCGCCAAAAATACCATGGGGCAACAAGAGCGGGGGTTAAGTGCTTCCTTTCTGGCCATCAAAAACTGCAGCCAGTTGCTAGGACAACAAATGTGGCAACTGATGTGAATGTGAATTCTGTCCGGCAGTTTTGCAATTTTCAGTTTTGCATTTTGCCGCGAAATTTGCGATGCACTCGTTTTATTTTTTTTTTTTTTGGGTGGGACAACATCAGACATGGCAAGGAATTTGAAAGTGATGTCTGCCAGACCGAAATTGTCAAAACAATTAATCATTGATGAAGAAAATGTATATGCTACAACCACAACAATAATCCGCCTGGCTGCATTGCCAAATGTCATTAGTTTCCATGTCTGGCAGACATTTATCCATTTGTCTTAATCTATTTGCCTAAATAGTCATAGCACTCAAAATTTATATTACATTTTGCATTAACAAAATACCACATAATTATTTTAACTAGCCTGATTGAAATGCAGTCGCAATTTTAATTGCATTTGCCATGCAATATTATTAATGCCTCTAGAGAAATTCCTTTATGATTTAGCTTTAAGCCAAAAATCTAGTATTATGACTGCCTAAATAGCTGCAAAGGAATAATTGATAAGCAGGCATTGATTTATTTAATTGCCAGTCAAATTAGCATACTTTATTCAAAAGGAAAATTGCACAAATCTAACTTGAAATTAGGTCAGCTACAAATTGCAGAAATGCACAGACACTGAGCGAAAACGGTTGTGCAATTGGATTTAAAATATGAACAAGGCAAGGACCATAATATTATATTAATATAAGTTAATATTAATGAATTAATTCATTTTTATTTATTTTTTTTATTAAAATAAATTTTTTTCTACTTTTTCCGTATTTAATATCCAAATATTATATCTTGGGCACTTTCTATTAAATTTATTTTTTGAGTGCATCTTTTAAAATTGTAAAAATCTAGCTGGCTTTTTGTGCATTTTTTAATATTATTTATCATATTTGATAATCAATTTCATCCCTTGCACTTTCGATAGACTTTTTTTCTGAGTGCACTTATGGTTATTAATGCAATTTGAAGCAGACGTAAAGCTATTTTATAAAATCACAAAATTTATTCAACTATTTAATGTTAAAAGGATTTCATGTACTCTAAGCAAAGTCAAATGAATTTTGATTTGCAAATTTGGGATTTCTAATTTGAGATACAAGACACAATAGATTTTGTTTAATGGCAAAATCTATTAGGATTGCCTCAATAAATTTAATTTAAAAATGTCAGTCCATTTCTGGGTCCAAAAATGAATAGCAAAAATTTTTACTCCAGCTCTTAACTTGATAATAAATGTTTTTCCCAGGTTTTTGACTTCAACAACTTTTTTCAAAGTCAACTGATATTAATGCAGAAAGTTCTTTTGATTATGGTCCTATTGTTATTATTATTTAGTTTTTATTATTTATTAGGCATATCTGAATATATAATTCTTTCCATTTTTATTTATTTACACATTTTATAAAAAATATTTATTATTATGTAAATTCCAAATTTTCAATTTGCGGTTACCAAAGTAAGTAAAAAAGTCTATTTAAAACAAATTACCCTTATTTAATAAGTCCAGGGGTTTACTGGATCAGCAGATTTTTGTTCTTATTCAATGTTCTAAATAAAAAAAATCCGATTTTCCAAATACTCATCAAACTCCAATAAAAGGCTGTTCCAATTAGCCACGTGACTTTAGATCCTGTTGACAGCCAATTTGACGGCCCTGAAATACCCTGGAGCGTTACACTTTTAACCACTTTAAGCTCTTGTTGACAACCATAAAAATCGAAATCCATGATAGAAAACGAGAATTTGAACACAATAAGCTGGGCACTCGAGATGCATGAAAATTGGTGGAAAGAGAGATAAAGTGATAAGGGGAGTACAAAAACAATATAGACTACATTCAATTAATATATTTCGATTTATTTTTTCGAACTAGTTATTGAAATTTCATTTACTTTTCTTTGAAATAATAAAATTTAATGGACATTACTATTCTTTGACAATAAAAAATATATTCCTTGTATATTATATAAACCCAATAAACATAAATATAGTTTCGCGTTTTTAAACAAACCAATTATGGTATTTATTTAAAAATTTCTGCTGACACAATAAAATATTATAAAAAAAAGTTTTCATTTCAGCATCAAAAAAATCAATATCAAAATTCTTGCTTATCTTTTTAATACGCCTTTTGTTGGCTTGAAAAGTTTATTAAATAATTTATTTTATGCCTTTCATGTATGCCTCATGCAAATTTCATTAAAAACTGATTTCCTATGAAAATGCAATCAGCAAAAGTCGACAATACCAAAAAAAAATAAAAAAATGTGCAGAAACAGAGAAAATAAAACCATAGAGAAATACAAACTGGTTAAAGGCGAAAAGTGCAAACCGCAATTAATTAAATCCGCAGTTAATTTTATTGCCGCCGGAAGTGGCAGCAGCAAAAATAACGTAAATGAAATTATAGGCAATGAGGGAGGGGCAAAAGGGTAAAAATTTGTCATCCTTTCAGAAAATAAAATGTATCAGAAACCCACTTTAAATAGTGTGTGAAAAGCTTTATAGCAGCATTTAAATTTTTTTCCCCGAGTGTGTATAGTAATTCTTTAAAAATATATAAATATTATGTATATAAATCGTATTGAATAAAATGGATTTTTGTGCAAAGTATACAGCAACCAAATATTGTTCTGTAATAATTAAATTTTTTAAATGGAAAATTAAATTTTTATAAAAGCAAAGGATTTATTTTTGTTTTTATAATTATAAGCTTATTAACTAAAGGTGATTACTTCAAGTAAAATCCCTACTATTATGAGTATTCCCTTTTTACTTCTATTTTTTAAAATATTCAAACTTTGTAAATTGAGAAATAAAATTCAAGTTATCATTAAATATTATTAATAGCAAAGGATTTAATTTATTTTTATTATTATAAGATTATTAACAAAAGGTGCTTACTTCAATTAAAATCCCTCCTATGTTTCCCTTTTTCCTTCTATTTTTTAAAATATTTAAACTTTGTAAATTGAGAAATAAAATTCAAGTAAACATTAAATATTATTTTGATTTACAAGTTAGTTCAACATTGTGTGATTTCTTGCCACATTTATCGATTGTTTTGAATAGCGTCTAACACTTTTTTTGGTGCAAATGTTTTTCTTTTGTGCGGCATCTGTTTCATATTACTTGCACTGTAATTAATCTATTATAGGGCTTGCGTGCTACACTTGCAGTTGCATGCAACTTGAGAATTGCATGCAAATTATTGCAAGTTGAGCGTGTCCCGAAAAAAATTGTGTATCCTCCAGCTGCAAGTACAAGTACAACTCATAATCGACAAAATTTAAATCGCGTGCTCGCTCTCAACTTACAAGCGCTACAAGTTTTTTGCAGCAACTTGAAACTTTTTCGGTTGCAGGTTTGAGGCGGCATGCCTCGCGTTGCATGTTATGCCAAACTTGCAGTCTGCTTTTTTTCTGACCTTCAGCTTCTTCTCCTTCCTCTCGTCTTGTTGGTAAAACGGCTCCATCATCATTACGCTGCTTGTTGAAGTGGCTACATAAGCTCGAAGCGCCTTGCGTGCCCTTTGATGCCGTGCAAAATGTTTGATTCAGGTGTGGAAATTCCATTTTTTGAAGAGACTTTCGTGTCTTTTAGTTCTTTCAACTGTGTATCACTTTTTGGTTAGTCTTTGCTGCCCTTTTTTTTATAGCATTATTTTTTGCTGCATTTCTATTTATTAACATTGGCATGCTCATTTAATTTTTTTTTGTACTCAAACGATGCTGCAAATCCCTTGGGCCAACGCACACCTTTCACTAAAAAGCATATTGGATTAATTTGTATGAATGCTAACAAAAAAAAAAAGTGTTAACAAAATAATAAGAAAAAAAAACAAGAAAGAAAAGTAATGTTTTGAGTGCCGCAGATTTAATACACTTGCTTTTTTGACAACTATAGGAATACAAGAATGTTTTTTACAAATTAATAAAAATAAATAAATATTGCAATTTAAAATATCTTAAAACACATCTCATTTGTCGACCGATTGAGTCAGTTGTAGCTATAAAAAAAAGTCATCCTATTTATTATTATTTTTATAATACAACCAAAATTTTTTTCCCATAAAATAAAATTTTTTTTATAAGAAAACTTATTTTTATAGCGATTGTTATTACAGGAGTTTGAGATATTGTGTTAAAAATTTTTCTAAGATTTATTTATTTATTTTATTTATTTATTTGATCGAAATGATAAATTGGAATTGGTTCGCTTGCTTGCAATATTTTGTAAAACCCAAAAAATGTTTTTAAAAAATTATTTTTTTTTTAAATTGTTTGACTTTAAAGATATTTTCTTTGGCTGCTATACAATATAATGGTAATATTTAGAGCCTGCAGCTGTAAGTCAATTTCAATGCAATACATATGTCTTAACAAAATCTATATACCCTCTGCCAGTGAATAAATATATGTAAATACAAAAACTGAATGCGCAAATGGAATAACTAATTAAATTTTGGACTGCAAATGAACAAAGTATTCGGCGCCACCGCAAAAACAACGTCTAAAGGAGAAATGTCTGACTGTTCTAGCAGTTAACTGTTAACTGCCGACGACCAACTGCCAGTTTAATTAACTTGGCTTATAAAATTGTATGCTAACTCGCCGTGCGCATAGCAAAAACATTATCTATTCATTGTAATAGTTGGCCATAAAGGTTGTCTATGCAAATATGTTGCAATATCTATCTATCCATGTTTGCCACTCAATTGCTGTTGGCTTTAATGAAGCTACTACCATTTTGTGCTAACTCTTACCCTTAAGCCCACCCTCTCTCACGCACTCACCCCCTAAGGGTTGTTGTCTTCCCGCACCGTGCGCATAAATCAAAAGTGCAATTTTTACACGCTCCAAACTGTCTGTGAAAATTTCATTTACATGTGCCGCGGCATGTTCAGATCCCCAACTTTTCGGCTATCCTTGCTAACAAAAAAATAAATATATATATACATATAAAGGCCAAAACTGAAGGGTCACAGCAACACGTTTTTAATTGTTTTTTGAGGTTTTTCGAACAATATTCAAAGGGAGTAATTTAAATTCCAGTCTGTAGCCTGTAGCGGTTGGTTTTTTATTTATTTATTTTTTTTTTCAAGCCGAAACATTTGTTGCAGACAACTCTTTGGGAATATGCAAAAAATTGTGGGAGTTAAAAATATTTAATTTTTGATCAATTTTGAAATTTTAGAGTTTTAAAAATTAAATAATTAATTTTTTAATGCTCACAAATTACAACATCAGTAATTGGAATTTAAAGAAATTAGAATTAGGGTTGCTAATACCTTTTCTCAGATTTTTATTTATATTAATAAATATTAATTTTTCGTTTTAAACTAGAAAAATATTTTTAATGTTATTAGAGTAAGCCTTTAAATTTTGTTGTATTGCATGTATTTTTTGATTTAATGTATGTACATTTATTCTTAATTAAATAAATAATTTATAATATATATTACATTAGATTGTTAGGTTTTTATTCTTACTTTTATTAATATAATTTAATAGAGTTTTATTGTAGCTTTTTTAGGTAAATTTACACAATTTTTAACTTTATATACAATAATAAAAAATTCGTCCAGAAATTACAATATTTTAGAAATTAAAATTACCTTGAAAATAAAGTGGTTCTAATTTGTGAGCGTTCACTGTATTAAGAAAATATCGAACTGTACCAATTAAACATTTTTGATCCATATTATTTTCTACAACTAATTAAACCAATAAACAAATTGAGTAAGAAAAAATCAAAGTGTATATTTTTGATCCATATTTTATTTATAATATAGAAAAAACTCCTGCTTTCTTTTCTTTATATTAATTTTGAAAATATGTGTATGTAACAGATAGAAGGGGACATTTTTATATAATTTATATGCGCCTTTCTCCTCGATTCTCAAGATTTAAAGGGAGTGCTTAAAGAAATCCGCAAATTTCCTGATTAAGTGAAAGTGCCTAAATATAATAAACTTTATAATGCATAGATTTTAAATAAAATTAGATAATAAAACAAAAAATTGATTAAGAGTAGCGTTTGCTACGTAAACACTAAAAAATACATTGAAATTCATCATTCATTTCTCTAGTCCTCATAGAGATAGTCGCATTAATTGCTGCCCTGCAGCTGATTTAATAACTATGCTGTAGTAACAACTAATGTGCATATTACAAAACCAATTAACATATTTGCCAACGTGTTTAACAGCAAAATCCTGATGATGTTCTGGCCACCAATCAGACAGAGCTGGAGAGTTACAATGTTGGACTTTGTTGGTGGTCACGTTTTGAAGCCCACAGAGACAGAAGCAGAGACAACCTTGCATAATTGCGCCGCCAAGTGCAGGTCTGCAGGTCTGTAGTTCTACTACAACTACCTCATAGCATAAATTACCCAACTACACACACACTCCCATTTATCTATATAGTATATATATATAGAATGTGTGTGTGCACACACAAGTTTGTATGTTGTTTGGCTTTTTGTCTAGCATGGCTATTATGCAAATGGCACTTTGTTTTAACAGCGCACTCTCTGCGGTTGGCCTGATGGCTTTCTATATATGCATTGTACATATATGGATATATATAGTGAAGCCTAAGCCGGAGGCTGAGCTTGACATTAGTTCGTCATCAACATTTCAATTCTCTACCCGCTCCTTAGCCCTTTTCGGTCGCATTACGCGAACAATTAATATGCCAAGTGTTATGTGTGTGCATACTAATGACTTTTTCCCCCAGTTGTCCACCATATGCATCATCTGCAACTGAAACTCGTCTGTCAACTGCAGCCATTTGTCAATAATTGTTAAACTGACCGACAAAACGACGCAGGCGCAACAGACCCTGCCCACAAAAATATTTTTTATTTTTTCTTTATGTTCAGTGTAAAGGCTACTTAAACCTCGCCCAGAAGTTTTTTTTTTTATGTATGTGACTCAGACGAGCTTCCATCTGACAATTGGAGAGGTCTTAACAGGGCGTTATGTCTTTAAAGCTGCTTTTAACTTCTTAAATGCACTTCAAGTTTTACGAGAATGGAGACAATAAATCATGAGTGGGTTGCTAAAACATTATAATAAAAATATTTCAGTTTAAAGTGGCTGCCAACAACTTAGAGAATAATTTGAAAATAAAAAAACTTACTTTGCCATATAAACTATTTTAATGCAGAGAAATAAACACCCTGTATATTATTGACAAAAGCCCACACCACATTAAATGCTGTAAATGTAAACAGTTAAGTGGTCTCAAAGCTCAAACAAAAATAAAAAAATAAAAAATAAAAGAGTCACCCAATAAAATAAATCAAAAGAAAGTAAAATTACGACGTGTCGTCGCACGATCGAACTGCGAATATACATACAACAAATACAAAAACAAAAAAATATTTGATTTCAATAAAATCACAAGCGAGAAAAAACTTTCGCTACTTCAGTGGCAAAAAACTAAAAAAAAATGTTTATATATAAAAGCCAAAAATATGTTCTATGACAGGTCGAAGTTGAAATACTCTTAGGAAAATTAATTTCTATATATAAAAGAAATACTGCAGCTTTAAAACCAGTTGTTGTTTATACAAAATAGAAAAAATATTTATGTTTAATATTGGGCATATTATTTTCTGTTTAGAAATAAAGAAATATTTCAACATTCAATTAAATATTTTTAAATTTATATATAATTCTTTAAAATGTCCACAATTTAATTATAGACCTGTTGCCACTCTCAAATGCTTAAATTCTATTTTTATTTAATTTTTATTTTTAATTAAACGTTAAATATAATAAGATGTTTTTTTCCCCCACTATTTAATCAATAACCGCAAAAACTTTAAGTTAATTACATAGGTTTTAATATTATAACGAAAAAAAATATAAGTTTTTTATTCCCTTTTAATTAACAACAGCAAAAATAAAAAATAGGGCATAATAAAATCTTATTTTTTTTTTAACAACAAAGACTTTAAGTTAATTATTAAGTTTTTAATATTATAATGCGTTATAATTTTTTTTTTAAAAAACGATCTTTGATAAATTATATAAATTACACTATAAGCAGGTTTGCTAACATTTTGTTACTTTTCGATTAATTTTTATTAGAGAGTTTTCAAATTCCAATGTAAATTATAATTTTTCATAAACCGGTTTTTATAGCTTTTTTTTACAGTCAATTTTAAACCATAAATTTCTTGATAGCTTCCAATTATATCTTGATCTTCGATTCCTCTTAATTGTTCTATGGCAACTCAAATAAGCAAAGTACTTGATCCAATTTAATAGTGTATAAAAAAAACCGTTGAATTATATTCATTTGAGTTTGGATGTTGTTTTGGGTGAAGTATCATTATCATGGTCAAGCCGGCGTAGCCTACGCATGCGCAGAATACAAATACAAAGGCGAATACACACATGTGTGTGTGTGTGTGTGTGTATAGATTGGCAAAGTGGACGTGCCACAGGCCAGAACCACTTTTATTTCAACCCAGGTTTGCCTTGTCATGTGAATTTGGGTGAAATGTTTGTGGCTGGCTTTCAAATTTTGTAGCTGGCTTTTCAGTTTGCAACGAGCCACACGAGTTGCTGGTGTCGCCGCCTAAGCTCGTAGAGAAAGCCTATTATATATACTTCTTGTGAAATATGTCTTGGAACTGCCAGCTAATCTGCCAGCAGCTCTTGTTGCTGCTTCTAATCGGATTAGCTGCATCTGCCACAGCAACACCACCAACACCACCAACAGCTGCTGCTGCTGCTGTGGGCACCACACCAACATCACAGCTGCTTAAACAATCTCAGAATACATTTGTTCAATGGGTTCTCTCATTGTTGCCACAGCGTCCCGGTGCGACTGCAGAAAGCGCCACGCTGGCCACACTCAGCAGTTCGGCAACAGCGCCCACAGAGGCGCCGCCAATTGTCGCCAGTGGCTCAACAAGCACTACAGCAGCGCCATCTTCAAGTACCACAACCACGCGCAAAGCCACAACGGTGGCGCCACCCACATTGAGTCCAGCCCGCAATTGCACCGATTGCGTCTGCGGCGTCGCTAATATACAGAAACGCATTGTGGGCGGCCAGGAGACGGAGGTGCATCAATATCCCTGGGTTGCCATGTTACTCTATGGCGGACGTTTCTATTGTGCCGGCTCCCTGCTCAACGATCAGTTCCTCTTGACCGCCTCCCATTGTGTCTACGGCTTCCGCAAGGAGCGCATTTCAGTGCGTCTGTTGGAGCATGATCGCAAGATGTCACATTTACAGAAAATAGATCGCAAAGTGGCGGAAGTTATCACACATCCGAAATACAATGCACGTAATTATGATAATGATATAGCCATTATTAAACTGGATGAACCTGTGGAGTTCAATGAGGTGTTGCATCCGGTGTGTATGCCCACGCCAGGACGCAGTTTCAAGGGCGAAACGGCCATTGTCACCGGCTGGGGTGCACTTAAAGTGGGCGGACCCACCTCTGATACACTACAGGTAAGTGGAGAAGTCTACACTGCCTACAAATAGTAAATGTCCATCTATAACTTTTCCAGGAGGTTCAAGTGCCCGTATTATCACAAGATGAATGCCGCAAGAGTCGTTATGGCAACAAGATTACGGATAATATGCTTTGCGGTGGCTTCGATGAAGGCGGCAAGGATTCCTGCCAGGGCGACAGCGGTGGACCGCTGCACATTGTGCCCAATGGCACGCGAGAGTATCAAATTGCCGGTGTTGTATCCTGGGGCGAAGGTTGTGCCAAGGCTGGTTATCCAGGTGTTTATGCCCGTGTGAATCGCTATGGCACCTGGATCAAGAATCTTACCAAACAGGCTTGTCTGTGCCATCAAGAGACCAAGAAGATCAAGTAGAAATACCCAGAATATACACAAGCAGATCTTTAAATACTCTACGTGATAAATGAACTCAATTTGATCAATATTTCAAATATAAATAATATCAACGATTAATCGAAATTTTCAGTTTTTGCATGCGAAAACTTTAATTGTTTCATGTTATAATCGTTTAAATTACAAAAAAACAAAAACATTCTATTGAAAGTTCAGGTTTTTTATAAACCCTAAAAGACCTGTTCACTTCCTATAGCTATTGTTGCACACTTTAAAATAAGTATTTATTTAAATATTGATTAAATCTTTGTTTATTTCTAAATTCTACAAGTGTATCAAGCCTTCGGACTCATCGAAGATATTTTGCTCAATTCGAATATTTATTGATTAAAAAAGAAGTAAAGAAAAAAGAGAAAAAGAAACTTAGTTTAGATCAACATTCCAATCACTGCCATCATGGCCAATAACCTCTGCGGAGTCCGGTTTATAGGCTGGTCTAGCCAGTTCTTTAGCCAGTTTGAAGTTGCAGTTGCAGGGTTCTAGCACTTGGTGGCAAGGATGCAACACTTCAGTTGCCAATTGCCAGTTGGCTGAGAGAGTACATAGAAAGATGAGATACATTTACCTGCTGCTGCCATTGCTGGGCCTCAGCCTGGCCACACCTAGTCTACGCAATTCCGCTGAGCCTGCCAAGATATTGGAATCCTTAAGTAATTTACGACAGAATAGTTTTCTTGATTGGATTGTCTCCATACTCGGCCCGGAATATGCGGATACCAGTGTGCCCGCAAAGCGTGAATGTGCCGCTTGTGCTTGTGGCAACATCAATACACGACACCGAATTGTTGGTGGCCAGGAGACAGAGGTGCATGAGTATCCCTGGATGGCAATGCTAATGTGGTTTGGCAGTTTCTATTGTGGCGCCTCCCTGGTCAATGATCAATATGCCCTGACGGCGGCACACTGCGTCAATGGTTTCTATCATCGTCTGATCACGGTTCGTCTGCTCGAGCATAATCGCCAGGATAGCAATGTGAAGATTGTGGATCGTCGTGTGGCACGCGTCCTGGTGCATCCCAATTATAGTACTCGGAACTTTGATAGTGACATTGCCTTGATACGCTTCAATGAGCCAGTGCGTCTGGGCATTGATATGCATCCTGTTTGTCTGCCCACAGCAATGGAAACATTTGCTGGCCAAACGGCTGTGGTCACGGGCTGGGGTGCTCTGAGTGAGGGTGGACCCATCTCGGATACTCTGCAGGAAGTTGATGTGCCCATTTTGTCGCAAGATGAATGTCGTGAAAGTAATTATGGCGCTGATAAGATAACCGATAATATGATATGTGCTGGTTATGTGGAGCAGGGTGGCAAGGACTCTTGCCAGGGTGACAGCGGTGGGCCTATGCAAGTTCTGGGCACTGGACAATCCTATCAGCTGGCTGGCATTGTGTCCTGGGGCGAGGGCTGTGCCAAGCCAGGCTCCCCGGGTGTTTATACACGTGTGGGCAACTTTAACGACTGGATTTTGGCCAATACCCAGGATTCATGTGCGTGTGGTCTGGCTGAGGAGTCTTCATCCACAGAAGCTATCAATACCACAACGGAGCAGCTAGAGGTGACAACAGCGGGGGCCAGCGATGCTCCTGAAGATGCTCCTGATGCTCCTGATGCTCCTGAAGTTCAGGAAGCAGATTCTATATTTTAAATTATTATATCAAGCTGAAAATCATTTCATAATAAAGCAAGGCATTGCCCAATGATTAATAAACATTGAATAAAGTATATCATTTTTTTCTCTACTTAAATTGCATTAAAAATATTTTTTTTATAATTTATTTATTATCATTCAGGAGCAACTATATATTAAATAATAAATATCTTACAGTTTCCACAGTAGAAATTCGAATCAGTTGAACGAAAATCGGGTTTAAATGACTCGAAGGACGAGTTTAGAATGAATTTAAATTGACTAGAAAGAACGATTAAGTTCATTTCTTTGGTTCAAAGACTAGTTCAATCTAATAGAATTCAATTGGAATTTGAATTCAGTTGACTAGAAAGAATGATTTAGTTTATTTGTTTAGTACAAAGACTAGTTCAATCTAACAGACGAATTGCATTTAGAATTTTAAATTAAAAATGTCTTTTTGCACTACACTGTGAATTTTTTTCGCTGTTTTCATATTGTTATTTTAACATTACATAAATTTTAATTAAATATTTTAGATATCAAACTGATTTAAAAATAATTTTTAAACTCTATAGTTTAGCCTTGGCCACAAAAAAAAAAAAACATAAATTTCTGACCCTTAGGTCACTCAGAAGTTGTTATTGTTTTGCAGCCTTGTTAACTTGGCAATCTCGAGCCGCTTCAATTTCCGCCTATAATCTGCTTTTGCTGTTGTTGTTTTTTTTTTAAGTTTACCCTCGGGCCATTGCACAATTTGTACTGCACGAAATTGGCACTAAATCAAGAAAGAAATTACAGCAAAAAAAAATACAAAATAAAAAAACAACACCTACACAATCTGTGGGTATATCAAATTGGGTTTCAGTTTTGCCAACGATCCTGTACACAACATTGATAAATAACTAAATAATAGAATAAACAGCACAAAAGGTGCTAAAAACATTAAAGGCGGTTTTTTGCGTGCCAGGCGCACGGAAAAAAAAATAAAAGTGAGAAAAATAATTTTAAAGCAATTGGTTAGAGGTATGCGGGGCACTAAAAGGGGCACTAAAATGAGGTTTATCCTCAAGCGAAGCTTAGTGTATTTTGTGCAAAAAATATATATTTTCGTTTGCGATTTTTTTCAACTCCTTTTTGATACCCTGTAGCCATTGGGGTTTGGTAAAGAGGGCATACAAAAGGTGTATAGAAAAGTGTACATAAATCTGTCTTTTTATATTGAAAATATATTTATAATATTGTATTTTAAATATTTTAAATATTTATACAATATAAAATGCTATAAAGACAACACAATATAAAAGTAATAATCAGGAATCGTAACATGGCATTCAAATTATGACTAGAATTTATTATGGATTTTTTTCATTAAAATTGGCAATAAGCCTTTTTTTGGCCAAAAAAAAAAATTTTAAAAAATTATTTCTCATCTTTTATTGTTAAATATAAAAGATATTTTTAAGTTTTTATTTTAACTGTTTTTTTTTTGGCACAAAAATATAAATTGATAAAAAAAATTATTAGCCAACTTTTATTGTTAAATAAAAAAGTTATTTTTCAAATTTTTGCTTTAAATATTAAATAATAAAAATAGATTTTGAATATTTTCTAAGCCACGCTGTTTTTTTTAAAAGTTGACATACCAATGAAATATTGAGATTAAAATAATAATAACAATAAAATATAATGAATCATCGATAGAAATAATAACTCTATCAATAGTATCTACAGCTTTTTGTTTTTAAGACTATTAACTAATATTAATAATTATAAATATTTATGTTAATATTTTGCAGAAAACAATCGCACTCGACCTTTATGCAAATATATACCAGCTGAATGTTCTCAAAACTCATATGTTTTACATAGTTCAATAGGGCACTGTCTATTTTTTTTTTTATACTTAAAAATTACCTACAGGGTATCTCCCATTTGACCACTTTCTCCCACAGCATTTTGACTTGTTTTCTTTTCTTTTTTATTTCATATTTTTTAACAGCCAAGGCGCAAATTTGCTGCAATTGAGCGCATTTTGTGTGTTGTGATCGCCTGCAGGTTAGAAAAATTTATTGGGGCGTAAAATTGTTTGATTGAATATTAGTGCGGTGCCTTTATAAATTCGTTTCTCGTTTTCTCTTTCGATAGCATGTTAAAGCGACAAAGAAGACTTTTTAAACTATGAAATTTGAAAATTTATAAAAGACTTATAAAATACTCCAATATATACATACCCAAATAATTACTGTACGCTTTTACCCACAAAAATGCGGATAATTTTATTTTAATAGCATAAGAATGCGTGTACAGCAGCTATAATAAATACATTATGTACAGTCCAAGTCAAATGTAAAAAATCACCAGTCCTCAGGTCAATCCAATCAAACGCAAAGCATTGCTCACCGTATTAATTAAGGTAACAGTGCATATAAGTGCACCCACCAGCATTTTCTCAGTCATGATCAGCACCGAGTCGAGTATGTTGGCAGCCGGCTAAAAAAAAAAAACAATTAACTATATATATGAGGTGGTTAAGGCAGAATTAACCTCTATAAATGATATAGTAAGACTTAAGGTTCGCTGCACGATGACAATCCCAAGGGAAACACAAGTGATGAGAGCCATGAGTGTGACCAAGGCCAAGGCCTCAACCAGGCGTATGGCGACGGGCATATTCTCGATACCTTGACAGTCAGACGGAAAATTTAAGAAAATTTATTTTTGAAAATTTATTTTCGAAATAAAACCAAAAGGGGATGCAAAGTGACAAATAAAAATCAGGTTTGCTATTGTGATTATTTTTAATATTATTTAAAGCAGGAAAACATTGGAGTTTATAAATTTATTTTATGCAGAAAATTCTTGAGTTCCATAACAGCTGAGGGCTTTTTAGTAATCATTTAGTATTTAAAGTTTTATAAATTTGTGGAAACAAATCTGTTTAAATTGATCCTGTAATACTCTTAAGAAAGATTTACAATCTAGTTATTATTAATTAGAGCTTTAATCCTTTGACACACAACTAGCAGACATGAGGCTCTTTTTTAATTGATTTAACAGGCTTTTATTCTTTATAAGGCAATATTTTAATATTCCAACAAATATTCAATAATTTTTCAATATTCAAAACAGTCAACAAATTCTATTTTTAATAACTCGATCGGAAAACGGAAATGGAAACATAGCTGGCATTTTTACTGCTGTTTAGGCAAACTCAGATCTTAATCCTATCTTTCAAGTTGTCATTTTTTATATATCTTCGCTAATACATTATATATCCTACATTTAATACAACAAATATGTACGCTTATATTAATTGCTTAAAATATGACTATGCTATCAATTTATTCAATAAAAAATGACTTTTATTTCTTTCAAACACATTTGGTTTTGCTTCTGCATTTATGAGTAGATATAAATAAGCCCACACACTGTTTGCCAACATGATTGCCACAGAGAAAAGCCACAAAACCGCCAACAAATTATAGTTTTCAATCGCTTTATATTTTTTTATTCTTTTTTTTTTTTTTGCTGTTATCCCTTTATGCTAGGCATAAACATTTTTCAATATGCAATTCCAATTATCCTATGCAAATGCAATTTGTCTCGCTGCCGAGCAATTTAGGCTCCCCTTGCTGGCCCCCTCTGTTCCTCCCGTTTAGGCCCATTTTGCCATGGCTTTGATGTGTCTGCCTGGCATAGATTGTTCTGAATTATGGCACTAAATGGCTAGACATGTTACATAATTCATTTAGTCCACACCAGGGACATTTTCCATGTAAATTCAAGCGACACAACAATGGAGTTGTGTTTTGTTGTTTTTTTTTAGAACTTTAAT
Organism: Hirtodrosophila alboralis; assembly: GCA_035043045.1. Lineage (NCBI taxonomy): Eukaryota > Metazoa > Arthropoda > Insecta > Diptera > Drosophilidae > Hirtodrosophila > Hirtodrosophila alboralis. Next base: position 190,110 of record JAWNNH010000511.1, on the reverse strand, counting down.
ACACATTACAGCTTATATTTATGGTACGGAAAATTCAATTAGCTGCATATTGGCAGCAAAAGGAGAATAACACATAAAAAAGAGGAAAAATTAATTGATTTTCATGTTGAGATTTTACACAGTTTATATTAAAAAAGAGATGAAGTATTTTCAAAGGCACTCCAACGGCTATTGACTCAAGAAACATGACAGTCTGTCTCTGGCCTAACTTGAGTTTTATTAACCAAGACGCAACACGGCGATTTTCCGGTTTCTGATTTTCATTTCTCATCTCTTCTATATTTCTTTTTTTTTTGCCAACTTCATAAAAATCCTTAAATAAATATTTGCACACATAAGTTCAGGCGACATTGTCGGCATCGTCATCGTCTGGAGACAGAAGACAGAAAAGTTTAGTCCCAAGTCCCCGGCGTGGGACAGATTCAGCCTCAGGCATTCAATAGACAGAAAAGGGCAAGACAAAATTAAAATAAAACCCGGAAAAAAATCTGTTTTGCCTCTTAACGAAGTTTAAGTTTGCTTTTAATTATTAATAAGAATTTAAGCCCAAAGAAAAATTTATAATTTATCAAATAATTTTGTGTAGTGCAAAAAAACTTCTACCGATCCTACACGGTATATAGGGAACAAATTTTGTCAAGTTTTATTACAAAATTATAACGATAAATATCGCATTAATATTTATATTTTAAAAATAATATTTTATATCATCGATATATGTTTATTACTGTTTAAAAGAAGTATATTGAAGTCTGCTTAAAATATTAAATATCAATTAAATTATTTAAGCACCAAGATTCTTCTTTCTTTAAATTAAAGAAACATAAAAGTAGGAATACTTTATAGTATATCAAAAATACATATATTTATCATTTAATATCTGCATTACTAAATTTGCCAAAATATTCATGCTACTACTTTTAAGAGTATTCAACAAATAGCTTAACAAAAAATAGAAAAATCCATTTCTTTTCGTGCATTTTTTTTAAGCTACTTGTTGGGCGGCGTCTGCAGTCTGAATTTTATTGTGTATTATATTATTTATCTCTTATTGTATTTTGTATTTTTATTGTCATCCAAAAAAAAAAAATAAATATAATAATAATAAAATTGTTTCTGCACTGCAACATTGAAATTGTGTGGCCAATGATGCACAAAAACCGGAAATGCCACCTGTTATTTTGTATACAATATCACAATATTGATATAAAAAATATGTTGAAACATTGACATTGGCATTTGGTCACAGATTGACAGCTTGTCTGGAAGTTCATGCGTATTTAAACGCTTCAATAAATCAATTTTACAAATTAACATTTTATCAATAAAAAAAATACTTGAAATTACAAAAAAAAAACAAAATACATATTTTTAACTAAAATATTGTACAATAAACTGTTTTTAATGTAACTAACAAATTGATTATATCAATTATAACTTAAAATTTAAATTGAGCTAAAATTTAACTTACCACAAATTCAATTATCTTCTGCAATATTTCATTAGAACTTTTCGACTAAAAAAATACAACTTCAATAATAAAGCTCATTATAATTCCAAAAGAAAACCGATTCATTTCAATGCCCTTCCTTCCCCCCCTTTAATTTCATTATACGCTTCTTGTCTCTATTGTTTTCATTCTTTTGATTTCATTATTATTTTTATTGCTTCATACTTTCGTGTGTCCAACTGACTGAGTTTGCCAAAGCAAAAGGCGTCTTTTTTTTATATATTTTTTTTTTATTTCATTATTTTATTCAACTTGCTCTTCTTCTTCATTGAAATTCGCATAAAAAGGGTATTAAAGCAGAGGCAATCGTTGATTGTGAACTTTTTGGCACATTTTCAAAGCCCAACACGCCTTATTTCTGTTTTTTTCATTTTTATTTTATTTATTTATTTTTTTTGCTTTTGTTTGGATTTTTTTACGAATTAATAAGGCAATAATTTTTTTTTTCTTGCTTATTTAAGCTAGCTACAAATTTGCGAGTTATTGCCACATTTTGTATGTTTTTTTTTCTTTTATGATTTCTTCTTGGTTTGTCCTAATGAATCATGGTTATGTCGGCTATAATTTAGTTTTAATAGCAATTTTGGTGACATTTATGCTGTCAGCGGCATACAATTTTATTAATGTTCAAATGAGCTACCACCATATAAGTAATATTATCATTATAAAGAAATATCACAGCTTTTAATGTCGTCACTTCATAGAAGGAGCTTTTCACAAAATGAACTTATGGCAAATTTGAGACAATTGAGAATTATGTAGTTGAAGGGCGCAAAGCAAGCAGAATTTTTTAAAGATTTTATTTGGATTGTTGAGAATTATTATATAAATTTAAAAAGATTTGAAATAAGCTCTTAATATTTGAATTTTGCTGAATTCATTTACATTATTTATATAAAGCAAGCATACATCTGTAGAGCTCTTTTCCAAGTGTGATGAAAAAAACTATAATAATAATTACACAAATATATATTTTTTTTAATTTATTTAATTTTATAATTTTCCGCTTTAGCTGCTAGAAAATACAAACATTTTTGAATGCAAATCAAAAGAATGCCTTTTTCAGGAATTAAACTACAAAAAACTTGTTAAATGTTCAAAATTAATTTATAAATCTTTCCAACACACATCTTATTTTAATACCATAAATAAAACAGATATGAAACTTTATAAATCCCAATAACAATTATATATAATGTATTGGCATTATACCTAGAGGTTTCTTCCCTGACTTTCAGTTTTCTTACTTTAATAATGAGCCACAGGGCTGACTGAGTACAAAACACCAACCTAATCAGTTGGCTCACTTAAGTAATAAAGTAATTTATTGCTTTTCAATATCCTTTAAGCAGTTTTTGCCCTTTTTAGAGCTTCTATTATTATACATCCTACACCAAGGCCCTGAGAGCATCGAGGAACCCACACAAATTATTTTCGCGCTGGTTTCATCTTATTTTTTTTTTATTTTTTTTATTTTTTTTTCGGCTTTTAAGAGGTTGCTCTGTTAACTTGTCGCTTCAGTTAGCCAGCGGCACACGTTGCCTGCATTTTATGGCTTAGGAATAGGGACTCGGATTGGTATTGAAGACTGGGTCATATCCTGGAACGCCTGCACGATTCTTTTTTTTTTTTTATTTTATTTTGTATGTGCCGCCGTTGGCGTTGTCAGACCAGTTTGATTTTAGTGCCGGGCACAGAGAGAGACCAAGACCAAAGGGCAGTGTAATGATTTTATTACACAATTTTATATCGCATTTTATTACCTTTGTGCATGACGTTGCCATTGGCTGGCCAAGATGGCAAAAAGGCGCAAAGGATTGCCAGCATTGTCCTTGTTCTGACGCCTTTAGGGTCAGCTGCCATTGGAATTCACGCACTCATAAAATTGGCCGTTTGAATTGTGTGGGAATTTCAACTAAGAGAGAGAGAGAGCCAAAGTTTCTTCTGCAATGACTAACCATCATAATTCAATATCATAAAACGTTTATCCAATTAATTTTGTCTGGCCATATTTATGGCCAGTTCGTGTTTGGATGCGTACAAGTAAGTAAGTTGTACTATATATTTAAGTTTGTTCTATGTATATATGTTGTATATATATTTATATATTTTTTTTGAGCATGTTAGATAAAGGCCTTTATAAGTAAACTGCTAATATTCATTGTTCTTTTGAATATTTGTCTTGAACTTTATAAACTATTTAAATAAAGATGGTGCAAGAAATGTATAAATCATCATCAATTTAGAACGGATGGTCCGATTTGTCTCAAATTTTATTTCTGTTGTCCGTAATTGCCAGGAGAAGGTTTCTAGAAAAGAAAATTTTGGAAAAACTTTTCAGAAAAGTCGCTATCACCTTAACAGATGTACTCACTGTTAAGATATACAGCACTGTTACAATAATCACAGTAGCCAGTATTTTCAATTTAAATAAAAATTAAATGAATTCGAATTATGAGATAATTTTTTAAGTAGCGCCACAAAAAAAAAATTTTGTTTTTATTGTTATGATTTTTTGGGTGACCTTAGTTTGTTAGGAGATGAGTTTAGTCGGCTCGAGGTCAAATTAGGGTTTTAAATAAAACACTATTTTTTTCATTATTCTTTTTTCTTCAATCTGATATATTTCGAACTCCTTCGGAATTGGTCATCAGGGATTTTTCACAGCGTCCTGTTCGTCAGTTGTGCAGTTTAATATTGTTTTTATTTTTTGGAGAGAGGACGTAGTAACGCACGCCGGGTACACTAGTGTATTTATATTTATGTTTGTTTTAAAATATCATTAAAGCTTTTATTTCCATTTCATCAAAGCTTAAACATTGTTTTTAGATATCGTGTACTCGCATTGATCTTGAAAATCTATACAACGGCTGTTTTAGGGCCACGCTTCAATGGATTTGAATGTTTACATTTGCATATGGCTTTATATATCTGTCAGTCTCTCCCTCTCTCTCTCTCTCTCTCTCTCCCAATCTGTATTTTAAATTCTCTCATTCTGTGTGCTCTCTTCCGCTGACCTAATCTGGTTGGATTTCCAATTAAGATTATGTTGGCACTTTGCTAATGAGCGCACCCCAAAAACAAATACAAAACGAACCCACATGCAACTGACGACCGAGACAAGTCCAAACGTTATTACCGCCTGTTTTTAATACCCTGTATTTGGGAAAATTGTGTATTATACGATTTCGATTATGTGTGCAACAGACAGAAGAAGGCAGCTTCGATTTTGTAAAATAAAACAAGAGAATCTTTAAAATACTTTAAGAGCTTCTCAACCACATAAAATTTCTTTTGAAGATGAATAAACAGAATAGTTTAAACTATTGTTAAATCAAGAATGTAATATTCATATTAAGATTTTATATAAATATCGTGATAATCTTCAGAACTTGTATATATATTTTTATTGAATATATTGTTTGTATATTGCGGTTTAACTAAATACAAATCAAGCTACTTTAAAAACTTAGGCAAACAATTATTTAGTCATACAATAAGATTTCTTTATCTATTTAATCTTAAGTTTCTTTCATAAAATCTTCATAAAAAGCACAATAAAAACACAAAAAATTAGTTATAATTAAAAGCAATATACACGGTATCTATAAGTTGCCTAAACATTTTATTCATAATTTGTTTTAACGCTTGTTGTTGTTGCTGCTGTTTGTTGCCTGTTATTGTTACACTCGTATTTGTTTCAGTGTCAAGTTCAGTTTCAATGTTGCATGTTTCATTTGCCGCTTGCGGCGTTTCAAATGGCTGCATGCCAAATATAATGGGTTTCCCTTGATGAGTTTGCCTGCTTTGCAGATAGAGATAAACGTAGCAATACAACAACAAAAACAATAACTACAACATATATACAAATATAAACATACTATAACTACAAATGTCACAATGCGATGAGTTTTGTGTTCAGTGACTGAATTAAGGCTTAGTTTTCCATATTTAAGTTTTGTTAGTTTTCAGATTTTGCAATGTCATCTGGGAAGGTCTATGAAAATGATTAAAATGGGCCAGAAGGGGGGAGGGGGGGATTAGAATATGCATGTTGGAAGCCTCATTAAATGTTTGTCATGTGTGAGATATATAGTTTATAATTGTTGCTATGCGAATATTTAATGTATTATTGTATGCACAATATGTGTAGTATAATAAACAAGTTTTCAGTTTGTTTCCTTTTAATAATGTTTATAGAGCAACCTTTGTTTGGCTTACACTGGGAGAAAATGCTGCAAATTTGAGAATAAATAATATATACAAGTACTGAGTGAAAAGTATCTTTATGCTTATTCCAAACAAATTTTGAAGTTTTTCTTTTAATTTTCATCTTCAGCTACCCAATTTCTTGTTGTGCATTATCGCTGCATTTCGACCAGAAATACATCCGCCTCTGGGCGATCTAGATCTAGAAATGTAAGCTGCTGTCATTGTCAGTATCTCATCAATATCTTTTAGCTGAATATATCATTAAGATTCTGAATGGCAACTCATAGTTGTGTTGTTGTCAATGCATCAGTTACAGAATTATGCACTTTATATGGCAATAGTCAGTCTCAATCTCCGCCCTTGTCTGACGTCAGAGCTGAGCATTTTGAGCGCGCTTTGAGCGAGCTTCTGAACCGCAACAGATACATTTGTATCTAAGTAGTTGCCACACACAACAACACTGAGCGGACGGACAATGAGCTTACCTGAAGTTCATAGTTAAATGATTTTCGTTAGCTATTTAATTTTTGTTTGAACTTTTGTTCACTATTTTCAGTTCAGTTTCAGTTCTCAAACGCACGCCAAGCCAGGCAAATGCGAACAGCACTCGCGATTTATATAAAACCTAATAAAATTCGAGCAATCCAAACATATTATAAGATGTTAGTCCTACACTTTCTATACTTAACTCTGATTTGTGTTGAATTTGCTGCTGCGGTTGTTCATCAATCCTTGCAGGATGCTCGACAGGAGCAGCAACAACTTGTACCGCGTTATATCAAGACTTTGAATAAGGAAGAGGGCGCCATACGTCTAGTTGGCGGGGATGCTGAATATGAAGGTAAGTTTTACAATTTTGGATAAGATTGGGTAGGGAAATAAAAGAGAAACTACAGAGCTTAATTATCAATAAAAAAAATATCAATTAAATGGATTTTTTGGTAGTCAGCTTTATACGTCCACAAAAAATAGAATTTATTTTTAATATAAGAATAAAAATGGAAATTTTAACATGAAATTTATTTAATTTTATTTATTATTATTTTTTATTTATTATACGTTTTCAGGATAATATTTTTTGATTGAAATTAAAATCAATCCTATTTAGTTCAATCAAGTATTATAACATTTTAATCCAAAGAGGATTTATATTTCTATTTATTGTTCTATCTGCTCTGTGATTTTAGTCTATGGGGCAGCACTGTTCATTATTCAAATAAATCACAAAAATTATAAAAATTTGCATTTAAGTTTCTTCTTCTTAAGAAATTATTATCCTCGAAGATCATTTAGAGTTCCATCTATGAGAAAAGATTTAATCTTTTAATCAATGCAATTATTTGCATTTTTAAACTTTATCTTAAAATGCAGCTAAAATTATTACCTTAATTCAACAGTTCCTCGAATTTCTTTACATTTCCTAACTAAAACAAATTTCCAATAAATTTTAAAATTCATTTTTCTATAATTTTAGGCAATATTGAAGTGCTGCACAACAACAAATGGGGCGCGGTATGCGATGATGAATGGGATGCAGCTGAGGGTGAAATTGTATGTCGTCAATTGGGCTATTTGGGAATGCGGCGTTATACGCACAGTGGATACTTTGGACCCGCTCGACGACGTTACTGGATGGACAATTTGTACTGTGAGGGACATGAACAGGAGTTGACACAGTGCCACTTTGAGGGTTGGGGCATCAACGATTGTGAGCCTAGCGAGGCGGCTGGCGTTATGTGTTATCCAACAGCAGATGTTGCCCGGCCTACGCCTATAGCTATTTTGGATGATTCGCAGTTATCCAAATATCCCATACATCCCAGTTCGCGTTTATATGTGAGACTGCGAGGAGGTCGCTCTCGGAACGAGGGACGCGTTGAGGTGCGGCTCGATGGACAACGTTGGGGCAGCATTTGTGCGGATGGTTGGTCCATGCTGGAGGCAAATGTGGTCTGTCGTCAGTTGGGCTTGGGCTATGCCCGTGAGGCCTTTCAAACAGACTACTTTGGTGGAGCCAATATCTCACGGCCCATGCTCAGTGGCAGCGAGTGTTATGGCAACGAAACAGAACTGGCGGACTGTCTGCATCATAATCATCTACGGGGCATTGTCAGCTGTCATGGTAGTAGCCAACATGTGGCTGCTGTGATCTGTGATTATCTGTCACCCGACTTGGTTGTGGACTATTATGAAATAGAGCAAACGGCTCATTTAGAGGATCGTCCGATGCTATTGATGCAATGCGCCATGGAGGAGAATTGTGTCTCCAACGAAGCCTATCAAATCCAGCGTGATGATCCCAGTTGGCGTTATCAGACAAGACGTTTGCTCAAATTTACCGCAGCGGCAATTAATGCAGGCAATACGGACTTTAGACCCTTCAAGGAGAAAAATCAATGGGAATGGCATATGTGTCATATGTAGGTATAACGCTGAAATAATCAAACTTCATTTGATAACTCTATAACCATCATTGCAGGCATTATCACAGCATGGAAGTGTTTGCCACCTTTGACATATTCGATTTACAGGGTCGCAAGGTTGCTCAAGGACACAAGGCATCCTTTTGCCTGGAGGATAGCAGTTGTCTGCCTGGCGTGCCCAAGAAATACAACTGTGCCAACTTTGGGGATCAAGGTAATGTTTCATTTTGGAAAAAACAGCTCAGCTTTAAACTTATACTTATCAAACTAATTTATCAGGCATTTCCGTCAATTGCTCGGATGTTTATCTCTACAATTTGGACTGCCAATGGGTGGACATTACCGAAATGCCACGTGGTTCTTATATACTTAAGATTGCCATCAATCCGGAGTTCAAGGTGGCTGAAATGAGCTACGACAACAATGCTGCCATTTGTGACCTTCTCTATGCTGAAAATTATGCGCGTGTTGACAATTGTCGTCTGACAAGACCTTAAAGACAATTAAAAAAAAGAAAACAAAAAACAGTGCCAAATATTATTATTAATCAAAGCGTAAAAAACATTTTACAATTCTTTATTTTTTGTACCACAATAAAACTGCACAATCTAAGGTTGTCTTATATGGGTACTTTATACCCGATATTATATGAACTTGAAAATCAGTGGAGTGTAAACATGTCAGAGACATCAACGGCATTGTCATCGCCAGTGAAGCATTTATCAAGTGTCAATAGCTAACTGGGGCTTCTACAGATATCATTGTTCTCAAAGATGGGTGTTGAACTGGAACTGAAGGGTAGTACATGTATTTATGCCTTTAGATATGGTTTTAAAGATGTTCTAAAGCGAATATTTAATCTTGTTAGAGGAATAAGTGTAGTATTTTCTTTTCAGAGAAAAACATTAGGAGGGTGAATTTGGAATTGATTTAAAAGAAACTAAGTAATTTCTTAGCATAAATTTATAGTTATTATATTTTAGGTTATATCTATTTAAAAAGAATATCTCTAAGCTATAGCAATGTAGTATTTCTACTTTGCATAGTCGAATCACAGCCTTTTCCCACACAGCCTTTTATAAAATCTTTTTTAACTCTCCGCTATATATCCTCCTGACTGATTGGCGACCAACGGGCAGGCCAAACGGTAGAAGATAGAAACCTGCAATTTTTACTGTAGATTTATATTATTTTGTAGGTTGGCGCTATGAAAAATTTTGTTCAAAAATATATCGGGAAAAGGGTGAAAAATGTATTTGAAAATTGAATAAAAATCCCAGCTGGAACATACCCTGTGGTGGCGCAGTAGGGTACATTGGGTGACATTGTAGAAAATAACTAATCATTATCTGTTTGTACTTCTATTTTATTTATTTTATTTTTTTTTTGCAGCGGAAGCGTAGCAACGCTCGCCGGGAAAGCTAGTCTTTCATATAGATTATCTGCTTAATTCTTCGACGTTTATTTTCTTCACACTCCAATCCCTCTTATAACTGACAAATGTTATAATTAAGTAGTTAGGAGAGTATCACGAGATGTCAAAGCCTGTCAGAGCCTGAGGTGTTTGTGCAAGTATAACACAACTTATCAACACTCAAACAGCAACAACTGCCAAATAGTAATTTTCTGCTGTTCGAAATGATAAGAAACAATGCATCAATCCACTTCCAAAGGCTCACTAAATCAGCTAAGAATACCCGTCATCAGTTTCTATAAAAAATTCTAGTTAAACCCAAGCAATTAATGGTTCAGTGAAGATCCGGACGCATCGTTTATTCAAGTGACCAAATCATCAAGATTTTTTTTTATAGTTAGCGTAAGACTTGATGGATGCACGTGGCAGAAAAAAATGAAGCAATCAAATGGTCGTAATGTCATCAACACCAGCCATAAGTGGACAGACACACATATATATCTTAGGGTATAGAGAAACTGTGACAGGAACGAGGGCAACGATGATGAGTCTCTTTGGTCACGAAGCTATTTTTACGCTTGATTACACGATAAATGAAAATCAAATGTTTGATTGCTTAATGCCTGGCCAACAGGGGAGGTCAGCAGCGCCAGCCAGGAACCACTTCAAAAGTGCTGCAATTTCGCCAAAGTGCCAGGACCTCTCCCCATGGAGGTGGTTTCGGGTGGCCTTTTGCGTTGCTGAACATTTCAATTATTTATATGCTTGTTTGTCTCCTCTCCTTACGTGTGTGTGTGTGCACGTGCCACATGCCACATGAGCTGGATGGTGTTGCAGTTGGAGGGTTGATAACACTTGACTGCTCACAGTTATCATTTTTTAGCTCCCAGGCACGCACAGGACGACGAGGCTGCAAATTGCTGCAAGGAGCTAAAAGATGCTTCAAGTTAGACTTTGACTGATTTGTTGATAGTTGAGTGCGCTTAGAACATAGTCAGCAGTCCGAATATATATATATATATATATAGAGTCTCTAACTGGCGTCCGATATACAACACTTTGATAAATTTACTAAACGCCAGCGCAAATACAAATTAAAAACACAAAATTTTAAAGTCAGCTTCTAGTACTCCCTAAACCGCTTATGTTAATTAAATTTTGGCATAGTTAAGTGTCTTCTTGACGCAATCAATCAATTGCTAGAATCCTTCTAAGACTTTTCTTGTTTATGTGCTTTATTTTGGCTCTGGCAAAAAGTGTTAAGTAGAAAACCATTTACATTTTGTGTCTTGTTTGTGGCATTAATTTTGGGGCTGCGTTAAGGGTTAAGTTTTGGGAGGCTTTTTGTTTCTAGGAAAAAGTGGTTTTGTTTATATTGATGAGCTAGGTCAGCTGCCTGACAGCAACTTTCAAACGAGTTGTGTAATCAATGACAAAATTGCTGAACAAGATAAATGTGTTAGCAAAAAGATTAGGTTGAAAAGTGGGCAAAGCTTTTAACACAGAGGTTATGACAACAGATTGTACTTAAATATTATAACGACGTTTTGAAAGGAAGATAGAGTCATGAAAGTTAACTAACAAATGTAATAACAATATTTTTAAAATAATGCAAAATATTATTTAATAAAGTATGCTAAGGAAACTGACATAAAATGCTAAAAATCTCTGTAGATAACACTAGGCAACACACAAATTGTATATTTGATCAGACCTACTTTTTCTGATACATATGGTGCCCCAGATGATGAAAAACCACTTTAAAATTTTTCCTATGGTTAGACTTTTTTTTAAAAAATTTTTGAAATCTGGTATTTTTTTTTTAGCTTTTTTTCAGAGGCGAGACTGGAGATTTTAGCATTACTCGAGAATCTTACAGCCGATTTTCAAATAATTTACATTTTTCGAAAGCTAATGAATGGATCTATTAATCATACATATACTTTATTAAGTTTAAATTACTAGTTTTGCAGCTATTTAATTTTGAATTTAGAAAATGATGATATATTGTGCGGTATTTTTTACGATTTTTTGACTTTAAAATTCAAGGAAAAGTCGAAAAAAAATTATTTTGTTTTTCTCTTCTTTGCTTTTACATAGTTGCATTAATTGGGCGTAATTTTAATTAAGCTGCAGTTTACAAAAAAATATATTTGTTCTATTATAATTTTTTCTATTTAAAAGTTCAAAACCTGCCCTCAAATAAATACATATTTTTAGGTGTGCAATTGTTTAATATTTGATTAACTCACTCACTTGAAAAAACATGCAATTCATTTTGAAATTGTGTAGCCAGCAACTACTCATTGCCCATTTCCTGAATCTCAGGCTTAGACTGCATTTTGTCAAATGTTTACCAAAATGTTGTTGGCAAATCGAATGTGACAGAGAAACCTAAAACAAAACTGCTTCAAGCCAAAAACGGAAGGCAGCAAATTGTTATTTCAATTGTCAACAGCAATGCAGTGGTTCTATGGGGTTAGAGTCTTCAACATTCTGTATGCAGTTAATTTTGTGCCTTGCCTGCAATAAATTTTAAATGCACATTTCCAATGAAGAAGCAACAACGAACCAAATTGTACTGAACTGAATAGAATAGAACTAAAATGAAATGAAACGAAACGGAAAACAATTTTGTGCAATTTCACTAAAACGACACACATTGACACACATATTGGAGACAGTTGCTTGGGTATGGGAATTCTAAATCTCCTGGCAACTGCAGGACAACCAAATGCAATCGAAGTGTCCTTGTCCTAAACCCAATAGCGACGACAAATGAAATTGTTGTCCAAAGTGCAGCGTTTAAGAAAATCGCACGCAGAGGCTTACAAATGTTTATATACTATATACACACATATATATATATATATATATATATATGTTTATATGTATATATACTTGTATCCAGAAACTTTCCATATGGCCAATGCATTTGCTTGCACTTCAATGCAACTGCCATTGTAGAGATTTCTATTATTGTTGCTTATATGACCTGTATTATTATTTGGTCTCTAAAGGGTATATTTTATTAACAATAAGGGATATTTTATATTTAATGTGAGTATTAGAGTTGGGAAACTACTAATGTTTAAGTTGATAAAATGTATGGCCTATTTTCATTATCCAAAAGCAGAAGAAAGGCAAAAATTGCTGTATTTTTTTATATAAAGATCGACAAGGAATAAATATGAAATAAATATCAATTTGTTTGCCTTTTATTGGCACAGAAAATCTCCAATTTCGTTTTATATCTACTGCTGTTAATTTAATAAAATAGTGCAATTATTTGTTGTTTAATATTTTAAATAAAACCTAAAAAAAACTAACAAATATAACAGAATATATGTCAAGTAAAGATTATTTGTGAAATTGAAAAATAAGCCGACTATTTTATTTATTTTTTAATTGAATTTATATTGTTTGAACAATAACGTAATTAATTTTTACTGAATGCGAGTAAGCATCGATTTTTTATTTTAATTTAAAAAAATATATTTTTAATGTAATTGAAGTGAATCTCTGTTTTGTTATGTTTCATCTCCTATTTGATTTAATGTATATATTTATATATTATTTAAAAATAACTGGTAATATATATTGAATTAGATTGTTACCTTTTGTTTTCTTCTTTATTTTTTAATTAAGTTAATAAAAAAAAATAGTTTTATTGAAAACTTTTTTAACAAAATTTACTTCATATTTGTTTTATCTATTTACAAAAAAAAAACGTCCAGAAATAAGATTATTACAGAAATTATATAAAATTGACTTATTAACAAAGTGATTTTAAAATGTGAGCGTCGATTGTATTTTTAAAATATCTTATATACAGCTACAACAACAAAAATGTGCAGATATTAGAATATTTCTAAAATTATATAAAATTACCATATTAACAAGGTGATTTTAATTTGTAAGCGTCGACTGTATCATTAAAATATTTAAAAATTTAAAATTGAGAATTCTGGAGTCCAAACATTAATAACATCTCTTACAGCTTATTAATTTTATTCCCAGTTTAAATTTTCAAATATCATCATTAAAAAATCATAACAAAGGAAATCTTTTATTAGATCTTTTATACATTTTTCCATAACACATTTCTATTTTGAAGCTATTTAAAAAACCATAGGATATTCCATTAGCATATCATTTCCAACACAACAGCCTTGAAAATAGTTTTCTTATTGCTTTTTACTAGCATTTTTATGACAGTTTTTAAAGGCGTTTTTATGTGTGTAAATTTGGTTTAAATTTTATTTGCTAGCTCTTAAGAGATTGCCAGAAGCTTTTGTTATATAGTACTATATAGCAACAAATGGGAAATTGCAATTGTTATTCATGTGGTATGTTGCAAGTTGTTGTTGTTGTTGTTGCATAAGCTTCGTGCTGTGCAATATTTTATAGTGGTTTGCTGATGTGGCAAGAGCTCATGACATTGTTGCAGCCTAGGGGATAAGATTGAGCATAAGAATGAAGTGCAAATATGTTTACATATAATTTATGTGGTCAATAAGAGTTTTATTGTTGAACATGCACATAAAGGTGCTGACACAAATATAATACAAATTTGTTAAATTTTTATTTATTATTTTAATTTACATTTTTCGAGTAGTAAAAATAAAAGCAACTTTATATTTTTTGGGTGAAACAAAAGGTAGATTTAGTAGACTTACAGATATAATATTTAATTTTTCTTTGTTGTGAAATATTCGAGAGAATCCTGAAGGCTTAAAGCTTGAAAAATAGGCCTTAAAATAATTCTGCAATTTAGTTATTTCTTACAAGTTCTAAATATATTTTTTATCAACGTAAATTTATGCTGTTTAAATAAAACTTAGATTAATAAATAATTTCATAAAAATAGCTGTCCTATTAATAATAAATAATTTAATAAAAATAGCTATTATTATTTAAGCTAGTCATTTCAATTTTGAATATAAAAAGCATTTCAAAAACATCTAAAGCACCCTTTTTAGCCAAATGTTTATTTGATAAGCTTCACATATCCATTTCATTACTTTTATTGTTGTTGTTGTTTTAATTCTGCTTTTGTTGCTTTTGTTGTCACACACATTGAAAGCATTTGCATTTTAAAAGCAGCTAATTGCGAATAAACTCATTAGATGACAACGACACACAGGCTTGCCACTTGCCAAAAAAGAACCCCAGGACATTGGGGGGGAACCCCAGAAGCGAAAAGCCCGCACAAATTGGGCAACATTTGGTGGCATCTTTGTGCCAAATTGAATGCGGCAGACAATCAGCTTGCCACCCCTGGGCACAAACCTGCAACTTGTGCCACAATTTGGCGCACATTCGGCTTGTTATCATTTTCATGGTTGATGCGACACACAAAAATGTTCAAATAGCGTAAGGTGGAGAGAGGGGAAAAGTACAGAGAAATTGTTGGCTCACTTGTGTGTGTGTGTCAGGCAGTCAGCCAAAACATTTGTTTTAATTATTATGAAAGCCAAATTGCATAATTAAAAATGTTAAATTCATTTTAATTTTTAATTACAATTAATTTCGTGCTGCTTTTTCCAAATGAAAGTTGTACCAAGCTAATTTTTGCATAGATTTTTTGAATGTTAGGCAAGGAGAAAAGGTGCTAGTTAAGTCTTGCTCGAATAGAAAATTCCCTGTATGCAGGTCTGATTTAGTCGCTATCTTCAGTGAGATAAATATAAATAATAAATTAATACATATATAAATACGATCGGGCCATATCGACTGGTCTTCTAATGCAAATGAATATACATACATTTTATTTGAAATATTTTTTATATTACTTATATTTTTATTATAATTTATATTAATAAAAAAAAAAATAAATATATATATATATACTATTTCTTTAAAGTAGTTGTTCTAGTAGTTGTATTTTTATGTGTTTTATTATAATAAATATATTAATAAAATAAATAAAATAAAATTTATATATTACTTAACCACTCCCTTTAAATTTTGAGAATCGTGGAGAAAGGCGCAAATCCCAAGATCACCAATATTGTAACAAAAAATCTCCACTCGCCTGTCACATACATTAACACTGTTTCAGCACTCCCTTTTATTCTTTTTTTATGAGTATAGAGTATATTAACAGCTGGTTAAGTAATTGTTATTCTGTATGCGGACTAATGGGTTAATTGCGCAATTGAATATTGTTTAGAATAAACATAATCAAGTATTTAATATTAAATAACTAATTGGATCGTAACTTTGTTAAAAATTCTTTAAATTAGAATAGATTGATATTATTTTGAGCTGCTTTTTACAAATAATCACAGCGATATGTTCCTGATCAAACAGTCAAATTGATGAGCTTCAATCTGTTAAATACCCAGTAAATCACAGAGCTATCACATCAGAATTTGTTACAGCTTTAACTGCCATGTAAGCTTCTAGTCAAATAAATGTGTATAATTTCTAAAAAAAAACTTCCTCAGGCAATGTTATCCTGTTGCCTTTAGCTATAGCTATACAAACAAGCTACAATCATTACCCTATCATATCATTCACAAGCATTTCTGTGACACTTTTCAAATGTCAGCACTTCAGACTCTACAGCAATTTGTTTTGTGTTTTTTGACTTGCCCCGAGCAAAGAAAAAAATAAAAAAATAGAAAAAACGAAAAATTGTAGAAAACTCGCAAAGCTACGCACATTTCCTGCCCGCTGCTGATTGCACCAACAACAAACTCCACACTCACCCCCCGCAAGTGTATCCCGCCACCCTCTCCTTGCTGGTATCCTCCCACACTTGACACACTTAA
Organism: Hirtodrosophila alboralis; assembly: GCA_035043045.1. NCBI lineage: Eukaryota > Metazoa > Arthropoda > Insecta > Diptera > Drosophilidae > Hirtodrosophila > Hirtodrosophila alboralis. The sequence continues at coordinate 173,772 of JAWNNH010000511.1, read as the reverse complement.
GCGCACTTATCAAACCGCGCAAAAAAGTCAAACGCATTGAAACGCGACAACCAGCAAAATGAGTCGCAGTCAGAGTGAGATAGAGTATATAAAAACGGCAACAACACCATTGGGACTCATATATCAAAAATCAACAGCTGCAAAATGAGAAATGAAAAAAAGTTAGCCCCATCCCCTTCAACTACATCCCCCTCACGCACACACACATGTGACAAAAGATAAACACAAGAAGAAAAATTCTAAAATCGAAAAAATATACACGTTAGTTAGTAATTAGAAGCTACCGACTGTTAAATACTCTGTTGACAGTATTTTAAATTTGGTACAGATTTTCCTTCGCAACAGCAGTCAGAAAGCTATAAATATTTGAGATCAAAAATTGATATAGAAAACAAATATTACATGAAGATTAATCTTAATTTTAAAAATTTATATTGTAATAAAATTTAATTTATTTTATTAAAGTTGTGAGAGCTAGAAATTATTGTTGAATATTGTTGAATTGAAAAGAAGGAACTGTGCGAAAAAATAAATATTTTTTAGCTCATATTCTAATATTATAATTATAAATTATTAGCTATAACGGAGTTGATAATTATATTCCTGAAGCTGTGAATGATATAAGACTGAAGGACTGAGTTAGTAAAGTCCAATAAATATTTTAATATTGTAAAAGAGATCATTGCTAGTTCTCCCAGAGGAAGAAATAAATGAGAAAAATCTGCTCTCATCTATTAAATGGGAAAAGTTAAGATAATAAATAAAATGATGTTAACAATGACTATAGACTCTATAGTATAAAATATCGAGCTATATTAAACAGGAAAAATATAGAAAAATATTATATATATTTTCAGAAATTAAATATATTTGAATTTCAATCTAAACTGTTGGATTGCAATGCTCTTCCTAATATTTAATATAATACATTCATATTTAATAAAAATTACGCTACCCTTTAACTAGTGGAAGAACATATAATATTTTTAAATTTTAAGAAGTAACTATAGCTTTAAAATTTGTTTATATATAGACTGAAAGCCTCACTTAATATACCCTTAAGCCTTTTACGTACAGAGCATAAAATCGCGAGAAAAACTTTCATGCTGGCAACATGCGGCATTTAAACATGACAGAGGCGCGCCTGATAAGCATTCAAATGAAACGGCAATTGTGATACCAGCAGCGTTGCCACAGGCAAACTGTGCAACAAAATTCAGCTGACATATCTTGCGGGCACTTGCGGATATATGATTGTTAGCAATCTTAATTGCGGGTCAAAGGTTAGGCAAAAAGCCAGAAAAATGTTTTTTAGAAAAAAAATAAATAAAATAAAACAAACCTTGACAATATGAAGGCAAAAAGTGAAGGATGAGATGAAAATGCTGGTTAGAAACAAAAAGCTTACAGAGATTGCCGAATGGGGCTTATAAATGTTCCACATTTGTCAAGAAGTTAAGAATTAAAACGTAATACAAAGATTCTTTTAAAAGAGTTATTTTGATACATAAATATTTATTTAAAGAAGGAAGATACAGATTTTTAAAATATTTTTTAGAAGAAATTCAAGTTCTTCTGTATCTTGTTAAATAGGAAATTTTTATATATTGAAGCGAAAATATAAAAATTTATTTAATATTTTTAAACCCTAAAAACTGCTTGATTTTCTTTATTTTAAATATACACAAAATAGGATAATCAGGACACACAACTTTTTTATTCTCTTCTCTCCAAATTCCTACACATATTACAGATTAGATAGCCTTAGATAAACCGTAAACCTTAGAAAAAGGCAAAACTAAATAGAAATTGTTACAATGATAACCACAAAATATACAAGATACAAATCCCGCAGATACAAGATACATGCCCTAAAGACACAAATTTCGCATTGTGTTGGTGGCTGCACAAAATGCTGCTGGTGAAATGTGACAAAAATATATATATATATATATATAATTTTTTTGGGTTGGGCGCCAAACCAACAAACGTTTGAAAATGACAAACTTTTCTAGGGATCAGATTGGTAGGAGGTAGAGGGTAGAGAGATTTTGGGTAAGGGGGGTTATTCTAACTCTGTACCAATTCCAAAACCAACTCGGCAACTTTTGAGCTGACAAAAAAGTTTTTTAGCACGCATACGCCGCGTTGCCGTCACCGCATTTTCCTGCATACTTTTTCATCGCTTGGCATCGCGGTTGGGAAATCATTCAGCATGGGTAAGAGTGTAGGGGAACGGTGTGGGGGTAGCTAAAATCGCTGCGGGTCTTTGCGGGCTCTGCTTGTTATTTTACGCTCTTGCGGCACTCGCCTTATGAATTATTTGAATTTTATGCGACAAATCACCTGCAAAATATAAATTCCTAGTCAACGAGCGACATCTGTTCCGTGGGGGTGATGTTTGGGGTTTCTTTTTTGGGTATTGGTTTATATGGTATGTGGCACGTGTAGCACGTAGCGAGACTGTGCCACGTTATACGTTAATCGTTCGTTAATCTGTCGTAAAATTTTACCTTAGATATCCTGACGTCAAATTAAGTGGATGGCTCTGACAATTGTCGTCCCCCCGCATTTTAACATTTGAAGTTTTCCTTGTTCTCTCTTGCGCGTTAAAAACTTTATAATCGAAAAAAGATGTGATCCTGGCACCCCCGTCGAAACCAATCCAATCTTATTGCCCACCCATGTTGCTTGTAATTAAGTGCGGAGCGTGCTGTGCCTTCGGAAGCATTTTGAGTTGCCAGCGGGTGGCAAAAGCATCGAATTTGCCTTTTCGAGATTCTTTTTTTATTATTATTCTGAAACTCGCTGCAGGTTACAATACTGAAATGAGCAACGAGGAATTGCCCCTAAGTGGAATTTCTAATTATAACAAAGAATCAGCTATGACACTTGAACAAAAGTTATTGGGAGTTGTAGTCTGAGAAATCGAAGAAATCTGAGATATCTCTCTCTATGCGAAAGTTTAGCACGTGCTTAAACTTATTGCTATTTGCTTGACAACTTTTAGAATATTTAATGTTTATTTAAAAAAGTTGACCAGGCTTGCTTGACGGACATATTTAGTAACATTTTAAACATTTAAACATTTTAAAATTTTGCCCGCAATTGGAAAATATCTGAGGTTAAATATTTGATAATATTCATTTATTTTAGTATTTTATTAATAAGCAAATAAAATTTTAAGCAAAAATTAGCAGAGACTGAAAATAGCTTGTGTTTTTAAAAATATATTTATATATTAGTAGAATTTTAATTATCTTTAAATAATCATCTAAAAATCTTGCCGGCAATATTTAAATTTAAATATTTAAACATCTTAAATTCCTGCCCGCTGTTGAAAAATATCTGATGGAATATATTCAAAAACATTCATTTAATTTAGTATTTTATTAATAAGCTTATAATATTTCAGTAAAAATTACCAGAGACCGAAACTAACTTGTATTTATTAAAATATATTTATATATTAGTAGAATTTTAATTATCTTTAACTAAACATCTCAAAATCTTGCAGGCAATCGAAAAATATCTGAGGCAATAATATTAATGCAATATTTTCATCAAGGATTACAATTTAATTCCATTCTCTTTTAATTCCAGTTAAAAAATGATTTTCTTGAATTTTTAATTTTATAACCATTTTTTATTTAAAGTATTATTAAATGTTAATTTTTTTTTTAACACACAGCTCAATTTTTAATGCTTATATTCGACAATTGCACCCAATTTTCAATCTGACATCATCTAAAGACCATTTAAGTTAAGCTGAGCTTGATATGTCTACTCATTTCCAACTTTTACTATGCACAACTTTGCAGCAAATATGCCACAGGTAAAAGACAAAGTTTCTCTAGATTCTCATTTAGCTGACACTATGCAGCATATTGCAATATATTTTAAAAGAAACACAAAGCAACACAGCCTCGAAAAGCCTTTTTCAGATTAATTGCAGACAGCAAATGTCGTGTAACTCAAAGATAAACGTTTCACGAATAAGTCGCCTGCCCTGGGCTTGTGTCCCTGTCTATGTCACTCTTATGCAATACCTTCAAAAGTTAACACAAATCTTTTGCCCCCATGTGCCGTGGCATGCAACACATACTAGAGAGAGACTTTTGCTAAATGCTGGCTGCTAGAGACAATTGTACAAATTCAACATTTGTCACACGTACTAAACATTTACTCAAAATACAAAAAAGAAGAAAAAAAGGAAAATAACATGGCATGGAAATTAACAAAGAAACATCAACATCAAGTCAAATTGTTGCTCTTGCAGCCCGCATATATATGAAGAAGGGCTAGAGAGACCCAGGGATCTGCTCAGACAAAAGTAAAATCGCTCTGGATATAGTTGTCGTCATTTTAAACAGCTCAAAGACTCTAAGGAGGTTGAGGGGGGAATGGTGGCCAGGTTGACATGTCGTTGTGCAGACAGAATACCCAAGTAAATGCAACTTGAACGATAGAAATATATTTGGACTCTATCTCTTACTTTATTCTATTTGATTGTGTGTATGCTCAAGTCTTAACAAAAAAAAAAGAAAGAAGAGAATACTTATATGCATGGTCTGTCTAGGTCTCAAAGTCTATAGCGATGACTTCTTTCCAGGCTGTCACATTTGATACGCCCGTGAAGACTATGATGATGACGACGATGTCGACGACATGAACTGAAGCGACTTTAGGCAACATGAGAAACAATTTCGTGTTGATGATGCAGCAGCCGGAGCAGCAGAAGCAGCATCTAAGTCCTAAGACTGGGAGATTTTTTTGCCAAAGCATGGGGCATGACGTTGACTTTGTTGCATGTTTGACAAGCAGTGCATGGGCAATGGCAAAATGCACTGAAAGAAATGTGGAATGATGCTCATAAGTAGTAGAAAAAGATATGGTATTTGAGAGGAATTAATAAAACTAATAAATATATAATAATAATTATAATGCATTTATAAAATATTATAATAAATATATAAAGCAAGAAAGTTCAGTCTGGAAGCTTTGTATAGGTAAGAAAACAAAAAAAAAAAAAAATTGGCGAATTTATTATAACAAAAAAAAACAAATAGAATGATTTATCTTACTGTTACATAATTACATAATTTACATAATTTTAATAAATTTAGAAAAAAAATTGTCGAATTTATTATGAAAAAAAATAAAAATATAATGACCCATCTTATTTCCAAAATTATTTGTTCTTAAGAAGGCGAAAATATTAATAAAATAAAATAAAATTGTATTTTTTAAATATTTTATATTTTTTTTTATTACTTACTGCTTTTTTCGATATTTTCCCTCCTTTAGATTAATGTTTAAAATTTATTAAGTTAAATATTTAATGCTAAAAAATAAAAGTAAGCGAAAATTAAATTTGCATATTTTCATAATTTATGATTCCAAATAAACAGACTTAATTTTGTTTTTTTTTTTTTAATTGTTTTGTTTAAAATATTTGCCAGACTTAATTTTGTTATTTTTTTTTTTTTTGTTAAGTTGTTTTTGTTACTATTGTGTGTTAAGTTTAATGTAAGTTGTTGAGAAATAACAGTAAAATTAAATGTTTCCCAAAAAAAAGAAAAAAAAAATGAATGAATTTTTTTTATTGTTTTTTATTGTTTTTTATTATATTATACATTTTTTTTTAATTTAAAATATGTAATATATACTTAAATAAATACTATTTTTGCTGATTGCCCAAAACAACTTCATTTAAGTATATTATAATTATAATTTATATACCAAATATAATTGCTTTGTTGGTATAGCTAATAAAATTTTTTGCAGCGTGACGCACATAAGAATTTTCAGCCAATGTTCAACACATCATGTCCCCTCTCTACCCCACTTAATTTTACTGCTGCCAAAACACGGAAGAGCCTTAAATATGCACTAGAATACAAAACGCAAACATAATTAAACTTGCCACACACCCATTTTGCAACAGGCAACAACGTTCTCACTTCGCTCAGACTGTGCCCCCATTTGTATGTTTTATTGTGTCTGTCTGCCGCAACAGAAATAAAACCAAATTTGTCACAATGCCACACTATCTATGGGGTGAGAGAAGACTTTTATATGGCACTGTCTCTCCTATGGGCAACTTTGACGAGCTACTCATATTTCGCAACTAATGAAACACGCAACTTGGCCGTCGACTTTGTCGCCTGCTGCCGTTGACATTTATGGCATGCAACTGAATTTTTATAGCTACGAAATTAGTGCAGAATTGTAGTAGGACTTGCTACAGCTACTACAAATTTATATTAGAGCTGTATCAAATTGTTCAGATTCAGGAGTATAAACTGTTTGTCGTTCATTTAGTTCGTTTGAGTCTAAATTTAATTTTATTCATTTAATTTGGCGATTGGTGAAGCTGATGAATTAGTGATTGCAGATTTATCAAAAAATAAAATAAATTGTGTTTTGACAAGATACATTTCTCGCCACTAAAGTCTGTTTTCAATTGCCCACCGCCTCCAAACCCAGCATGTTAAAGACTTAATTTTATTTTTAAATTAAAGTTTATTTAATTGTTGTCGTTTAAGCAAAAGGAATATTTATTGCTAAAGCTTTAAGTATTATTAAAAAATTATTAACCAGAAACTAGCTTAATTTGCTATACTTGAATAAGTAAACCCTAAAGTCTCTGTTCAATTGCCCACCGCTTCCAAACCTAGCATATTAAAGACTTCATTTTATTTTTAAATTAAAGTTCATTTAATTCTTGTCATTTAAGCAAAAGGAATATTTAATGCTAAAGCTTTAAGTATTATTAAAAAATTATTAACCAGAAACTAGCTTAATTTGCTATACTTGAATAAGTAAACCCTAAAGTCTCTGTTCAATTGCCCACCGCTTCCAAACCTAGCATATTAAAGACGTCATTTTATTTTTAAATTAAAGTTCATTTAATTATTGTCATTTAAGCAAAAGGAATATTTAATGCTAAAGCTTTAAGTGTCATTAAAAAATTATTTACCAGAAACAAGTATAATTCCATGCTATATTTGCTATATTTGTTTTTTGCATGAACTACCCAATATACTCCTTAAAGTTGAACTACAATCTACAACTCCAATTCTTGGTTCATAAAGACACACTCGTATTGAGTCATAAAACGGCGCTTGATTGGACTGCTACGTGGGTGTCTATAGAAACTGCAACTAATTTGAGATACAGAGGACAACTGTAGTTTATTATTGAGTTGTTTTAATGATCTTATGAGCTTATGCATAGCCCCAGCTAATTGCAAGTACTCGTGGGTGTAGAATAAATTTCAGATACAAATACGTTTTTTTACGATTGCAGAGCTCATCTTCCAATTTTTCAGGCGCAGCCAATTTTCACACTTAATTATGAAAAAGGCAAAAGGAAAACTTTTGGGACTGACCACAACTCCAAATGTCTGGCACAATGTACATATATATATATACATATAATAATTTCTAGCCCGCGGACTTTTCTGCTTTAAAATGCATATTCAATTTGTGGGCTTGAAAATATATAATATACTCATACTAGAGGTCGGTAGCACACAGGATACAGCGACAGTCCTTTGTAAACTAATTTGCTTGAACAGGACGCACATATCGAGAACAACGCTTTAAGGCATTTTTTTTTTTGGTACAACAAATATACACTGACTGCAAAATGTATGTAAACAATGGCAAAAATTTGCACTCAAAAAACATAAAAAACAAGCAGCAACCGTCGCGCAAACAAAAATGAAGGCAAAAAATTTGCACAAATAAAAAAAAGAAAAACTGAAATATTTTGGTTACTTTGGTATACCGAAGAAATATACCCTTTTAAATGAGTGTTTTGCATAAAAAAATCGTTTTGTGACAGATTATACTTCTTGTAGCTGAATAATTATATGATTTTAATAAATTTTTTCAGCTTGTGTAGGTTGGTTGAGATATTTCTAAAATTAAACATTTTTTATATAAAAAAAAACATTTTCCGATTTTCCGGGATTAAAAGTGATTACCTTATAAAGAACACACCAAATCTAAGTTACTATTAAGCTTGTAATAAATACTTTAAATAAAAACTAAAAATAAATTCTCAAATATTTGATAAAGAGATTGAATCCGAACAATTCCGACATATAGCTCAAAAATCGATACAAAAGTTTGCAAAGGACAATTAAAAGAAGCCAGCTCAATACTGATGAATGCTAATCAGAAATATATATAAGTTCTAGTATCGGTTACACCTCCTTTAAAGCATTACACAATTTAAAACAAATTTATAACATCCTCCGCAAGTAAGGGTATACAAAAGAAGAAATAGTGAAAAACAATTGCTCATTGTCTGAGCAATTATACACGCATTGCTGCCCCAGAGCCAACACCACGAAAACAGACAGCTGTGCAACAGCAAAAAAACAATACCAACACAACAGCAACAAACAACTGTTAAATATATATATTCAGTCCGAACTCAAAAGGATATTTTACAATATATACAGGAGCAAGCGCTAGAGATTTTAGAGATTCCTGTATGCGTACATGAAATGCCTAAAATTAAATGAGTTTTTTATATTTAGTTAAAATTTATATAGCGCAATTGTATTATTTTAAAGTAATAAAATGGCTTTTACCCCAATCTTTTATTTTATTTAAACTTTTAAGGCAATGTAAATATGACAAATTTTAATAATATTTTTTATTTAACAGCAAAAAAGGGCCACGGAAAAAATCTGATAACTTTTCTAACTCTAGCTCAAATCCCGCAAAATAAAAAATGGAAACAGAGTATAAAATATAATCATAATTCTTTAGAAATCTCATTTCTTTTTATTTGCATTTATTCGCAGAAAAAACAAGCACATTAATGTAAATGTCTAAACATAATTAAACATATCAGCCTTTTATTGTAATTTTTTATGAAACAAAAAGCAAATATATATAAAATATATAAAAAATTTGATTTCTATGTCAAAATGTGACCTCCTCTACTTTTGATGACTGCCGCAAATTTTTTACTGTTCATTAAAATATGACAGTCAATTTGACAAAAGCATTGTAATAAACTTCCCAAATGGCGGAGGCACCCACGGCCTTTGACAATAACACACAAAAAATACATAAGTCTATATATAGATATATATATATATAAAAAAAAAAGTGAAATGTATTATGGGTTGCTCAACTCATTTATAATTATAATGGACTTTTTACAAATATTTTCGTATGAACTTTTTAGGCAGAAATTTTGCGCTGTGCTTTCATAAAGTCTCCCTACCAAAATGCGCCATTTTTTCTGGCAATTTTTTTTTTGGTTTTCTACCCAGTGAATGGATTACAAAAGAGGGGTATATTGTTGTTCAATATATTTGTAAGAAGCATATGTTATAAATCGTATTTTTTCCTATGAAAAATATGCAAGAATTGTCGAGTCAATCTAACTATTTCAATTTTTTGTTTCGGTTAAAATATTTAAAAATTAATTTAATAATTTAACTGACAAAAAAACAATCTATTTGTTACATATCAAGTGTACTTTACTTTTAGATAAATATTACATTTATATTAATTTATTAAAACATGATTATTAAGCTATATATTTGAACATTTTTTTTTTAAATTTTGTTTTTATATTATCAAAAAATAAATAACAGAAGTTACTTTAGAAACTAAATCATTTTATGGCAATTATACTTCCCACACACAAATACAGGGTATCTGCTAAACAAGCAGACTTAAGCATACTAACTGGTTTTTTTTTTTCTGTTCTAATAACAGAATGGAACCAACATCATAAAAGACAAATGAGCCGCAACCAAAAGCGGCCGAAACAACAGCAAAAAAAAAAATGCCTCATTGTCTACATGACTTTGGTCAATTGGCTGATTGTATTGGGGGCGTGGCAGGAGGCAGAAGGCAGAAGACAGAAGGGAGAGGCTAAAGACCGAGGGTTTCTATTGAGTGAAATCAGTTTGTATTGTATTCCTTTTGAAGGCATCTAATATTTTATGTATTTTGTGTGCGCCTGCAATGATAAAAGCCAAGTGATGACAGAGAGAGATAGAAAGAGAGAGAGAGGACATCGTTGACTTCCAAGGAAATGGCTACTTTTCTAAGCTTTTAATAATATCCTTTTTATGTCCACTAAATGAAGGATATAAAGTCAACACTTTGTACAATAAGGCGCCAGAGGAAAGGAAGCTTTGCACATTTTCAACGCCTTTCCTTTTTTTTCTGTTTTTTTTTTTGTTGCCTCAATGTATATTCTTTTTGCCCAGCCAGCCGCTGGCATAAAAACTTGGACATCGTCCTGGGATCTTGGCTCTTAGTTGCCATTATTCTATGGCCAAGTTTTGTGTGCGCCGCTATCTGTGGCGCTTCTTGGTTTGCATAAGTTTGCTGCCAGAGGCTTCCGGTTAATGTGGTCAGCAGCAAGAGCAAAAGCAAAAAACAGCAACAAATAATAAAGGAAAAAAAAGAAAACCAAAGTCTAGTAGACATCTCAGTGTGTGATTTCCGCTTCAATGATGCAGCTTTCTGGCCTTCCATTTTTTGGCGCCAACAAGTGAACATTAAGTGTCGCCAGTTAGACTATCAATCTTTCCTTCTGCAGCCCCAACTTCAGCTGGATTCTCAACTTTAAAATCTGTGCTTGGCTTTAATTTAACTGGCAACTCAATAAAAATCAATCTATTGAATACTGTGGCAAGCTCATCAATAACTTTAAGAGCCGAACCCTTTCACCCTTTTTAATAAAATTAAAAGCCTCGCATTTGTCAAGCTAAGGATGCTGTAGAGAACGAGACAGTTGATAAATTTATTTAAATTTATTTAAAGTCACAAAGCAGGCAAATTATTCAAAGATTTTCTTTCACTTGCATAAGGAGCTTAATACACTTTATGCCATAATCTTATTATGCGGTCAATTATGTCAAAGTACTTACTCGCTAATCTCTAAACTACACTAATCACATTTAATTTTTCCATGCAATTGCATTCGGCATCAAAAGGTTCGATTACCAAACAGGAAAAGAAATGAAGGGAAAATAATTTCAATAAGCAATTAGACGGCAATTACTTACAACAACTTACAGGACTTTCGACGACTTTGTGATGACTTTTGTTGAATTGGTTAAGCAGGACTTTGACTTTGCTTAGCAATTACTTGAAATTTATATGTGACTCCGGAGCTCCTGAAGTGGTCGTTGCAGTCGTCAAAGCCACTCACCACGAACGTGGCCATAATTGAAATGCTCAAGAGCAAATGGCCAAGGAACGTGAATTGGTAAAACCTAAAGCAACAACTATGTATTACACATAAAGTTTTTGGGGCCAAAAACTAATTGAGTTACATACTTGTGTACTTGTATTCGTTTTGTCAAGACAGACAGTCAGACGCCCCCACATATAAGAACCAAAAGTTCCATCTGTATTTCGATGTAGTCAAACATGGGGACAAAGTTTTTGGTTCTTTTCCCTGGCTTGGCTTGTTGAGCAAACCAAAAAGTTTACATTGTTTAATTTCGACAAATGTAAGACACTCGAAAGCGATTGCAACAACCCTCCACTAATCTTTTGTTTGTCGTGGGTCTCTCTCATACTTTCGAATTGCTACAGACTGTATCTTAACATGGCATAATCTCTTTGCCTGTTTCCTTCTTAAAGAAAAACTTACTTGGCACTACATATACTCGCACAAACGTATAATAATAATACTTATACATTTACGTATGTGCGTTATAACTATCACATAAGTTTGGTGCTTTTGTTTCCGGCGGCGCCATCTTTAAGTTTCATTAGTATGTGTAAATCTGTTATAGTATTACATAATACTCTCAATGCTCTGTTTTATTTCATTTCTTTTTTCTTTTTGCTGGCAAATCAAAAGTTTTTGTAATTGAGCTACGACCAGCGAATGCAGCAGCAGCAGCAGCAGCGGCAGCAAGAGCAGCCACTCTGTCGTATGCGTAATATTTAATGACATTACTTTATCACTTGTGACAACAATTTATGCAACTTACCAGAGCTCTGCTTTCTCTCTGTGTGTGTGCCTGTAAATGAGATATACATTTTTAGTAGTACAAGCTGACATTACTTAAATGCTTTAGCTTTAATTACAAATGAGCCACTTAATTGGATAGAAGTTGAGAGTTTTGTAAAGATAACCAGGCCAAGTTGGACAAGCTTCAAGAAATTATTCAAGAATTATTTATCCTGTAGCTTATGCTTTAAAAGGTCCTTTTAATTTAATATAAATATCTATTTATTAAGAGACATTTCTAAAAGAATTATCTTACGTCTTAAAAGGTATTTAAAATTAATTTCAATATTTTTTTATTAAAAGCGATATTTTGAAATGTATTATCTTATATTTTAAAAGGTCTTTAATTTAAATTTGATATTTATTTATTAAAAAAAATATTTCAATAAGTATTATATTAAAAATTATCAATTAAAAATCAATTTTAATTTCGAAATGCTTTTAATTTTGCTCTTCAACTGTTTTTAATAAGATAATAATCGACATGGAAATTTTATGTTAAATTTATTTCTGAATACACTTACATACTCAATCGTTCTTCGTACTCCAGAATATAAAACTATTTAAGCGGAAATAAAATAATAAAATAAAATAATTTATGAGGAGAGTTTTTAGTCTGGAATTTGGATTTTTTCGGCCTTACAACTAAAATAATTCTCATATAATGTTTCGAATAATAGTTTTTTACCAATAATAATGCCCACAATCGATTAAAAATAAAATTTTGAGTTTTTAAATTTTTCAAAAAAATTTTCAAAATTTGATAGGGGTAGGTATGCAAAAAAATGCAAAAAATCGAAAAAATTTATTTTCTAAAATTTAAATGCCAAATTAGCCTAGATGGTAAACCATAATTAAAAAGACATTCGACATGAAAATCGGATAAATTTTGAGCAAGTTTTGAGAGTTTTTAGTCTGGAATTTGGAGTTAAAAGAGCTTAAGTAGCATTTACAAACTTTCTGCAACTTATTTTTAGACAAAATTATTGACAAAAATATAGATTTTCCATCATTTTTTTTTTTTTTAACTAGAATCATTCAGATTTATATTAAGACTATTAACGAACTGAAAATAATACCAGAGTCAAAAGTTTTTGCCTGTAACTATTTAATTTTGAGAAAATTATAACAAAAGTACAATTAAAACTATTTTTATAAGTAGATCCAAATTCTGTAGTAGTTTCTTTTGCAACAACAAACTGAATAAACTAATGTAAATCTTGTTGATTTTAATACACAGAATTATTTAATAGTTGATAAATTAGTTTATAGTAAAATAATACTCCCAATTATCCTAAATTTGCTTATGCGAAATTAATTATAAAAAATAATAATATTAAAAATAATTTAATAAATATTTTTTTATTGAATAACAATATTCTAGCTGACTTTAAGAGCAAGCCAAAAGTATTTTTAGTCAAGTAACATCAGAATAATAAACCTCTATGTGAGCCTCAAGTGCCTCGTACAGACTTTCATCCTACTATTCGTAATATGTGTGTGTAACAACAATAACTTCTGACAATACAAATGTGGCTGCCTCATTTCAAGCCACAACAAGGACATGGGTGTGTGTGTGCTTACTCCTAAGAGCTTTACTAAATTAATCAGCATAATTATGCTGGCAAGGCAACCAGATTTTCCTAGACTAACTAGAGCAGCCCTTCCTTACGTTACCTTATTTATTAATTAGTGATTCGTTAGTGCTAGCATTTTGTTTGTTTATTTATTTTCGTTGTTGTTACTTTCGCTGCTCTGTTAAAAAAACAAAAAAAAAATGAATTTATATATATAGAGGTGGAAAAACAAAGTGTCGCATTTTAATTATGCTGGCAAACAAAACACGCCCCAAGTGCAAACAGGTAGATACATTTACCTGTGCTTAATTAAAATAAATAGTTACACATACATGGGCCAGCCACTTTTTGCCAACAGCGACTGGTCACATGTCCTTGAAAGGACCACAAATTATTATGCTGGCTGAGACACAGTTTTGCAGCAGCATTCATTATTATGCGTAGAGTGCGTGTATGTTTCTGGTATTAACCGATATAGACGGCAATTTCCATAAGTCAACAGAGCCATTTAGCCAACAAGCCAACCACAGGCTTAGCAATTAAAAGCCATGTTCGTCAGTAACATTGGACAAATCAACTTGGAAGTTGGACTTGAAGTTAGACTGCATTCCAATGCCACTTTCGTTTAAAATCTTTTGCATATATTTCTGCTAAGTTTTTAAGTTCTTGTGCGAGAGAACTATAACTTTGTTAGGTAATGTGTAACATTTTGTGGGAGAGAAGACTGAGCTTAGATTGTAATATTCTTTTTTGCAGCGAATAGTAAATATATTGAATCTAAAATCTAAATCTTAAAGCTGACAAATAAGCATTTATTGCATAAGAAACTTGCTTATACTTTAAGTTAATTATCTTATCCAAACTCACCAATTTTAATTTCCACTATTATCTATAAAAGTTGAGCACTATATCTAAAACCAGCTCACATATGAATCGGTTTTGAAAAAACCAGTTTATTTATTAAATACATGTCTCAATCAAGCTTTATATAGTGCATTCAAGTTTTAATAAAAATTAATTGATCAAGAATTAGTTTTTCATATTAAAAAGCTTTTTCACAAGAGTATTTATCTTCGGCAACTCAATAATAAATTTTTTCTTGTGCCTTTTATTTCTTTTTTCTCTTCAGCCGCCTCAAGTTGCCGGTTTTCTGGTTGCCTCGTATTCAAATCAGTTGCAACGCCCAATTAATGTAAGCCACCGCAATGTTGCATACTAATGAGCGTTGGCTGAGAATTGCCACAGACGATGAGGATGACGACAATGAACATGGAACATGGATATACAGATGTGCAGAAGATTTTAGTAGCAATCTTTCAGTTTGCGTTTTTCTGCCTGTTTGCTTAGGCATACCTAATGAACTGGCTTTAAGTTAATTAAGACTTTTGATTAACAGTTAACAGAGAAATTTTTGGTTTTTATATGATTGCAACAACAATTTGCAATTAAAATATTTGCAGCAATACATTCTCTATAATAGGCTCGTTGCACAATTTGTAATGAAATGGAATTTGATGTCGCAACTAAAGACTAATTTAATGTAATATTAAGAGCTAAACTTTTTGTTTTAAAAATAAATAATATTAATATATTTATTAGCCTTAAAAACTCATAATAGAACGCTGCAAGTTGCGTTCTTTAAACAGCTTGCACAGCTTTTGCAAATCACATTTGCATTTTAATTTTTATAAAAATATATTATAAAAAATAATACAATAATAAAACAATAAAAAACATCAACTTTCTGACACTTTGCAGACATTTTGTAGCCATTTGCAAATGGCGGCAAAGATGCCAAAATGATGTCATTAAAGGCACATGCTGATGGCGTTTTAAAAGGAATATTACGCATACGCAGCGTAAGCGTGGCGACGCAACAGCTGTGGCATGCCAAGTTCATGTGTGTGTGTGTGTGTGTGCGTGTGTGTTTGTGTGTGTGTGTATTTCCGTTGAGATTTGCCGTTGAACATTTTACGTGCAAATATTTTAAGCCTTTATGGCAAAATGAGCGTATGAGGAGTTGGAGGGCTGAATACAAAGCTGCGCATTATTAGGCGCATATTTGTAGAGCAAGTGTAAGAAAACTGAACATATATATAACAAATATATACTATATATAAATGTCGGAATGTGTATATACTATATGTATGCCGCAACACGCATCACTCGTGAATGGCACGTGACTGCGGCACAGACTCTCTTCTCTGTACAAGAGTTTCAGTTTTTGAATGGGATGGAAAATTTATTAAATTTTTTGTCAGCAACATAATTCAAGAAATTCTGTTTTTTTTGATGTGGTTTAGTTTAAGCCTTGTGATCGCTGGCTTTGACTATACAAATTCTGCTACCTCAAGTTTTCAGTTAATTGTCGCACAACTTTTTAGTCAGACTTTCTTAATTAATTAAAAACTTTTCAAAGAGCCTGCCATGAAAAATGCCAGCTCACCTAGAAACCCAAAAGGACCGCACAGACACTGAGTGTGCACCGTTTCCCAATTTCAAAAGTGGCAAACAATTTTTGGTCATTTCAGGTTTTTTTACCAAAGTAAAAGTCATGCCAAAGTCAAATAGAAATTAAAAAGATTTGCGGTGGCAATTAAAGATAGATATTTTATTAATTTTTTTTTTGGTAAATATATAAACAAAAGGGTCGAAAAGTAGTCCAATAAATTTTTATACATTTTATTGAAAAGCTTAGTTAGGTTGAGATTTAGTTTTCTACATTTTATTGAGACTGGGTCGGTTTCAAGAGTTTCTGGGAATTATTTACTATCTAAAATAAAGAAATTAATTTAAAAAAATTATGAAAAAAATTCTTTAATTTTTATTTTTTCGTTTGTTATTTTTGACATTTAAATTCATATATATTCACTTTTATTTATATAAGTAGCTTTATGTGACACCATTCAATATCTGTAATTCCTGAACCCCCCCCTTGCTTCTTTCCAAAATATAGCAGACTCATCCTCTATATACAATATATTCTTCTTTGCCAACTCTTTTATGAAATGCATAAAACTTACACGTTACCTTGGCATTGGATTATACGCTTAAGATGAGCAAACAAAAGTCTATAAACTTAAGTATATTACAAAAGTATCTTTGACAAAAGCTTGATATAAAAGCGAACTGAAAAAAATGGAATTAGTAATGGTAATAAAATATATGTACACATATGCGAGTCTATAGACAAATGTGAATTTGTCTGGCAATTTTATATACCCTGTATTCTTAAAATAGGATTAAATGGTATGAGCTTTAGTTAAGCTACGAATAAATATACTATGTAAATAAAAAGAAGCATCTTGAAATATATTATGACTAGATAAATAGTATGTAAGCCGAATATTTAGTTTCTTAATTTATTTAAGCACATTAACTCTTATACTCGTACTATAAATATTTAAGGCACAAATTAAAATACTTAATTTTGAAATAATAGAAAGCTTATATATATAATCATAGTTATTATTACTCATCAGATTATTTGATTATTTAAAGGTTTTTATCTCAGATATTAAAAAAAAATTTGGGTTAAAAAATATTGATACACAGATTATTTTTTTTTCGACAGAATTTGTCTGTTCAGCTCCTAATTTTTCGTATAAATAAAAACCATTCCAATTAATGCACTATATAGGGTATCTCCTAGCCTTAAAACCTTAAACTTTTCCTTGTACTTTTTGATATTTTTACATGTCGCAAGGAGAGAAAGAAAATAAAGAATTTTTGTTGTAAATTGCCAGTTATTTATTTTTAACTCTCTGTCAGGCAAATATTACTTAGCAGTTGCAGGATATACACATATCAAAAGCTGCTGGCAGGATTTTGTCCTTTTTGATGTAAAGTTGCTAAGCGGCAACAACATTTATTATATGTGGCTGTATGTGTGTGTGTGTTGGTGTGTGTTGTTTGGTTGTTTTGTTTTAGCGCTCACTGTGATTGTTGTCAACGCTGCTGTGCTTCCGTGTGTGCAAGGATATATGGATATGTGTGTATGTTTATCCTGTCGCCATCTGCTTCGCTTTTGCTTTGTTCTGTTTAATTTTGTGCTTGCTGCCATAGCCTGCAGCTGTTTGCCCCGTCTCTCTAACTGCTCTCTCCCAATATCCTTTCGTCTGTCATCAACGTGTTTTCATTAATGTTATTATTCCACATTTCTATGTTCACGTCATCTCCTACACACAATGCCATAGTCTCTCTAATTTGTATGCATAATTCACGGACATACTGAGATTTCCTGGTATTACAATCTGACACAGTAGTAGAAAGGACGCGAGGGGAAGAAGATTTCATTTGTAATTGTCAAGAGACTTTCCATATATATAACAATATGTGTGTTTTGTGTTTTGTGTTTGTTATTCAGCTCTATTATGATGTAGAGTTTACATTGTTTAAGTATTGATGAAATTCATTGGTGAACAATATGTAAATAAAATGTGTGTAATCATTTGGAACTACACTGTATTGATTTTATTGGGATTAGTGTTTTCAACTTTAAATCTAATTTTTGATTTAAAAATAAGCTATATATTTAACAGCAAATTAAATAAATAGATCCCTCAGCTATCTATATCCAGCTCACATTTCAACTGCAGTTAAATATCCAAAAACTTTATATGAAAACTTAAAAGTCTGTCTTTGCAATAATAAAAACAATGTCTCAGTGTTGCCAAAATTGAAATAGTTTTACACAATTGCCTTGCCCAAATGTCAAACTGAAGAAAAAGTAAATTGTAAAGCAGTATATGCATATATAAATATATATATATATATATTTCTATTTTTTACTATGTTTTTCTTTGGCCAAAGTCAACAATTTTTAGCAAAACTTTTAATTAAGAATCTGTTCAATAAAACGATGAGAAAAAAATATATTGTTATTGAACAGAATACGTTTGTTATTTTTTTATTTCGTTTGCCAAACTGCAATCAATCTAAATGTCAAGCTGTCAATAAAATTGTCAGCCAAGTTGCAGTTGCAGTTGGCTAGATAAAAAGGATGCCATCGAAGCTGCAAACACGTTTTGCATACCTTTTTCTAACTGACTGAACAGCTGACCCACAAACCGAGGGTCCTTCAGGAAGTTGCAGGATTCTTTTTGGCCAAGTCGTGTGAAATAAATGCAATGGAAATGCAACAACAACTCATGAGCTGACATTTATTTGACTTGGCATATGGAAGTAATAAGTATTATAAAATGTCTTCAAGCTTTAATATGCATGGATCTGTAACTAATCTATAACTCTAAACTTATGTAAGATTTTATTTTATTGTTCAAAGAAAATTTTGAGCACTGTAGAACAGAAGCAAAATGAAACTTCTAGTGGCAACATGTAAGTTGAAAAACATTTAATAAATTTATTCATATTAAAAATAAAATAAAAATATAAATAATAACAAAAAAGAGAGAAAAGTGTAACTTAAAGGAATCTACTTAACAAGGCTTAAAAAAAATATGACAAATTAAAATTTAATACAATTAAAGTGCATTTTGAAGAGTATAAAGTGTCATTAAAATGTTTTTCTAGCCAAACGACCATAAAATAAAATTCGGAAAGAGATAAAAGTGTAGCTAAAAAAAATCTGCTTAAAAATGCTTAAAAAAAGATTTCACAAATTAAAATTGTTATAATCAAAGTGCATTTTGAAGAATATAAAGCTTAATTGAAAGGTTTTTCTAGCCAAGCGACTATAAAATAAAATTCGAAAAGAGAGAAAAGAGTAGCTCAAAAGAATCTGCTTAAAAATGCTTAAAAAAATATTACAAATTAAAATTGTATATAATTAAAGTGGATTTTGAAGAGTAAAAAGTGTAATTGAAAGGTTTTTTGCATTAGTAATTTTTTACCCAATTGTTCCTATGGCAGCTATATAATAGAGTGGTACGATCTTATTTAAAATTGATCTGAATTTCGAGACAAAATTATAATACCCTTTTGCCAGGGTATAATTGATATGTATTTTATATAAATTAAAGTGACAAAAGTGTAGCTAAAAGGCTTTACAAAGCCAAAAGCTAATAAAAATCGAATCGTGAAATCAATTTTATAGTTTTTTTAAAAGGCTAATAATTTTTTTAGTTCCAGCTATTTTATTTAATATTTGCAACTTATGACCTTTCTTTTCGAACAAGTAAAACAACAATTTGATCAATTTCTACAACAATTTTATTCATATTAATTTTATTAAACTCTCAGCTCTTTTTAATTACAATCTATTATATATCTATTACAGTTACTTTCTGCCTACTGGTGGCTTTGTCACAGGCCAATGATTTTGCCAGTGAAATGTACGGAAAGCTAGCCAAGCTTGATAATCGTGATAATATTGTTATATCACCAACTGCAATACGAACTTCATTGGCATTTCTCTATATTGGCGCTGCTGGTGATATGGCAGAGGATCTAAAGAATATACTACGCTTACGTGGCGATACAAAGAATCAGGCTTTAGAAGAATTTTTACAATTACCAAGCCGTATACACACAACAGCTGTACAGTTGTTTACGACCTATAGGCTATATGTGGATAAAAAGTTTCACATTTTACCATATTTTCAAGAACCGGCCAGCAAATATTTGCGTACTGTGGGCGAACTTGTGGACTTTAGTTATGCGAAACCTGTCGCAAGACATATAAGTGCATTTATTGAATCAAATACCCTGCATAAATTCGAAAATACCTTGACACCCATTGAAATTGACAGCTCGACAATTTCAATTCTAATTCAAGGTTTCTATTTCAAGGGTAGATTTGAGAAGCCTTTTCGTCAAATGCGTAAACAAAATTTCTATTTTACACCAAGCAAAAGTATTTCCGTTAGCACTTATACAAAAACTGATGAGGTCCTTTATGGCTTTGTTCCCATTTTGAATGCCAAAGCCATTGAGATACCCTACAAGGACTCCAATCTAAGCATGCTCATTATAAAGCCACCTCATCGAACTTCAGATCTTGCTTTACAAGAGAGATTACTCATAAATAACGATTTACGTTCTATAAACGCAAATTTTATGAAAGTTAAGGCACGCATTCAAATACCTCGATTTAGAATTGAATATGAGACTGATCTGAATGAAGCACTCAAAGAAATGGATCTTGAAAAACTATTTCTTTATCCAGAGTTTAGTGCATTGACAGACACGCCTGGTTTTCGATTGACAACTATAAAGCATAAGGGTGTCATTGAAGTTAACACTGACGATGACGATCAAAGTCATGGCTGTAAGTATTAAATAATTCTTAAATAATATTTATTTATTATATTTATATTATATTTCATTATATTTTTCTATTTAATACAGCCCATGTAGATGATAACGATGTTAGCATTGATTTCATTGCGGATCATCCATTCTTATTTGCCATTAAAGATGCAACCAGAATTTATTTCATTGGTCGTGTAATGAAGCCGCAGTAAAATTATATGTGGCATTGAATTATATGTATTTATATATTTATATAAAATATATATCAATAAATGTTTGTGCATATTAAAACCTTCATAAAGAATTATTTGAATTTCTTAAAAATGCCAATAAAATAATATCAGTAATCAAACAAGCTCAAACAATATTTTGGGAGTTTCGAATAAATCCTAAACACTTTAGCAGATTTTTCTAATATTTTTTCCAGTTAATTGTTCACACAGCAGAGCTTAAATAATTATAAATAAAAGGATAAGATTGATTTCACTAGGTAACAAAATTTAGCTTTTTTTTTTTGTATATTTGATCAAACCTACTTTTTCTGATACATATGGTGCCCCAGATGATGAAAAACCACTTTAAAAATTTTTCTATGGTAAGACTTTTTTTTACAAAATTTTTGAAATCTGGTATTTATTTTTTAGCTTTTTTTTCAGAGACAAGCCTACGGATTTTAGCATTGCTCGAGAATCTTACAGCCGATTTTCAAATGCTATACGTTTTCTGAAACCTAATAAAAGGGCCTATAATTCATACAATTCAATGTTAATAAAAATTTTTATTCTCTAAATATGTCTTACGAAGTATTGTGAAAATTTGAGTTGGGCAAAGCTACATTATTTGGTTGTCCGAAAGGTATAAATTAAAAAAACTAACCGAGAATTTATTTATAATTTATTCAGTCTATAAAATAGAGAAAGAAATAGAAAAAATTGATTTTAATGATTTTCTAAAAACCAATCGTTTAGTTTCCTTAAATGCAAATATTATTTTATATATATTTTTTTCACACTTTACATCATTCAACACATTCCCATATTTGAACTTTTTTGCAGTTCAATGCAGTTGACATTTTTATTAAAAGCTTTAAGTTGTAACTGCACACAGCACATGCTTGCACACGCACACAGGCGCATAAATGTCCTGCGACAGGATTTTTGCAGCAATGGCAACGGCTGCTGTCAACTTATTGGCTATAAGGCACACACACATTATATGTGCATGAGTGCGTGTGTGTGTGTGTGCATGCAACTGCTGTCTTATGCTACAAAGTAATATTGTCAAATATGAGTTAGAGTATACGAAATCAGCTTTAAGTTGCTGACATCGCCTGCAGAGAATCCTTTTGTTTGATGCTCTTAGTCATTGCTAACCATTTTTTTTTATTCTCTTTTTTTTTTGCTTAAGGATATTGTCATGACATATACACACACACACACACAGACACGCGTGTACCTTCTAGATGAGGGACTTACAGAGTTGCAATATTTTTTCCAATGTCGTGCTGACTTATGAGCTGCGCACAGGAGCAGGACCAAAAACCAGGAGGAGTAGAGCTAAAGCAACAGCAGCATCATTTTTATAAGCTGACAACGGGGAACATTTTTTGCAGTGCGTGACATTTTATGAAAACTCACTTGATAAATGATTGAGAAAATGCACACAAGGGAAATGCATACAAATGAAAGTCCAGAATGATATTTTAATATATCTTTCCCCAAATTGGGTTAGTACGCGTACTACAATTTATTAAACTTAAGCTTTGATGCTTTTTGAGAAATGAAATTTAAATTAATGTCATGTTAGCTATTTATACCTTTTATATAAAATAATAGTAAAAAATTAAACTAATTAGAAATTCATTTTGATATAGTAAATTTTTGTCATTTTTAATAATTTAATTTTTGAAATTCATTTTGATATAAATAAATTTTTTTTTTTTAAATAATTTTGTAGTCAATAATGATAAGAAATTTTTACATTTTTTTTTTTTGCTATTGGAAAAAATCTGTCTAGACTTTGAACTAACATAAATTGGTTAAAAATACAACGATTTTCTGGCGGAATATCATTTTGGTGATGTTTTCGACATACTAAACATATTGCGAGCCTGACGTAGTTATATTTGTTTTAAGTTTTATTACGAATGCTCTAAAACAAAGAGACCATTCCATAGAAACCCACAAATTGATTCGAAAACCTATAATTATCAAGAATAATTTATGGCAATTTATCAGAACTATTTTAATAGAATTTTAATACATTTTGTAAATCTATAAAAGGGTTTTCAACATACCTAACATAAGCCCAAATAAATTGAGGCTGTCAATTGCCATTTAAATATGGTAAACAAGCGAGCAACACCAGGCGTATGCGTAATATTCAGGCACTGTGCCACCATTTTGGCAAACTGTTTATCTGTTGTGTGTGTGTTTATGTCATTCGCCATTTGCAATTGGCGAAATTTTCGCTTTCACACACATAATTCTCTTGCATAATTCCGTCGAATTTCTGACTGCAATTGCATTTGCATTTGCCTGATCCTGTGCCTGTGCCTGTTTCTGCTTCTGTGCCTGGCAACCAACAGATTTCATTGCCGCAAAATCGTTTAAAGGGGGCCAGTGGCACAGTGTGGCAAAAGCTTTCTTTCACTCTAGCTCTTGCACCCCCGCGTAATCCCCTCCCTCCATCTCTTGCACATGCCGCTTGTTCATTATGTGGATAAACATTTTGGCATCCGTTTTGCCTGGCGCTGCGTTGATTTGGCGGCTGCCTTTGCATTGTCTTCCAGCTGCAATGTGTTAGATATTTTTGATGCCCCTCTATCGCTGCCCCCTCGTGTTGCATTTATGCATTTGTCGGATGTGGCCTGCCGGCCTGCCTGCCTGCCAGTTGCCTGATAATGACGGTCATGGTGAGATTTTAATTTAAGTTCTGAACTACAATTGAATTGTCAACCTAAATGCTTGGCTGTATTTCAATTTTAGAAATAAATGCTTAAGATTTAAATTCAAAATCAGGCATAAAATATATTGCCATATTACAAATTATAAATTACATTTGCATACTCCCAAAAATTTGAAATAATTAAGCATAATAAGAACATCAATTGAATAACATTATAATAAAATGTTGTTACACTTCCACTACTGCACTTGACAGCATAATCACAATAATAATTTGCATAAAATTATAAATTAATTTGCATGAACAGACCACGCGCCTGTGATTGACCACATGCACACAAAACAATTGCATGTAAACATGGACAGGGAAAAGGATTTAAATATCCTGGTGGGGAATGTAATAAAAATGGGTAAAGAAACAAATTCAGCAAAACATGCAAATATGAGATTTATTTTGTAATTTATTAGAATGTACTGGAGTTGAATTTGTTGATAAATATATTCTGTAACACAATAAGACTTCATGGACCCATAACTTGGTCATAACTGAGCCGATTTTTATTTGGAAGTGCGTTTTGATTATGGGTTGACTTCTAAATTGATTAACCATTCGAATTTGAAATTGAAATTGTTTGTCCTTTCTTGCGGAGATTTATTTCTAAATAAGGAACACTTGGAGACTTTACACACCCATTACTTGGTCAAAAGTCACTCGATTTTCATTCGGAATATTGTTATGATCATTATTTGTGCTCCAAATTGATATCCCATTCAAATCTGATAATGAAAAATTTTTTACCCAAATTGCAAAAATATTATTGAATATTCGGCTTAGAAATATTTTCTCAATTAAAAAATGCTCTCCTACTCAAATTAAATTTAGAAATCAAAATTTATTAAATTCCTTTTGAATATGAAAGCGAAAATATATTTTTTTTGAAAAAATAATCATAACATTTTTTTATTTTTTTTTGTTCAAAAATTTCAATTGTTTTATTTGGAAAATGTAAACAAACCCATATATTTTTAACCCGCTTTCAATAAAAACTTTAAATACGCACTTCCAATTTTATAACTTACTGTAAAATGTTTTCATATTATTTCAGTTTGTTGTCAAGTAGAAAATTGCCAACCATTTGGCACGCATCAAACGTGTCAAAGTGACAATTCTTTATTTACATATAGTAGCTCTGACATCCTGCTCCCTGGAATTCCAGCAGCTCTGATGAATGACAACAACAGCAACAACAACAACAACTATAACAACACTTGGTCCTGGTCACATTTGCGTGTCGCGACGTGAGTCGCATGTTGAATAGAAAAATTGAGGAAAATATTTGCAGCGTGGAAGTGCGTGGAAAATGTTGAAAAAGTGTCGCCATTGCCACAGGTAAAAATGTTTGAAATTTATCAACGCCGCATACAGGTTATTCTTATTTTTTTTTTTGCCCTTACGAATGAAGCTATCAAGTTGTGCATTTTGTTTATTTATCAACAGATTAGCAGGCTGTTCCAGACATGATTCCTTAAGGCAAACACACTGGAAAAAATGTAAGTTTTTCTACCATAAAAATAAAAATAAAATATTGTGATTAGTAGATTCAATAAATAGTAGCACATTTTGATTTTATTTTGATTACTAACTAAGAAAAAATATATTTTTAAATCAAGCAAATTGTTGAAGTGTCATTAAAACCATTTAAAAAATTGCATTTCTGAATAAAATTGTATTTTCTACAATGCGTTTTAACATTTTCTATATTTGTTTATAAACTTTTACTTAAATAACAATCAATTGTATTCAATCAAAACATTTTTCTGCTATAAAAAAAAATACAAAATAAATTCTTTTATTGTTTAAAAAAAATATATTTTTAATTCAAGCAAATTGTTGAAATGACATTTAAAAAATTTCATTTCTGAATAAAATATTATTTTCTACAATGCGTTTTAATATTATCTATTTTTGTTTATAAACTTTTACTTAAATAGCAGACAATTTTATTCAATCACGACGTTTTTTTACTATTAAAAAAAAAATATCAAAATTTCGTCTGTTATTGTTTTATAAAAAAAAAATAATAATAAAATAAAATTATAAATAAATTAAAAATAGCTTTTTGATTTTATGGTTCAGCTTTTTATTGTTGCAGAAAAATTCCAATTTTAGTGCTTAAAGTTTCATAAATAATTTAAAGAGTAATTCTGTATATTAGAGACGATATTCAATATATAAATAAATTTTTTATATTACGTTCAACGTTTTTGTTCCATGTAGAAAATTACATTTTTACAGTAATCATGCATCAGTAAAAATAATTAATTAAAAAAACCTAAAGAAAAACTACAAAATTTATACTTTATACGTATTTTACATAACTTATACTTACTTTATCGTTTTTCTTTTTTTCGAGTGCACTCGTTTATTCATTCTTTCTCTATCAGCGACTCTTTTGCTTTCTCTTTCAGTTGGTTGACTTGGTTTAATGGCACATGAAATCGCAATAAACATGGCACAGAGCGCGAACTTTTGCGGCCTGTGCTAAAGTATAACTTACGCCCAGAGCGCACATAAGTCAAAATTCCACTGTGACAAGGATGATGGTGGTGGTGCTGCATGCGGCATGGGGCAGCTTACTGCCTGTAACTGCGTGGCATTAAATGTAGGCGTTGAAGTTGCACAGTTGTTGTGTTCAGTTATACAGTTCCTTACAGTCAGTCCCTGGGGTCTGTTTTGTCCTGTGCCCAGGCTCGAACTGTGAAATATGTTGCATACTTTTCTGGCCAGACGATGGGCGACACATTTGCGGTTTATTGTAGGCGTGGCGCGTGCCAAAATTTAACATATACCCACACACACAAATACACAGCACAATTCTTATGCCATTTGCTTGCCCCTCACGTACACACTTGCCCATTGCCCAGATCGAGGACATAACTTCCTTATTTTCAGTTCCCAAGTTCACAGCGCATACTTCATAATTCATTTTCTTTCTCTTTTTCATTATTATTTTCATTTTCACATTTTCTCTTTTTCTTCACTTGGTGTGTGTGTGTGTGTGTGTGTGTGTGATGTAGTGTGGCTTGACAAATTGTTTTAAATTGCATTTTCATAACATCTTCTTGTGTGTGGGAGCGACAAAAGTTGAAATATTTATACAAGAGCTTTATATCAAGTAAGTAATATAATCGTAGTATATATTTTCTTGAAGGAAAGTGTGGTAAGAAACTAACTGAAAGGATTATGTTAGCATATAACGTAATAACCATTTGAAAATCTGAAATAATGTTTGGAATATCTGTAAAGATAAAGTGTTTATTAATTTGTGAAGAATATTATATGGAAGAAGTTGGAATATTTTTTATGTATTTTTTTATAACTCTATCAGAATTTTGTTTTATAAAACAATTCTATACTAGTGACAGCAGATATTCATTCTCTATTACACTAGTTTACAGCAAAAAAGGAGCTGGGATCTCATATATTTTTTTTGATGTATTTTGTATATTGGTCGCTGATTTGAAAAATGCAAACCATTTATTTATTTATTTGGACAAATGTATACTTCAAATATTCGTAAAAGAATTATCTAACATAATAAATCTTAAAAAGTATTTAAACGAATTTTTTAAGTTTTTAAAAGTTCAATTGAAATTCAG
The DNA here is from genome assembly GCA_035043045.1 of Hirtodrosophila alboralis. Lineage (NCBI taxonomy): Eukaryota > Metazoa > Arthropoda > Insecta > Diptera > Drosophilidae > Hirtodrosophila > Hirtodrosophila alboralis. The sequence continues at coordinate 146,402 of JAWNNH010000511.1, read as the reverse complement.
CAATTTTTCAAAAATGCAAAAAAAGTTCACATTTTTCAACTTTGAGGGTCTATAATGGCTTTGTTTCTTATTCGATCCGCATAAACGGCATACCGTTAGAAAGAGGATACAATTATCTATTGAATTGTGTAACATTATTTAAGATCAAATAAGATCTGATGAAGATATGAACAAATGAGTCGAAAGACTGCCAAAAAACTAGCTATTCGCGGTTTTCTCGAAAACCATTCTTTGAAAAAATAAATGGTTTGCATTTTTGAAATCAGCAACCAAAAATACATCAAAAAACGTATATAAGAGCCCAGCTCAGTCGATCAAAAAATAATTTGTAAACTAGTGTTATCACTTTATGTATAATGTTAACTTTATAAATGGACTTTTACTCTAGGAAGACGTTCTAGTGAAAGGAAAATATCTAGGAACTAATCACAGAGTTGTGGAAAAGAAAAAACTTGACCTTTCCATTCAATCATATAAGGTTTAATAAACAAGACTTGCAAATTTATGAAATATTAATTTAAAGGCTGGAGAAATTGTTAAACTATGACTAGAAGGATTGCTTGATCAATTAATAATAAAATCTATATAAGAAGCATAGCAATATGTACTTTAATATACCTCAAATAAGGGACTAGGGTGTCTATATAATTCTAAAGCGACAATACAATATTTTAATTACACATTTAGATATTTTCCTGTAGCATAATTACATTCCCAATTTTTCACATTTCATCAAATTGACTGAAAAGCAATAAATGCTAAAATAAATGTTATAGAACCCCGAATTAGGTACAAAATTAATATTCAACACTTCCACATCACACAAAGACTGCGACCCGCAGGCTTTTGCTTTGCATGTAAACATCTATGTATAAAAAAAAAAAACTCAAATTTTGATAGAGAAAAACAATCAAACATCAGTCAAATTTGATGTTGGAACATAGCAATGGACATTGCCAAAAATGTCCATTACTCTCAAAAAAAACAAAAATAAAAAATAACATCAATGAAATTCCAATAGGGCAATCGTTATTTGATGGCACAACCAACCGTTACAATTCATCAAACAAACAACAAATGGATATTACTTCATCGCAAAACAATATTAAATACTTGAACGTAAAACATGAACGTGCCACAACACACAGAGAGAGAGAGAGAGAGGGGCGACGCAGCGTGTGGTACCAGGATACAACTGCTGCTGGGGCCCAGGACAATGGAAACGACCTCAAAGTGTGTCCACATGGTAGCCGGGGAATGACTGCTGCGAGCCTGAAACAAAAGTAAATTGCAATAAAAGTTTGTAATTGACAAACGGACAACAAACAAAACTCCACTTCAGTTTGCCAGTTGGTGGACACAAGGACATGAAAATGTTGAATGTTGTTGGGACTATACACTACACTATATAGGATGCCTGGGATATATGGATGTGACTGGCGGCGGCGCTTTCCCATGTTTTTGGCGACTAAACAACTGGCGCGCAAATCAACAAAAACCGATTTTCAGAAACAGGAAGCAACAGCAGCTACATTGCCGTTGACAGACATGCAACCCCAACAACACGCCCCCTTATGAGGCAATATATATACTCCCCTCTGCCCAACACCCCCCACAAAATGTGCCCGCATATTGACTTTGTGCGAGGGGCACACAAGCGATTTTGGATTTAAGAAATAAAAGTTTAGTGCCTCAGCGAGCAAATCTGCAGCCACAATGGCAAACAGCTAACCAGACTACACACACACACACACACACACAACACACACACAACACAACAACTACAACATGAAGCTAGAGCAAACAAAAGACGCGTCTGTGGTTGGCCCTGACTGGGTGGATGGATGTGGCTAACTGTGGATGTGGTTAAGGATGAGGATATGCCAGTAAATGTGGATGCCATTGCCTGTCGAACAGGCAGGCAAAATGTTCGGCGGTTGCCGCTTTGACTTGTTTACCCCGCCAGAATCAGAAACAGAACCCGGGTTGTTCGGCTGGCTCAGGATTGGAGCATTGAAAACGCATCAGGGAACTAGAAACTTCAAAATTGGGGTTCTGGCAACGAGTCAGCCACCACTGCAGGGCTCATTGGTTTTTGGGCATCGTCTGTAAATAGACTCTAACTTCACTCGATTTGCTATAGACCAGAAACAGAAGAATCATTGACATAACGACAAATGCAATCGTTTGGCACTGTTCCTGACGACCTGCTTCCGGTTGTGCCAGGCGTGAAAATTATATAAATACAAAATTTAAGTCAAGAAAAACTGCAAATTTGTGCACAATATTTTTTGGTAAGAAGTATATTAAAAGGCTTATAGAAGATGTCAAACAAAATTGAAAGTGTAGAAAATTATAAAGCTTAAATTAAGTTTTTTATGGGAAGCACTCTAATCGAGGTTTTAAGACAGTGAAAATATACGGAAGAGCAGTAGGATGAATTCGATGAGATATTGCACCTTTCGCTGCAATTCTCAGGATTAATTGTAAGTGCTTTGATATTACGAGAATTACGAGATAACCATAAATGTAAGGGTAATCTCATAATTGTTAGCCTTCCTGGGCGAATCTCAAAATATTGAGGAGTATTCTTGAATATAACAGAATTTTTGGCATCCGCTTGTTCTTTGTCTTTCTTGCTATTTTTTAAATTAATTTTAACACCCATTAAAAGGAATCTTCGACATATTATCGGAGGCGAAGTATATATATTTTGAACAATATCAACAGTCTAATTAATCCAGTACTGTCTGAGTGTAGGTTTATTTTTAAATTTTTTATTTAGCTAATAATATTATCCTATTTATTTTAATTAATTTCAATTTTTTCTTTCACTCGACGATTCTCAAATTTGAAAGAGAATTATTTAATAAGCAGAATATATAAAAAATATTCTTTAAAGATTTTATTTTTTAACTTTTTAATATATAATTTTTTATATTTATATATTTTATATTTTTATATATTTTTTATATTTATATATTTTTTAATATTAACTATATTGTTTTAAATTAATTATATTCATTTAATATTTTCCTTAATATCTATTATATATTTTATATGAAAATTGTATATATAGCCCTGATTCTTATAAATTATTTTAATACTAAATATTATAGTTGGACACGCTCTACTTGATCATTATAACGCTGTAATTATTGTTGTGAATTTGTTTTTATTTTTTTACTTTTTAATATATTGTTTTTTATATTTATATATATTAAATATTTATATTTTTTTTTTATTTATATATTTTTTAATATTCATTAAATTTATTCCTTAATATCTATTATATATTTATATGAAACTTATGCATATAGCCCTGACTCTAATAAATGATTTTAATACTAGATATTACAGTTGGACACGTTTAATTTGACCGATATAAAGCTGTTATTATTGTTCTAAATTTACAATGAATTTTCTCATTGTATGGACAGTACAAAATAAATCTCAAAAGCGGCTTAGAAATAAAACCAACTACAATATCGAATACACAAAACATGTATCTCAAACCCCTGTCTTAATAAATGAAAAACACATTACATTATATTTCCCACACTTGAATGATATTGAACCATAATCATAGGTAGATTTTAGCCCCCAGGTCTTTGACCATTATATTTGCTTATGCCGCACAGAAATGTTAATTGTTTAATTTGCATGCCCAATGCGATGGCTGATGGTTTGAGAAATTAATGAATTTGTGATTAGCAGGCATGGCAACAAGTCGGATGAGTTCAAATTTGCATGCCAGCTCAAAACTCATTTCAATTTGAATATGAGGAGCTTGGGGAAACGGGCAGACAACCTGCTGTGTGTGCTGATGTGAGTCAATTCAAGCCGGTAGCAAGAAATGGCCAGCGTAAAACTTGACTCAAAAATTAACAATTTTTATTTTTTTTTAGTCCAAACGAGTCTGAAGCTGTTAAGGCGCGTTTGGACTGGGGGGGCGGGGGGTTAACAAACAAACGATGCGCTAATTTGACAAACCCACATGAGGTCCTTTTTGGTTTACAAACACTCCACATACAGGAATACACACTCGGCCCAGCCGGACCCTTGAACAGGACGCGCACTTAAATTGCACCACAGGAGGCTGCCGTAATTGCGAGTCCAGCCCAGACGATGAAGGCCCCAGACGAGAATCGTATGTGTACCTCTCTATAGCTCTATATATATACATATATATACAATCAAATCGAAATGAAATTGACCATTAATGGTTGTGCGTGAATCAATTTGGTTGTGGGGTAGTTACGACTAAACACACACGCACATCTGTCAATTGAATAACTTCGTGAATACCACAATTTCTCTGCTGCTTTTGCCATTGACAGCTATTGTGAATGATATTGACATACTATATATATATATATATATATATGTCTGAGTATGTATGACGCGACAGGTGCTGCACCCAATTTCAAGAACGTGCTGACTTTGACACCTTAAAACGAGATAGCTATGTGTGTTTATAAGGGGATCTTTATTACCCACCAAGTGTATTAAAACAAGTTGACTTATAACCCATTTATTAAATATGTGTAAATATAAAATAAATAAAAAAAAATAATAAATCAAATTCCAACCAATCTGGAAGTAACTATGACGAGTTCAATTAAGTAAAGATTCGAGTTTTTATTACATAAAAATACTCTGGTGCGGAAAATTCAAATTAAGAGTTAGTCTCTCACAAAAAAAATAATAAATAAATATAATAAAAATACTCTTGCAAGGAAATATATAATTAAAAATTAATCTGGCACAACAAAAAATATATAAATAAATAAAAAAAATCTTCTTTATTCCACATTTTAAAAGTGTCAAAAATGGCAATAACACATTTAATTTAAAAGATAATTTTTGGTATACAAATACTCAGATTAAAACTAGTTTCCAAATATTTTATTAAGCATAATATTTATAAAAAATTGTGATATAGAAACCTTTGTATAAATTACGTTAAAGAAGAGTTTTCTTAGCTGATATTCCAAACTAATTGTGTATGTTATTTTATTATGCATTTATTCCTTTTATTTTCTTCGATAGCTATTGCAATTTGTTACTTAAAAATAAGTTAAGCTAAGTACTATAAACTATCTATTTATACTTAATTCTTATATTTTTATAACTATCAGATTTATGATAAGAAAAATTGTCTAAATAGAAGGCTTTTTTTAAGCCACACCTAAAGTCAAAATATAAAAAAGAAAACAAAAGTTAATACTTTTCACAAAAAGTCAATAATACAAACTAAAATATTGCATCTTTACTTTTATCATAACTACTATTCAGTTAAGCAAAGTATTTTTTTCGAAATTGCTGTTCGATTAGTTGAATTTCAAGGTTAATTTGATGAGAAAATTTCCTGTAATATGTAATTTAATTTATTTATTTTATTTTTTTTTTTTTTTATTATTATTATATTAATTTATGGAGTACAAGCAGTTATAGCCTTCGACGCCTCCTGTAATATTTATTGGTAAATAAACATCAAGTATCAAACTAAAAAGTAAGATTATATTCGAGGTAAGATCCAAAAAATTGTTATTTATTTAACAGCAATTTATTAAATTATTCAAATAAAATAATTAAAAAAATAAAGTACCTTTTCACCAATATTTATTAGAAATTCCTACTTAACATCAAATATTTTGACTTTCTTAACAAAATAAGATTATTAATATAGCTCGAACATACTTACTTCAACTCTAAGCTCAAAACCAATTGCCATCAAGTTGGTTGCGCATTTTGCAGCATTTGGCAAACTCATTAAAAACTTTGTCCCAGGATACCTGAAAAAGAAAAGAAATGCCACACACACACACACACACACACACCTGCATATTTGGCCAACACTTTGTCAAACATTTTCAACTTGTTTAGCACATAACTCAAAACGTTTTGTCGCTCTCTCCGCTTCGTTAATTTTATAATTTTTCTTTTTGTTTAAATAATTATTTTTCTTGAGAGCGTTTTTTTTTGCTGCTCATTTTTCATGGTTCGGAAATGCATAAACTTTGCTTTGGGCGTTAAGGCTGTGCGGGGGGGAGGGCGGCAACAACAACAAACATTTTTATAGCGCATTTAATTAATTAGTCATAAAGTTTTGTTCTTCCTTAGAAAGTTGGTAGCTTCGCCTTCGCCCGGCGCTTTCATCAAACTTGTCTTGGTGGCGGGGGGTTGGTGGCCCAAGTTATTATCCCTTTCTTTGCTCAGCTTCTGCTTATTATCCTGCGTCAACGGCAGCTCGTCATCATGCGCTCGATTATGGCAGGACCCAGGACTCCAGAGCATGGACAAGCCATCAAGAAGCGTCCACAACTCTTGCCAGGACCCAACTCAAACATCCCAGCTCCCACTTTAGCCAACATAACTTTTAGATATTCGCCATTTGCGTAAAATATTCATGTGCATTGCTAAGTGGCCCGCGAAAGGTAACTCCTTGTGGACCTGAAACGGAATTTTAGCCTTCATCCATCCAACCCCCACAACTGCCCGGCGATTATAATGCCAATTTCCCGCTTTGTGGCTGAAATATTCATAAAATGCTTAATTAATTGATTAATGGCCTCAAAGTCAAAAGTTTTTGCCAAAAAGCTATCGCAAGGTATCAAATTACTCAGGGGATGCAAACCGTTTTTCAGGGGGGCGGGGCGGACGGCAGGTTTCTTATCTTAAGGCCAAACAATATTCTAGTTAGTTTTAGCACAGCACAGCAATTTGTGCATTTCGATTGTGGCAACAAAATTATTGCCAAAGTTATATATTGTCTAATTCTATGTATATTTGGAATTGGAAGTTTTGCTTAACTAATCGGTTTTCATTAATTTCTAATTTATTTTTGGCAGGGAAATTAAGATCAGCAAAGCTGCAGCTGAAAGGAGAAAACTGAAAAGACTTTGTTCAATAAAATTCTAAAAAAAAAATAAGCCTACACTAAGAAAAAATAAATTTTTTTAAGTATAGAAACACTTTCGATAAAAAAATAAAATAAAATTCTACAACCAGAGTATAAATCTCTACAAAGAAGTGAAAATTTCCACAGTACGAATATATTTTCTATGATATGAATAAACGAAAAAAATTATGGGTTTATAATCGGAAGTATGGCTTTTCTACACTATGAAATCCAGGTGTTCTATGAAATGAATATAAAATTCATTAACCTGCAGAAAATTTTCTATGCTCAATATAAATTTTTACAAAATATGTTGACTTATTTCTTTAACCAAAGTAAAGTAATTTTTTATTCAAATTTAAAAAAATAACGGATTTTTTTTATTATGGACATAAAATTATAGATTTTTCCATGTTTTGTAGAAAAAGTTTCCTCGAGTTATCGAAATAATTAAATAAAATAAATAAAACAGAAAATTTTATCTGCCAGAGTTACAACATTTTCTTCACTTTGTGGTAATTAAATCTACAGGGCATAAAAAAATTTCTATGGCGATATTTCTATCCTGTTTTTCCAACCACTGACGTCAGTTTTCCACAATTGGATGTAAACTTTTTTTTGAGTGTAGTTAAACTATACTTTAATATATCACCTGCGTATAGGGCGTAAGATAGTAGGAAGTTACCAATTTTTTTATTTATTTTTTTTCATTATTTACACGTGTTTTTAATATCTTAACTTTCACACCACATCAACTGCAGTTCTTCCTCCTTTTAAAGGAATCTAAAAGCACCCAATACCAACATCAGGGACAACATTTCCCGCCGTTCCCTCGGGGGGTGAAGGAAAATGTGTTAAAATTTTTCAAAACGACATTCGCACGTAACATGTCATGCTAACATATAATTATATTATTGTTGTATTTCTTTGTTTTTACACCCAGACGCTACAGTTTCAGCCAATGGACTTCAATCCTCCCGCCTGGTCATATAACCCAAGATCGGTGTGTTGATAAACTTGAATACACCCAGTCAGGGGGACGACAACAACAACTATAATAACAATAACAACAATAGAGAAACGCACGTGTTAACAAGGATGCGATAAAAAAAATATATATATATAAAGCGTAGTGAGGAAATAAACGCTAGAATGACAGGAAATATGTGTGCGTGACATTGTAACTTGCCTGGATTGTTGTTGTTGTTGCTGTTGCTAACACGTAAGCAACAGGATACACTATACCTGTAAATATGTACATACATATATATGTATAAAGTACATATATATAAATCCATGAAGAAGCTAGAAAAGCATTGGCCAAGCTTATGCGTCTGGACATGAATAGCGTGTATTTGGCTTTTTTTTTACCAAATGGGTGGGATTTCAAGAAGAGAATTCAAGTTTCTACTATATATGTAAGTGTGTGTCAAGCATTCCACATGACATGCAATGGTCAGCGAAATTATATATATTATTGTGTACTATAGAAAACTATTGAAAAATGATTCTTGTGCACTTGATGGCATTAATTAGAGGGTTAAATGGAAGCATATTATTCTATAACAAACATGATTACTTCTTATACTCCTACAGATGTAATGGACAAAGCTGCGAAGCAAACGGTGATTAAACTTATAAATTATACATATTCTTGATCAACATTTAGTATAACCTCGACGATCTACCCAGGTACGTCCGTTCGTCTATCCGTCCGACCGTTTGTCCATCTGTCAGTCAGTCCGTCAGTCTGTCAGATTATATTCTAATATTTTGTTTTCAGCCTTTCTGCGCTAATTTCAAAAATAAAAGGGAGTAATTAAATAAAACAGAATTTTCAACAAAATTCATTTATTTTTAAATAATTATTTTTTTTTTTAATTTTTATTTGAATTTTTTTTTAATTTTGATTTTATATTTTTTTTATATTTCTTTCAATTTTTAATAATATTCATGTACTTTTTTTTATTTTTAACAATTTATTACAATTTTAAATAATTTTCATTTATTTTTGTTTTATATTTTTTTTAATTTCTATTTTATTTTTAATTTTTATTTTATATATTTTTTAATTTTTATTTTATATTTTGTTATATTTTTTTCAATTTTTTAATAATATTCATTTAATATTTTATATTTTTTTTTTTTTTACTCATGTAATTTTTTATTTTTTTTCAAAATATTACAATTTTAAATAATTATTTATTCTTTCTATTTCTATTTTTATTTTATATTTTTTTCATTTTTATTTTATATTTTATGTAATATTTATTTAATATTTTTTTTATTTTTATTTTATTTTTTTTATATTTCTTTCATTTTTTTAATAATATTCATTTAATATATTTTTTTTTTTTTCAATTTATTTGTTTAATATATTTTTTTAATATTTTTTTTATGGCAATTTAATTTTGGAATATATATATTTTTTTAATAATAAAATGCTTTACAAATTCCTAATTTCTTTATGCATTATATTATTAAACAAAATTCTATTAAATCAATTATTTGTCAAACATTTATCATCTTTAACATTTTCTATATGAAACATTTTTTTTTTTTTTGCAAAAACTTATATCTTTAGGAACCTGTAGTTGTTTTCTATCTATTACAGTTTCTGTAAATTCAAATACTACAAAAATATGCATTTTATAGGTTTAAAAATATTTCCTAATTATTCATGAAATTCCTTAGCCCTTACCTAATTAAACAAATATACATAATTTAATTGTAGTTTGATTATTCATTGAAATATAATCCATAAATCTAAAGCTTCTTCACAAAAGTTTATTCAATTGGTAATTTGATTTTCTCAATTCAAAATTTTTAACTGCAAACACTTTGGTATGCAACTAAGTACCAAAGTAAGCTTTAAACTGAATATCCTTATGTTGAGGATCTCACTTGAAATAAGTAAAAACATAACAAACAAACAATGTTGCTATTTGAATAGTTTTCTTGTATCTGTATTTTTTTATTATAATTTTTCTTTTTTTTTTTTGTGCTGACTTATCAAGCGTAAAAACTCGTTATAGCTATACATATTTTTGTATTTTGCTACCAGAGAATACAGCATTTACAACTGCAATGCAAAATTTTTTACGATCCAGCGCTTGGCCATAATTTTATTTGCGTTCTTTTTCTGTTTTTTTTTTCATTCTTTTTTTTTTTTTTTGTTAGCCTGGAACTTTGTTATTTGGCCCAAGCGTTTTGCTTGTGCATAAATTCTTTCAGGCTGCCGTTGATAACTTTGTTTTAATTTGCTTTTGGCATTGACGAGTCCAACGGTTTGGCTAACTCAATAAAAAATGCATTTTACATTTTGATTGGAACATTATATCTACATAACTCAGTCTGTCTGGGACTAGCTGCCACACTTCAATTAGGTGGCGCAATTAAATGTTGATGCAACATTGTCGCCTAATGGCCAAAGCCTTTGATAGTTGGCTCTATAAAATATTTCATGATCATTTTTATGGGCAATATCATTAGGTTTATAACCTTGAAGTTGTTGTAATTTAAGTAGTGCATAATCAGCACTGTAAATACATAAATGTCTAAGAAACTCTCAAATAAAATCTATCGGTCAAACAATGTAAATACATCTAAATTATGATTTTTACAACACTTAAATCAGCCTCCAACTACGCCCACAATTTAGACTATATTTTAGAGTACATTTTAAACGATCGAACAAATTTATTAGTCGATTTTCTTGCGCATGACCAAATTGCGGACTTTTTAATAAAAAAGCAATGTTCACTGGCATTTTTTCTGGTGCAAGTTTTTCAATTCGGCCAACCAGCCAACAACAAAAATAAAGCCAAATGAGAGTTGTTGGAGTTGAGAAGTTAAAGCCAAAACCAACTAGCCAGACATTGGCTAGACCATATATCATATATGTAGCCTCCATTGTGCGCATTGCAGCGGCAACTTGGCCAATTCGCCTTTTTGATAGACGATTTATTAAGCGTTTATTATTAGTTTTTGGCCGGCGGTGGCTTTTTGAGGCATTTTTGATTACAAATTCCAAACCAAGCAAGTGCGGCAATTACGCGGGTTTAATATATGTAGTATTTTTTAGAGAATGTAAAAGATTGCAATAGATGTAGCTACTAAATGAAAAATGGTTGGTTTAATCAGTAAATAGTTTAAATGATATTATTAGAGATTAATGTTAGTTTTGTTTGTTCTGTAAAATAATAATAATTGAAGAATTGAATAATTTTGATGATTTATTCATTGACAGCACTAACAAATGACATCTCCATATAAAATGAATTAAACTGCATTAATTTCAGCTTTTCCACTATACAAAAATAAAGTTCGAATGCGATATTTACTTCAATAAATTTACAATAGATGCAGATAATAATGCACTCCATAAATTGATGTTTTAAGTTATTAAAAATGTTTAAATGCACTTAAAATATCCTTGAGGTGCAATGAATCTTTTATATGCATAAGTTTACCTCATTTTTTAAACACTCTAAAGGAAGAATACTTAAAAGTCAATGCGCTTGGCAACTGCGGCAGTTTCTTTGCGCGTTATAAATGAAAGCCTGAATTGAGGCATACTGAAAATGACGAACAGCTTTATTTATGCAACACACAGTGTTGTTGCAGTGGCAACAACAAAAGGCAACAACGCTACCTTTTATCTGCTCAATATGATGCTTAAGTTGTTGCTTCCTGCTTGGATTGACGTGCAGGATTCTGAAAAACAATTACAGCCCACCATTTAAGCAAGGATGTCTGTTGCCTGTTCACCTGGATGCAGCAGGAAGCGTTGCCGCTCTGTATGCATGTTAAATGTAACCAGGACTCTTGCTTGTTGCTGTTGTTGTTGTTGTTGTTTTTGTTATCCTGCATTATTTATTGTCGTCAGAGGCGCTGAAATGACTCGCGCCAAACAATAAAAGCTCAACATCTTTGTGTTACAATTTTTCTTCCTTTTTTCAGTTTTTCTGAATTCTTTTCTTTTTAAAATGCACTCGGCACCATTTTGCATTCAGCAACAGCTCAGGGTCAACGCTGTGGGAGTTCAGGGGCCCATCAGTCCAGACTGGCATTAAACTTGCATGAGGCCATCAGTTGAATCCATTTAAGGGCAGCACATCATAATATCACGCATACGTCGCGTTGTCTTTTGACTGCACCCAAAAGCGTCTGTCTAGACTGTCGCTGGAAGTCAAATGTCATTTTGGTTTGAGCCAAGTTGTTTAAAACGCTGTGCCAACCAAAATAATTGATTGAATTTGCGCTGCCAAATTGCTGTAATTTGTTGACATTTCGTAAATTGTTTTCAAATTGCTTGCACAATGTCGGAATTTAGTTTACTGTCACATTAAATTGTTCAGCTGCAGGTGTAGCATACGAAAAAAATAAAAAATAAAAATAAAAAAAAAACATTTTCCATATGCACACGTGTCGTATGCGTAATTTGGCTCATCGATTGCTCGTCCTGTCAACGCGTTGTTGTTTATTTTTTTTTTTAAAGTAATTCTTCAGAATTTTTGATACATTCATGAATTGAGCTGTCACATTGTTTGCGTCACGCAGCAGAAAAATGAAAACAAATGTCCTTGAAATATGCTTGTTAGACAATGTTGGGAAATAAAAGTTAAATGATTTTATTTGTGATTGTTTTGAATTCTGATTGCGTTTAAATCAATTGTAATTGAATATTTAAAATGTTTTAAGTTACGTACAATATATAACTATTTAATTAACTCTGTAAAATATATAACTATTTAATTTGAAAGGTTTTTCTTTAGAGCAAGTGGAAGAAAAACTATTTTTAATAACAAAAACAATTGATTTAAATTGAAAAGTATTTAGAAATGCAATATGGACATTTGAAATCCCTTGTTTGGTCCATTAAAATTGGCATTTAAAATAACAAATTGATAAAATAAAAATTAAGCAAAGCACAGCAAAGTATTTTTAAATAGAATCCTGGCAATATTTTTTTGTTTTGATTGTAGTCGAGTGAATTCTTCAGCCCAGAAAAAATAAGAAAAAAAATAAATTAAGCTATTAACTATCAAAATTTCATTCTTCACCCCAGAGGAAATAAGAAAAAAAATAAATTAATCTTTTAACAATCAAAATTTCATTCGAACAATATTTAAAAATCTACAGTAAATAAAAATAAAAAGTACTTTAAAATATAATAGCAAATTGATGATAATCGCTTTATCTGGATAACTCCTGTTGAACTGCGGAGTTTTAAATATAAGAAAATACTTTTCTAACTTATACATCAAATATAAACAAATATAAATATTCTGAACCCAACTATTTGATTTTATTTCTTAATATGAAACACAATTCATAATAATCAAAAATAACTGTGCAGCAATTGTTTCAATAGCTGCTCCAACTTGTATATATATATATCTCTGCCCCCCCTCACCTTGCCTCTTACTGAAAGTATCTTTGTAGTGTGCCCTGTTCATAGAGTCGCTTCACATCGGTGCCACCGCCAATAAATTTGCCATTGATGAAACAACGTGGCACAGTTCGTGCTCCGGTCATTTCACCCAGTATCGTCTGAATCTCATCACCATCTGTACGTAGATCCAATTCCACAACTGTCATAGGTACATTTAATTTGCGAAATTGTTCCTTGGCCATGCTGCAGTAGGGACAATAGGTTTTACTGAAGATCACAACTTTATGATTTCGGATCATATCGCGCACAAATTGGGCCTGCTGGCTGTCCATGTCGACATAGGCCATTTGTTTTTGCATAGAACTCACAACAGTTCCCATTTATTGGCTTGTTTATGAAGATTTGAAATGTTAAATTTGGAATAATATATTTTTCAGTATTTTTAAAACATTGTTGTGCATTGAAAAACTGCCTGATTTGACTGCTATGATTTGATAATATTTTATTAAAATATGTGAGAGTTTGTTAGGCCCGAGTAAGTCTTAAATTTTACACATTCAGGGGTTGAAAAGGAGTTTTATATATAACAGCATTTTCTCTAGTCCTCTTAAACCTTATTATAATCATATTCATAAATGTTTAAATCCTTTGCTACATGAATAATGGGATGCTTTTAGAATTTAACAGACATGCTAACTATCTTTAGCAACCCCTCTGTTTTTAACAACACTTACTTGCAACTTTGTGCTGCTTCCTCTTTCATTTGTCAGCTCGTTTATGACACTTTCACTTTACTTAAAATACAGAGACACAGACATATCACCCAACAACCACAAAACTAACAGAATACCAAGTAAACCCATTGAGTTGTTGAGTAGTTGGTGGTGAATGATTAAGCGACACTCTTTCTAATGAAGCCAGGGTGTTTACTTATTTATGCAAAATTCTGTAGCTCAACTAATGGCTAAAACATCAAAGTGTATATATATGGAAAATTTTGTTGAAAAGCCAGAGAGATGCAAAAAGTCTTCATCTGGCCAGGCCTTTAAATATTAAATAACCTTCAGGGCAAAGTCAAGTACAAAATATTACAAAGTTAAAAAAGTGGAATGGGGCTAAGGAAAACTAACTGCAGACATATGAGGGGCAAAATCCTTTTCATTAACGTGACGCTTTGTGGCGAACTTCCTGCCCCAATATCCTGTCTGCCCATTGCAGACTCTTCTCTGTCTGTTCAAGTTGCCGTGTAACAATGTAATTTATTGTGCTCACCTTTGTTTTCAGTCAACACGCTCTCAACGTTTGGGTAATAAAACAATTTCTCTACTCATATGCAACCTTGTTGTTGCTAACTTCACATTATCCCATTCCAAATTGCAATTCCTTGGTGTGCAACAATTTTGCACTGTACTGTAAATGGATTATCCTTTTTGTATGGATACCACTGACCAGGTGGATGGGCGTCAAGTCATTATCGCTTCTTGTCTGGTTTTATGACCATCTTCTAACCACTTTTAACTCTTAAATACTTTTGTACTTAGATATGCAAAGGTTTTTAGCCAAGTAATTAACACAAAATGCATGGAAGAAGCTTATTAATTGCATATTATATAAAAGATTTATTTTTTGATTTGGCAACTAATTTTGGCAAAATGTGTAAATAAATTTTAATTAAATTTTATTTTATTTAAATGCTTAATTTTGTATCGAATAAATATTTTTAAAATATTCTGAAGATTTTATCGCATGCTATAGAATACTTTTAATGCATTCTATTGCTCTCTTTTATATTTCTTATGAGTTTGCGCAAACTCTCTTTGCTATAATACGCCAGACTCTGCTCTCTTTGACGCTCTCTTCTCTCTTCCGCTCCAACAGCTGTTCTATTGTCGGAAATTCCGAATTGTGGCATTTAATTGTTTTGGGAAATTTACTTACAATCATTTTAAATTGTTCGCGGTTTTTCCCAAGGATTAGTACTTAATTTGATTAGGCCCATTCAACGGGGGCAGGCGGAAATTTTTATTGTCGCCTTGTTGATTTTGTTGATTTTTCAGTTCGTTTGAGGTCGTCCATTAAAATTTCATTGTGCAATTTTTGGCTTCAATTCAGGGCCATAACTATTATTTGGCCAATTAGGCGTTCAAATTGGAGTAGGGCTTATAAATGTTATTTGCTCTGTGAATGGTGTTATAAAACGTTTTTAAAGTGGTTTGTTAAAAGTATTTTAGGGCTGTTTTGGATTCACAAATAATAATATTAATAATAGCTTACTTATTGGTTAGTTTAAACTAGATAGTTATACTTGATATTATAGTTACACTCAAAAAAAGTGTACATCCAATTGTGGAAAACTGACGACAGTGGTTGGAAAAACAGGATAGAAATAGCGCCATAGAAATTTTTGTATGCCCTGTAGATTTAATTACCACAAAGTTAAGAAAATGTAAATCTGGCAGATAAAATTTTCTAATTTATTTATTTTATTTAATTTTTTTCGATAACTCGAGGAAACTTTTTCTACAAAACATGGAAAAATCTATAATTTTATGTCCATAATAAAAAAATCCGTTATTTTTTTAAATTTGAATAAAAAAATTACTTTACTTTGGTTAAAGAAATAAGTCAACATAATAAGTCAACAATTTTATATTGATTTCATAGAACACCTGGATTTCATATTGTAGAAAATTCATACTTCCGATTATAAGCCCATAATTTTTTTCGTTTATTCATATCATAGAAAATATATTCGTACTGTGGAAATTTTCACTTCTTTGTAGAGATTTATACTCTGTTTGTAGAATTTTATTTTATTTTTTTATCGAAAGTGTTTCTATACTTAAAAAAATTTATTTTTTCTTAGTGTAGTATACGCTTATAGTTCATAAGTTATACCGCCCTGAATATCCTAAATTCATTATTTCAGGATTGGCAATAAGCAATGTTCTTAAAGCTCTTGAACCTTACGTGCATCTAACATTTAATTTATATTAATTGTTAACACTTACCCCAAACATCTAAACTAATTTAAGCTCACACTGAAATAGATAAATAGACATTTAGACAAATGGTTAAGCAATTCAATACACTACATCTTTCACCTTTTGCCAGCTCAACTCAATTGCAAATTGTATCTATAATCTGTCAGCTCTGTGTGTCTGGACATTCAAACTAATGGCAAACAGTTAAGTACACTTTTAACGAGAGCCAAGCTTCAGATAAACTACCTATAGAATTAAACTATTTATTCAAGTTGGCATTGTTTGCTAAAACAATTGCGTTGTTGCAGCTCCTCAACTGTTATGTTAATCGACAACAATTTGTCGAGACCAACTAACTACACTATATATAGGCTTACAGTCTATCAAATTAATATCCAATCATTAAGTCAACTATACTAACTTCAACTAACACAATACTGACCTATAATAAGTCGATGTTTAGGTCCAAGTAACAGAGGAACACGCTACGCAGCGACAACAAAAGGGTTGGCATTGCATGCCAGTGTATACACTTAACCAAAATATTGTAGAAAATTTAAAAAAAAAAAAAATCACTGAAAGGCGAAGCTTCCACAAAACGAAGAAAATTTACTAAAATATATTGTGTTATTCTCTAATTTATAAAATTGTTGTCACAATAATAATAATAATAAAACTTTATAGAAATTTATTTAGGACTTAAACTAAAATATAAAATAAATTACTAAATATAAATGAATAAAATCAGTAAATAACTAAATATAAAAAATATAAAAATCTTAATAAAATATAAATAAAAGTCTTAATAATTCTACAATATTTTTCAATAATAAATTCTATGCAAAAAATTCTATATAACATTTTAATTGATTTTTTTAAATTATTTTTTTTTTAATAATTGTATTATTCTATTTAAAATGTTATATTCAAATAATGAAAAATTTATATAAGATATTTTTCGTAGATATTATAACAAATTTCGAATAAAATAAAAGTTACTAAATTTTTATAATCAAAAATTCCATATTCTAGTTTCTAGTTAATAAAGAAAATATTTTTCTCGTGTTTCAATTTAATATTTTTTTCATAGCTTTAGTTAATTTAACATTTTTATTCGTTGATTTAATATTTTAAATTTAAATGTTGGAAATTATATAGAAATTTTGAAATATTTAGATCATAAAAAAAACTATTAATTTTGTGTGATATCATATTCTATATTCTAGTTTCTTTTTAATGAAAAAAATTCTTTAAACATTAAATTTAATATTTTTTGCACAACTTTACTTAATTTCATAATTATATTCGTTGATTTAATATTTTAAATTTAAATAATGAAAAAAAATATATATATTTCTGTATATTTCTTTTTGTAGAATTTTTGATATATTTAGATAATTAAAAAACCCCTTTAAATTTTTGTAATAACATATTCTATATTCTAGTTTTTATTTAATAAAAAAATTATTTTTTTACCATTCAATTTAATAATTTTTCCACAACTTTAATTATTTCATAATATTTTTCGTTAATTTCAAACTTAAATATTACATAATAAAATATATGTATATATAATTATTATTTTGATAAAAATTTTAACATATTTAGACCATTCTATATTCTATATTCTAGTTTCTATTTAATATAAAAAATGTTCTGCTCATCATTCAATTTAATATTTTATTCATAACTTTAAATAATTTCATAATTTGATTCGTTTATTTAAATAATGAAAAATACATTTTCTGTCTTACAGAAATATTTAAATCCTTTGTAGAATTTTCTTTTATTTATTTTCTTTTAAATTAAAAGTTTTAAGTGATTTCTATAATTTTTCTCCTTTCATTTTTTTTCTAGTGTATTAGTCCTGTAGGAACAACTTCCCGTACTCGCACCCTTGATGTTAATGTCGGTCATTTACAAGGGTTGTTGGTCAGGGTAGCTTTGGGAGTTTGGGCTTTAGAGTCAGCTCTGCCGACTGTCGACTGTCGAACGATGTGTATCGACTTTCAGGCACTCATTTCTTGGCTAATTGCGCGTTGAAATGTGCTGCGTACTTTGAACTCTTGAACTGAAATTGCCTACTGTTAAAACTTGAGGCTCATTCCGTGTTTTTTGGCTTAATTGATTAGCTTAATTTGCATTTAATGTTCATAATTTTTAAAATGCCGCACTTACACACACACACACCACCATTTTGAGAAAGTTCGTTATAAATTTCTTCATTAAATATTTTCATTCATGTGCAAAAGCCCAAACCCCTTCCCCCCCCAAAAAAAGGATTCTCGTTCGTTTCTAGACAGAAAGTGAAATTAAATGAACTGACTGTGCTGTAATTATTCATGTGGGGATTTGCCATAAGGCAGCTGCCATCCAGCCTGCCAAGACCTGCCAGATAAATGCGTTGGCATCACTTGTCCTCTCAAGCATACACAAGGATAACCCTCAAGTTATTTGGCAAGTAGATTTCTGCTTGTGTTATATCTCAGTGGATTGAAGGTAGTAATGAAAGTAGTAGATAGTTTTTAGCACAGGTGCCTCATTAAGAGTGTGTGTGAATCACTGTGAAAATGTAAATGTTATGAAATTGTACAGTCAAGCATGCAGCACAGGCTGAAATGTTAATAAATGTTAGTTTTATCAAGTTAAATAAGCCTGAAATAGCCAATTAAGTGTTGTGAGAATTCTCTGAAGACTTGAAAGCATGCGATATAACAGTCATTCGATATTTACGATAGTTGTAGTTGAAGCTATCGACTGTCAGCTCCATTACGACAAACTGTAATTAAAGTAGTACTATAGCTTTATTTTCCCATCATAACAAGCATATCTCTATTTTAACTAAGAAACTATTCACAGCGCCAAAAACTCATTTAATACACAAATAAAAAATAACCGAAGAACTAAAATAAAGTAATCATTAGAAACTTTTGTAAACATCATCACACTTCATATCTTAAACCAAAAAAGCCTGTTAATGTGAAATTTCTTTTGCACAAAAAGCATTTACAATTATAAACTTGTAGCATTGTTCTGTAAGCTGAAAACGATATTTGAAACAGTTGCAAAGCGAATCATTTGTCCAAAAAGCAACCAGTTTACTACCACTTTTATCAACTGCTTTTAAAAGCAGCTAACAAACAATGCTTTAAAGCGAAACTCACGCCAAAATCACAATAAACGTCTAGACATTGGTAAACAAAGAACAAAAGACTCTTTAGAATAGTTGCTAGTGCCAGAACATGAAAGAAAAGTTTTTCTTCATTTTTTTTTATTGTAAGTATTTTTCAATGGTAACTGCATAAAATCTGCATAATTGACATTTGATTGTGCGCCTTAAAAGGCGTGGCAAAAAGACACCGGCATTATAATAACTATTCTAGTATTGATATTAGCATTTTACAAAACAGATCAGCAACTGCATTTGAAATGCTAACGAAGAGCTTTGAAAGGGTTTAAAAATATTTCAGTGGTGCTTAAAAAATAAATAAAAATTGGTTACAGATTTAAAAAAAAATTATTAAAATTATTTTTTAGAATATATATTTTTTAATGTTTACAAGAAACAAAATTCGTATCATATATTTTTTAATTTTTTAAGAGATATTTTTAGCTTTAGAAATATATCTATGAAAGATTTCGTAGTCAA
This sequence comes from Hirtodrosophila alboralis, assembly GCA_035043045.1. Lineage (NCBI taxonomy): Eukaryota > Metazoa > Arthropoda > Insecta > Diptera > Drosophilidae > Hirtodrosophila > Hirtodrosophila alboralis. Next base: position 126,468 of record JAWNNH010000511.1, on the reverse strand, counting down.
TTAAATTTAGTACTAAAAAATGAGAAAAATCAACAGAAAATAATTATTTTACTGATTTTTCTTTAATTTTATAGTTTTTTGAAAGATTTCATAGTCAATTAAATTTGCTATTTTCATAATGAAATCAACAAACGAAAAATGAAGAAAAAAGTCAAATAAAATTTAAAAAAAATTAATTTCAATCAATTAATTTATTAATAGTTAGATTGGAATTAAAAACTCAGACTCTAACTTAATTCTAACAGAATTCGTGTCTTACTTTTTTAATTTTTTAAGAGATATTTTTAGCAATAGATATAGGAATTTTTCAAGATTTCATAGTCAATTAAATTTACTATTATTTACTATTTCAAAGTTAATTAAATTTACTAAACATAAAGAAAAAAGTCGAATGAAAATCAACAAAAAAAAATTTCTTGACCACATATTCCTATTCTGATATGATTTTAGGAAAATTGTAATAATAATCTTTCAGTGCCAAAAAAAAAATTAATTTAAAATTTAACATCCTCAACTTAACAAATTAAATAAAAATCGACAATATAAATATCGATTATATTCTACAGTTAAATCAATCAATATTTAGCAAACTTATTGACTTTATTCCCACTAATTTCTCTGGCACTTTTAAGTGGCTTTTAAGAAAATAAAAAAAATCAAAAAAAAATAAATAAAAAAATGTGGATAATCTGAGATAATAATTACAAGCAAAAGCGCGCAAAAATAAGTAAAAATCATTCAACGGGGCAGTGGGCAAGCATATCAAAAAGTTTTGCGTAAAACCCATTTAAACTTTTCAACAACTCATGCCCAGCACACGGATGCAGTGCAGCAGGAGCAGCAGCTGGTTAAGGCAAAACTAATCTGTGTGTCTGACAACCAAACGTTTATTAAAACGCCATAGAACCGACCTCCCCCAAACAAAAAAAAAAAAATTGAAGGAACTCCCCTTATTGAGCTTGTTGGGAGTTTTGAGAGACCTGATGAACATGACGATGACGTTGGTCTTTGGCCAGTTGAGTGACCAGCCTAGACTTAAGTTAAAACTTTGCACCACGACGACGACACACTTGATGCTTGATTAAAGCCTAGAAATACTTTTTTTTTATTGCCAAGCTACGCACTTAAGTGGATATTTGTATGCACTTAAAAAAATATAGCTGTTATTATAAGAATTTATTAAAAATTATAGAAAAGCGATATAGTTATAGGTATATATATTTTGCTACAAAATTATTAAATTTAGATTCAATTAAGATGGTAAAATGTTTATATATCAATAACTTTAATATTGATAATTTTAATACAATATTATTTATTTATTTATTTAATTTACAATTAAAAAATAAAATATTATTATATAGAATTAATTTTATATTAATAAATGTAAATGTAAACGCCATTATTTTTTTATTTTTTTTTTTCGCTTAAAATCCAAAAAAGTTATTAAATTTAACAAATTTGTTATAATATTAACAGTAGATTGAATAAAATATTTTGTTTATAAAAGTTAACGAATTTTTTTTTTTTAACACTCTTAAAATCAAGAAAACTCTTTTAAATTAAAAGAAAATAAATAATGTTATACTAATAAGTTGAATAATATATTAGGTTAGTCCAAAAAAATGTATTTAATATTTTTAACATATTATAGAAACTAATATTTTATTCAGACAATTTTATAAATTAAATAATATATTATGTTATTCAAAAAAAAAGTATTTTAATATTTTTAATATATTATAAAAACTAATATTTTATTCATACAATGCCAATTTCTTTATATGGGAAAAAATTCTATTAGTCTATTGTACACCATAATTTTACTTAATTTAAATAAAAAAAATTGTATAATTTGTTATAAAAATTTTACAGTGTTTTAAATTAAAACTTTTAACATTTTGTTAGCTCCAGATAGTATAACTTTAAAAAAAGTATTTAATAATTTTAAAACATTATAGAAACACAAATTTTATTATGAGAATGCCAATATACTTATATAGGTGTAAATTCGTATACTCTAGTATACACCATATTTTTTTATTTAAATAACAGAAAATTGTATAATTTGTTACAAAATTTTATAGTGTTTTATGGTCATATATTTTTAGAGTAAAATTTTAATATAGAAATTCATATTTCGCTTAGACAATAGCAATTTCTATAAATGGCAGAAAATTCCATGACTTTATTATATTTCATTTTTTTTTTTTTAATAACAAAAAAATTTGTTACAAAATATTTTTTTTTTACACATTTTTTTTTTACCCATTTTAATATTTCTTGTTTTTTTCTCAGTGTATATAGTATATTTATTTATACGAGTATATATCTTAGACAAGCATTTGCCTGCATCTACATTTAAATGTTCATTTGTTATGCTGTCGTCGGCGGCCAAGAGGATGATGATGATCGTCTGCAACTGCAACTGCTGCTGCTGCTGCTGCTGCTACTGCTGCTTCTGTATCTTTGCAACTAGAGTTTGTTGTCATGTCCATGTTGCTGCTGCTGCTGTTGCTGCCACTGGCAACCAGCCAACAAGTGTCTTCCAAACACTTCCCAGTGCCAGCTGCAGAGGCGCCGCCGGCAATGTCTTCTCTGTCTACGCTGTCTTCAAGTGTGACCGGGCCTATGGGATTCTATAGTCTAAAGTAGCTGCCGGTTTTTTTTCGCATGCAAATTACTTTGGCCACAATGTTTTGATTTTATTCGCATTTGATTATATTTTTTTTTTGCAATTTCATTGCATTGCCCTGACGCTCTACTTTAGAGAGTTTATATAGCTTTTGCGTGGGCTTTAGGCCCAGTCCATGTCCAGAACAGAAGTTGTTGCTCTTGTTGTGGTCATCGCGTGGGCTTTTGGAGTAGTCCGAGTGCGTGACATGTGTTCGAAAGTTACTGTAGACATACGGAGCTAAAAAGTTGTAATACCCCCAGTGGCATTTTGAATGAGCTGGACAATTCTTGTGTAAACAAGAAAAGTGTACCAATCGTGGTAAGAGTATAAATTTCTTATTTAAAGCATTTTAAATATACGTTAACTCATGCTTAAGTACAGGGGTAATCGCAGCAGTTGTAGTGTAGATAAAGGTATTTAAAAAATAAATAAAATAAAAGAAATCAGAAAAAACAATATTATATACAAATCGCTGTCTGTTTTTTATAAGAAAATAATTTTTCTATTTCCCAAGCCCAAGATCTCATCTAAACCTCTTTTTTGAGCCTCAACTAAAGCTACAACAGTTTAAAAAAAAAGAAACAGCAAATTCTTACATTTAATCTACCTGTCTGCCTCAGCTGGGCCAAAGCACATCCGCCCAATTAATCCAATGCGTAACGACAAGCTGAAAAAAAGCTAAAAAAGCAAATCTTACATAGACAATCTGTGCGCCTATCGTTTTTTTTTTTTGTAATTTTCTGCGCAGAAAGAAATTCCAAACGAACTGCTCTTCTGCTGACTTAGATGGGCTGTTTTGTTGCCCAGGTTTTCTCAACTTGCCAACTATCCAGAGCCAAGTCAAGGCAAAACGCATGATCAAATGTCACAATCAATTTCAATTTGGCGCTCGAATTGAGCTTCGTTAGCGGCAGCTGGCAAAAGAAAACGAGCTGCCAGCCAGGTTGATTTGATGCCAGAGAACCTGGCTCAAAGCTGTAGCCAACTTGGCTGCCAGTTTTTTTTTTTTTTTTTTTTTTTACCTCCTAATCAACCAAAAAGCTGCGCGAGTAGCGCCTGTAATTTAACTAATTTGTATATATGTGTGTATTTTCCATTTTAGCTTGTTGCAATTGTCTCACGTTGCAACCAGCAAGCTGGCAGCTTGATGTGCACAACAAATAATGTGTTGTATATAGTTTTCTAGCTTAAAGTCTCTCAACTTCTTAATCTTCGACTTTTTTTGAATACAGAGAAAAAGGACATTCCTGATTCTATAAAGTGTATATATTCTAAATCAGCACTAAAAATCGAGTCAAACTGTTCGTCTAACTGCAAGTTTATTATCGTAGAAAAATATAATTTTCAGAAATTATTTATAATTAATTATCAGCTCTATAGAAGACATAGGTACACCCTGGACAGAATAATATGTAAGGATCCTCTATTTTAATCAAAATGCAAATTGTGCTCAGTTTTTATTATCTAAGTTTATTTAGATTATATATTATGTGTATATCAAGTGCAGAGAAATAGTCAATTAAATTTGTTATTTTCATAATGAAATTAACAAACGAAAAATGAAGAAAAAACTCAAATAAAAATTAATAAAAATTAATTTCTTTACCAAATATTCCTATTATAATCATTATTAAAAGTTAGATTGGAGTTAACAACTAGAAACCTAACTTAATATATAGTATGGCTTTTAGTGAACTTCAGCTACACATTTTTATACAATATGATATTAAAAAAATTGTAATATTCTTCTTTCATTGCAAAAAAAATTTAATTTAAATCGTCAACTTAAGAAATTAAGTAAAATCGACAATATAAATATCGATTTTATTCTACAGTAAAATCAATCTAAATTTATCAAACTTATTGACTTTATTCTCACTAATTTCTCTGCCACTTTTAAGTGGCTTTTAAGAAAAAGAAAAAAACAAAAAAAAAAAATATTGTGGATAATCTGAGATAATAATTACAAGAAAGAGAGCGCAAAATAAGTAAAAATCATTCAACGGGGCAGTGGGCAAGCATATCAAAAAGCGAAATTTATGCCTAAAATTTATGCTTCTATTTTCAATTAAAAAAAAAAATATAAAAAATAATGACAGCGAAAATCTGGCAAGAGCAGGCATATATAATACTAAGGAAATTATGATAACTACTAGATTTAACTTTCAAAATAAAACTTCAAAATTCTCGACTTTGTTCCTTTGCAACTCTCCCCTTTTTTTAAGTTATTGAATTATATTAAAATGCCTCGTTCTAAAAAATAAATACAAACATAAATTCCAGGCTCTCTTTTTCCCATTCAAATCATTTTAATTCGATGTATATTTATTTACTATCTCAAATAACAACTCTATTTTAATTTTAGCTGCAATACATTTTTCATAAAATTTCCTATCAATTCATTTGACAAATTTTGCCATTAATTATGACACTTTTACTCAATCTATACACAATTTGTAAACATTAGCACACAATTCAATAGAAAGTAATATATGTTAGCCAAACAGTTATAGATACAAACTATAAGATACAGCTACACAAGTACATTTCATTGGCCCATAAACAGCTTGAGATTTATGCATAGAATCGTTTTATTAGCCACAACCGGCCAATATCTCGATAGCCCGATAGCCACAGGGGCCAGCTGCAAATATTTATCGATACAATTGGCTGAAATGTTTGCCAAGTGGCCAACAGATAGATGCAGAAATGTGTGCCAAGTGCGCGATAGATTCTTTATATGTATATAAATATATATAGTATATATATATTGTATTATAAATTCGCAACTCCAATTGGTAGTTTGGTCCAGTCGTTTATCGTTTAAATCACAAACTGACCTGTCAGTTAGCTGCAAGTTGCCGTTGGCCAAGTTGCAAGTACTAGTACTCTTGTATTTTGGCCAACCGCCAACCACCAAACGGATGTGAATTCGAATTGCAAATGGAGCTTGAGTTTGAGTTTCAACATTTGACTGTATGCGTATGCACTTAATTAATTAAATCTAAATTTGTTTGGCTTTGGCACAGTTTTGGGCTATTTGTGAATTTGTGGCAAAGCATTTGAATTTAGCGAATTATGATGCAGTTAGATTAAAGCTTATACAGTCGATGCTCACAAATTAGAACTTTTAGTATTTAGAATCCAGAAAATCAGAAATTAATCTAGTAATCCAGAAAATAGGGTTTGTAATACAATTTTTTTTTAATTTTTACAGAATACTTATAATATATATAAATTTCATGTAATTGGCGTTAAAATTTATGTATTGTTTTTTGTATACATTAAATCAAAAATAGATGCCAAAAACCTGTTTTTTTTTTTTTTTTGGGAAACATTTAATTTTTTTTAATAACAGTAAAATTAAATGTTTCCCAAAAAAAAAAAAAAAAAAAAAAAAAAAAAAAATTGTTTTTTGGGATCTATTTTTGATTTAATATATACATATATTTTTAATTAAAAAAATAACTTATAATATGTGCGTATTGCACTGGATTTTTACCTTTTGTTTTGTTGTTTTTATTAACAGAATTAAATTTTAAAAAAATGAGTTTAATTATAGCTTTTTGTTGTAAATTTATCCCATTTTTATTTAATAAATAAAAAAAATAGTTAAGAAATTTGCATATTTCAGAAATTAGCTATACCCTTAAAACAAAGTAGTTTCAATTTGTGAGCGTTCATTGTACTATATATTAATATAAAATATACCAAAATATATTAAAAATTCTACTATTTTCTACCAGCTTAGCTGTAACTCCACATTTCTTTTTTTACAAATACAAATCGTCATTTAGAAGCAAATATAATTGCAACTATTTTCTCATTATTCTTAAGTATTTCTAAGCAGCATAATAAATGTAAATCTCTCTCTCTCTCTCTCTGGCGACTTTAACGAGATAAATTCAAATGAAATTCTCGGCAAAAAAAGCTTAGAAAAATGCAATTTGTAAACTTAAAACCTCATGCGGTGTTCCATATACAGGCTCAGTGTTGTGGCACAGTTGAGGCCGGTCAGGCTGCAACTTTTTGTTGCAAAAAAGTATAAAAAGTAATAGAAGCAAATTGCCAGACAGTGGCAGCAAAAAAACATTTTGCAGTTTGGCCAGCGATAAGGAATTTAATTTTATGCGCACTGTGGCGCCTCTGGCCAACAAAACAGTTGCAGTTGCAGTTGCAAATATAGATGCGCTGCAGCTTGAACTGTTGTGCAGTTGCTGGATACATTTCAACTTTTGTCAAAGCGATTGCAAATATTTTTAATATGCCATATTGAAGAGCTGAATAAAAAACCAAAAATTAAATAGCAGACAGTTTGCGTTCTGCCCCTCGGCAGACTGAACAATGCAGTGAGTGAACACTTTGAAGTATGTCAATGCTTTGCTTGCCACATGTGCAACATTGCAGTGCAGCAACAGGCAGAACTCTCCACTTTGCCCCTAACCATCAACTGTCTGTGCCTGCTTAGCCCGTGATAATTTATGTGGTTGCCGCCTCTGGCGGCGCTTCACTTTGATCACCAGCGACAACATTCTCTTGCCTCCTTGTTGTTGCAACTTGCAAGCCGCAAGTAGTTGCAACTACTTGAAAGCGAAAGTGACATTTTACTAATTTAGCATTTTGAATGCGTCTCGTGTCGAGGCGCGAAAAGATTTATTTGCAAATTGCAATGCATAATGCGTGCATTCGGCATTTTTTTTTTCTTTTTTGTGGCTTTAATTAAACCATTTTTATATAAATTTTATACCCATCGATTGATGGATGACTTGCTGGCATGTCTGCCTCAAGGCTCAGATCAAGTATGTCAGGTGATCTTCAAGGTGAGCAGCAGGTGTCGAGATTCAACCAGGTAACAGCCTTTTTAGCGGTCTATAAAGATAGCCATCAATGTTGAAGGAGTTTTTTATTTTTTTGTTAATTATATTTACAGGTATTTAACATTTAACTAAATAAATTTTAAATATTGCTAAAAAGGGGGAAGGAAATAATGAGAGACTGGGTGTGGGATAAATGTATAATCTTGTGAATAAATGTGTATTATAAAAGAAAAATAAATAATAAAATTAACTAAGTAAGCAACTGTCAGAGTGTCGCCAATGGGTGTTAAGGGAAAGTCTTAAATTATGGCTAATTTGAATTAGATTTTAATTTGTTTGGGCAAAATCAGTCTGAGTGTTCAAGTGTGAACATGTTTCACCACCTGCACCGCATCTTACAACAGCTGCAAGCAGATATCCTAACAACTTGTGTTAGGATATGGAAAGGATTGGGCGTAAATGTGTTCCAGATGTGGACCAATAGGCGATCGCGCTACAAGCGATCGCAATACATACAAGCGGTCGTTTTACAAGCGATCGCAATACATACAAGCGGTCGTTTTACAAGCGACCGTAATAAATTATAAACATGCTGTCGCCTTACAAACGACAGCATTAGATATACATAAGAACATTGTTAGACCTAAGATTTTTACAATAAATAAAGGATTGCTCAGCCGAGCAATCCAGTACGAAACTAAACGTCGTCTCGTGTATATATATTATACATTTTGATCCTTCGAGCCGGATAATTATACAAGATTTTAGAGTTCGAAACTTATCGTCGAATCTAAATTTGTATATACACTGAGATTGATTGAAGAATTTATAGTTATTATTTATCTCTCGTTTCAATATGCAAAAAAATTTTTAAAGGCTATTTTATTCGAGATTTAAATAACTATTTTAAGCTACAACAATTTTTTAATATTTATTTTTTGTATTCAATTGACAATTTCTTTTTTATTCGTTTTAACTATTCATAAGCTTTTGAATTTTTGTATCCTAATTTTTGCTGCCAAGTTGTACACTTTAAAAATCGATAAATTTTCAAGTAATTATATTTATTTTTTAATATTTATTTACTCAGAAAAGTAGAGTTTTTATATGATTTTTTGTATACATTTCTGTTTGGAATAAAAGAAATAAGAAAAAAAAATGTGCAGAGGATTAATTGCAATAATTTATCACTAATTGCGATATGCTTAATAATTTTAAAGAGAATTTAAATATCTATTTTAAACTACAACCGTTTTCCGGTACTACTTTTCTATTATATTGTCTTTTTCATTATTTTCTTTACAATTCTTAAGCTTAAGATATAAGTATAATTAAGGAACAACAATTAGGATGAAAAAACACTTTAAAATACCATAAATTTTAATCTAAATTCGATGTATTTTTAAAAATTTAATTGCTTAGAAAAGTAAAGAAGTAAAGTAAGTATATGATTTTTTGCATGTTTGGAATGAAAGAAATAAGCCAAAGAGTGTTCAAAGGGTTAATTGTAATCATTTATGCAAAATATTTTTAAAGGGCTATTATATAAGAAATTAAAATATCTAGTTTAATCTACAACCATTTTTCAGTACTACATTTCTGTTTTATTGTCTTTACAATTCTCAAGCTAAAGACATTTTTTATCCTTATTTTAATTCCTTAATTATACACTTTAAAATACCATAAATTTTAATCTAAATTCTATGTATTTTTTAATTTTTAATTGCTTAGAAAAGTAGAGTAAGTATATTGATTTTATGCAAGCATTTCTGTCTGTTTCTCTGCTTTGAAATAAAATAAATTTCTTGCTCTACTATTAAACCCCAATTTTGGTATGAATGTTTGTGTATATGTAAAAATATTTAGACTTGACAAATTTTAAAACCTGAATAACTAATTTAGATATTAGTTTGCGAATCTTAAATCAGAACAGAGTATTTAGGGGGTATTCCTATTTGCTTTTAAGTTGGCCCAAAACTAAAAATCGCCGCATTGATGCCAAATAGAGAATGAAAGATGAATGATACTACATCATTCATTGGCAGTTGTATGGTTCTATGGCCATTGACAAACAATATGACAAATTGGTTTTTATGTTTTTGGCCCAATTGCAATTTGCCCAAATTGTTTTTACACACACAAAATATTTGCAGTGGTTTATAGTTTGTTTTTTTTTTTTTTTTTGTGTTATTCAAGTGCGTTTATATGTCTGCCATTTATAGCTGCCATTAATATTGTATTTTTGTTGCATTTAAAATTGTGTATATAGTATATATAGTATAATATACAAATATAAATCGATTTTCTGTGCGTTGTCAGCATTTTGAAAACAGAAAAACATTTGAATATTGTATACGAGTGTATTCGCCATTTTGCGTTCTATCATTTCTATCTATGATATGCTGCTGTTTGCATTCTGCAATGAAATTAATTGCGTAAATTGTATTAAATGTTTTGCCTGGCAACAAAAACAAAACTGCGAATATTTTAATTGAATGCCTTTTGTTTTTGATGCCCAGTTTTGAATGTGTTTTTGTTGTCCGTTTATTTCACTTAAATGCAAATCGAGTGCAGCACACAAAAATAACAAAAAATCTGCCTGGATTTTGCATTTGACGCGATAAACGGATAAAGACAAGTTAGGTCATTCTCCAAAAAAAAATCAAAATAAAAATCTCTACATGTTTTGTTTCACTAATTGGTTTATGCTTTGCATTATATCAAAAACTGATATATATATATTTCAATAATTTTGCTTTTGTTTTTATCAATTGAATTGAATTAGTTTTGACGCAAGAAAATAAACAAAACAAAGATTTTAATTGGTTGAGATTTGCACATCCAAATGGGGATTATGAAAGAATTGAGTTATTTTGAAAGATTTTGTTGAGGGCTTTTTTGTAATGAGATTTTTTCTAGCTGACAATTTCCTTTTTCAATTATTTTACAACCTCTAACCATTAAAATTAGAAAGAACTTATAGAGCAATATATAAAATGTAACAGGCTGAGCGACTTGTATGGAAATGTCCTCTGGAATTCTTAAATTATTGTGTGTAGACTCAAAAAACACCTTAATTTTATGCCTTTCTCAGCTTATTCCAATTAATTTATATTTTTCATAAACAAACAACAACTTAGGTTAACTGCACAATATACATACGGAGAGCGACGCTATTCTATGTGTGTAGGTTTGTTTTAAAATGGTTAAATTTAAAAATAGAATTGTCCAGTTAGGAACTTGATAAATGAGCAGGAAAATAGCTGTTAGCGCAGGCTTAGAAATTAGAATTTACAAATGGGTCTATTGATGTAAGTAACTAGTTGCCGGGATGACGTAGGGACCGATAGCTCAGTGGACAAGGCATCCGCCTAACGAACGACAGTGATCGGGTTCGATTCCCACCAGGCACCACTCATATACGGACAGTTTGAATAAAAATAAATTCTAATACAATGGTTACTAAAGAGACTTGCTTGGCAGCAGTCGAAATAGTACTATCTAACCAGCCAACAAATTTAACTTTTCATTTTTTCAAATTCCAAAAAATGACGTCAAGCCAGCTAGATTTTCAATATTTTTCATAAATTTTTGGGTATTTATTTATTTTATTGTTGTAGCACAAATTTAAGGCTGATCCATGGCTTACTAAAATAATTATAATTATATAATAATAATATAAATAATTATTTTTATAATCAAACAAAAAAATATTTATTTTTTATAAAATTTTTTTTTTATTACATACTGATCTACTTAACAATTTTTTTTTTAAATTTTTTTGACTTATTGCGCCTTTCTCGGAGATTCTCAAAGTTTTAAGGAAGTGAGTAATTTTATCGAACTGTCCACAGGCGTGTGGGGGGATGTGTGTTTCCTGGGAGTGCCCATTCACACACACACACACATACACCCTACACCTAACCTCGCACAACACGACACGTATATAATTTTTTCCACGGAACAGAGGCAACCAACATTGTAACCTGGCTACAGGGTGTCTCTGCCAAATTGCTTGCTATAAATAAACAGCTATTAATAGTTGATAATTATATAGATATTTACTTTACTACTAAAATACTTCCTAAATAAAATTGCTTACATTGGCAATATCCTGCCACATGCATTGTCCAGAACCAACTGATTCTCGCTGGACACTGTAACTGCACGTATTACCCAACTGCCAATCTAACTAATCAGCTCATTAGAAAATATCGCTTTTTTATCCACAAATCTGATCAAAACAAAAGGCTTTCTCATTAGGTTCAACTAAGTTAAACTAGGCAAAAATGAATTCAGTTGTTTTACAATGCTTGAGCTGATCAAAACTTTGCTGCGTATAAATTATTATTATGGACGTGTTTTGGGCATCATTAACTTTGAGATTGACTTTCGAACAGGAGAGCCCAAGTTGAGCAATAAAGCAACAATCTATGCAATATTTATAAATGCCGTAATAATGTGTGTGGTGCCAATGGTGTTGACCAGTCGAATTGGGAACCTCTTTTGGATGCATACAACTTCCTTGCATGAGTACGTCTTCATCATGGTACTGTGTCTTAGAGTTACCTGTGTTATACTCACAATTCTGAGCCGCTGGTGGCAACGTCGTCGTCTTATATTATTATTAATCGGCTTTCGTCGTTTGATACTGGAACAGCCAAAAGTGATGAGATTGTGGCAACGTGGCGTCATCAGCAAATGCATAAGTGGCGTGATGGCCGAGGGAACTCACATGGCTTTGGTATTCTATAATTTGCGTGATAAACTAACTCCCATGCTCGTAGTTGGTGTGACTGTGTTGTATATATTAATATCACTACTCAATGTCATCCTAACACAATATTATTTTGCTTTACTTAATGTGCATGGTCATTATTTATTGATTAATCAGAAATTACGCAGAATTATAACCGAAACGCATGAACTGGAGCAGGAGCAACGTCAGGGCGTTTGTATGCTCAAAAGTTGTGCAATAGCCGATCGTCTAGATACCCTAGCACAATTACAATCCGAATTGCAAACGCTTGTGCAACGTATGACACGAATTTTTGGTTTACAAAATATATGCATGACTATGACATTTTTTATGTCCGCAATATCGACAACATATTTTGGTTTCTGTTGCTTTAAATATGAATTAATTACAATCAATTGGACAAACTGGACAACATTTCTGCTTCTCATTTGCACCTCTAGCTATGCCATAGATGTGCATATTACATATTCTTTAACATATTATATATTGGATTTACATGCCAATCTGGTGCAGCATTTATCACAGCATACAACATTTGCTCCGGAATTGGATGTGCGTTTAAAGCGATCTGTAAGTATTAATAATTCCTAAATAAATCTTAAAAAATAATTTAATTTAAAATATTTTCAGTTTGAAAGCTTTCAGCTGCAATTGATACGTAATCCTTTGAGATTATCTGTTTTGGGCTTATATGATATGCATCGTACTCTTGTGGTAACAATGGCCAGTTCAATGATATCCTATTCATTGATATTAATACAAATTGATATAAAAAATTATTAAATAATTGACCTAAATATTGTTACTATGTAAATTAAGTGTTGCCGATAATTTTATTAAACTTGTATTCAACAAAATCTGATTTTTAATATTGTTATACCCAAACAGCCATTGATTAAGTAACAGACAAAGTATAAACAAGTATTAACACTTGTGTCTGAAGTTTCACTTGTGTATCGTAAAAAGTTATCAATGCATTTGACGCGATAAACGGATAAAGACAAGTTAGGTCATTCTCAAAAAAAAATTATATATATAAAAATCTCTACATGTTTTTGTTTCACTAATTGGTTTATGCTTTGCATTATATCAAAAACTGATGTGTATATATTTCAATAATTTTACCTTTGTTTTTGTCAATTGAATTGAATAAATTTTGACGAAAGAAAATGAAACAAAACAAAGATTTTAATTCTTTGACATTTGGACATCCAAAAGGGGATTATGAAAGAATTGTTTTATTTTGAAAGATTTAGTTGAGGGTTTTTTTTTTAAGGAGATTTATTTTAAGTTGTATTTTTTTGTTTTTCAAGTATTTTACAACTTGTTAGCATTAAAATTATAAAAAAAAAACGTGTTAATTACAGTGGAAGTACAATAAATAAAATGTAACAGGCCAAGCGAGTTGTATGAAGATGTGTTCTGGAATTCTTAAAATGTTATGGATACACTCAAAAAGCATGCTAATTGTACGCCTTTCTCAGCTTATTTCAATTGATAATAAATAATCTACATTTTTCTAATATTTTAGGGTATTTATTTATTTTATTGTTGTAGCACAAACTCATGGGTGATGCTTGGCTTGCTAAAATAATTTTAATTATATAATTATAATATTAATAATTATTTTTATAATCAAGCATAAAAATATTTATTTTTTATAATATATTTTATTTTATTACATACTGATCTTCATAACAATTTTTTTTTTTTTTCAATTTTTTATTTTTAATATTTATTTTTCCTAAAGTTATCAATGCCAATAATTCAAAAATAAATAACTCATACGTCACGCGAGCCCCCACAGTGAAACAAAGCCAAAGTCACGAATTGTGACGCCCAATTGTAAATATGTATATATATTTTTCCCCATTGAGTTTTATTTGAAAAGTTGGCGGGCAAAGCTGTTAAAAAATGCCATCAGCACCAGCTAATGAAAAGCTGCGACTGAGGGTGGAAATTTGAGTTTCTTGTATTATACCTCATACCTGTGTCCTGTGTTAGGTTTACACGCTCGTTACGTTTGATTTATAAAAGTTTATTTTGAAGGCAGTGCACAAATTAATTGCCGTTGTTATGTTTGATAAATTGCGCATACGCCGCATTGTACAGCAAGCTCAAACGCAATAAATAAGTTGAAGGCAAAAGTAAATTTGTGCGTGTAATATAAATGTACATATATATATAATTTTATGCATATCAACATTGATTAAGGTTTTTTTGGGGAAAGGTTTCGGGAACTTGCCAAGTAATTTAGCAGTTGAAAGAATATTTTAATGAGAAATATTTTACTTTTAATTTATTGCATAGCTTTCAGTCAGTTCTGAACAAAGTTCTTTAAAGTGTTGGGCATTTTAATATATTTATAAAAATTTAAATGTCTATTGAACTCGAAGACAAGGAAGCTTGTTTTCTTAGCATTCCAATTGTATTTTCTTTACCTGCTGCCTTAACAAAAATATTCGTAATTTATTTTCTAGTAGCTTCAAATGCGAAACCTCTTGAACTTCAGCTTGTGCTTTGTTTTAACATTTCTCTTAATTTGTTTTGTAATAATGTGGCGCTTTGTTGCCCTCCCCCCTACCTTGTAGACGCAGTAAAGCCGAAGAAAAATGTTAAAAAAAAAAATACAAAAAACAATATTTCTTTTCAGTTTCAGTTTTGTGCAGATATTTCACTTTGGTCTTGTTTTCCTGCAACTGGCCCTCTCGTAGCAGCGGCGCCAACGGAAATGAAAACTTAACGCTTATTTGAACCTTCAACAGTGCACATAAATCACCAGACTGATGCTACCTATATATATATATATAGTATATATAGTATACAGTACTGAACCCTTGGCAAAAAAGCAGCTTAAATGCCATTTTGTAGTCAGTTTTTTTCCTTAGACTTATTTTTCTTTTTTTTGTCTTTTTTGGGGAGAATTTCAAAGTCGCGCTGCTGTCTTTGCCATTCATAATTCTGTCTCTAAATATTTGTTTTCTCTGACATTATTTTGTGCATATGTGCGTGAAAAGTATTTTCTTTTAAGTATCCACTTCTCATACACAGCGTACTTCCGTTTCGCACCGGAAGTTAAAGACGCCTGTGGTGGGCACTTTCACTGATTGCAGACTGTCATATTTAGATATTTTCACACTTGTAGCTCATTTGTTCATTTTCAATTATTTGCATAAATGCAACCCTTAAAGTTGATAAAACTTTATATCTAATGTACTTTGAAATTACAATAAAAACATTTGTCATTAGGGTTTTTTATTGAGACGCAGTCATGACTTTGATATACCCGCATCAGTTGGCAAGGTTTTATTTTTGCAATATTTAAATAATTTAAATAAATATATATATTTGTTAATCAGTTAAGTAATGCATACTTTAAACTATAGACTATAGAAATATATATTTAATTTTATTGATATTAATGTGAGTTTCTGGCTGCATTGAGGAAATGGAAAATAAATAATTTATTTTTCACGAAACCCTAGTTTAGGGCTTTTATTTAATCAATTAACCAATTCTTTACAGATCCCAAAATTTTTTAATTATTTAAGTAAAATACTGTTGAAGTTAGTTTCTCTATTAAATGTACTTTGAAATTACAATAAAAACATTTGTCATTAGGGTTTTTTAGTGAGACAAAGTCATGACTTTAATATACCCGCACCAGTTGGCAAGGTTTTATTTTTGCAATATTTAAATAATTTTTATAAATATATATTTTTGAGGGTAAATTAATTAATCCATACTTTAAACTTATATTATACTATAAAAATATATTTAATTTTATTGATATTAAAGTGAATTCCTGGCTGCATTGAGAAAATGGGAGAAGTCAATGGAAGCAAAAGAGAAACTCGTCTCAATTTAATAAATTAAACGATAAATCATTTATTTTTTACTTAACCCTAGGGTAGGGTTTTTTTTTTTAATCAATTACAATTTTAGAATTTTACAAATACCACAATTTCTTAATAATTTTAGCAAAAAATTACTGATGAAGTCAGTTTCTCTATTAAATAAATCTTAATTTCTTTTCTAAGCTTTACCCAAGTGCACAACTTTTCTGGTACGGGTATTTAAAAAATTGTAAAACCTATCTATAAGCAAATCCCCAACCCTCCGCAGCAGCAACCCTCACTTAACATTTGACTGCATTTAAACGCCTTCAATTCACCCCCCCCTAAAAAGTTCTCTCCGCCGTCTGCCACTGATTGCCTCCTGCGAAATGAGTTCGTGTCTAGTTGCTCTCAACATTTTCAAGTAATCTGAAATTTTTGCTCATTTGATTCAATTACACCTTTGGGTGTTGTAATATTGGAGCCTTAGAAAAAAGCAAAATATAGAAAAAACTCTAGCGTAAAAGATGTTAAAGAAATGAATGGCAAGAATGGCAGGAAAAGGGAAATGAGTGTCTTCTATTTTATTTTATTTTCTTATTTTTGTGGCAGCTGCAAAATGAGGCAAAATAAAAAATTTAAAGAGACAAAACGAGTGTAAATGCAACTAGAAAATATGTTGAAATTCCAAGCATAACTTAAGCTAAACTATAGAACGTGTATCTTAAATATTTTGTTGTTATTACAGAGTAAAAAAAAGGAGATTGATTGTAGACAAATATTAAAAGCGACAATTAGAAAAAAAATCAGCAAGTCCTAAAAAATAAAATAATACAAATTATTTAATAAAAATGTAGTAAACATTGACTATAATTCATAACAATTATTACATATTTCAAATTTGGTTTTTATCGATGTACTCATATTTTTTTTGATAATAATTATAATAAGACTTTATCATTAAAGAATTTTCTGATTTAAAAATAAATGAATAATTTAATTATTAAATTGTTGATTAACTTATTGACATTTAAGAAAAGTAAAAGTGAAGAGTAGAAACAAAATTTCAAAAAGTTACAATAAATAACAATATATATTAAATTAAAGCTAATTAATACTATCTCAGATCAATAAAATTGTTGTCTAGCGAAAACGACAATTAATTATTCGACAGCTTTTTTTTAATTCTCTTTTTTTAAATTTAGAATTAAAATTTCATTTTTCGATTCAAAAATAAATGAAAAATTTAAATATAAATTTGTTGAGAAACTTTTTGACATTTAAGAAGAGTAAAAGTTAAGAGTTAAAACAAAATTATAAAGACTCACAAGTAACGACAATATATATTTAATTAAAGTTATTTAATACTATCTCAGATAAAAAAAATATTTAGCGAAAATGACAATTAATTTTTCGATAGTTTTTTTTTAATTCTCTTTTTTCAAATTTAGAATAAAAATATTATTTTATTAAATTTTTTGTCTAACCCAAAATACTACTCAAAACTTGTGACTTATCACTAAAAAACTATTTATAATATTAAACCACAAAAATTTTAAATTTTCTTTTATTTCCCATTTTTCTTGCAGTGTATTCAACATTGAATTCCTTGTACTTGTATCTGTTTCCTTTGTTTCCGTTTTGCCCAAAAACAAACACAACAGTTGGAAGCAGAAAATTCGCGCTTCTTTTCATTCAACATGGTTGCTAATTTGATGCAGCAACATTGCACAGGACCTTTTACACAAGCAGATCGTTCCTTTCTCCCACACACACATACACCTCCCCTCTCCCACGGCCACAAAGCACTTTCCCCTCGCAGTTGTAGAGGCTGCAGTTTATTTGCAAGTCGCCTTTGGGGTTAGCTTTAATTTCATGCTTACTTTAATGCGAACAAGGACCAAACCTTCAAACCTCCCTCCTCGTTGACTTTGTGCTGTAGTTAACGGCTTTGGCTTTGGGTCTGAAACTGGGAGCTGGCTTTTAGGGTGGCTTTTGGCCACAACCCGCGTGAGGTTAACTACTTTTCATGAGCTTAATTTTAAATTGAGGCTGCGGCAGCGACGACGACGACGGCGACGGCTTCATTTACTTTGTGCCTTTCAACTTTGTTGCGCACAACTTTTATGCGGACTATTTAAGCCAAGTTTGCCAGGCAGCTGAAAATTCTATTAGCCCAGGCAACAGGCAGAAATGGTAGAAAATGCCAACCGGTTGGCCAACCCATTGACTTATTAAGCCAAATAATTGCTTATTTGCACAGAGTGAAGATCCAACCAAACCAACTGCAAACCCAATTGCAATTTGCACTCGGGCGCGAAAAATGACCACATACGCCCATTTTTTGTATTGTGGGGCGTTGCAGCTGATAAAACATCCTAACTATAGTCAGGGATATTTACACAGTAACGCCTATCCTATATAGCATCATCAGCTGAGACTTTGTAATTAAAAAGTTTTTCCCATCGCCCCTCAAACTTCTTCACTTTAATTAAAGTTTGCTGCACATGCGCTTCAAAATGGTTTTCAAATGGGAAAAACTTGCAACGTGTTGATGACTCTATCAGTTTGAGGAGTCTATTGAGATTTATATAGGATATCTATTCATCGATTTTAAATGTTTGTATTGCGTTTTTAATAACTTACTTGCTGTGAGATTTTTAAAGAGATTGAAAAAAAAAATAAAGTTAATGAAATTGGAAGATAAGTGGGAAATGCGGAGGTTTTTTATTGTATTTTATTTAAAGTAATATTATCAGAACTTGCCGATTGAGCAGGTTTTTTTCTACATACATTGTAGTTAATTTTAATTTTATTAAATTTTATTTTAATTTTTCCTTAGCTCCCTCTAGGGCTTTTCCCATTTACTTGCTAAAAAGAAAAAAATCTAAAAATTAGGAAAACATTTAAATATTATTTATTTTTAATTGCTTGTAGCCCTATATTAATGAAAAGAAAAAATTTTAAAAATTAAGAAAACATTTAAATATTATTTATTTTTATTTGCTTGTAGCCCTTTATTAATTGGGTTTTATTTGAACTTAAACCTAAATACTGAAACACTTTATTCGAACTTCTATTTAATTAAAAACTATTTTTTTTTATTTTTAAATTTATCTATTCATCGATTTTAAATGTTTGTATTGCGTTTTTAATAACTTACTTGCTGTGAGATTTTTGAAGAGATTGAAAAAGCAAATAAAGTTAATGGAATTGGAATATAAGTGGGAAATGCGGAGGTTTTTGATTTTATTTTATTTAAAGCGATATTATCAGACCTTGCCGATTGAGCAGGGTTTTTTCTACATACATAATTAAATAATTAATTTAAATTTTATTGAATTTATTTTTAATTTTTCCTATGCTCCCTTTTAAGGTTTTCCTATTTACTTGCTAGAAAGAAAAAAATCTAAAAATTAGGAAAACATTCAAATATTATTTTTTTTTTTTTTGCTTGTAACCCTATATTAATGAAAAGAAAAAATTCTAAAAATTAGGAAAACATTTAAATATTATTTATTTTTATTTGCTTGTAGCCCTATATTAATTGGGCTTTATTTGAACTTAGAGCTAAATACTGAAACATTTTTTTTGCGAACTTCTATACAATTAAAAACTATTTTTTTTTATTTTTTATTTTTCTTTTTGCTTTTAACATCAATAAACTTCAACTGTCTAAGGTAATTTAATAGTATATTTATAGTTAACAGCTATTGTTAAAAACAAACTCAACTAGATACAAAGCTTTTGGCCATAATAAACCTCACAGAGCAGATAGAATTATTATTTTTATATTTATTATTATATTTGCCCTGTGATTAAACCTATATGTGAAACAAAAACCAATTTAAGCAATTTCTGAAGATATCTCCTTTTCATATTTAAGTAAAATACCTTTTGGTATTTCTGCATTAAACTCATTTTGCACATAAGCAAGCCACATTTGATTTTCAAGCTCAATTTATGCCACTCAGTGTAGTTAACTCAACTAAAGAGCATTATAGACCACATTTATGTTGTCAATTCTTTTGTCATATTTACACAATTTGCAGCTATCGAAAATACTGAAAAACCCACAAAATAATCTAATTTCACAGCAGGTTAAAACCCATAGGCTTGTTAAAACCATACACATGTGCAAAATTTCTTGGCCAATAAAAGCTATACCAAGCATCCATGTGCAATAAAAGAAATAAAAAAAAAGTCTGAAACAAAACCTCAATAAAATGCTGGAACCTGTGCCTCAATTTTTGGGGGCTCATATTGCAAGATATATGTATGTTATAAATGTACAAAAAGGGTTTTTGGTTTAGGGGTCCTTATTGGGCGGCAGGGGGGGCGGTTTTCGCCTCATGCAATTTATGGCGCTTTGTTAAACGTTTCAACATGAAACTGCATTCTCAAAAACTTCCCTATAGAATATATATACACACACACACACATATTTACAGTTTTTGGCCAACGGATATACAACTTAAAGGCATATCCGTTGTATTCCAACGAGCTTGGCCATAAACCAACTCAACGCTACACTTAACGGGAGTATTCTTAGATTGTCATAAAGTTTGCAGTGCTAATAAAATGATAAACATTTTTAATATTATTACTTAAATTACTAAAATGAGTTCTCTATTTGATTTTAAATGATATTTTGTCTGGAAATATTTAAAAAAGAATTTATCTATAACCGATCTTTAATAAAACTGCAAAATACACAAGTTAAGGGATTTATTAAGGATATGAACTATGCTGAGCTTTAATTTCAGAAATGCATAATTACTGACTGACTGTTTTAAAGCCCATTTTAAAATAATTCTACAAATATGTTTATAAAATACTAGCTCTCCCAGCGTGCGTTGCTACGCTCCCGCTTCAATAATTATTAAAATCGGCTGTAAGATTCTCGGCTGTAATCTGTAAGCTTGCCTCTGAAAAAAGCTAAAAAATAAATACCAGATTTAAAAAATTTTTTAAAAAAAAGTCTTACCATAGAAAAATTTTTAAAGTTGTTTTTTCGTCATCTGAGACACCATATGTATCAGAAAAAGTAGGTTTGGTAAAATATACAATTTGTGTGTTACCTAGTGTAATCATATTCCACAGTGTAACTATGTTTGTAGCCTACAGCGCCAACGGGTATGCTTAAGTTGAGATTTTCATACAATTTTCAAATGCGTTTTTCGTTAACGTCCCTAAATATTTTTAACAAACTTTTTTCAGTGTGGTTGGCACTACATTAAAGGAAGCTACAGTAAAAATTTTAGATTTCTAGCTTCTACTGTTTGGCCTGCTCGTAGTCGCTAGTTTTATAGTATTGTTGAGGAACGCAGTCAGTTCAAATATTAACAGCCGGCTGCGCATTTTGAATAGCAACGATCGTTTCATTTTCATTTCGTTTCTTGCAGCACATTCGCCGCAAACACACACATACAAGAGTACATGCATGATGCAATATTGAGCATTATGATGAAATTCAAATTTACATATAGTCATCTCGTTTTCGCGCACACAAATTTGTATATTGCATCAGCGCATTTTTGGTTTCACTTTTTATCTAGACAGCGAATTGTATGGACGCGTCGTGGCGGTCACATAAATTTAAAAAGAATAAAGAATTATATCCTATGAGTTGTGAAATATTACAAACGAAGGAGTTTTATTTCTAACCAAGTATATAAAATATTTTTTCAATCAGAATTTATTTAATTGCAGAATTATTTAAATTTTATTAAGATATACCTATATAAACTCCCTATCAAGGGTATACAAAAATCGCTGCATTTTATAAGTTTCAGTTGATATTGTTGTTACTATCTCGCCTTCTCTATTCAATCTCTATCTCTCCTTCTCTCTCACTGACTGACCGTTCCTGGGCAACTATAAAACAATTTCACATATAAGGGCGGTACAATAAACCCACTCAACTCAAACTGGGTATAACAAAAAAAAAAAAAAAAAAAAAAATGAAGCAAAATGCTACTTTTGCAACGAGCTGGCCAAGCTTGCGGTTTGTAAAATCCCCCCCTTTACCTCTTTACCTCTAACTGCCTGTTTTGCTTCTCATCAGTCTTTAGTGTTCGCCTGAGCCAACACCTAGGTGTGTGTGTGTGTGTGTGTGTGTTGCTGTTGTGGTGTTGTGTGCATGTAATGGGAGTGTTGCATACTTTTCAAAGTTTTCATTTTGTTGTTGTTTTTATCCTGCAAAGCATGCAACTAGCTTTTTTTTGTTTGCAACGTACAAATTTTTGTGGTTCGTCAACATTTTTCTGTGCACATTTTTGAAGGTGAAAAATCAGCTAACATAAATATATATATATCGTATATATCTTTATAGCATATTTGATCACATACTTTGCAGCTAAATCAATTAAGGCCCACTAATTGAAGTCGTCGCTCCGTTCCTTTTAAAGGTTGCCACAAACTGACATTAAGTTTTCTAATTAAAATTACAATAAAGCTTTTATAGCATTGTCTTTTACCGGGTTGCTTAGCATTCGCTAAGCCGCGTGTCCTGTCCGCGCATCCTGAAGCCTGACGCCTGACGCCCTGACGCCTGATTCCTGACCCACACAATGGGCATTAAATGGCCTCGTTATGCGGCATCAACTCTTTGCCTCATTAAAAGGTGAACTTGTCGCCTGCCTTTCTATACGGATCTGTGTCCTTGTGGTTGCGGTTAGTTCGTCCTTTTCAATGGATGTAAGTAAGTTAAGTTGATGAAACGACTACTTTTGTAGCTGGCAGTGAGTTATGATGCTTTAATTAAAGTGCGAATGAGATAAAGTAAGTTTCGGACAGGAAATTTCTTAACCAAAATTGTAGCTATCGTTTTGAATGGGGTAATAAGAGGAGCACACCCTGTCACATAAGTTCTTTTAGCTTAAAATTCCACTCATTTAATTGTTAT
This sequence comes from Hirtodrosophila alboralis, assembly GCA_035043045.1. Taxonomy (NCBI): domain Eukaryota; kingdom Metazoa; phylum Arthropoda; class Insecta; order Diptera; family Drosophilidae; genus Hirtodrosophila; species Hirtodrosophila alboralis. The sequence continues at coordinate 103,472 of JAWNNH010000511.1, read as the reverse complement.
TTTATAGTTTTTAATGTTCATGTTTCAAGCATTAAGTTGTCCGACTTAAAATCCCAATCAAGACATAGCTTTTTCTATAATTTTGAATGTCAATACCTGTTGAGGAACGCAGCCAGTTCAAATATTAACGGCCGGCTGCGCATTTTAAATAGCAACGATCGTTTCATTTTCATTTCGTTTCTTGCTGCACATTCGCCGCAAACACACACATACAAAAGTACATGCATGACGCAATATTGAGCATTATGATGAAATTCAAATTTACATATAGTCATCTCGTTTTCGCGCACACAAATTTGTATATTGCATCAGCGCATTTTTGGTTTCAGTTTTTATCAAGACAGCGAATTGTATGGACGCGCCGTGGCGGTCACATAAATTTAAAGAAAATAAAGAATTATATCCTATGAGTCGAGAAATATTACAAACAAAGGTGTTTTATTTCTAACCAATGCCCTTTTTCAAGGCTAACGACTGATTGTTATATGGAATCATAAATCTAAACAAAGATAGTAAAAACTTAAGCTCAAGTTCTAATCATTTTTTGCTCGTCATGTCTCTGGCAATTTCCAATCAGTGTCCGTTGAACATGTTTGACATTTGGCCTGTTGCTCTGATCTTGTTAGACAAAAAACTTTTACAACAAATTTTCCAAGTGTTTGCACTAAAAAGCAATTAAAATTTTACACGAACATTTGCCCCAAGACAATTATGAATACCCCTTCCCGAATGCCAAAGCACCAGACAATAAAACAACGGGTTTTTCAGTACCAAGAGGATAGTAGTATCAAGCCTAAAGACTGGGCAAATGGCCACACACTGCACACCCAGGACCGCCCGTCGTACACGTTTATACCTATATATACTATATAATATCTGCAAGGCATAACACCCCACAATTTCTACACACATTTACGACATTAGCAAGCCAGGTGCCCAACCAAGTTGGTAGAATGTACGTTGTAATAGGGCACAAATTTTAAAGCCACAGACCACTAAAAAACGGCCAAAGAAAAGCGTCCACTGCAAATTGAATTGTAACCAAAGTCGTGCCCACAAAATATAAAAAAAAAGAAACAAGAAATAAGAAAGAAACGGCAAGTCGAAGTTATATACCCTTGCTATGGTCTTTTAAGAAAATATTGAATAGTCGACAACTTGTTCCTATGGTAGTAATGTATTATAGTAGTCCGATTTCAGTCAAACTTTATCAGAAAGTACAGAACATATTGCTATATCGATATGGCGACTTTGGTTACGATATCTTGAAAATCAAAAATGTTTTGCATAGAAGAACTTAATTTTAAATTTTGTTCCTTTAGCGGCTATATGATATAGTGGTCCTATTTTGATTAAACTTGGTCAGATTGTGAAAATTATAATTATACATCGAACTGTAGATTTCGATTTTAATATCTTGAAAAACAAAAAAGTTTTTCATACAAGCACTTTTTGACTGAAAAAATAAAATAAAATAATAAAATTATAATACCCTTTTGCAAGGGTTTGAAAAGAGCTATTTTTGGGACTTAAATATAGATTCTAACATACATTTAAATTGAATTGCTTTCAACAGGCGTTATATACAATTTTATCCGTAATTATAGGTTAGTCACATACAAAAACGGAATTTTCTAATGATTTTTGGCAGCTAATCTATATAGTGATTCGATTCGGCCAGTTCCTGTAACAAAGTTTCATCAAAAACGCTTAATTTAGTTTACTTAAAAACGATAAAAACTTACTTTTTAGGCTCGCAAAAATCTCCATTAACTTGCGTTACACACCTGATAACAAAACCATAATACCCAAGCTGCAAAGTGTATTAAAAAAAACCAAGCCAGAACTGGGAATAGAGGCAGAGCCAAACGAGGGCTTTATGTTATTGCTAAGCAAAGTCTGGCGGGCCATTCAGTTCTTTTCCGAGCCCATTAGTTGAAGCCAAGTTATGACTCTATTAAAAAAGCTACGCCTCGCTGCACTTGGCACTGGAACTGGCCCCCAAGTATTATATTCCATTTTTTTTTCTCTTTTTTTTTTGGCCAACCAGCAGCGAATGTCGCCTGCAACGTGTTGCCAATTTGGTCAAAGAAAAAAAATAGAAATTGGTAAGCCTACAAAGTTGGCACAACTCTAATAAACACTGGCATATAAAATTCCTGGAACCTGGGGCTGTGGAAGTGTTTCGATTACACCGAGAAGACTCAGCTGAAGATTTCTAATTCAGCGGCTTTGGCTACTGGAGATCATAATCATAGATTAATGGTTAATCTATTGTTTCTTGCCCGGCGGCAAATTGAGATCTTTAGATTGGAAAATGTGTAAATGTTTTAATTTGAGTTTATTGCAATTCACTGTGGCCTGTTTGGTTTTGAATATGTAAATGTTTTGATAGAAGAAAGTTGTGAATACTATAACATATTTACTATAATAAATTTAATCTAAATAATTTATTTAAAATGGTTATATGAAGATTTCTCTGATAATAATCATAGTGGAGTTAAAAGCATATAAAAGATATGTGATTAAATTCGAAATAAATTGGATTGCACATATCAAAAATTGAAAAAAATATGTTCAATTCAATTTATTTCGAATTTAATACAATTTTTTAAAATTATTTCCTAAATTGATCTTAAATAAATTAATTAATAAAGAGCCTTTAAAAAAGTCAAATTAACTTTTGGTAGAAGTTAAAAAAATGCTCTAAAATTTAACTGTTTATATGTTTTTTTTTAATAGTTAGACTAAGTTCATTCCAATGCTGTAGATGCTAAAGTTTTTTAAATTAATTTAATTTAATAGCGCTACTAAAATTACAAGTTTTCTTAATTATTTTTCTCTCTTAACAAACTTCCTAACCTCTTAACCATTTTACTGGCTTTCTACCATGTTATTTATGGTTACAGTTGTTAATCTATTGTCATTTTGATAGTTTCACATGTCTTCTTATCGCAACATTAAATCAACCCACAAAACCATTAAGTCTACTTCACACAACACAACACACACACTCCACACACACACATCTCAACACTTTATCTCTGGCCTGTTTATATATATACAACTGGCAGGACCAACTTTTTGCCCCTGCAACCAAAAAATCACAGGCAACTCATTAAAATACAAAGTAATTTTCCACACCATATCACCATGCATGACACATATATCAAAAATGTATATGCGAACCGCCAAAAAAGTTTAAACAGAACAGAAAGAAAATAAAAGCAAATTAAATACATTTTTGATTATGATTATGTCAGAGGAAGGGCAAAGGCAGGGTTCCTTTTTTGGGGGCAACCCTAGTCAAAAAGCAAGTCAAGCTGAAAAACAGCTTCCACAACAACACTTGACACGCAAAAAAAAAAAATTTTGTGTTTTCTTTATGTTGCCTCTTGACATGTTTTTTTTTTAGCAGTGTAAGCATATGCAAAATATGAGTTTGGGCTCAAAATACTACTATGATATGGGGCCATAGAGGCTGTTCTACTTTTGGAACATGTGCCCAAATATTTGCACAGCCCAGTGAAGCATTTCATAACTTTAGTTTGGTTTCTTATAAGTCACAATTTCCCCCAATTTTGATTTCAATTTCAATTGTAACCTTCATCATTTTATAGTCAAAGATTTTTTTTCTTTCTGTAAAATCTTCAACTTCAAATTTATTGTGCACTTGCCCCGAGTGGGGGCTGGGTGTCATTTATGGTCACATTTTTTGACATTCATTGGTCTCTTTTTTTTTTGGTTTTTTTTTTTTTTTTTGCACCCGACAGGCGCCACTCAAAACTTAAATAGAAATGAGCGCATGAAGCGTGAAATTAAATTTGATAAATTCTATTTACGTAAAACGATGGAAGATTTGTGTGCAACATTTTTTTCTATTTTTTTTTTTGTTGCTGATATTGTTCCTGCCCGGCTAAAAATTTTATAAGTGCATCGAATGACTTTTTTACGCTTCGTTGTACACAAAAAAAAATATATATATAAGTTCGTATTATGAAGGCCAACAAACAGGTCAAAAATGTGTTCTTATTTAATGTTTGGGGTCAGTTTTAAATGGTTATGGTTATTAGGGTTGTAGCTTTAGATATGATTTCCAGTTGTTTGAATTTTATAACTTGTGTTTAAATTAAGCTATACGAAGTATTTTTATAGTTAAAGGTTAGTAAGAGGAAGTCGTTAAATGGGTTAAGTAGTTTGGAGCTAAAAAAAAATGCACGACAAAAGCAAGCAGAATTAAAAAAATAAGCTGATCAGATGAAAAATCTTTTTAAAGCAGGGTCCGTAACAAATTTTTTTATTTAATAAATAACTTTAAGTTTTTGTCAAATTTATTTGGAAGTAATTTTTATTCAAAAAAAGGGGAATATTTGGCGATTCCCGTATGCCTTAAAAATAAAAATAAAAATAAAAAAAATAAAAATTAAACAAAAAAAAATAAATAAAAAAAAATTTATTTTCCAAATTAAACAAAAAAAAATAGGCAATTATAATTATTTTTACGTAATAAAAATTAAAGCTCAAAGCTATTGTACATTATATAGTTATTAATTGATTGAGCAAAAACATTCCCATGTGGCGTTTTTTAATAGCTAAATGTAAAAAGTTTAATTTTTTGCAATAAAAGAGCAAGTTTAAAATATATTTAAAAAATTCAAAAAATTAAAAAATATATACATACATATTGTTTGTTTTTTTAAATACATATTTTAAAATTTTGAAAAATATTTTTTTAGCTTCTTTTTGGTTAGCTTACCAAGCTTGTTACAATTAACTACAAAAACAAGTGCTAGCAGAATTCAGAGTTTAATTTTTTGAGCATAACAAAAAGGTGATTATTTTTGAATTTAATTTCTTTTAATTGAAAAAAATCATTATATTAAATTTATTTATTAAAATGCTTACATTTTAGTTTTAGTTGAAGGAAAAATTATACTGAAAGGATTACATTTGTGTAGTCATATTTTCAATAAAATTGTTCCAATTAACGATTTTTCATTAAAAAAAAAAATAAATACAGTGAAATTTTGCTAACATTTTCTCTTTAACCATTGTTAAAAAAGTTTAAATAAAGTTATTAAAAAAAAAATAAATACAGTGAAACTCTATTAAAATTTTCTCTTTTACCATTGTTTAAAAATTATGAAAAGTTCCGTCCATTAGGTGGACACTACGTCGGACCTTTGCGGTTCGCCCAAAAGACTTTCCACTGTAATCGTTATTTATGTGATCTATCAGTAGTTAAACTCAGGTTAGCTAGCGTTTTAACATGTAATTTATTAAGGTTATATATATATATATATATAAAGTAATATATGTATAGACGTGTCTGTTTAGAAAGTTTTCACGTCCCTTTTTCATACCATCTACCACTTATCTCATTTATAATCTTCTTTTCTTCAGTTAAGTCAACTTCTTTACTTTAATCTGCGTAGACAACAACAACAAACAAGACAACAACAAAAACATCAACAATGACAACACCTTTACTTCAAACTATTCGCTAAAGCGTTGCTCAACTGAAAGTTCCATTTCCCCCCTTTCCCTATATATTCCCTCTCTCTCTCTGTCTCTTTCTGTCTCTCTATCAGCATCCAAAACAACAGCTGCCATTTTGCTATTGTTGCAAAACTCTCGACTCTTGACAACAGAACAACAATAATAATAATAATAACAACAACAACAACAACAACAGCAGCAGCAGCAGCATCTGGCCAACAATTTGCCAGTGCAGTGCGACAAGCAATCGTCGAACCGTACCCCCCCACAATAAACTGCTCTTAACCCCTCCCCCGCAATCTTATTCCCTTCTCTTGCCCTCTTCATACATTCAGCCTTATAACCAGTAAGTTTGCTCATCCCCCGTCCACCTTTGGGGTCATCCCGCAGAAGCGCTACATTTTGCGCTTTATGCACATTGTTTATGAATTTTCGCGCACAAAAGTTGGCCCAAACGTTGTTGCCGCCTTGGCTGGTATTTTGTGGCAATGCTGCTGCTGCTGCTGCTGCTCCTGTTGAATGGTTTTACGATTATTAACCCATAAAGTATTCATTGAAGTGAACTGAGTGTTGCCCTGGCCCTGTGCCCACTTTGGACACTGCCACACAAAAGTGCAATAACAAACAGCTACAAAACAGCAACAGCGAATTAAAAATGAAATAGTCGATTGTAATATACTCTGTTTCAAGTGCAATGAGCACTACACCATGGAGAAAATGACATTGCCACTACAAAACAAACTTCTAAAACTATAAAATGATTTGTTCTCAATTAATCGCTGTTAAAAAAAATAACTATGATACTTGATTTATTATCTGAAATTATAAAAAAAAAAATAAAACCATAATAATATCTCACTGAAGGGGTCTCTTTACGACTAGCTTAAGCTTCCAATATAAAGAACGCTTGTCAGGAATACAAAAATTCGCAAAATTTTATCCAAAAAAAAATATAATGCATACTTGCAGGAGCTATTTTTGTCAGTTACACGCCTTTGAACCTATAATTCTCAACCGGCTTCTGCAGTCATCATAAAGGTCTCTCTACATTAATTTATATTTATATCAATTGCTTTCTAAAGTTAAGCAAGTGCATATAATCATTTTTGATAAACAATATTCAATATTATACTAATAAAAAAGCAAAAAAATTTTAATAAAAAAAATAATTGCATATAATAATTTTTGATGAACAATATTCAATATTATAACAATAAAATGGCAACAAAATCGTAAAAAAAACAATATGGAAATTTTTTAAATAAATGAGTATAGTTAAAAATTAAGTAAACTTATTCGTTCATAATTTATTTATATTTTATATTAAAAGTTTTTCCAGTAAATAAAATTAGTTAAAATAATAAAACGTTACTGAAATGTGATTTTAATTATTCTTACTTATTTTTTCAATGTTAATGAGACAACTCTAAATAATACAATATATACCCCTTTTATTTATAAAAAACAGAGCATAACAACCGAGTCTGCTACAAAGGCGCCACAAGTTGTAGTCAATCTCACAATTTCCGTGCAACCTTTTTGCATTTTGGACCCACTGTGAGTCACTTTTTGGCCTGTCGGGGTCTGGCCTCTTCAGTTGAGTGTCTTTCATTGGTTTTGGCTGGTACGCAGATTCTTTTTATCTGCAGCTTCTCTGCAACTTTTGTTTCATAACCAACAACTAAAGTTGAACGCGTGATATAACACGAAAACAGATCAAAATCGATAAAACGTGTTTATAAAAAAAAGAATAAGCAATTGTATTGAAATATAAAGACATTTATTGAATGGAGAATGGAAAGTTCTTCAAACATTCATATTTTAATTGAATTTGTTTGTGCAATTGTGAGGACAATTAAATAAATTGTAGCTGCTTCTATTTAATTGATTGTAATTTTTTTTAGTAAAATGATATTACTTAAAATGTTAAAAATGTTGGCTATAAGCCTTGACAAAAGTTATAGTTGTAGAACATTTTGTAAAACATCACATTTTATTGAAAATCTAAAATCAAGGGATAAGACCCATATCCGTCGTCATATTTGTCTTTTAATTATAAAATAAACTTGGACAATTTTAATTTTTGAACACGCGTCCATCTCTAAACAGTCTATACAGACCAGCAACACCCACACTTTAAGCCCGGTTCTTTACTATTCGAGTGCCTTAATTTATGCAGCAACAAGAGTGAATATTAAAAGTTTTCAATGTTTTGTACCTTTTTGAGACTCCTTTGACGTAGGTCTTGAGGTCGCTCTCTGATGTCTACTGTTCCATTCATCAGATTTGCGTGGGCTGTCCCCATAGACTCCGGACTTATGATTATGATTACTTATTGTAAGCGTATTCTTCAGCAGTAGCTCAAGTGGCGGACATATAGAATATATATATTCTATATAGAAGCAGGAGATGTGTACACTCAAGTGAACAGTGGGTGAAGAGTGGGTGAACAGTGGGTGAAAGACAGACAGCTCTACTATAAGTTGGCCAACAATTGGTGTTGAAGTGCGGTTTTGCAATGGCTACAGAAAAGTCAATAATAAAGGAACTGCAAGAAATTAAGATATTTGTTAGAGTTGTAGTTATAATTAAATATTTACTAAGTTTATATGCCATTAAAATCTTAATTGATTTTGTGAACTCAGCAATGTAAAACCCAAAATGAGCTGTAGATACATATTTGTTGAAATTATATGCAATTTTCTTGCCTCTTATACTTTATACACTTTTCTATATAGTTATAAAACAATCTAACAAACTCCATTTGCATTTTTTTACAATAAAATTAAAACAAATTCACAAATTTATAATAAATATATTGTTTAATAGCATAAATATCTTTCATAAACTTTTACATAATCTTACTATCCTCTACCTCAACTTAAAGTGAAATCTTCGTTTAACATCTTTCTCATGCTCTTAAAATGCAATCAAATTAAAATATATCAAAATGAGTTTTAAATATTTACAACGCGACCTCAAAGTCGCCCTCACACACACACACACACACACACACACCCATACTTACTTAGATAGCACTAACATAAATTGTTGCTTTATTGCAAAAAGCTTAACAAATATTTTCATATGCAGCCTTTGCTTTGGGGCAGACACCCAAAACACACACCGACAAACACAGAGTGCGAAACCCTTTGAGAGTAGACACATATGCCAAAAAAAAAAAAAACAGAAAAATTTTTTTAGTTTTGTGAGTGCAGGACTAGAACATACCCTGTAGCAAGAAATGCCAATTTTGATATATAAAACATTAATAAAGAGTATTGATATTTTTTAATTTATAAATTTAGAAAAAAAAAATATGTTCATTTAATTTTAGCTTAAATTGTTGTTGTTTTTAATCGACGCGGATATTTATGTAATAGATTTTTTAACACATATTCCGTGGAAACAATTTTTTATCAAAATTTGACACATTTTGTCTTGCCAAATTGCAATATATTTTATCTAGAATTTCAATATTTATACCATAAATTAAAGATTTAAAAAATTTCGAATGTTAGTCCTATACATAGATTTGCGAAGGCTTACAGGGAATATCTATAACTGTAAAAATAACTTTAATTGTACGAACGGTTTTAGTAATCCTCAACAGACGAACATCACCAGATTGATATATACAAAATGCACAACTTTATTATACCCGCTTTGTAGGGTATAGAAATGGAAACAAAAACGAGACACGCAAGAGAATACGAAGATGCGGCAAACAAAAATGTATGAAATTATTTTACGGCAAGTGTATGCAAGTGCAAATATTATGAGTTAGTTCCGAATAGAGAAGGGCGGTAAAATGTCTGCAGTCTGTCCGATATTATATACATATATATATATATATACCTATATATATATAAGTATACATCGCTGAGGAGCCGTGGCAAAAAGAAGAAATTAAGTTTACTTGCCGCATGAATTAAAATGAATTTAAGTGGTTTGCTCTTGCCCCAAAGTTTTTATAGTTAAGGAAGTGTGCATAATGGTTAACAGTTAGCGGAGTGTGGGAGGGGTGGGAAGATTGGGGGCTGCCCTTAAATTCATATTAAGTATGGCAAGTATGGAAATGTCTGTAAAGTTACGACAGTTTTTTTTAATTAGACGCCTTTAATTTGAATGGAATATGTATGTAAAGAAAAGTTTCGCAAATGAGAAATAAAATAGTACAGGGTATAGCAACCCGCATATCGCATACATATTTAAGCAAAACAAGCAGTGCAGTGCTCTACTTTCAAGCAGTTGAACAGCACAGCGACAATTGAAATTAAAGCAGTTCGATATTCCGAAATTAATAAAGCTGCAAAATAGTAACAAGTTTTGGGTGACTTAAGGGTCAGAAATTTATTAGAATTAAAAATGTTTTTTAATCAATTTTTTTAAGTGTTATCTACTCTATTTCATTAAAACTCATTTAGCATAATGCGATACCAATCCGAAATAAAAGTATCAATACTGCGCTCTACTTTAACATTAAAATCGAGATAATGCTTTTTGCCAAGGTAATTGAATTCATAAACCGTGCTGGGATTATCTATATCCATAACTTTGTTAATATAAAGCAAAATATACATCAGGAAACTTGTGCACTTTTCGATTGACCATTGTTTCGACTGTAAAATAAAAATAAAAAACAATTAATTAATACAATTATTCAAAATATTTACTTACATTGTTTTCAATTATTTTTGGCAAGCTTGTCGGGGTGATACTCTTAACATTACCAGATGTACTAACATCGGCTACAAAAATATGTTCAACATCTTTTAATAAGCCTTCTGCCCACCATATTAATGGCTGTCGCCTCCATTGAGTTTTCACCTTAAGTTCAGCAAAAGGTTTTGATTTGTTCAAATTAAGTTTCCTAAAATAAACAAAATTAACATCTATATTACAGTTTAATAATAATACCAGTAATTTACTTACTCTAATAGTTTTTCGCAATGTGCACCCATTGAGGAATTATAGATCACACAGAATCCAGCAATCATGCACTTAAATACACCATGAAACTCACCCATTTCCGGAGCAAGATTCAGGTCAGGATAACCTGTAATGGAAGTTTTGAATTGAATCAATTTCTTTTTGTTTTTATTATTATATTAAGCAATATACAAAAATATATTTATTATTATATTAAACAATATAATAAAATACATTTAAATACACAGGTTTTTATTAAGGAAAAAATATTATAGTTATATGTGGTTTGAGCTATTCTACTGGCTTTTTAATTCACATAAATCTGTTAAAACATTATTATTTATTGTACATAGTTTGTTTACTTTCTGTAATAATGTATGTAGAATCTAGAGGCATGCGCGAATACATTCCTTTTCATAATTCTCAAAACTCCATATTTAATTCGAAATTCTCTTTAAACGAGTAAAACCGAATGCAAATACACAAATTCGTGCAACGAGCAAACGAAAACCAAAAAACCGAACGAATACGACAAAAAGAGAACGAAAGCAAATGAATAAACCGAATACAGTAAATATTTCGAGTTGACTTGTATAATCGAATATACCGGACTACGCAACGGTATACCCACACATACATACAAGCATGTGTGGGTATACCGTAGGGTAGTCGGATATATTCGATTATAGCATTTTTACTTCTTATTTTTCGTAGACTATACGTCAAGCAATCTTCGTTTACATGCATTTTTGCAAGAACAAGAACAATTCTGCAAACAAATACATTCGTAAGGTACCCGGTATTGCAAGTAGCTCGGGATTTTTGGTTCTTCTTTGGCACACGTTCGCATGTTCCGTTTTTAACACGATGTTTGCTTCGTTGTGCGTTCGGTCAAACGAGTAGATTAATTACAATCGCAATAAAGAGCAATGTAAATGTATGAGTGTCTCGTTTGCTCTTTCGAATGTGTACACGTAAGAAAATGGAGAAAGTGTGACCGTAGATTTTCCTATTGAAAGTTTTGCAAACAGTTGGCAGCACGAAAGCTGCAACATTGCAAAAATTATGATAATATGGTAATATTATGAATCAATATATAGAAAAAATCATCATAAACTCGCCTGAGTATATTTGTTCCTTCAGTTTGGTTTCCATACTTTTACAAGTTTGAAGGATCTTCACATGCGAAGGTGCTGCCTCGTTGACCAAGCACATATATATGGTGTTGCGAAACTTCGTAGCTCTTATTCTCCAATTAAACTTTGTTTCAATAGAGCACATAATAGTTTGTAATACCTCACGACTTGTGACAAAATTTGCTTTCAATTCAGCTCCACAAGCAATTGCTGATGGTTTCAACATTAATTCTTGATGTTCCCTAATGAAGAATAGCATATGGTCCATGTAATTATTATATGAACGCTGCTCCTTGTCTTTATCTAACTTTATGGATAAATCTTTTGATGGTAACACATTTAGAAACTTCTGTTCACTATTATCCAGCTTAAACATGTGAGAACTGTTAACACTAAAGCAACCAATTTTCTCGGGCGTTAAGTTAAGCCTTGGGTTAGGTATTTCAATTTGAGAGAATTGCTTTAGAAAGTCGTCAAACTTAAAAACTTGTTTGGATTCCATGATAAAGCGATCTGCAAATGATTATTGAATTAATGGCCATTGTAATGCTGTATTGTATTATTATATATGTATTTATTACCTGATTTTAATATGTCCAATCAACTTACAACTTAACTTTAGTCCACGTGTCTCTACACTTTTGTGTCTCAATTGAACAAGGGTTGTTAGGGTTGTAATATCAATATATCGATATATGTATTTATTATATAATATATTTCGTATTTATTTTTTTTTGTTTTATTAACGAAAATTTTAAATGTACTTTAATGCTGCTGCCTCACTATTTGCTACCAAATTATAAGCAACTTTGTATGCGTATAATATTTATCTTGCAAATGCTAATTGGATTAAAATAAGATACTCCATCTATCGATATATTGATATTTTAGTTGACAAGCTATTAAGAAAATTCCTTTTTTTATCTATGACGAAATAATATCAATATCGATATTTTAAAAATATCAACACTAGGCTTTGTAGGCTGAATTCCTGATTATCGTTATTTTTAGAGCCAGAGTCTAGATTCTAAGACCACTAAGTGCCATTGTCCTTCATCGAGTCATTGGAATCATATTCATTAAAAGCATACAGTTAGGAATAATTTAACTGATTTTTTATTTAATAAAAATGATTTAACAATATTTCAACTGTTAAAACAAAATTAAAATTGAAATCTGTATAGAAATTGAATATCCAACTCTGATAACTACTTTAAAACTGATTTCCGATTTCTATAGGAAACCATCTTTGGTAAAAAGACGCTCTAAAAATGTACTTTAATTGAATTCACTCACCGAGAAAACCATGTAAATACAACTTTAACTCTGACCAACACAAAACCTTTTAACAACAATTAGTGCAGTACCTAAAAGAGACCTGAACGAAACCTCAACCAATCCATACCAGGCTACGACTATAGGTTCAACTTCAACTTCGACGCCAAGTCTAATGCCCACTCTGTTTCCGTAAATGCAACGTCAAATTACTCGAGTTGGATGGTTAAGAAAATATGCCGGACAAAACAAACTTAATTGTCTGCACAGTTTTATTTACTTCGTCGACAGGCGCTCACATCCTTGGCATGTCCTTGCCCAGAGATGTTGCTGCTGCTGCTGCTGCTGCTGCCTGCATCTGCTGGTAATTACGCAGCAACGAGCTGTATATACCATGTCCTGCTGCCTACTGCACTCCAGTTCCACTTAACGAACATGCCCAAGTCTGGGCAAACAATAGGCCTGGCTCTATGGACCTGGCTGTAACATGTATGGCACAGGGATAACTAGGCTCTAGAATTTTGTACTCTTGTTTAGTGGCAACACAACAATAAGTTGCATCCCCAAAAAGGTGCTGGAATGCATTTTACCATGCTTGGCCAGTCAGCTTGTACAAGTCTGTGGCATGTTGTAGGTGTTGTTATCATATTTGCATGTCGCCTGCTGCCTCATTCTCCCTCCCTTGCTTGCCAATAACTCAATCAGTGGCGCATTGCAGCTGCAGCATCGAAGGACATCCATTCATCATGTCCAAAAGCCTCAGACAGAGAACGGACAAAATATGAATCGCACTTGCGCCAAGTTCAGTTCAGTTCAGTTCTGGAATCATCATCGCGATTATGTCATAGCAGCAGCCAGCTTACAATTTATAATTGTCAAACGGAAACTTGCCAGACAAATGGATAGATATATTCCTGCTCTTATGCATACTATATAGTATATGGTCCTGCTTCGGGTTCTTCTCTTCTCGGTTTTGCATCTGCTTCCTGCTTGTTGCACAAACAAATTGAACTACCAACTGGTCCATTGATTTATGGACATGGGAAATTGACTTCTGATATATTGTCAAGACCTTGAAATTCCATGCACTTAGAGAAAAAACCGAGTATCGAAAGTGAAGCTTGAGCTGAAAATATATGTATAAATTGAAGGTGTCAGCTTGTAAGTATTATCATTTATATTTATTAATAAATAAAATAAACGTTTCGTAAATGTTTTATTTAATATATATTTTTTTAATTTTTTAACTTTCAAACTTATGCATTAGGTACTTAATATAAACAGAAATATAAGTTACTAGATCATTCTTTTCCCAAAATATAAAATAGGAAAAAAACTAATTATATTTTACAATGTCACTATAATTGTAATCTACTGTGCCATTTGATATGCTCCATCTGAGATTTTCATATGTGATTTTAAAATGCATTTTCCACCCACTTTCCGATATATTTTGAATAAAATTTTCTGGAGTGCCAACATACGATATAATAGGAAGCTATAGTCACTAATTTCAGGTTTCTAGCTGCTACCGTTTGACCTACTTTCACTTTTAATATTTTTCTTTAATTATTTTTATTTAAAATTGACTTACTAGTAAAATATTCAATATTTTTTAAACCTTTTATAAAGTGTAATTTTTTTCCCCTCCAACTCTATTAAAATTTCTCTCAGTGCACATTGATTGCCATACACAATGGAAACGCATTGAAATTGAAAGCAGACGCATCTCATTTAAAATTCCATTTCCAAGGTGACATAAATTAAGTGCATTCATAATCGCAATAATGCTATTAACTATCTGACAGCCCTTTGACCCTCTCTCTTCCGCCCTTTGACCCTCTCTTTCGCCCATTGACCTGACCTCTATCGAAGCGCACAGAAAGTGCGTACTTAACGCATAAATGAATGCAAAACTTGGACACTGAGAAAAGAGCTTAGGTATATAATACTTGAGTGCTAAGCCATGGCTTTGACATTTTAATTTGCATGTGGCGGGAAATTTGTTGACCTTTCGGAAGGTTAAAGCTGTTGCTTAAAGCACTTTAAAGATATAATATCTTGCAAATAGAAAATGGGTAAATTAAAGTTCTCTTTAGAATTAAGTTGTAATTAGGTTGTAATGTGCATATTTTTAAATGCTAAATTAAATGTTTAAAATTTGAGCTTTTATTTAATATGCATTTAGGCAAATTTCATAAATTTTAATATATTTTAAATTAAATGGAAACGCTTGTAAAATTCAAATTTCCTAACCTCACTTTTATTGATTGTGAGTGGGAAATTTAAATTTAAGCTCTTTTAAATGCAATTAATAATTTTATTAAATTTCTTAGCATATTCTTAATACACTACTACTGTGACTACATCAATTTTATCCTTTTCCTGACCAACTTAACCATGTGTAAAATCGCCTATAAGGACACAGGACATTTGTCATCAATGGCTTTTCAAGCCGAAACTACACAAGTGTTAAGCCAATTTGGGACCTTGAAACACATACACACACACACACGCACACACACACACACACACACCCATTTGTTTAGGGTATTCAACAACTTAAAGAACTTGACAAGTTTGTCAAGTGTAGAGCGAACAAAAGGGACTTGCCGCCTGTCAGCCAAACGCTGCACATTCATCTTCGTCACCAAAAACTGGGGCCAAGTTTGCATTTAAATTGGTAATTAACGCAAATGAAAACGAAAGTCAAGAAAGAGCAAAAAAATGCAGAAATAAACTGAAATGTGCACAAATACAAAAGACAGATTGCAAAAGATCCAAAGAGAGGCAAAGAGAGAAAGAAAAGACGGAAACAACTTATTACGCAAAACGGAAACAATCAACTAAACAAAAGATAACAAACGTGCTGAGCATGAAGGATGCGAGTAAAGCAAAGATAACACAAAGAGAGAGAGAGAGTGCAAAGTTACACACATACATTCAAAAAGCTTTTCTACGAAGCGCGAAATTGATTGCCAGGCAACGGGGAGACAAAGAGATAGAGATAGAGAGCGGCAGCGCGGCCACGTAGATGGCAAATGTCAGAAAAATGTCAGCCAATGTAATGACAATAAAATTTATACTATTCCTTTTGTTGCTGCCGCTGCCACTGCCGCTGCCTCTGCCGCTGCTTCTGTTTCTCTCTTTTTCTCTCTGCTGCTGCCTCTGCCACTGCTTTCACAGCGTTATCATTTCATTAAATCAAAAGAACGAATAATGACCAAAAAAGACAAAGCGTCAAAGTTCGCTTCGTTTTTTTTTTTTTTGTAACTACATTGAGTGCTGCCAATTGAATGTAAATAACAAGTGAATGCTGCATTCGAAATGAATATGAATGAAAGAGTAAGGTAGCGTAGAGAAAGAGATAGAGCTAGAATAATATAGAGCCAGAAATTGCTGCAAGCAAAATTTCATTGAGTTAGGTCCCAAATGAAAGTTTTTTTTTTTAGCCATCAAATTGCTAACAGAGATGAAAGATGTTAATGAACCCATCACAAAAGTGACATGCAATTTATCTGATGTCATTTTCTTTAGGGAATGTTAAATGAAAGAATCAAAAATTGTTTATAGATTCAGAGCAATTAAATATCAATTTATAGAGCTACAAAGACTTTAAATTTAATTTAGAATAAATTTTCATTTAATTTATCATATTTTTGCATATTTATAATTTTATAAATATTGTGTTTAATAGTTTAAAAATTCGTTGATAATAATATCAAACTTTCAGTTATTTAGTTTTACGGTCATTTAATTGGATGTAATAGGACTTTCTTAAACAAAAGTTAACATTTAATTGAAAATAAATAATTGTAGAATATGCTGAAATACCAACCAACCCAATAAAATGTCGCTTAATTGCAAGAAACCATTAAAATTAAAATTTATATACATTGCCTGTCCAAAACGAAACTCTTAAATATCAATTCCAGTCTAGAAAAAACAACTTTCAATTTTCTATAAAGGCCACTCGCATTGTCCATCAATCAATCAAAACTTCTACTTCTAAAATGCATTACACTGCACTACATAAACAGTGAATGAAAGACGGGAACAAATAGTACATAAATAACTCACTTATAAAGGCTAATTACACTTAATACAATTTTATTGGACCCCCAACAAAAAGACAACTAAACTGCTGTCCAATATTGATATCGATCTCAATGTGTTGTTGTTTTTTTTTTTTTGTTGTTATTGCAACTGCCACCGTCGTGGCGGCAACAAAATTTATAGAAAACTTGACAATTAGCGCCGCTGCAAGAGTAAAACCAAAGCAGCAACAAATAACAAACGTAAAATAAAACCCACAAGCCTCTCCACAGACATTGTGGCACCCACGCAAAAACACCATCAACTGGCTTGTGGATGCAACAGTTGCAGAGCCAGAGCTCCCCAGAGCACTGTCAACAGTATCAGGCTGTGCCGAGAAGGCAACAACAACTGCCCACAGCGTTTAGGTATAGGATTGCTGTTAACTAGAGAAAATGTGGTAACTAGGAAACTGGGAATCTCAGATGAAAAGGGAAAAATGTTTAATTCATGCATTTCTGGAAATAAAGAGCGACCAGGGCTGACAGATTGTAAAGAGATTCTAAACTTTGAAAAGAAGTTGAGAAATCGTTAAAATAATTTATAAATTTAGAGAAACTGCTGAAAGTATTTCACATGCGAATTAGTCAAACAAGAACTAACAATTAATTATTAAATTAAAACTAAATAATTAACTAAAATATACAAATATTTGGAAAGCCTGGCGTGGTAAAGAAAATTCAGTGAAAAAGTGTTTTTTTATCAAATATAATTTTAATTCTGATTTGCAGAAACATATTTCTTATTCTACTATTAAAAAAATACTGAAAATAGTTTGCATCCCAAACATTTAACAGTCAATGGAGATATATAAAATATCGATCGCTAATTATAAAAAAAAAAAAATTATAATAATTTCTGTTATCGTTTTTGAACTAATGACAAAAAAAAGATATAGATTTTAGACTTTTTAAGCAGGTATTTTAGAATAACTATAAATAACTTTGAACTTTATTTAAGGATTATTAAGATTATTATTAACAGTTAGATAAGAGTTATAAACTAAGAACCTAACTTAAATTATGGCATGGCTCCTTCGGGACCTTCAGCTATTTATTTAAAGATATTAATGTTCATTTTATTTTTAATTTAATAAAATATTTATAAACTCGATATATGCATATTTTTTTAAATTATATTATTCGTTGCAAAGTTATATAGAAATAAATAGAAAATTTTGCACTAAAATATGTCCATTTAAAATAAATATATTTTTAAGCGGAATTTATTCAATATTCGAAATTTGTTTTAATTTTATCACACTTTATAAAAATATTTGTGGTTTTACTGAATATAAAAGAAATAAAGTTCGTTTTATAAAAATCAGTTAATACATATTGCTTAAATGTTTATATGATCGCTAATTTTCTGTATTCTTAGTATTTTGCAATCTTAGCCAAAAATTTGTAATGAATTTTTTTATATTTGCCAAAAGCAAAAATTCGGAACACTAAATGGTTAAGTGCACAAAATGTATTTATTTTTATTGTTTTTAAATTTTTGCAAATGTGTTTTAACTTTATAAATCTTTTAGCAACTGCCAGACTTTCGCTCCAGCCCTAAGAACTGAATGTTGAGTAACTTGTAATGTCGCCAGTTTGATTTGTTGCCACTTGTGCTTAACTCTCTCTCTTTCTCTCTTTTGGCCAGTTTGAGTGACACAAAATGTGTCACCACATTGCACTGGACAGGCCTTAACATCAAGTAGTCAAGGAACACACAAAAGGATACGCAAACACATCCTGAGCTTTGCTTATAATGTACTACAAAAGTTATTAAACTCGCGTAAATCAATTTGAAGGCAAAAAAAAACGATAGCGCGACATTTACAGCTCCTCGCGCTGTCAGTTTGTCAGTTTGTCAGTCAGCCAGTTTGTCAAGTCCAGGCTATTGCACACACACTTTGAGTGGTAATTAATTATTTGATAAAAGTACAAGCATTAAGTCAATTAAAACTAAATTTATGCCAAACGTTATCTAGATGCTGACAAAAGGCGTCTGATTTACGGCGTATTTAATGCGTGTGTAGATTTTTCTAAAATTCCCATTAAATACTACACACCACACAAGACAAAGTTCTCAGTTTAGCTTGTTTTTAGTGGGCAGTTTGGTTTCTAAACTTGAGTGATAAATTATCAGAACTTGTGCTGTGTAGGTAGCACATTTAAAAATATTTTGTATAAAGGATTGTGTATTAAAAGAGGATATTTATAGTAAACTAGTGTGCCCGGTCTCCAAAAAAATAACAACAAAAAATTATAAATACTGCCTACTATGATTTTCGTATTTCATTTAAAAAATATTGCCTACTGTGATTTTCGTATTTAATTTAAAAAATACTGTCTACTATGATTTTCGTATTTCATTTAAAAATACTTCGTTTTTTGTTTAAAAAATTCTGTTTTAGTATTTCATTTAAAAATACTGCCTACTGTGATTGTTGTAACAGAGCTGTATACTTTAACAGTAAGTACATCTGTTAAGCGACTCTCCGGAATGTTTTCCTAACATTTTATTTTTTGCAAATCTTTCTCTGGCAATTACGAGCACGGGAAATTTGAGTTAAACAGGCCCTGTCCAGCCCGGGGTCCCCACTTTTATAGATGTAAATATATTATTTATTTAAGAAAACTGCAGAAGGTATTGTTGGAAGAAAATATAAGTATTAAAATGTATTCTAATCAACAAAATTTATCTCAAATATTTATCGCAAATCCAGACGAATACAATGCAAATTGTTACAACATAGTTGCCACAAAGTTTTCATCAACTCATCTCTTCAAAGTAGCACCGTGTTGAGATATACTTTTGAAGAGACTGCAAGAAATGAATTTAAATTGACATTGCTTGTTGAACAAGTTTTCTAAATGTTGCAGCAAAATTTGTTAACTGTCATTTTGTGGCAAACAAATACACAGAAAAGCGCAACACAAGAAGACCGACAACATTTTGTGCACTTTCAATTAAATACAAAGCAAACGAAACTGGGTTAATTGCACCAAGAGAAATTTAATATAAATTAGTTTACAAAAAATAAATTAAATAGAAATAATTGTTAAATATTGCTTAACTTATTTAATGAAAATTCTTGTGAATTTAATTACTACAAAAAAATTATAGCAATGTGTTTTTCTAAACTATCGATATTTATATTTATTTAATGCTGAACAAATTTATATTGAAAATTTCAATTTGAAATGTAAGTTGGAAATGTTCTAGCAAATTTCTAAAAATTAAACATATAATTTCCATTTGGCTTAATTTATAGATTAATCGGTTTGCAATTAAATTGTCAAAACAAAATAGTTTTTAAAGGTTAAGGATTTTAACAAACATTTCAAAGTATTAAAATTTTAATTCCTGAAAATTATCCACATCCTTTTTTTAGAAGTGTATAAAACACTTGTTAATTTATATCGCCTTCTTGTTTTGTGTAATTAAAATTGCAACAGAATAAATGTAGAATTTTCTATTTGTAGCTTTAAGAGATGTATAAAAATTGAATTAAGGAGAAAATAAAATATTATATGGCATATTTCATGGCGTTTACACGGCAAACCGAGCACAGCAAACACAAACACACCAAAAATGTTGATGATGATGAATGTCAGCGCTCCACAAAAGAAGTAATTTTGTATAAAAAGTAACCATGCCACACCATACGACTCCAGGTTTTCCATAGAGTAGGCGTGTCGCAAAAGCCGTTACAACTGTTAATGACATTTACGAATGTTTGGCGAGAGTTGCCCCAACATTTTCGAACTGCCACACTGACGATGCCGCACATAATGCCAAAATAATGACGACGGTTTGGGCTTGGACTGCCTGACTCTGGACCCAGTCAACACCCCAACCGCCCCCTTAACAACATGCAATAGAAAAATGACGCGGAAACTGTCAAAAAAAAAAAAAAATACAAAAAAAAATTGTAAAAACCGCAGCCAGCGCCGCCGTTTGCGGTTTGCTTTACAAATGACCGGCGGCGTTGATAATGAAACTGTAGCACTACCCTTGGCCCCCTCCCTTGTTGGCAGGACCGCCTTCTTGCCGAAAATTATACAATAACGGCGTCAACATTAGCAAATTGTTCGTTTACAGTAGGTTCTAGGAAATTCCTAGAGAACTTTTAGACTATATCGTTAATGAGCGTATAAATTGTTAAAGTTGCTAAGAACTTATAATTGTGTGTCATTTGATTTTTATGCTCTTCTTTAAACATTTATAAAATATTATATTATTTAAAATATATTTTAATATTTACTTATTTTTCAAATAGTTTATTGTGGTGTGGCATGTGGAACACTAGAAATACCCCTGGCAAATTTCTTACCCGTTACGATTAAAGAGTATATTCAGGCATTCGTTAGAGAGAGAGAGAGACGTCAAGGTCCTCCTTGAAGAAACTTTGTTCCCTGAATGAATTGTTCATCGGGTGCGAATTCTGATTAGAGCTCTGTCACTTGTCGCTCACCTCGCTGCAGTACACTGAATTTGAAACAACCTGATGTAGCTTGCTAAGTTCTCGATACTGATACCTAATTAAAGGTTCTGCTCCGTACTGCACTAACACGTTCAGCTGCAAACCAAAGAGTTTGTATAAAATGCCCAAGAAAGGAATATCACAGTACCTTGAAGCTTGATTGTTCCTGTTGCTTATTGCGATTGTCCAGGCCTACGTATCATGTTAGATAGACTGATGAAATGCGGCAAGTGTTTACATCGGCAACCACTTTCCAGCTCGCATAGTGACAAAAAATACAACCAATTTGATGAACATGATGAGCAACTCCGGCCATTAATATATATTGAAATATATACGGGAATAATGGCGAGAAGCGGCAGCTCATGGTTATACGAAATTCAGGTGTGGAACAGAAACTTTGAGGACAACTACACGCCAGCAGAGAAAGTCTGTATTGAATGCAAGCTATTAATTTAGTTTTAAATGAAATGCAAAAATACTTACATTCTTAGGGTTGGTCGCTAACTAAAAAGCATTACAGGCAGACAATGCCAGATTACCTAATAATACATTAGATAATTACGTTGGTTTAATCGTTGTCCTATTCAAAGCTCTTTATATGGCCAACACAGGCGGCACTTGACACATAACCGCTTACCGATCACTACTTAAAAGAAAAAATTAATGTTAAATGAAGATAGCAATAATTGCTTTAGATACTCAATTTTTTTATCACAAATAGTAATTGTCGCAGGCGATGAGGTGGCTGTGAGTATTGTTGCGGGGTCGGAACGATTGGCCAAGGATTATTAGATCCGAGTTGCCGCTAAAATCCGGCACCAGGCACACTGCCAACAACATATAGTTAAATATCGCTATCACATCGGCGTAGGTTAAATAGTCGCAGGCATTAAGTTCATGTATGTAAAATTTGTGCGATTTGTAATTTAAGTTAAAAGAACAGTATACACAAGAATAACACAATAGACAATTACATTAATCAGTGCAACTAGATGCAACTGGAAGTTTTGGCGTCTCGTTGGAAATGTGCAATTGTTCAACACTGGATAATAACCGTAAAAACAGTTGTGGCACTCTCGATTTTGTCTTGGTTTCGATAATTTAGAATTAAATTAGATATAAAAAAAATAATTTTAAAAAATATACTTGTACACATTTTTAAGTTTGGAACGTTAAATAAAATATGCGCATTTGCACTGGGAGAATTCAAAAACATTCGGATCACAGTAAAAAGCTGCTTGATGCAGATGCAGTAGAGTATAATTTTATGAGCGCCATCTACCGACAGATGGCGGCGACTTAAAGGTGTGTACTGCTTGACGCTGCTTAATGTGCCAGCAAGCAGTTGACAAGCAGTGTGACAATTACCAATCTAAATTTAGAATTTAGACGAAATTATATCAATAATATCAAAACAAATACAAGGAACATTTTTGAGTTTCAACTTTCGAAACCAAAGTTTTTTTTTGTTTATTTTAATTAAGTAATTGCAATATTTACACAGTACATGTATATCAAAATTTGTTTAAGCGACATAATATGAATATAGTTAAATAATAGATTCTAAGTCTTAGCAAAAAAATCTCTAATTATATAGTATATAATTTTTAATGGCTATAGCTTTTATATATATAATTATTAAGCTTAAGTATATAAATTTCTTATTTTTTTCTTTTCTTTTGAGCGTATTTTTGTCTTGCAAGTTACATACATATATCAAATTTTGTACTAAAATCATATGAAAACGGAAAATGGGACAGCGACAAATGAAATGTGGCAAAATAAAAATATATAAATGTATTGAATATGTACAGAACAAAATATTCGAACGCAAAAAACTAAAATAAAATGATAAAAATTCTCTTTTTTAAGAAAAACCAATAAACAAATAAAAATAAAAATCAAGCGAATGATTTAAATTGATAAATAAATTCAATTTAAGTGCAAATCCAATATTAATAGATTTTGGGCAGTATATAATAGCGTACTTGAGAGCAATAACGATGCCACGATGAATGATAGCGTGCCTGATTGCGTGCATTGGCGCGCGTGGCCCGATGCAATAGCACAAGGATCAAGGACAATAGCGACAACAATGGCGGCCAGGCAGGGCGCAAAAACATGGGCGCACCCAAGGCACACAATGCAAGTATATCGCCCAAATAATTGGGCTGACGCAAATATCCCCACAAGCCGCTCAAGAGCAGACGACTGCCCTGATAGGTATGTATAGTCTCAATGTTGCCAAAGATGGGATTCTGTGAGTTCAAACGATATTTGTACTTATAAGCGCAGCTATAACGCTTAATACACAGTCCAACTAGCAGCAGCAACAATGTCGCATATGGTGCAAAGCCGCAGCTTATGGGCACACGTTGCTCATAAAAGTATTTGCTCACCGAACTGAGCAAATAGGGCGTGGCAGCATAACGCAACAGCAGCAGACAGCCATAGCCCTCATGTTGCAGCTCAAAGGAGCAGCTTAAATGATGCTCAAAGAGCAATGCATCCAGCACATAGATGAGCAACGAACTGGCCGCCAATAGTGTGCCAGCATCATAGTTCAGATTATTCCAATAGTAGCGCATCAAATAGATATAACCCTCCTGGGCTTGTGGATATTGTGGCCATTGCAATGTCTGATAGATATAACAGGCGGCATAGATCAACGTGCTGACCAGGGAGAGGCGATAGTAGAACTGTTTCCAATCGACACGACCCAACCATTTGGGATTCAGTTGACGTCCCAGAGCATAGTCCACCAAAAAGTTACCACTGCGTCCATAATCATTGGCCAATGTCTGTCGCAGCACATTATATTTGGTGGTATCCACACGCCAATAGCTCCAGCTGGCGGCCACAAATGCGCTCATCAGTCCAAAGATGCAAAAGCGTAGATAATGACGCAGCACAAAGCTCACAACAGGATATTTGAGATACTCGGCAATGCCGGCAGCCAACAATAGTGTTATACATACGCCCAATCCATTGAATTTGTATGTTTCACGCGTCAGATGGACACGTCGACCGGGCAGCAGGGCAACCAGTAGAAAGACTACAAATTGATAGGCCGTAAAGACGCCAACGACATGAATTTGGAATACCTGACGCGACAGATAGTTCCAGTCCAAGAATATATTAAGATTGGCGCGTTTAAATTGACATGCATTGCGCGCTGTACAGCTCCAGGTGAGATAATAAACCAAAGCGGGCACCAACAACAGAAGCAACAATGATCCCAGCCAGCCTCCAAATTCGCTAGGCACTTGCAGTTTGCGACAGGCATTGCCCAGAACTGGTGGCGTCATCGATGATTGTCTTGTGGCATTGAAACTGCGAAATTCTTCATCTTCATCATCCTGCTGCAATTGCTCATCCTCCTCCTCAATATCCTCTTCGCCCGTAGAATAACTACGCTTTGAGCTCTTCTCATCCTCATAAACAGAACGCGATACGGAACGACTGGAGCGACTATAACGACCATCTGCTGCCTCCTCCTCAGCATTGTTGCTAGCTGACAAGCCTGCCACATTTGAGATAGTTTTTGATAGAGAACGACGCAGACGTTCTGTTATACGCTTGCGTATAGATTCCGTATCCACATCATCACCTCCCTCGCTACGTATCTCAATGCGCTGTGTTGTGGTTGTGCTGCTGCTGTAGGTTCTGCTGCTATTTCCACTGTTCACCGATGAGGTGCCCATCGACACATTGGGCGCCCGTGTCGATGTATTTGTGGTCAATGTCAATGGAAAGCTGCTGTTGGTCAAGATGCGCATGGGCGATGATATCTAAAATAGATAAAAAATTAATAAAGTTTAAAATTGATAAGAAATTACAAGTTGTGTAGACTTAGAGTAGAGTGCTTGAGTGGGAGATATTCTGAAATTTATCCCAGCACAAAAGAGCTCTTAAGAATGTTCTATATTATAGAATTTATAATATAATATTTTCAATTTAAAAATTAATATTTTATATAGACGCAGAGGTAAGAACTCTTACACAGATGCACATATGCAATATAATTTCGTTTAAAGTTAAGTTCATTATTATTTGCATTTCATTATTTATTTTAGCTTATATTGCTTAAATGCCAAAATCACTAAGTCAAAACAAAAAACAGCTGATCAAATGCTAAAATGTGTAGTGTAAACAGACATTTCAACATTTGGCATTTTCAACCCAAAATGTCCAATGCAATTCGTTGTGTAAAAAGGCTATTAAACTCAAATCTCCACCGATTATTCGTATGACAGCTATATGATATAGTCAGGGAATGAAAATTATCAAATTTTTTATTAAAAAAAAATTAGCTATAAAAATGTGAATTTTTGTTTTAATTACACAACATTTTTATCATTTCAGAACCTTTGCAAATAACCTAAAATATTATATTCGAAAACTCTTTATTTATTTAATAAGTTGTTAAAGTCTCGAATAATTGTTATCTATGACAGTATAATTAAAAAATCTTTAAATAGCCATTTAAAGTGGCTTTTTTACTTATTTCTTATAACAGTTTAATATAATCACCGCTTTTGAAATATTATAATTCAATTGTGTCAAGAATTGATCAATATATAAAACATAAAAAGACTATAATTTGTCGAGTTTGGTTGGAATATATGTAGGAAGAGACTAGCTTGGCCTAGTAAATAAATAAATAGTACTTTTCAACATGACTAAATATTTATTTTATATTTTTTTAATTTTCCCGGCTCAATATTACCTATATAATAAAAAATATATAGTTTTTCATACAAGCATTTACTATAATAGCTAGAATAGATATAGTAATACAATAATAAAATATTTAATATTTAAGTGGAATTATTTTATACTAAATATTTAAAATTAAATACTTTGTAAAAAAAAAAATTGCACGCCCTTGGGCGCTATTCGTTGCACATTACAATGCACCTATAATTCCTATACAGTTTTAGTGGTAAAAATATAAGGACTGATCATTCTTGGCATTAAATTTTTATTTTTTTTAATCGCTTTGTAAGAGTACTCAATTAATTCTGTGTTTTAAAATTAAGTAATTGTTTAAATAATCGCGATTTTCCTTCATTACTCACAGACAAATATGACCACAAATTCTATTACCAAATAAACAAAATGTTTTTAGAAGACACATAAATTTGCAATTAAATTTAAATAGATGCTGATCAAGAGTATATACTTAATACACATTTCGTTAGCATTTTCTATGGTGTTTCTATGCAAGTGAATCGATGTGTAGCTGTGCACTTGTTTAACCCTCTCAGGTTGATATTTATACTATTTATCATATTACTGATTCTATGAAGACTCCATTAACACTTCAACCTGATAAGGGCTCAACGGAGGCGCAGCGGCAGCGGCAGCGGCAGCAGCAGCGCTGATTATACAGACGAGATAAAAGCAAATACTTGATTTGATAGCCCATAGAATTAGACACACGACAGATAAACCGGTTGACACACACACAGATACACTAACACAAAGATTTATATAGAAAAATGTACAAACCTCATTGACTTCCTTGATGGGCGATGATATTTTGATCGTGGATTTGAGAGGGGCTGCTGCAATGGGTTGGCCAGCGGCAGAGCGGGGTCTGCTGGCGCGTCGAGTGCGTGGGGCAAGCTCTGTGGTGGGTGGCTCTGGGGCACGTGCGCGTGTCGCAATGCCAACAGTAGGCGCTGTGGTGGAGCCAACACGTCTGCTCTGTGTGGCAGTTGCAACAGCGGGGTTGGCGGCGCTGACGGCGGCGGCAGCAGCAACAGTTGCTGTAAAATCCTCCGTGCGACGCGGGCGTCTTAAGCGTCGATCCATTGCAATTGATGCTAAATAAATGTCCTAGACCGTGTGCTGTAAGTACATACAGAATATGTTTTTATATAATATAATATATATATTTATAAATAAAAAAGCGTGCTATATTTTATTTATAGTTTGTGGCGCGCACACACACACACACACACACACACATGCACACTGCATACTACATATTTGTATTTACACTTTCCCGCCCTGACGACAGCAGCATGCAACAACAACACAACAATACTAATACTTTTCAGCTGGCACACAAAAAACGGCGCGTACTGTACCCGGCGACGTCGACCGCGCAGCCAGCAGCGACGTCTATTGTCTGGTCTATTATGCACTTACAATTAAACTGCAGCCAAAAGTGTGTTAAATGTTTATTTAGATTATTAGTTATTTATTGAATAACTTTGCACGTTTTTCTTTTTAATTTATGTTTAATTTGTCACATTAATACTGCTTTACTAAGCGTATTCAAAAAAGGACGCTCGTCTTTTCGTCCGATTGCTGCTAAAATTTTGTTGTAAATGAGCGCGGCAACGCGTTAGTATATGTGCGCGTTTATGTGTGCTCGCGTTTTGTGTGAATGTCACGCTTCGGGGTGAATAACGTCGGCCTGCAGAGTTGCCAGCAATACTGACAGACAATTAATAACAGCAAATTTGTAATTAAATGCAAGAAATAAAATTTATTTGAATAATAAATGTTTATATTATATTTTTGTATTTATAGCTTTATCTTTATAATTTTGACCTTTAAATAATATTTTTTAGGAAGTTGCAAAAAGTGCTCCACCGCCCTATGCATATTTAGTGCATTTCTTGTCATTTTTTAGCGCATTCTTTTGCTGGCTTTTTTGCACACACACATAATTGTACAAACAAGAACAAGGCAACAAAAGACAGAAAACGACTACAAGGGAAAAACGAAAATCGTAAATTTAATATAAAATCTACGGACGTTTTTCTGTCACTTCAATAAATGTAAGTAACATATACATAGCATTAAATTCCTCGACGCAACAAACAACCAAAATGTTGTGCAATTTCGTCCTAAATTATTAGTGATTAATAACTGTTATGAAAACGTCTCTTTTCCAACGCCTACCAAAATAATATCTGGCCGTGTGCCCAACAACAGCACAGCTGCAGTCGCCAACCTCCAGCAGCAACAACAACCAGGCCACCCCCCTTGCAAAGCCGCCGCCGTCCTACGGAACGAACAAAACGTAACGAAGGAGGATCAATTAAAGCACAATATGGTCACACCGCAGTCACCGACACCAATGTTTAACGGGCTGGACGATGATTTATACAACGATGCAAAATATGCACATGAAATCAATGATAAGATGCGTGTGCCAAAACGCATTAAGGCAACCGGAGAGTACTCGGACGAGGATCGTTTGCTATCGAATCAAAATGGTTTGATTAACTCGTGGAACTATCATGATAAGATCGATATGAATGTGCCCGATCGCATTGTGGTATTGGGACACAATCAGCACTTGGAGACACGTTCGGCACCACGTGAAATACAATTGGAGAACTCAATATTGCCCAAGAATCCATCAATGGGCTTTGTGCGCGTTCAAACGCCACCGCGTGTTATTACATTAACCGATCATCATTTTCCATCAGCCTCGGAGGAAAGCTCACCACTAAAACCCAATGGTAATCTCTATGATGATAACGATGTGGATGATGACGATGATGAGCATCGTGCCACACAATATGTGCGTGCCAATGGCAACGCCCGCATGGGCTTCCACAATAGCAACGATGCTAATTCTGTGGAATCCGATTCGCAGGTGAGCATTGTCGAACTTTAAATGTCGTTATAATAACGATAATATATTGATGACTTATCGAATTATTTGAAAGTTTTGATTTATCAACTTTAAGGAAGTTATTTCGATATATTGAAAGTTTTTATTTATTACGAATTTTAAAATGCCAAATTTTTTAATATCTTAATTCTTTTTGTATTCAAAATATTTCCTTTAACATTTTGGGGCTATTAAACAGATGTTGATCTTTGGAATTGAATATACTTAATCCAAAGTTACGTCACATTATTTCATGACAATCGCGGCACATTTCATATAAAAAACCAAACAATACGAATTCGATGCGTGTAATCTTTTATTTTTTTTTTTTTGAGTTCATTTCATTATCAGCGCATGTGTTTAATGCAGCTAATGACGAAATATGAGTGCTACCTATAGTGAAAATCTCCCCCGCTGCCCGCTAAACTGGCAACCACATTTTAATTATTTGTTTTAAGATTATTGAACCGTTGGCGACATACAAGTCATCGTCTAGAATTCACAGTTCTTTAGAGTTTTCTATGAAAACTTGTATTTCTATATTAATCTGAATATTAGGTAGTATATTGTATAATTACAGCTGCAATTTTCTAACTAATATCTTTGATCTAAATACAAAAATAGTTCCAAGTAGATTAGAAACTTCTAATCTGTTTTTATTTGATCGATTGAAAAAATAATAAAAAATCTTAAGGTATTACAGTCATTGTAATTCTTCAAGTAAAGCATTTTACTGAATTACTCAACTTTTCAAGAAATACTTTATGTTGTACCAAAGACAATAAAATAATATTATTATTTTATATTTTATAATCTCTGGTTGTACCCACATAAGAATAAATTATAGAATTCAATTCAAGTATTTATTTTAATTGCAAATTACAGTCTCAAATTATTTGTCACTTGTTTAATACGATTTTTTTTACTAATTGTCACTTTAAGACTATTTTTTTTTTTACTATATCACTATCATACGAGTAATATTTTTAAATTAATTTATAAATACTTTTAGATAATTTCCAACTTTAGTTAAATCACTATTCGTACATAAAATATGTTTACCAGGATATCTTACATCTAAAGAAACACAATTTCGTTAATATTTAGAATAAAATTCTACAGAAAAAAGAATAAATAAAGAATCGCAGAAATTAATTCCTAGACCAAGAAGTTACAGTAAATTTCAAAAACCCAATTTAATCCTTTCGTCCTTTATCTTCCCATTATCTTTTACATAAATAGCTCAAATTTCTCTTCTAATTTCAATTTATAAGAAAAATTTATTAGCTCAAATATTTTGTTTTCTAAAAAAAAACTAACCAGAATTTTATATATTTCTTAAAGCTTCGACCCATGTTGATTAGTATTCGATAAAATTAGACACACTAATCACTGGAATATGTGTGTGCCATGCCTTGGCCATGATCCTCAGAAGCCTTGGATGACTGTTTATATGCAGTGCGCTCCTGCAAATCTTTGGGAGCCTTGGCAAAGGCACGACACTTCCAGATGTCCACTTCAGTGGCCAAACACTTGCGGAAATCATAATCACATACACCCAGCGTATATAGATTTTCGGTGGGCTCAAAATAATGCAGTCCACGTCCAATTTTGATGACAATGCCCGAGCTAAGGACAATCTTGCGATCGTGCAGTGTCTCGTCCAGCTGAAAATTCATATGTATGTTGCCCGTGGCCAGATCGGCGCGTATCTGTTGCAATATCTGCAATTGATTCTTTGGCAGCACCGTATCCGGTCGTGTCGTCAATCGTATATACTTCAGATACCGACAATTCTTGACCAGGACTTCAAAGAAGTTGAGCAAATTCTTGAATTGATGCTGCTCACTCAAATGCGGTTCATTCAGATGCGCCTCCTTCACGTTGTCATTCAAATAGCTGGCAAATAGACGCTGATAGCTTCGTCCTCGTGCATCCCGCTCAATGGTTATATGTTCCAGCATCTTGCTGGCATGCAGATGCGTTTTAACCTGATCTCGCAGCTGCTTTGCACGCGACTCGTACATATTGAGATACTTGAGCGTTAGCTGTTGTTTATTGGGATCCGAGTTTGCCAACTGATTGAGCTTACAGATGCTCTCCTCATAGAGTAATATGGCTTCCATAATGTGACCTGTTTGCTCGCATTTGAGTGCATTATTGATGGACTCCATTTTGGGCATCTCATCTTCGTCAGAATAACGCGCCTGCGACATATTTTTTTGATGGCTATTTTAAAAATTTTGTTTAATCTGTTTAGGAAAATTTGTGCTTAATACTTTTATTTTTTTAAATGGTTAACAGAAACGCCTGGTGTGCTAAGTTCTGTAGAAAATTATTTTTTAAAGAACAGTACATAAATTTAGTTATTTATTGAAGACTAAAGTCTTTGGGAAAATATAAGTAAATGTTAGTGTTTATTTTTCATATATTGAACACTTCATTATTTAAGGCTAATTTTCATATACTATTTTTATAACCATGACAATTTTACCGACAAGTTCTTTAGGTCTTTAATTTTTTTAATTAATTCTTACTACATTTTCAATATAAATAAATTTGCAGTGTTGTCAGCTTGTCAAATTAAGTTAGGCTTGTCAAATTAAGTTAGGCTTCTTATTGCTGACACTGGATATTTTAATAACTTAAAAGTAAACTTTAGATAAAAGTATCCAATCCTAATTTGAATGCTTAAAATTACCATGTTAAAATTCTTATGTCCCACATTACATTAATTTTTTTATTTTTTATTTAATAAAAAACAAATTAAGGTTTAAAATCGATAATTTTCTAATAAAGATCATTATTCTCCACTATTATAAGTTTTTTCATAATTTTTCATTAACTAGAAACGGAGATAACTGAACTAGAAGTCAAGTCACGTGCCTTGTATGTCAAAATACTTTTTCCCACCATTGTATATATTTATATCAGCATTTGACAATGTTTATAAACATTTTAATGCCCTCTTATCCATTTTATTCTTATTATTAATGAGATGGTATTATACTGTGACCCCTTCATAGACAATAGCTCTACCATTAGACTAATTATCTAGAAGAACGCATTGGATTGCCGGCTTTCTTCTTCGTCCTTTTAGATTTAATTTATTTTATTTTATTTACTTGCCCCAAAGTCTACTTTTACTAAACAAACTGTCGTTCATTATTGCTTCCAACAATTTATACATCTCGATTACATAAAATTGAATTTAATATTTACTTGATTTAAAAACTTTTGTATGCCAAAATTAACATTTTCCTTTAAAATTTTATTCATGAGTTCTATTGGCATAAAGGAAGCTATTATATTAGATATTATTAGTATTTATAATCATAATGAGATTTCAAAGCTGTTTACAAAAAATTTCAACAAAACACCTTTAGTTTATGTACGTCAAATTTTAGAGAGTTTAACAAAAATTAATTTCCAACGAAATATTTATATATGAAAGAATTACTATATTTAATAACGCAATGGTCCAGCAGAACTTTTCTGTAAGTTTGAATCAAAGGAGTAAAATGCAAAATATGAATGCAATATTTTTAGAAACAAGCTAAAACCGATTTATATTAACCAGTTTTTTTAATCTTTATCCACAGCTGACAACTGGCAGCGCGAGCAAACGCTCCCAGCTGATGCAACAGCAGCACAATAATCTGGATGGATCGATGTTGATGCATCGCGATGGTACGCCCATGGGTGAATTGACGCCACACGAGGAGATATTATATCTGCGTCGTCAATTGGCCAAACTGAATCGACGTGTGCTGAACATTGAGATTAATAATGAGCAGCGAATGCAACGGGAGAAAATTGTCTATTGCTTGGGACTGGCATATTTTGTGCTGAAGACCATCTTTTGGCTGAATCGCAACTAGAGTTGAAAGTTGACGGAACAAGGATTCAGGCGAACAACCTGATGGTGCTCCATTCTTTAGTTATTTTCTTGCTGCACACACATAGAACCATATAGGTTAGCCGGGAAATAACCAGAGACTTGTATTGTTGTTTAATTTTCTTTCAATTGGCTAAAAGAGACTTGGTTTTTTTTTTCATTTTTGCCATAAATATGTTTAAGATTTGTAATTAAATAAGCACAGCTTCGATTTTTTTGTTCGTCGGGGAAACCAAAAAAAAAACAAGTATCAATGCTTAATTTTTATATATTTGTCAACTTTTCTGAAATCTACATAAGTTCTCGCATGCTTTACCTATATATAAGCAGCCCATGTATCTCTTATGGTATCGTACACCCGCCCGAAACTGTAACCCGTGAGCTTTATATATATATATATTTATTTTGTGTGTGTGTGTGCATTATTTCTGAACCAATCCAAAGCACGGCACTGATATAAAAAAACCGTTTTATATACTTATATATGTAGCGGGTTTAATTTTAAATCGCAATTCAAGTTTGATCTGAATTCTCGTGTGCTTTTTGTTAAACGTTAGTTTTTAGTCTTAACATTGTTAACGATAATCCCATGGAAAGATCTTTCAACCCAACAATATGAAAAATTAACTACTAATACTATACAAGAATAGAAAAATAAACACAACGGTATTTGTATGCAAAAGTCTCATACAACATAGATAACATTAAAAAAAAAAATACATAACCCTTATTATATAATGAATTTTATGGATGTTTTTGAATGTTACGATACCCACGGCAAGCAGCAGCAGATGAAATCATTTAGTGATATTGATCGATTATTGAATTAATTATGATATTTAAAACAATAAATAAGAAATTTAAAATATTTTATTGTGGATTTAACTGATGAAATAAATGTAATTGTTAAAAATTAGGTGAGAAACGCAAATATTAGCTGTAATTATAAAGCCTATGTTAATCTGTTATACGGAGAAGATATGTAAAATATGGCATATGCATATCTGAAGTTTAAATCTATTTAGTATATAGTATATACATACTTTTAAAATTATCTCTTGCTAAGGAAGGCATTCACAATAGACCAATAATAGAATTATCGAAGGAGGCATCTTCCAACCATTGAAGAATAATTCATTTTTATAACCTTTCATAAGAGTATTATAATTTTGTCTCGAAATGTGCAATGCATAGAAGGAGACGTGTCCGACCCCATAAGGTATATATGTTCTTGATCAGGACGACGAGCTGGGTCGATATAGCCTTGTACATCTGTCCGTCTCTTTCTATGCTTCCTTTTTGGCTTTATCTTTGAGCTATCTTGATGAAAATTGGCACGGATTTATTGTATTGATGTAACTTGTACGTCAAAATCGGCCCAATCGGACAATTATATCATAAAGCTCCCAGAGAAACGATCGGTCCAAAAAATTGTTTTTATAGATATCAAAACCAAACTTTGCATATCTGACCATTTTTCATCAAAATCGAACACTATATTGGTATAGAAATACATTCTGTACTATCTGATAAAGTCTGAGGAACAATCGGTAGAGAATTCAAAGTTTCTAAGACCACTGCAAGGGTATATAGCTTCTTGTTTCCCATAAATTCCATGAATATATAAAAACAAAACAATGATAAATTTTTTTTAACGCATTTAAAAATGTATTTTATTTTTTTTTATTTGTTTCTCATATTGGAATTAAATTATATAGGTATTAATTAAGACTACCGATTAAATGCAATACACTTTCTGATTTTACTCTGTAACATCTTTCAAGAGATTTAACACAGATGTTTTCTCTAGAGTTCAATTATTACGTAAAACCTGAGCGAAATTTCGTTCGTTTTTGTTTTTTATTTATTACTTTTTTTAGAACAGCGTGAAAAAGAATTCTTTCAACGCTTTTCCCATATTTTGTACACTCTTTTCTTCAAACATTTCGATAACTTTCAACATTATGCATTTATAGCTATTGGTGTAGTGTATCGATCTATAGAATAATAGACTGTAAAAGCCGTTTTCGCCTGGCTTGACCTTAGCAATTTTATCATATGGTGTTGTGTTTTGTATATACTTTCAGAACAATAGTATTTTGGATTTTTTTTTTATTTTTATTTAGTTTTTTCTTTTATTTATAATGGAATTACGTTCCCGTTTAATTTACAAATTGTTTTTCATCATTGTTTTTGCCGCCCTTGGTTTTCTTTATATTTTTTTGGACAGGGCAAATGCCACGACTTGAGCTTGACTTAAAAACTGTTTTATGTCCTCTCACGAATGTGTAGATTAAAAGAAACGTCTACTATAAACTTAAATTCTTATGTATAATTACACTTTTGCTTATAATTTGTATGTTCTTTTCTTTCTTAACAGACAAATTTTGTCTGTTTTATTTAACTGTTTCTTTTGATATTGGGGACATCTTTGTATTACTATTAAATTTATAATGGATTTGTTTTTTTCTTTTTGTTTTTTTTATGTGTAGTGGGTGCATGTGGAGTGTGTGGGGGTGGGGAGGTGTGGAGTTTTAAGACAAAATGCGATTGACTTGACTGAATACGACAGGTCCACTGATGATGTTTTTTTTTGTGGGTTTTTTTTTGTTGTTCTGGCCTGAAGATTTAAACATCTATTCGCTCTCATCGTCATCATCATCATCAGAATCATCTTTTTTGCTTTTTTTCGCTGGTTTTTTCGCGGGTTTGGAACGTTTCTTGGCACCGCCATTAGCAGCACTGCTGCCGCCGTTGGCCTCAAAATCTTTGACGGCCCGATCATAATCGTCCTTAGCCTTGGCTGCCTTTGCCTCCCACTCCTGCAATAAGCATTAAGAAAATATATATAAATTAATATGAGCTCACTCACAAATATTTGCATCTACACATACATATGAATATGTATTGTAATTCACATTAAGAGCAGAGCGCGTGTTTTTGCTTTACACGCTCTCGGCTCGAGTGTGCATTGGCAAAATTTCTCTCTTTTTAGTTTTTTACTTACCGACTTGTCCTTCATTGCTCTCCATAATTCACCGCCGCGCTTGGCCACCTCGGTCACTTTAATGCCGGGATTCTCACGTTTGATCGACTCTCTGGCGCTGTTTAACCACAGCATGTAAGCGGAGAGCGGGCGTTTTGGTTTGTCGGCCATTATTTTTTTGTGTTTTGTTGTCTTTGTGTGTAGTAAAAGTAACTAAGTTAATATGCTATAAGCTACGATCTGAAATTAAATTTAAAAAATATATGCATATAATTAGTAAAACGTAAATGGTAAAATATAAAACAAACAGCAAGAGCGTCATACAAGCTGCTTCCCAGACGAAGCGAAGCCACCACCAACCAACCACACGCATACACTCATACAGCAATGGCCGCGCGCGCCAAACGAGACGGCAATACTGCTCATACAAACACACACACGCACACACACAGATGTACATTGCTGGCAGCGTCGACGTCAACGTTTGAGAAAAGCGCGCGCGCGCGTCTTTCTAGTTTCAAGTGGCGCGGGCAGAGTGCGCGCAGCTAACCAATAATCACATATGAAAATAAATTGCATTAATGATGAAAATGTTTAAATGAAAAACTATATATTTAAATACAAAATTGCAGCATATTATCAACAGTAGCAGCCATTTTTTATTTTCCTTCCATTTGCTTCTCTATAGCAGCAGCAGGCGAGTGCAAAAGACCGAAATGGCAACACTTTTTCTGTATGTACTGCTGGCCTCGCACTGTGGCTGCTTTGCTTGGGCCTGTGTGGTACAGCAGCGTCGTCGTGTATGCGACGCGCTCTTTTGCACAGAGGCCAGGCCAAGCGACGTTTTGTATGAGAAATGTACTACAAAGAGCAGAATTTTATATGAAAAATGTCTGCCGTAGACGAAAATTTACAGAAAAAATACATAAAATGGCTTAAATAGCTATTTAAGCAACATTATTAAATTGAAAACACATTATTGTTCGCAACTATTATTTGGTCATTTAATAAATGAAATTTTACTTTGTATTAGTTGGTCTGCTTGATTTTACTGTTTAAAGCTATTATTGTAGACTTGTTACCTAATTTAAATAAACTTTTGTGTCACACTTTAAATTTAGTTTTGCTTTGCACAATTAAAAATTTTTTTTTACTTTAAATATTCAACGTTGCGTTTACCAACCTTTCACGTTTCTATGCTGACTTCAACTGTACTGAGTGAAGCAAGCAGAAAGGCAAGGAAACCAAAAACCAGCGAACGTTGGCTCGCGCTGCGAGGCGGCAGCGACGTCGGCAGCAGATAAATTGCCGGCTGGGAATTTTTGTGCGACAAGAGAGCGGGAGAGAGAGAATGAGAGAGAGCACACGAGTGCAAAGCAAAGCAGAAACGCGGCTAAATGCCGAGTAAAAACAAATACAAATACTGAAGCAAAGTAAAATATGTGAATAGCCGAAAAAAGGCGCGCAATTCAGTTAACTGCGCGCGCCTCAATAAACAATAATTTGTC
This sequence comes from Hirtodrosophila alboralis, assembly GCA_035043045.1. NCBI lineage: Eukaryota > Metazoa > Arthropoda > Insecta > Diptera > Drosophilidae > Hirtodrosophila > Hirtodrosophila alboralis. The sequence continues at coordinate 66,018 of JAWNNH010000511.1, read as the reverse complement.
GTTAAGAAAATAAAATTAATTTAGCTCATGGCTGTAGCATAATTATGCAAAATTTATCAAAATAAATGGGCCTAGGCAGCCATTTTGACTTAGCAGTGCTCACAGCGAGCAAAAAGTTCGAAATGGCAACGCTTCAGTCTCTGGGTACAGCAGCGTCGTACTTTTCACAGCGACGAACAGAAATGTGCTCACACTAGAGAAAGCGAAAAACGTGTATGATAACTAAAAATGTTGGTGTTTGCTTATTGTCTTAGTTAATTTCACTGCACTTTAATCCAAAAAAAACATATAAAAGTTTATTTTATGTGCACTATAGATACATATATATATTTATATGTATCATTCCATATTTTTCACTTAATAATTTTACAGACTTAACCAACCTTTTACGTGTGTCGCTCAATTTCAACTGTACGGACTACGCGTCTGACAGTATAAGGAAAGCAACCGAGCAACCGCCAGCTGGTAGAGATGAGCGCGTCGCAGTCGACGCAAGCAGCGATGCTGCTTAAGATGTGTGCGTGTCGCAACATGCGCTCAAATTAGACACGATGCACACATAATGTCGCACATTTTCTGTAACACATATAAAAGGTGCCAGCTAAAATGCATTGAAAACTACTTATATAATTTCTTATATTATTATGAGCAACTTATTGTACGCTGATTGTAAGTTAGTAAAACAATAAAGTTAACAAGTCAACTGTGTGAATTTTGCACTTATTGCCGCACACGACACGCTACCATATCTAGCCGTGAGTAAGTGAGAGAGCGAGCAAAACGACCAGCCGGCAAATTATCTGAGAAAGTCGCTTAGATAAATCGGAAGCATGATACTAAAACAGAAACGGCGATAAAAGCCATGTAAAAACAAAAATAACACCAATAAAACACTGTTTGAAATGTAAATCGAATAAATGGTGGCCACAAAACGCATTTGCAATAAAAACAAATTCAATTTGACTAACTACCAAAGATGTGAAGCATCTAAAATTTTCTCAATATGCCCCATTTAATGCCAATATGGGTGGAGTTAAATGCACACATACACGGACTAAGGCGAGTACAGCCAAATGGCTGGCTCTCTCACTGGTACACATACGAAAAGTATGACTGAGGTAGCATTTAAAAATGGCGCCAAAAAAAAAACAAGCATATTTTATAAAATAAATTTAATTAAAAACGCATACAAATTGTGTACATACAATAATATACTATTTGGCAGAAATATGCAAGTTTTTTACAACGATATCTGTTATCTTATTGAGACTTTCATTTAATTTGTTCAATTTCTTGCAAACGCATACACGTTGATATATGTAATAAACATTACTCACCCGAAAATGTGTAAAATATTAATAATACCAAATTCCACGATTTACATTCACACTTTTATAATATCTTATGCTTTATCTTTTGCTTTCTTAAGTTTCTTTTGCGTTTGACTTTCGGCGCTGTGCACGCTCTTGAATTATTTTATAGCAATTAGCTTTCTGTTATGTGTACTAAAGAGCACACAGAAAACAAGGTCAATATTGTCTGCTGACGTCACAGCCTTCTGTGTGAATATTAAAACTATAAGGAAACTGTTTTACTTTACTAAATTAAATTAATTAAAAACTGATTTTAAAAAAATTTATAAAATATAAGTGTACTTGTTATAGCACAAATACGTACAATAGAAATACATATCAAATTTTTATTTTTTTTTTTTAAAACGAATGATAACGAAGATTTAACTATGTACAATAAGAAATAAAGAGTTCTTTTTATAAACCCAGTTAGATTATGCTAATTTTTATATGGTTAGACTATTTATGGTGTTGTCGTATATTTTTATGTAAAAATGTGATCATTTATATAGTCGAAATTATATTATTATTGAATTAATTAATATTACCACCCAATTTTTATAAAACATACTATAAAAGTAGTATCACATTGACATCATATGTAGTCGTTCTACATATGCATAGTTTTTATAAAATCAGAAAAATATTAATTAATAAAATCAGAAAAATATTAATAAATAATCCAAAATCTACTAAATTTATTAATAATACTAGATACAAGATCAAAGATCGGTATCAGATCATAATTTTAATGTAGTTTTAATTGGAATAATTACAAAAACCCCTCATAAATCAAAAAATTATCTTTTGAGAAACTGAGCCTTCTTTTAAAGAATTTTAATGCAATGAAATGTTAAGTAAACAATTTATTGCAACATCAAAGTTAGGGGGGGAAGTACACTAGGGCAGTTTGTATGAATTGTAACGGTTGCTTGTAACTTCCGCTGCATGTCCTGTTTAGGGTTAAACTCCGTTGAGACTTACCACCCATATAAGGATACATATGTATATAAGAGACGGAGGCTGCAAAGCATTTTCCCGCCATAAAAATCATATAGAGCGCTAGAGAAACAACAAAAAATTGAATCTAGAGGAAAAATGGCGCTGCAATTGTTGTTGCTCTAGCAGGATGGCAATACAAAGGATAACGATGTCACGCGCTGTTTGAGCTACAATACCAGTCTGTCTAAGGAGTGGAAGGACTCGCTTCGAATGCTGTATATATGTGTGTGTGTATGCAATTCCTTTGCTAAACTGCATTCTCAGCATGGGAAATGCAGTGTCCTTTTTTTAGATCTTGAGCTCTTGTTTTCGCATGAAATGTATTTTTGGGTTTACAAGAAGTAGTAGGTAGGTACGCAATAACAAGAACATTGTCCTGAAATATCATGCAATTCTCCCTCAGTTAGTTAAAAATCTGTAACTTAAAATCTAAGCTAACAGCACTCAGTTCCCTGTACCGGAACTCTGCATTCAACTTAATTTGTGTTTCTGACTCTGATTAATTTCCTGCTGTCTGATTGAGTTTGGAGCACTGGCAAATGATAAAAACAACATCCTTGACCTTAAATACATGCAGATGAGCTTGAAAGTGAATAGGCATTTTAATCTTTTAAATATATATATGAATCAGTTTCTGCTTATTGTATTCTTCTTAGACCCCATAACTATTTTAGTGGTTTTACTCAGTTTATAAGGAAATATCAGACAAAGACCTTTTGCGTGAAATTTTAGAAATATAAGCTTATTTTATTGTTAATTTGATCGATATATTCGCGATTAAAAAAGAATGAAAGCCATACGAGCTAAATTAAAGTGAAGAGCAACGATCGCCCTAGGTACCGCATACAATCACAGCTGTTACAATAACAGAAAGTGAAGAGCAACAATCTCAACGAAACGAAAGAAATCGCAAGCCCAGACAAAGCTTCATTTAGCTTCCAAGGGTTAAGGCTAGCTCATGAATTAAAAATTAAGTAGATTCGCTTGCTTTTCATTAAATGATAGCAGCTTAAAAACAACCATGTGTGGACTACAAACACTTATCGATAAATGCATTAACACCTTACGCCCATACAATGTCGCAAACTGTAAAAGCCTGCACAAGTTAAAAGAGACTAGAATAAGCAGTTTTTTCTATGTAAACATTTAAATCTACATACAACCGTATTTATATTAACATACCAATATTGCATGCTCTTTTGCTAAGTGGAATACAATCGTTAATCGACTTAAAACAATTATCGATAACTGCTGTAGCATGCAGCTACCATAAACAAGTAATACTACACAGCACACAAAAGAAGAAAGATAGAAAGAGAGCGAGCAAAAAGCAGTTAGACGAGATATTGCAAAATCTAACAAAAGCAAAGCGAAAGCTTTAACAACGAGCACGACGGAACGCTTGCCGAAAGCCGAACGACCGATAAACAAAACCTGCAGAGAACAAAAGCAATCGACTCATCCGCAGTTCTCAGCATACTCTTCGAGCGCGCAGTCAGTAAACGGTTTTGCGTTTGCTTTTGCTTTTTGTTGCCTATCCTATCCCACCTACACACACACACACACAAATCATGTCCATCAATAGTGGCGGATTGGCGGTGCTGCCCTTTCGCTTTACTGCCGAACGGCATTTAAAGTTTGTGGAGCTTTATAGCCGCGAGCCGTGCTTGTGGAATCGTCGGCCCTATCTGTGCGGTGCTAGGAATGCGGCCTACAAGCGCATACAGATAGGCATTAATGCAGAGGCGGATCCAAGTGAGAGTCTGATTTCATTGCAGGGTGTTAAGATGAAGATCAAGAATATGCGCACTGGGTATCATCAGGAGCTTAAGAAGATACGTGCGAACCCAACTTATACACCCAAAATTGCCTGGTTTGCGCCATTGCACAAGTTCTTGGCACAGTTTTTGGATAAGGTAAAAAATAGTTGAGAAAAGTTGTCAATTAGTATTCGTATTAGAATGTTTTTCGCATTATAATTCAGAAATCAGATAATGAAACGGCTATCACCGCCACTAAGACGCCTTAAGATCAAATTGCCACGCCTAAAACCCATCAAGCTGATGCCCCTGGAGGGTGAAGATAAGGTCGAGGTGAAGATGGAACTTGATCCACAAGCACAGGTACTCATACCTGCAACCGCGCTACCATTGATGCCTACTTTAACTCCGGCACCGCCATTACGTCTAATGACACCGCCCTTGCCCTTGCCCTTGCCACAACTGCCTTCAGGTCCAATACCACCGCAAATAGTTGAAGTAACCTCGCTGCAAAATACTTCACAAAACAAGGAGTCCACGCGTGTGCTGCAATCTGTGAACGAGGATGAGTTTACATTTTTCGGACTCAGTGTTGCGGCACAATTGCGTTGCATGCCCCTATCGAATGCGATGATCATGCAGTCAAAAATTCAATATATGCTATCAGTGGAACGTCGCAGAATTAACGGTGATATGACAGAGACAAACTTTTTGACTTAAAGGATATACATAACTGAGATAAAATAAACATTTGCACTTGTTTAAAATAGAATATAATTCCAAAACATTGCTGAGCTACTTAATATAAGAATCAAAAATTGAATTAATATGATATATTTATATATTTTTTAAATTAAAATAATATTTAAGTGTATTTAACATAATTATTATTAAGTTGAAAATATTATTTCATTTGAATTTTTAAAACTGGTTCAGGAACTGAACTTTATAATTTATTATGTAAATCTTATTTTTAAATATATTTAATAGAAAAATGGAATTTTTCTCAGTGTCAAAATACATTCTTAATTAATATTAAGTGTTATCGAAAAAAATTAGATTGAGTTGTTTTATTTACAGTTACAAAATTACATGCGTATGTACATAAATATATTCGTACATAAACGGACGGACAGACTTCAGCTTATCGGCACAGCGTATCGAACTACACACATACGAAAAAAATTCTCCATAAAAGCATCAAATTTTTCATATAAACAAAAGCCAAGCAAAAGGCGAAAGCACAAAGCAAACAAGCAATAAGCAACGTCGACAACAAGAAAGCAATAACAAAAAGAAACTGAGCACGAAGCAGAAAAAGCAAAGAAAAACTGTACTGTACTATGATATTTTCGCTTACAAAACCAACGAATTATTGAGCTAGCAAAGTACAAATGTTGCTCACGTACATATGTTGCCAGGCAAATTGAAACGACGCAACATTAAATGTTGCTAAGAGCGGCGAATAAACAGCAAAGCGAGAGCGTGATGTGTACGTACGTATGTATGTATTTATGTATGCATGAATTTGAATGCGTGCTATTTGTGTGGGTGTGTGTAGGCTGTGCCGTGTTGTTGGCGTTTCGTTGAATTTTTAGCGCTAGAACATAAAATAATGGCAAAAAAACTATGTATGTACATACATACATAAATATGTGCATACTTAAATATACTTGTAAATTGTACATGCAAATGTACATATGTACATATGTATGTCTGTTGGATCTTTGAGCTATAACATAAAATTATACATACTTACATACAAGTGTATGTACATTCATGTCTGTAAATACGGCTAGCATGAATCATCAGCACCCTACACGCGCTCAGGCATTTGTACCATACATAACTACATGCAGACATATTTATGTATGCACATACATACCAAATGTATGTACGAATATGTATGTATGAACGTACATACATATGCATGAAATTGTTCAATTCTCAGATTCAGATTCAGCCCAGAGAAACTGCAAAAACCGGACGAAAACAACGGCGACAACGAACTGCTGACTGTGATTGTTGTTGTTATTAATATTGTTATTCTTGTTGTTGTTGTTGTTGTTGTTATTGTTGTTGTGAATGTTTGTTGTTTTCATTTGTGTTGTTTTTATGAGCAGCACATGCTTATCGTCTCTCTTGACGGCACTGAAATTATTTTGCAACAATAACAACAATAACAAATGCCCTACAATTTGCCAGTTAAGTTCAACAAGTCGGCTTGAAATGGCACCTAGCGCAGTATTATGAATAATAATACATACATACTATGTACATACATATGTATGTAAATATGCTTAGTTATTTTCGTAATGATTTAAGTTTTCATCAGTTTTTCTGTAATTTGTCTCTCTCACTCTGTCTCTCTCTCAATTCGCTGTGATCATAAATGTTTAACAAAAAAAAATTAACACTTTTTCATTGATAAGATACATGTCACGTGGCATATAGATATACATACATACTTACATAAATGTGCGTATGTACGCAAGTGTTAATGCTCTTACATATGTAAGTACATGTTTATAAAATACATATATGTACTTAGAATGTACAAGAGCTAGAAATCAATCAATAGAGGATCAGACCGACATATAACACTCAATTTCCACTGATGTCGCTAATACAGAATATTCACCTAAGCCCCAGAGCAAAAGTCCCAAGCTGGGATCAAAACCAATTTCCACCTAGGACCCAAGTCAAAAGTCCCCAACAATCAGCTGTTTTTTTTATACGTTGCCAATTTGAGCAAAGAGAGCAAAAGTACCAAAAGTATCAATGATGTTAAAAGCAGATTTAAAACATTTTGTAATCGCTATTGTCCATATCGAAAGTGTATCAACTTAATTCTATAAATTGTATCTCAATTTTTTCATTCAATAAATAAATTGTTTGCTGATATAAAAATAAACTCATTGCAATATTTTATATATAAATTCTGTTAATTGCGCTTTCTTAGCATGCTACTTACTAGTTGTTTTATATATTATTATGATTTTAACGCTAATTATAAATTTCGAGGTAGTTTGTACAAAATTAATTGGAATCACACTAGAAATAACTTTTGCATCCTTTAGAATTCAACGGAAATTCATCAGGCAATCTGTCAAGTGTGCATTTCTGTGTTCAAATTCGACCCATCTAACAAAGTCAGCCCACATATATAGACGCTGGTTGTTATGGAAATGCATCTATCGTCCATGGAGTACTCTGAGCTTCACTTTCGCAGCTCGCCAGCAGCTTGAAATTAGGTCACATGCCGGAGGAGGCGATGGCCCAGAATCATAGTAGGCGTCAATGTTGGGAGTTATGTATATATACATATATATATATGCTATATGCTGTTGTTGCAGTTGAAAGTCTGTGTGTTCTCTGTTGTTGTTTCAAATCGCGTTGCGGCATCGCCAGCCACAGCCACAGTCGGCCACAACAATAGGCGCTACATGAATTGTGTTTAAGATACTGAACTTGGCCTTTGAAAGACTCTATGGGGGCTGTCTCTCTCTCACTCTCGCGCGCTCTCTCTCTCTCTGTCTGTCTGTCTGTCTGTCTCTCGTATGGGTTCCCCCATCGGTCTGATTCTACGTCTGCCCGGCAGAGAGACAGCGACCCCCGAGCCACAGCCGAACACCGTGCAAGCAAAACGTGCACATGCCATCGCCCTCCAAAACAACATAAAACCCATCCGCATATTTGTGAGACTACACTACCCACCCTTACCATCCTCACCATCAATATCCCCATTCTCATTCCACTCACAGTATTTATATGCATCATCAGCTGTTCTTGCGTGTTCCGAGCGCCAATCCACAGCGTGTGCCCAGAGATAAACCAGAAGGAAACTCATTAGGATGCAGAAAAATGGACTTATATGACATAGCATCAGGTGGTTAAATAATCGAACTGATCTATATTCGAAAATAATATATTTAAAAGTAATTTTGTGTGAGAATATTCATTATATTTTGAAATTGTAATAAGTTGTTTCATGTAGTATAATTTATTATTATATAATAATATTTCAATTCTTTAGGTTTATAATACATATTTTCAATATAAGTTATTTTGTTTTCTATTTAAGGATTTCCTTTTCCATTCTAAGTAAGTATTTCTAGCTAGTGGAATTTGATCTAAATATATTCGAAACTATTCGTAAGTTAACTTTGTTTGAGAATATATATTATCTTCCTGAATTGTAATAATGTATAATAAATATGTTTTATTTAGTTTAATTTATTGTTAAATAATACTATTTCAATTTTTTACGTTTATTATATGTTAAATATCAATCTCTTATAACAATAATAATAATGTGTTACATTAAATTAAATTTATTATTTTATAAAAATATTTCAATTCTTTACGTTTATATTATGTTAAATATTAATATTTCTATTTACTATTCTACTATTTTCTATTTCATTTTAAGTAAGAATTCTATAAGATATTCTACACTAGTCAATCTTCTTGCTTATTTAATTTCTTGAAATTTAATTAATTAATCATATTAATATCTTAATCCTATAGCAATTAGTAAATTGTTGAATATGTACTATGTTTAAAAAAAATCTTCTGATTTATGCGAATACAAATTTGCAAAGAATTTTGAAAATAGTAGAAAAATACGAGTTGTTATCCATAATCTGATTTCAAAATATAATCAACCATTTATACACACATACTAACTACAGTTTGTCAACTTTTTCAAATACGCAATACATTATAACCAAATTGGTTAAAACTTTTACATAATATGCCAATTTGATTGTCCTGGTCTTGTAACTTGTGAATAAATGCGCATAAAGTGCACATTGTGGCAGCATAACGTAACGGTTTAACCTATAAGATACATTGCATCCATATGGCAAGCATATTGGCCTCAAGTAGGCGACGACAAGAAGACGCCAGTGGATCAACAACAACAACGACAACAACAAGTGCCAACTCCTCCCGCTCCACAACCCGGCCAAGACATCCTGCTGTGTGCTAAAGTAAAGTAAAGTGTGTGTGTGTGTCTGCATGAAAACTGCAAGATTCACTTCACTCAGTTCAGTTTTAGTATAAAGGGACCAACGGCATAAGTCACAGATACACACACATACACTGCAACATACTTATATTGCGAAACCCAAGTAGCACACGCACAAATGCAACTAAGCTGGCAAACTATGCCGCCTGTTCCCCGCTAAACATCAGTTGAATGGCAACCCAATGCTGCATAGCATAGCCAAGCGACCTACCACCCCGGATTACAATGCATCTCTATGACAACGACTTTTTAAATACGCTTCTTGCTTGAAGACGAGTCTGGTATCTTTTGTCTTACGAGTGGTAGCTAAACATACAAATGAGATCAATAATTTTTAAAATATTTATTTTAGTTTCCTAAATAAAAGTAAGAATTGGTTTCACTCTTAAGAAAAATATCTTGAATGTAGCTTCACTATAATTCGATACATCCCACAGTATTTCTTTATTTTACTATATGAAAATCATATATAAATTGACGACAGATTCGAAAAAGAACTATTTATTTATTTATTTTTGTTATTGAAAATATAAAGAAATATAAAGAAATTAACGTCAGATTCCAAAAAGTAAATTTTATTAAAGAACTATTTACATTATATTTATTTATTTTTTTTATTGAAAATATTAGAGGAAATGCCATACACTTACAAAGAAATATCTGTGTTTGTTGAAATTTCACTAAGCATTATTCATATTCCCACAATAAACAAATAAAAACTAAGTACTTTTGGGTTTATTTCTTTAATTTTTCTAAATAAATAGCTAATATGAAATTGCTACAGATTCAAAGTAATTTTATTACGTTGTAGCTCATTTTGAAAATAATTTTAAAGTAGTTTAACAATAAACAAATTATGAAAAAGTTTTTATATTCCTTAATAATAATTTTGACTAAAAAATTGAGATATCTGTATATACAGAGCCTCCTTATGGTACCGCGTGTCCCTCGCTAATTTTACAAGCTTATTTCTAAGAAATATAATTTTTTTTAGACATACTATACCGTTCGAGGGGGCCCGAGGGCCTCTGGTTAATACCCAGTGTGTCATACCCTTAAGACAGCCCTGATCGCGTGCAATGGGTATACATATACAGGATGTGAGAATAAAAATTATAATTGTAGAGTAAGTAAAATACATGATAACATTTTTCCAATCTATTAATATTTATATTAAAAAATAGAGTAACGTATATATGCATGTGTGATGACATTTAGCGATTATATTAAATAGTTATTATATCCAATAATTATTTTAATATCATGCAATGAAAATTATATGCCAAACATTATAGATAAAATCTACTTAATTATATAGGAAATTTTACTATCATGTAGAGTATTTATACTTCGTGTTATGTAAGATTTGTGCAGTCTTTTTATACAATGTGCCTACTACCAGTTTGCACTTTGTTTCTATGCTCCGAGACGCGCTGATAGAGGAGAGGACATACACACACACACACACACATACAGTGACAGTTACATATACACAGGCTTGTTATATTCACATCCTGTCGAGTGCGCGTTCGGCTCGTTAGCTCGTTGGTTTACTTCGTTTTTCCTACAGTTGCCTGGCTTTGCATACAATCCCGAGCATAGAGTAGAATATTCCTGTTCGACAATTGCCACCACCGAAGCAAAATGCAGCCATCAGGCGCTTCTCTCAGCAGTAGCTGTAGTTGTAGCAGAGCAGCGCAGCCGGAACCCCCCCGCACAACACACACACACCCCACACTACCAAACACAAGCGATGTCAATGGAACCGTTAGCCTGAGTGAGTACGGGGTTTCAGTTACACAGACACGGACACAGACACAGACACGGACACAGACACAGACACGGACACAGACACGGACACAGAGGCAAACACCCTGGGTATAAATGTTGTTATAGTAGTATGTATAGCAAGCCAGGCTGCATTGAGACGACAAACAACCAGAATAATCGACATCGACCCACTGCACTGTGGGCCGAGCTCAATGCGAACATCTTCTACCTAATCGACAGTTTTGTATATTTCCAGTAGACATATTCAACAGATTATTGTGTTGTTTGTACTGGGCACTGGGGCTACAGTGAGTTGAAAACTATTTTTTTAAAAAATTGTTTCATTGATCTTAGCAAAATCTTTATATACATTGAATTTATCTTTTGAGTTATCCTCGTATATGAAAAAAAATACTTATGGATGAAGTTAGTTTAACTTAATTATTATTTCTTAATATCAAGAGATATTTTTCTTCTGCTGTATCAGGCAAAATATTTTTTTAAATAATAATAATATTTTTCTATTAATATGCATTATTAAAAATTTTAACAAAATCATAATTATAAAGATATTATGCATGATATTTTGGCGGAAGCAGGTCGCTAATAAATTAATGCATATTATTTATTAATATCGAGAGATATTATTTTTCTTCTGTATAAGGAAAAATATTTTTTTAAATATTAATATTTTTCAAGCATTTTTAATATTTTAAACATAATCAAAATCATAAAGACGCGGGAGTCCAATGTTTAAATGTACACGTCCTGATGTAAATACTATTTCAAATTTAAATGCTGTAAAACAATAATTAATAAAATTCTTTAAAAATATGTATTCTATAAATTATATTTCTGAAAACAGAGATATTCTTGATACTTTATTTATTAAATTTTTTTATAAATTTTTTTAATACTTTTTACCCAATATCATTTTCCAATTTTTTTTACCAGTTTCAAATTAAATAGTATATAATAGTTTTTTTCTGAATTTGACCCGAAAAGTCAAAGATTTTTTCGGATTTCAGAACAGCTGATAATTTCGATTTGATTTGTCGAAAGTAAGAGAACATTCTTAACTCTTTGTGATCTTTTTTAACTTAGTTATTATTATAATAAAAATTGATATGAAAAAAGAAAAAAGTTAAGAATGAAATACTTAACAGCTTAATAGCTTTTCAGTGAGTATAACTATAATATTTTTCTGATTAATTATAATTAATTATAATAATTATTATCTGAAACGGCTATATGCTGAAATTAAACTCAACTTTAACCCTTGGTCACAATAGTACTAGTGTGATCTCATGATATTCACGATATTCACACGTTCCAATCGTTTAATATTTTTGCATTGTGTTTGCATTGGCGCCTAGTCCCACTGCTTGATCGTATACCCTACACAAATTCGGGCATATTGATTATTATAGGATGTCAGAGTAACGTCACTGGGGGCACGTTTTTGGGGCTGTGAGCTGTTTGCTGTTTGCTCGCATAGATACAGATACATATAAACAACAACAACAACGACAACAGCAACGGCAACGACACGTACAGATACATCGCAGTCGCCGTTGTGTCGTTCCCCTTGTTGTCTCTCCCCTCGCTGGCCACACAGCTCTGCTTCTGCATTTGCCACTGCCTATTTCATTCGCTTGCTCGTTGGCTCGCCTGCTTCGTACGTACTTTCGTTACGGGCCTCTGCTACTGGCTGTACTCTGGCTGTGGCTGCGGCTGTGGGCTCAGCAGAGCGAGATACTCGTACTGTAGCCCATACAGCCATATAAACGAAATGCTTCAAAACTGGTCGAATTCCCATGTTCACTACACTCTATAAACTTGTATGGTTTCTGAAATCTAATAAATTTAATATTCATTATTCTTTAGTTAAAATTTGTTTACAAACTAAAAATAGGCCATATTTTATGATTTATAAGATACTATTAATATATTCAAATTATGAATCGATAAATATACACTTTCTGAATCGTCTGTCAAATAAGTGTTAATATTTGCATTTTAATATTAATACTTTTTGAAATTTAATTGAAAGTACATATAACCACAAAATATCTATATTAATATACTTGCTTCATTATATATATTATTTTTTTTATAATGATACAAGTTTCATATCGTTTTATAAGATTTATATCTGTGAATATTAAAAACTAATAATAAAATAAATAAAGCTATTATTTATGATTTTTCTATAGATAGTTAATTTAAAAATTAGCTATTTTTTAATTTATAGAGATTTGTATTTTTTATTTAATAGTCAATAATATATTTTGTTGTAAACTTCTTAAAATAGAGAGTAATATCAAATAAAATTAACTTCTTGATTGCCATTAAATTTAAATTTTTAGTATATAAAGGCTTAAAACAGATTTTATATTTTATACAGTTAATTTTTCGATAGATATAAGGAAAAAGTATTTAATATTTAATATGAACGTATTTTTTATAGTAAATTCAGACAAGATTTTCTAATATATATCTTAAAGCAGATAGATCTAGATATATACCTGTATTATTTGTAAGCCTCAAACATTTTTTAATAATTTACAGCAGATTTTTTTTAAATGATTAATTTTTATAACACATAACTAAAGTCTAAAAATGTATAAAATTTTATAAAATTCTATTATTTTTTATAGAATATTTTGTATAATATTCTAGATGCTCTCTACCTTGTATTGCAACAAATCTAAGTGTATGATCTAATTTTTTTTTTATTTTTCAGCAGTGATTTTTCAGGGACATGTACTGAATTATTAAATGTAGGCAAGGAATATCTATAATTTTTTCTTTTTAAAATATTTTATATTAAACTGAAAATAATTTCTATTTTATTGTAGACGTTTCTGAATTACACAGTTTATTATTATTTAGTTTAACTATAATTTCCGAAGATTTAACCCAATTATCAATATACTATATACCTACATATATACACAACATTTTATGGGGTATTATAGAAAGATTATAAATTTAAATTTTTGCATATAAAATTTATTTTATTTCAATAAAAATATATTTTTCAATGAATTGAAACTCGTTAAAAACGCCTTGTAGTTCTGAAAAATATGCTTAAAGAAACGGCGAAAAAAATAGAAAAACAATTTCATTAATTTAAAAATTTAATTTTTATTGAAATAATTTAAATTTTATATACAATAATTTAAATTTATAATCTTCCTATAATTTCCCTTAAAATTTTGTGTATATAGGTATATAGTATATTGATAATTGGGTTAAATCTTCGGAAATTATAGTTAAGTTAGTTAGTTAGTTACGTCTACAATAAAATAGAAATTTTTTTCAGTTTAATATAAAATATTTAAAAAAGAAAAAATTATAGATATTCCTTGCCTACATTTAATAATTCAGTACATGTCCCTGAAAAATCACAGCTGAAAAATAAAAAAAAAATTAGATCATACACTTAGATTCGTTGCAATGCAAGTATAGAGCATCTAGAATATTATACGAAATATTCTATAGAAAATAATAGAATTTTATAAAATTTTATACATTTTTAAAACTTTAGTTATGTGTTTTAAAAAGATTAATCATTAAACAAAAAATATGCTGTAAATTCTAAAAAAATATTCAAGACTTAAAAATAATGCAGTTATATATCTAGATCTGTTTACTTCAAGATATATGTTAAAAAATCTTGTCAGAGCTTACTATAAAAAACATGGTCATATTAAATATTAAATACTTTTACCCCATATCTATCGAAAAATTAAACGTATATAAACTAAAATCTGCTTTAAGTCATATAGATCACATTTTTATATACTAAAAGATTAAATTTAATGGCAATCAGGCAGCCTTATTTATTTAGTATTACTCTATATAACTTTATACAAATAATTTTAAAGGAAGTTCAGAACAAAATATAATTTTGCCTATTAATAAAATAATATAAATCTCTTAAAAATAACAATATATATTAATTTGAAAAAAACTTCTTTAGTAAAATCATATATAATACCTATATATATTTTATTATTAGTTTTTATTAAATGCAGATATAAATCTGTCTTAACGCTATATGCATATATAAATCGGTAAAAACTTATATCTTTATAAAAAATATAATATAACTAAGGAATGATATGAATATTTTGTGGTTATATGTATTTTCAATTAAACTTCAAAAAGTTTTAGTATTAAGAGGCAAATATTAACACTCACTTTACAGACGATTCAGATTATTTAAATATATTAATAGTATCTTATAAATCAAATTATATGCCATATTTTTAGTTTATAAACGAATTTTAACTTAATAATTATGAATATTAAATTTATTAGATTTCAGAAACCATACAAGTTTATAAAGTGTAGTGAACATTGAAATTCGACCAGTTTTGAAGCATTTCGTTTATATGGCTGTATGGGCTACAGTACGAGTATCTCGCTCTGCTGAGCCCACAGCCGCAGCCACAGCCAGAGTACAGCCAGTAGCAGAGGCCCGTAACGAAAGTACGTACGAAGCAGGCGAGCCAACGAGCAAGCGAATGAAATAGGCAGTGGCAAATGCAGAAGCAGAGCTGTGAGGCCAGCGAGGGGAGAGACAACAAGGGGAGAGCAAACAGCAAACAGCTCACAGCCCCAAAAACGTGCCCCCAGTGACGTTACTCTGACATCCTATAATAATCAATATGCCCGAATTTGTGTAGGGTATACGATCAAGCAGTGGGACTAGGCGCCAATGCAAACACAATGCAAAAATATTAAACGATTGGAACGTGTGAATATCGTGAATATCATGAGATCACACTAGTACTATTGTGACCAAGGGTTAAAGTTGAGTTTAATTTCAGCATATAGCCGTTTCAGATAATAATTATTATAATTAATTATAATTAATCAGAAAAATATTATAGTTATACTCACTGAAAAGCTATTAAGCTGTTAAGTATTTCATTCTTAACTTTTTTCTTTTTTCATATCAATTTTTATTATAATAATAACTAAGTTAAAAAAGATCACAAAGAGTTAAGAATGTTCTCTTACTTTCGACAAATCAAATCGAAATTATCAGCTGTTCTGAAATCCGAAAAAATCTTTGACTTTTCGGGTCAAATTCAGAAAAAAACTATTATATACTATTTAATTTGAAACTGGTAAAAAAAATTGGAAAATGATATTGGGTAAAAAGTATTAAAAAAATTTATAAAAAAATTTAATAAATAAAGTATCAAGAATATCTCTGTTTTCAGAAATATAATTTATAGAATACATATTTTTAAAGAATTTTATTAATTATTGTTTTACAGCATTTAAATTTGAAATAGTATTTACATCAGGACGTGTACATTTAAACATTGGACTCCCGCGTCTTTATGATTTTGATTATGTTTAAAATATTAAAAATGCTTGAAAAATATTAATATTTAAAAAAATATTTTTCCTTATACAGAAGAAAAATAATATCTCTCGATATTAATAAATAATATGCATTAATTTATTAGCGACCTGCTTCCGCCAAAATATCATGCATAATATCTTTATAATTATGATTTTGTTAAAATTTTTAATAATGCATATTAATAGAAAAATATTATTATTATTTAAAAAAATATTTTGCCTGATACAGCAGAAGAAAAATATCTCTTGATATTAAGAAATAATAATTAAGTTAAACTAACTTCATCCATAAGTATTTTTTTTCATATACGAGGATAACTCAAAAGATAAATTCAATGTATATAAAGATTTTGCTAAGATCAATGAAACAATTTTTTAAAAAAATAGTTTTCAACTCACTGTAGCCCCAGTGCCCAGTACAAACAACACAATAATCTGTTGAATATGTCTACTGGAAATATACAAAACTGTCGATTAGGTAGAAGATGTTCGCATTGAGCTCGGCCCACAGTGCAGTGGGTCGATGTCGATTATTCTGGTTGTTTGTCGTCTCAATGCAGCCTGGCTTGCTATACATACTACTATAACAACATTTATACCCAGGGTGTTTGCCTCTGTGTCCGTGTCTGTGTCCGTGTCTGTGTCTGTGTCTGTGTCTGTGTCTGTGTAACTGAAACCCCGTACTCACTCAGGCTAACGGTTCCATTGACATCGCTTGTGTCGTTGTTTTTGGGAGTGTGGGGTGTGTGTGTGTTGTGCGGGGGGGTTCCGGCTGCGCTGCTCTGCTACAGCTACTGCTGAGAGAAGCGCCTGATGGCTGCATTTTGCTTCGGTGGTGGCAATTGTCGAACAGGAATATTCTACTCTATGCTCGGGATTGTATGCAAAGCCAGGCAACTGTAGGAAAAACGAAGTAAACCAACGAGCTAACGAGCCGAACGCGCACTCGACAGGATGTGAATATAACAAGCCTGTGTATATGTAACTGTAACTGTATGTGTGTGTATGTCCTCTCCTCTATCAGCGCGTCTCGGAGCATAGAAACAAAGTGCAAACTGGTAGTAGGCACATTGTATAAAAAGACTGCACAAATATTGCATAACACGAAGTATAAATACCCTACCTGATAGATAAAATTTCCTATATAATTAAGTAGATGTTATCTATAATGTTTGGCATATAATTTTCATTGCATGATATAAAAATAATTATAGGATTTAATAACTATTTAATATAATCGCTAAATGTCAATATACATACATATATACGTTACTCTATTTTTTAATATAAATATTAATAGATTGGAAAAATGTTATCATGTATTTTACTTACTCTACAATTATAATTTTTTTTCTCACATCCTGTATATGTATACCCATTGCACGCGATCAGGGCCGTCTTAAGGGTATGACACACTGGGTATTTATCAAAGGCCCCCGGGCCGCCTCGATCGGTATAGTATGTCTAAAAAAAATTATATTTCTTATAAATTAGCTTGTAAAATTAGCCAGGTGCCCGCGGTACCTTAAGAAAGCCCTGCATATACAGATAAATCAATTTTGTAGTCAAAATTATTATTAAGGAATATAAAAACTTATTCATTATTTCATTATTGTTAAACTACTTTAAAATTATTTTCAAAATGAGCTACAACGTAATAAAATTACTTTGAATCTGTAGCAATTTCATATTAGCTATTTATTTAGAAAAATTAAGGAAATAAACCCAAAAGTACTTAGTTTTTATTTGTTTATTGTGGGAATATGAATAATGCTTAGTGAAATTTCAACAAATACAGATATTTCTTTGTATGTCTATGGCATTTCCTCTAATATTTTCAATAAAAAAAATAAATAAATATAATGTTAATAGTTCTTTAATAAAATTTACTTTTTGGAATCTGACGTTAATTTCTTTATATTTCTTTATATTTTCAATAAAAAAATAAATAAATATAATGTAAATAGTTCTTTAATAAAATGAACATTTTGGAATCTGGCGACAATTTCTATTAGATTTTCATATAGTAAAATATAGAAATACTGTGGGATGTATCGAATTATAGTGAAGCTACATTCAAGATATTTTCCCTAAGAGTGAGATTAATTCTTATTTTTATTTAGGAAACCAAAAGAAATATTTTAAAAATTATTGATCTCATTTGTGTGTTTAGCTACTACTCGTAAGATGGAAAATGCCAGACCCGTCTTTAAGCAAGAAGCGTATTTAGAATGTCGTTGTCATAGAGATGCATTGTAATCCGGGGTGGTAGGTCGCTTGGCTATGCTATGCAGCAATGGGTTGCCATTCAACTGATGTTTAGCAGGGAACTGGCGGCATAGTTTGCCAGCTTAGTTGCATTTGTGCGTGTGCTACTTGGGTTTCGCAATATAAGTATGTTGCAGTGTATGTGTGTATGCGTGTGTATCTGTGACTTATGCCGTTGGTCCCTTTATACTAAAACTGAACTGAGTGAAGTGAATCTTGCAGTTTTCATGCAGACACACACACACACTTTACTTTACTTTAGCACACAGCAGGATATCTTGGCCGGGTCGTGGAGCGGGAGGAGTTGGCACTTGTTGTTGTCGTTGTTGTTGTTGATCCACTGGCGTCTTCTTGTCGTCGCCTACTTGAGGCCAATATGCTTGCCATATGGATGCAATGTATCTTATAGGTTAAACCGTTACGTTATGCTGCCACAATGTGCACTTTATGCGCATTTATTCACAAGTTACAAGACCAGGACAATAAAATTGGCATATTATGTAAAAGTTTTAACCAATTTGGTTATAATGTATTGCGTATTGAAAAAGTTGACAAACTGTAGTTAGTAAGTGCGTATAAATGGTTGATTATATTTTGAAATCAGATTATGGATAACTATTTGAATCTCGCTCCTATTTTCAAAATTCTTTGCAAATTTGTATTTGCATAAATTAGAAGATTTTTTAAACACAGTACATATCCATCAATTTACTAATTGCTATAGGATTAAGATATTAATATGATTCATTTATAAAATTTAATGAACTTGAATAAGCAAGAAGACTGACTAGGTTGGAATATCTAATAGAATATCTAATAGTATAAATGGAATAGAAAATAGTTGAATAGTAAACGGAAATAAATTGACATTTTTTTAATAAAATAATTAATTAAATTATATGAAACATTTTATTATTTTTGGTATAAAATATTGATATTTCACATAATATAAACGTAATAAATTGAAATATTATTATTTAATAATAAATTAAATTAAATAAAACATATTTATTACATTATTACAATTCAGGAAGATATATGTATATTCTCAAACAAAGTTAACTTACGAATACTTTGGAATACTTAGAATGGAAAAGGAAATCATTAAATAGTAAACAAAATAACTTATATTTAAAATAGGTATTATAAACCTAAAAAATTGAAATATTATTATATAATAATAAATTATAATACATAAAACACCTTTTTAAAATTTCAAAAGATAATGGATATTCTCAAACAAAATTACTTTTAAATATATTATTTTCGAGTATAGATCAGTTCGATTATTTACCCACCTGATGCTATGCTCATATAAGTTCATTTTTCTGCCTCATAATGAGTTTCCTTCTGGTTTATCTCTGGGCACACGCTGTGGATTGGCGCTCGGAACACGCAAGAACAGCTGATGATGCATATAAATACTGTGAGTGGTATGAGAATGGGGATATTGATGGTGAGGATGGTAAGGGTGGGTAGTGTAGTCTCACAAATATGCGGATGGGTTTTATGTTGTTTTGGAGGGCGATGGCATGTGCACGTTTTGCCTGCACGGTGTTCGGCTGTGGCTCGGGGGTCGCTGTCTCTCTGCCGGGCAGACGTAGAATCAGACCGATGGGGGAACCCATACGAGAGACAGACAGACAGACAGAGAGAGCGTGAGAGAGAGAGAGAGAGAGAGAGACAGCCCCCATAGAGTCTTTCAAAGGCCAAGTTCAGTATCTTAAACACAATTCATGTAGCGCCTATTGTTGTGGCCGACTGTGGCTGTGGCTGGCGATGCCGCAACGCGATTTGAAACAACAACACAGGACACACAGACTTTCAACTGCAACAACAGCATATAGCATATATATATATATATGTATATATACATAACTCCCAACATTGACGCCTACTATGATTCTGGGCCATCGCCTCCTCCGGCATGTGACCTAATTTCAAGCTGCTGGCGAGCTGCGAAAGTGAAGCTCAGAGTACTCCATGGACGATAGATGCATTTCCATGACAACCAGCGTCGTCTATATGTGGGCTGACTTAGTTAGATGGGTCGAATTTGAACACAAATGCACACTTGACAGATTGCCTGATGAATTTCCGTTGAATTCTAAAGGATGCAAAAGTTATTTCTAGTGTGATTCCAATTAATTTTGTACAAACTACATCGAAATTTGTAATTAGCGTTAAAATCATAATAATATATATATATACAACAACTCGTAAGTAGCATGCTAAGAAAGCGCAATTAACAGGATTTATATATAATATATTGCAATGCGTTTATTTTTATATCAGCAAACAATTTATTTATTGAATGAAAAAATTGAGCTACAATTTATAGAATTAATTTGATACACTTTCGATATGGACAATAGTGATTACAAAATGTTTTAAATCTGCTTTTAATTCATTGATACTTTTGGTACTTTTGCTCTCCTTGCTCAAATTGGCAACGTAAAAAAAACAGCTGATTGTTTGGGACTTTTGACTTGGGTCCTAGGTGGAAATTGGTTTTGATCCCAGCTTGGGACTTTTGCTCTGGGGCTTAGGTAAAAATTCTGTATTAGCGACCTCAGTGGAAATTGAGTGTTATATGTCGGTCTGATCCTCTATTGATTGATTTCTAGCTCTTGTAAATACTAAGTACATATATGTATTTTATACACATGTACTTACATATGTAAAAGCATTAACACTTGCGTACATACGCACATTTATGTTTGTAAGTAAGTATGTATATCTATATGCCACGTGTCATGTATCTTATCAATGAAAAAGTGTTAATTTTTTTTGTTAAACATTTATGATCGCAGCGAATTGAGAGAGAGACAGTGTGAGAGAGAGAAATTACAGAAAAAACTGATGAAAACTTAAATCATTAAAAAAATAACTAAGCATATTTACGTACATATGTATGTACATAGTATGTATGTATTATTATTCATAGTACTCTGCCGACTTGTTGAACTTAACTGGCAAATTGTAGGGCATTTGTTATTGTTGCAAAATAATTTCAGTGCCGTCAAGAGAGACGATAAGCATGTGCTGCTCATAAAAACAACACAAATGAAAACAACAAACATTCACAACAACAACAACAACAAGAATAACAATATTAATAACAACAACAATCACAGTCAGCAGTTCGTTGTCGCCGTTGTTTTCGTCCGGTTTTTGCAGTTTCTCTGGGCTGAATCTGAATCTGAGAATTGAACAATTTTATGCATATGTATGTACGTTCATCCATACATATTCGTACATACATTTAGTATGAATGTGCATACATAAATATGTATGGTACATATGTATGCCTGAGCGCGTGTAGGGTGCTGATGATTCATGCTGGCCGTATTTACAGACATGAATGTACATACACTTGTATGTAAGTATGTATCATTTTATGTTATAGCTCAAAGATCCAACAGACATACATACATACATACATACATTCATATGTACATATGCATGTACAATTTACAAGTATATTTAAGTATGCACATATTTATGTATGTATGTACATACATAGTTTTTTTGCCATTATTTTATGTTCTAGCGCTAAAAATTAAACGAAACGCCAACAACACGGCACACACAGCCTACACACACCCACACAAATAGCACGCACTCAAATTCATGCATACATAAATACATACGTACGTACACATCACGCTCTCGCTTTGCTGTTTATTCGCCGCTCTTAGCAACATTTGATGTTGCGTCGTTTCAATTTGCCTGGCAACATATGTATGTGCGCAACATTTGTACTTTGCTAGCTCAATAATTTCGTTGGTTTTGTAAGCGAAAATATCATAGTACAGTACAGTTTTTCTTTGCTTTTTCTGCTTCGTGCTCAGTTTCTTTTTGTTATTGCTTTCTTGTTGTCGACGTTGCTTATTGCTTGTTTGCTTTGTGCTTTCGCCTTTTGCTTGGCTTTTGTTTATATGAAAAATTTGATGCTTTTATGGAGAATTTTTTTCGTATGTGTGCAGTTCGATACGCTGTGTCGATAAGCTGAAGTCTGTCCGTCCCGCTATGTACGAATATATTTATGTACATACAAATGTAGTTTTGTAACTGTAAATAAAACCACTCAATCTAATTTTTTTCGATAACACTTAATATTAATTAAGAATGTATTTTGACACCGAGAAAAATTCCATTTTTCAATTAAATATTTTTTAAAATAAGTTTTACATAATTAATTATAAAGTTCAGTTCCTGAACCAGTTTTTAAAAATACAAATGAAATATTTTCAACTTAATAATAATTATGTTAAATGCACTTAAATATTATTTTAATTTAAAAAAAATATAAATATATCATATTAATTCAATTTTTGATCCTTATATTAAGTAGCTCAGCAATGTTTTGGAATTATATTCTTTTTTAAACAAGTGCAATTGTTTATTTTATCTTAGTTATGAATATCTTTTAAGTCAAAAAGTTTGTCTCTATCGTATCACCGTTAATTCTGCGTCGTTCCACTGATAGCATATATTGAATTTTTGACTGCATGATCATCGCATTCGATAGGGGCATGCAACGCAATTGTGCCGCAACACTGAGTCCGAAAAATGTAAACTCATCCTCGGTCACAGATTGCAGCACACGCGTGGACTCCTTGTTTTGTGAAGTATTTTGCAGTGAGGTTACTTCAACTATTTGCGGTGGTATTGGACCTGAAGGCAGTTGTGGCAAGGGCAAGGGCAAGGGCGGTGTCATTAGACGTAATGGCGGTGCCGGAGTTAAAGTAGGCATCAATGGTAGCGCTGTTGCAGGTATGAGTACCTGTGCTTGTGGATCAAGTTCCATCTTCACCTCGACCTTATCTTCACCCTCCAGGGGCATCAGCTTGATGGATTTTAGGCGTGGCAATTTGATCTTAAGGCGTCTTAGTGGCGGTGATGTCGTTTCATTATCTGATTTCTGAATTATAATGTGAAAAAAATTCTAATACGAATACTAATTGACAACTTTTATCAATTATTTTTTACCTTATCCAAAAACTGTGCCAAGAACTTGTGCAATGGCGCAAACCAGGCAATTTTGGGTGTATAAGTTGGATTCGCACGTATCTTCTTAAGCTCCTGATGATACCCAGTGCGCATATTCTTGATCTTCATCTTAACACCCTGCAATGAGATCAGACTCTCGCTTGGATCCGCCTCTGCATTAATGCCTATCTGTATGCGCTTGTAGGCCGCATTTCTAGCACCGCACAGATATGGTCGACGATTCCACAAGCACGGCTCGCGGCTATAAAGCTCCACAAACTTTAAATGCCGTTCGGCAGTAAAGCGAAAGGGCAGCACCGCCAATCCGCCACTATTGATGGACATGATTTGTGTGTGTTTGTGTGTAGGTGGGATAGGATAGGCAACAAAAAGCAAAAGCAAACGCAAAACCGTTTACTGACTGCGCGCTCGAAGAGTATGCTGAGAACTGCGGATTTGTCGATTGCTTTTGTTCTCTGCAGGTTTTGTTTATCGGTCGTTCGGCTTTCGGCAAGCGTTCCGTCGTGCTCGTTGTTAAAGCTTTCGCTTTGCTTTTGTTAGATTTTGCAATATCTCGTCTAACTGCTTTTTGCTCGCTCTCTTTCTATCTTTCTTCTTTTGTGTGCTGTGCAGTATTACAATACTTGTTTATGGTAGTGCGTAGTAAAGCAGTTATCGATAATTGATTTAAGTCGATTAACGATTGTATTCCACTTAGCAAAAGAGCAAGCAATATTGGTATGTTAATGTAAATACGGTTGTATGTAGATTTAAATGTTTACATGGTTGTTTTTAAGCTGCTATCATTAAATAAAAAGCAAGCAAATCGACTTTATTTTGAATGCATAAGCTAGTCTTAACCCATTCGTTGTGATAGTTGTTCTTCACTTTCTTGTACAAGCTGTGTTTGTAAGCGATATCTAGGGCGATCGTTGCTCATCACTTTAATTAGCTCTTCAGGCTTTCATTCTTTTTAAAAAGCGAATATATCGATCAAATTAACAATAAAATAAGCTAATATTTCTAAAATGTATGCAAAAGGTCTTTGGCTGATATTTCCTTATAAACTGAGTAAAACCCCTAAAATAGCTGTGGGGTCTAAGAAGAATACAATAAGCAGAAACTCATTCATATATATATTTAAAAGATTAAACTGCCTATTCACTTTCAAGCTCATCTACAAGTATTTAAGGTCAAGGATGTTGTTTTTATCATTTGCCAGAGCTCCAAAACTCAATCAGACAGCAGGAAATTAATCAGAATGAGAAACACAAATTTAGTTGAATGCACAGTTCCGGTACAGGGAATTGAGTGCTGTTAGCTTAGATTTTAAGTTAAGATTTTTAACTAACTGATGGAGAATTGCATGATATTTCAGGACAATGTTCTTGTTATTGCGTACCTACCTACTACTTCTGGATTGTAAACCCAATAATACATTTCATGCGAAAACAAGAGCTCAAGATCTAAAAAAAGGACACTGCATATCCCATGCTGAGAATGCAGCTTAGCAAAGGAATTGCATACACACACACATATAAACAGCATTCGAAGCGAGTCCTTACACTCCTTAGACAGACTGGTATTGTAGCTCAAACAGCGCGTGACATCGTTATCCTTTGTATTGCCATCCTGCTAGAGCAACAACAATTGCAGCGCCATTTTTCCTCTAGATTCAATTTTTTGTTGTTTCTCTAGCGCTCTATATGATTTTTATGGCGGGAAAATGCTTTGCAGCCTCCGTCTCTTATATACATATGTATCCTTATATGGGTGGTAAGTCTCAACGGAGTTTAACCCTAAACAGGACATGCAGCGGAAGTTACAAGCAACCGTTACAATTCATACAAACTGCCCTAGTGTACTTCCCCCCCTAACTTTGATGTTGCAATAAATTGTTTACTTAACATTTCATTGCATTAAAATTCTTTAAAAGAAGGCTCAGTTTCTCAAAAGATAATTTTTTGATTTATGAGGGGTTTTTGTAATTATTCCAATTAAAACTACATTAAAATTATGATCTGATACCGATCTTTGATCTTGTATCTAGTATTATTAATAAATTTAGTAGATTTTGGATTATTTATTAATATTTTTCTGATTTTATTAATTAATATTTTTCTGATTTTATAAAAACTATGCATATGTAGAACGACTACATATGATGTCAATGTGATACTACTTTTATAGTATGTTTTATAAAAATTGGGTGGTAATATTAATTAATTCAATAATAATATAATTTCGACTATATAAATGATCACATTTTTACATAAAAATATACGACAACACCATAAATAGTCTAACCATATAAAAATTAGCATAATCTAACTGGGTTTATAAAAAGAACTCTTTATTTCTTATTGTACATAGTTAAATCTTCGTTATCATTCGTTTTAAAAAAAAAAATAAAAATTTGATATGTATTTCTATTGTACGTATTTGTGCTATAACAAGTACACTTATATTTTATAAATTTTTTTAAAATCAGTTTTTAATTAATTTAATTTAGTAAAGTAAAACAGTTTCCTTATAGTTTTAATATTCACACAGAAGGCTGTGACGTCAGCAGACAATATTGACCTTGTTTTCTGTGTGCTCTTTAGTACACATAACAGAAAGCTAATTGCTATAAAATAATTCAAGAGCGTGCACAGCGCCGAAAGTCAAACGCAAAAGAAACTTAAGAAAGCAAAAGATAAAGCATAAGATATTATAAAAGTGTGAATGTAAATCGTGGAATTTGGTATTATTAATATTTTACACATTTTCGGGTGAGTAATGTTTATTACATATATCAACGTGTATGCGTTTGCAAGAAATTGAACAAATTAAATGAAAGTCTCAATAAGATAACAGATATCGTTGTAAAAAACTTGCATATTTCTGCCAAATAGTATATTATTGTATGTACACAATTTGTATGCGTTTTTAATTAAATTTATTTTATAAAATATGCTTGTTTTTTTTTTGGCGCCATTTTTAAATGCTACCTCAGTCATACTTTTCGTATGTGTACCAGTGAGAGAGCCAGCCATTTGGCTGTACTCGCCTTAGTCCGTGTATGTGTGCATTTAACTCCACCCATATTGGCATTAAATGGGGCATATTGAGAAAATTTTAGATGCTTCACATCTTTGGTAGTTAGTCAAATTGAATTTGTTTTTATTGCAAATGCGTTTTGTGGCCACCATTTATTCGATTTACATTTCAAACAGTGTTTTATTGGTGTTATTTTTGTTTTTACATGGCTTTTATCGCCGTTTCTGTTTTAGTATCATGCTTCCGATTTATCTAAGCGACTTTCTCAGATAATTTGCCGGCTGGTCGTTTTGCTCGCTCTCTCACTTACTCACGGCTAGATATGGTAGCGTGTCGTGTGCGGCAATAAGTGCAAAATTCACACAGTTGACTTGTTAACTTTATTGTTTTACTAACTTACAATCAGCGTACAATAAGTTGCTCATAATAATATAAGAAATTATATAAGTAGTTTTCAATGCATTTTAGCTGGCACCTTTTATATGTGTTACAGAAAATGTGCGACATTATGTGTGCATCGTGTCTAATTTGAGCGCATGTTGCGACACGCACACATCTTAAGCAGCATCGCTGCTTGCGTCGACTGCGACGCGCTCATCTCTACCAGCTGGCGGTTGCTCGGTTGCTTTCCTTATACTGTCAGACGCGTAGTCCGTACAGTTGAAATTGAGCGACACACGTAAAAGGTTGGTTAAGTCTGTAAAATTATTAAGTGAAAAATATGGAATGATACATATAAATATATATATGTATCTATAGTGCACATAAAATAAACTTTATGTTTTTTTTTGGATAAAAGTGCAGTGAAATTAACTAAGACAATAAGCAAAAACCAACATTTTTAGTTATCATACACGTTTTTCGCTTTCTCTAGTGTGAGCACATTTCTGTTCGTCGCTGTGAAAAGTACGACGCTGCTGTACCCAGAGACTGAAGCGTTGCCATTTCGAACTTTTTGCTCGCTGTGAGCACTGCTAAGTCAAAATGGCTGCCTAGGCCCATTTATTTTGATAAATTTTGCATAATTATGCTACAGCCATGAGCTAAATTAATTTTATTTTCTTAACGACAAATTATTGTTTATTGAGGCGCGCGCAGTTAACTGAATTGCGCGCCTTTTTTCGGCTATTCACATATTTTACTTTGCTTCAGTATTTGTATTTGTTTTTACTCGGCATTTAGCCGCGTTTCTGCTTTGCTTTGCACTCGTGTGCTCTCTCTCATTCTCTCTCTCCCGCTCTCTTGTCGCACAAAAATTCCCAGCCGGCAATTTATCTGCTGCCGACGTCGCTGCCGCCTCGCAGCGCGAGCCAACGTTCGCTGGTTTTTGGTTTCCTTGCCTTTCTGCTTGCTTCACTCAGTACAGTTGAAGTCAGCATAGAAACGTGAAAGGTTGGTAAACGCAACGTTGAATATTTAAAGTAAAAAAAATTTTAATTGTGCAAAGCAAAACTAAATTTAAAGTGTGACACAAAAGTTTATTTAAATTAGGTAACAAGTCTACAATAATAGCATTAAACAGTATAATCAAGCAGACCAACTAATACAAAGTTAAATTTCATTTATTAAATGACCAAATAATAGTTGCAAACATTAATGTGTTTTCAATTTAATAATGTGGCTTAAATAGCTATTTAAGCCATTTTATGCATTTTTTCTGTAAATTTTCGTCTACGGCAGACATTTTTCATATAAAATTCTGCTCTTTGTAGTACATTTCTCATACAAAACGTCGCTTGGCCTGGCCTCTGTGCAAAAGAGCGCGTCGCATACACGACGACGCTGCTGTACCACACAGGCCCAAGCAAAGCAGCCACAGTGCGAGGCCAGCAGTACATACAGAAAAAGTGTTGCCATTTCGGTCTTTTGCACTCGCCTGCTGCTGCTATAGAGAAGCAAATGGAAGGAAAATAAAAAATGGCTGCTACTGTTGATAATATGCTGCAATTTTGTATTTAAATATATAGTTTTTCATTTAAACATTTTCATCATTAATGCAATTTATTTTCATATGTGATTATTGGTTAGCTGCGCGCACTCTGCCCGCGCCACTTGAAACTAGAAAGACGCGCGCGCGCGCTTTTCTCAAACGTTGACGTCGACGCTGCCAGCAATGTACATCTGTGTGTGTGCGTGTGTGTGTTTGTATGAGCAGTATTGCCGTCTCGTTTGGCGCGCGCGGCCATTGCTGTATGAGTGTATGCGTGTGGTTGGTTGGTGGTGGCTTCGCTTCGTCTGGGAAGCAGCAAGCAGCTTGTATGACGCTCTTGCTGCTTGTTTTATATTTTACCATTTACTGTTTTACTAATTGTATGCATATATTTTTTAAATTTAATTTCAGATCGTAGCTTATAGCATATTAATTTAGTTACTTTTACTACACACAAAGACAACAAAACACAAAAAAATAATGGCCGACAAACCAAAACGCCCGCTCTCCGCTTACATGCTGTGGTTAAACAGCGCCAGAGAGTCGATCAAACGTGAGAATCCCGGCATTAAAGTGACCGAGGTGGCCAAGCGCGGCGGTGAATTATGGAGAGCAATGAAGGACAAGTCGGTAAGTAAAAAACTAAAAAGAGAGAAATTTTGCCAATGCACACTCGAGCCGAGAGCGTGTGAAGCAAAAGCACGCGCTCTGCTCAAATGTGAATTACAATACATATACATTTATATGTGTAGATGGAAATATTTGTGGTGAGCTCATATTAATTTATATATATTTTCTTATTGCTTATTGCAGGAGTGGGAGGCAAAGGCAGCCAAGGCTAAGGACGATTATGATCGTGCCGTCAAAGATTTTGAGGCCAACGGCGGCAGCAGTGCTGCTAATGGCGGTGCCAAGAAACGTTCCAAACCCGCGAAAAAACCAGCGAAAAAAAGCAAAAAAGATGATTCTGATGATGATGATGACGATGAGAGCGAATAGATGTTTTAATCTTCAGGCCAGAACAACAAAAAAAAACCCACAAAAAAAAACATCATCAGTGGACCTGTCGTATTCAGTCAAGTCAATCGCATTTTGTCTTAAAACTCCACTCCACACCTCCCCACCCCCACACACTCCACATGCACCCACTACACATAAAAAAAAAGAAAAAGAAAAAACAAATCCATTATAAATTTAATAGTAATACAAAGATGTCC
This sequence comes from Hirtodrosophila alboralis, assembly GCA_035043045.1. Lineage (NCBI taxonomy): Eukaryota > Metazoa > Arthropoda > Insecta > Diptera > Drosophilidae > Hirtodrosophila > Hirtodrosophila alboralis. Next base: position 36,262 of record JAWNNH010000511.1, on the reverse strand, counting down.
CCAATATCAAAAGAAACAGTTAAATAAAACAGACAAAATTTGTCTGTTAAGAAAGAAAAGAACATACAAATTATAAGCAAAAGTGTAATTATACATAAGAATTTAAGTTTATAGTAGACGTTTCTTTTAATCTACACATTCGTGAGAGGACATAAAACAGTTTTTAAGTCAAGCTCAAGTCGTGGCATTTGCCCTGTCCAAAAAAAATATAAAGAAAACCAAGGGCGGCAAAAACAATGATGAAAAACAATTTGTAAATTAAACGGGAACGTAATTCCATTATAAATAAAAGAAAAAACTAAATAAAAATAAAAAAAAATCCAAAATACTATTGTTCTGAAAGTATATACAAAAACACAACACCATATGATAAAATTGCTAAGGTCAAGCCAGGCGAAAACGGCTTTTACAGTCTATTATTCTATAGATCGATACACTACACCAATAGCTATAAATGCATAATGTTGAAAGTTATCGAAATGTTTGAAGAAAAGAGTGTACAAAATATGGGAAAGGCGTTGAAAGAATTCGTTTTCACGCTGTTCTAATAAAAAATAAATTAAAAAAAAACAAAAACGAACGAAATTTCGCTCAGGTTTTACGTAATAATTGAACTCTAGAGAAAACATCTGTGTTAAATCTCTTGAAAGATGTTACAGAGTAAAATCAGAAAGTGTATTGCATTTAATCGGTAGTCTTAATTAATACCTATATAATTTAATTCCAATATGAGAAACAAATAAAAAAAAATAAAATACATTTTTAAATGCGTTAAAAAAAAATGTATGATTGTCGTTTTTTTTTATATATTCATGGAACTTATGGGGAAACAAGAAGCTATATACCCTTCCAGTGGTCTTAGAAATTTTGAGTACTCTACCGATTGTTCCTCAGACTTTATCAGATAGTACAGAATGTATTTCTATACCAATATAGTGTTCGATTTTGATGAAAAATGGTCAGATATGCAAAGATTGGTTTTGATATCTTTAAAAACAATTTTTTGGACCGATCGTTTCTCTGGGAGCTTTATGATATAGTTGTCCGATTGGGCCGATTTTGACGTACAAGTTACATCAATACAATGCATCCGTGCCAATTTTCATCAAGATAGCTCAAAGATAAAGCCAAAAAGGAAGCATAGAAAGAGACGGACAGATGTACAAGGCTATATCGACCCAGCTCGTCGTCCTGATCAAGAACATATACCTTATGGGGTCGGACACGTCTCCTTCTATGCATTGCACATTTCGAGACAAAATTATAATACTCTTATGAAAGGTTATAAAAATGAATTATTCTTCAATGGTTGGAAGATGCCTCCTTCGATAATTATATTATTGGTCTATTGTGAATGCCTTCCTTAGCAAGAGATAATTTTAAAAGTATGTATATACTATATACTAAATAGATTTAAACTTCAGATCTGCATATGCCATATTTTACATATCTTTTCCTTATTACAGATAAACCTAAGCTATATAATTACAGCTAGTATTTGCGTTTTTCGCCTCATTTTTAACAACTACATTTATTTCATCAATTAAATTCACAACAAAATATTTTAAATTTCTTATTTATTGTTTTAAATATCATAATTAATTCAATAATCGATCACTATCACTAAATGATTTCATCTGCTGCTGCTGCTGCTTGCTGTAGGTATCGTAACATTCAAAAACATCCATAAAATTCATTATATAATAAGGGTTATGTATTTTTTTTTTAATGTTATCTATGTTGTATGAGACTTTTGCATACAAATACCGTTGTGTTTATATTTTCTATTCTTGTATAGTATTAGTAGTTATTATTTCATATTGTTGGGTTGAAAGATCTTTCCATGGGATTATCGTTAACAATGACTAAAAACTAACGTTTAACAAAAAGCACACGAGAATTCAGATCAAACTTGAATTGCGATTTAAAATTAAGCCCGCTACATATATAAGTATATAAAACGGTTTTTTTATATCAGTGCCGTGCTTTGGATTGGTTCAGAAATAATGCACACACACACACAAAATAAATATATATATATATAAAGCTCACGATTTACAGTTTCGGGCGGGTGTACGATACCATAAGAGATACATGGGCTGCTTATATATAGGTAAAGCATGCGAGAACTTATGTAGATTTCAGAAAAGTTGACAAATATATAAAAAATAAGTATTGATACTTTGTTTTTGGTTTCCCCGACGAACAAACAAATCGAAGCTGTGCTTATTTAATTACAAATCTTAAACATATTTATGGCAAAAATGAAAAAAAAAACCAAGTCTCTTTTAGCCAATTGAAAGAAAATTAAACAACAATACAAGTCTCTGGTTATTTCCCGGCTAACCTATATGGTTCTATGTGTGTGCAGCAAGAAAATAACTAAAGAATGGAGCACCATCAGGTTGTTCGCCTGAATCCTTGTTCCTTCAACTTTCAACTCTAGTTGCGATTCAGCCAAAAGATGGTCTTTAGCACAAAATAAGCCAGTCCCAAGCAATAGACAATCTTCTCCCGTTGCATTCGCTGCTCATTATTAATCTCAATGTTCAGCACACGTCGATTCAGTTTGGCCAATTGACGACGTAGATACAATATCTCCTCGTGTGGCGTCAATTCACCCATGGGCGTACCATCGCGATGCATCAACATCGATCCATCCAGATTATTGTGCTGCTGTTGCATCAGCTGGGAGCGTTTGCTCGCGCTGCCAGTTGTCAGCTGTGGATAAAGATTAAAAAAACTAGTTAATATAAATCGGTTATAACTTGATTCCAAAAATATTGCATTCATATTTTACATTTTACTCCCTTGACTCAAACTTACAGAAAAGTTCTGCTGGACCATTGCGTTAATAAATATAGTAATTCTTTCATATATAAATATTTCTTTGGAAATTAATTTTTGTTAAACTCTCTAAAATTTGACGTACATAAACTAAAGGTGTGTTGTTGAAATTTTTCGAAAACAGCTTTCAAATATTATTATGATTATAAATACTAATAACAATTAATAGCTAAATACTCTTCTTAGGCCAATAGAACTCATGAATAAAATTTTAAAGGAAAATGTAAATTTTGGAACACAAAAGTTTTTAAATCCAGTAAATATTAAATTTTCAATTTTATGTAATCGAGATGTATAAATTGTTGGAAGCAATAATAAACGACAGTCTTTTTAGTAAAAGTTGACTTTTAGACAAGTAAAAAAAAATAAAATAAATAAAATCTTAAGGGGCGAAAAAGAAAGCTCTGAACTCAATGCTTTTTTACAGAAAATTGGTCTAATGGGAGAGCTGCAGTCTCTGAAGGGGTCACAGTATAATACCAGCCCATAAATAATAAATAGAAAATGGATAACAGGGCAAGGAATTCAAATTGTACATAAAAATGTTTATAAACATTGTTAAATACTGATATAAATATATACAATGGTGGCCAAAAGTATTTTGAAATACAAGGAACGTGACTTGACTTCTAGTTCATTTATCTCCGTTTCTAGTTAATGAAAATTTTTGAAAAAACTCATGATAGTGGAGAATAATGACCTTTATTAGAAAATTATCGATTTAAAACCTAGTTTATTTTTTGTATTATTTTTTATTAAATAAAAAAAAGAACTTATTAAATGTAGGACATAACAATTTTAACAAGGTAATTTTAAGCATCCAAATAAGGATTTGATACTTTTATCAAAAGTTTACTTTTAATTTTTTAAAATATACAGTGTCAGCAACAAGAATAGCATCAAGACAGTTGGATAGCTTAATCTGACAAGCTGACAACACTGCGAAATTTATTTATATTGAAAATGTAGTAAGAATTAATTTAAAAAATCAAACGCCTGAAAAACTTGTCGGTTAAAAATTGTCGTGGTTATAAAAATAGTATAAGAAAATTATCATTATTTAATGCAGTCTTAAATAAATGAAAAATAAATAGTAACATTTACTTATATTGCCCCAAAGACTTTAGAATTTAGTAAATAAATAAATTTGTGTAATTTTCCTAAAAAAAAAATATTCTAGAGATCTTAGCACACCAGACGTTTCTCTTAACAATTTAAAAAAATAAAAGTATTAAGCACAAATTTTCCTAAACAGATTAAACAAAATTTTTAAAATAGCCATCAAAAAAATATGTCGCAGGCGCGTTATTCTGACGAAGATGAGATGCCCAAAATGGAGTCCATAAATAATGCACTCAAATGCGAGCAAACGGGTCACATTATGGAAGCAATATTACTCTATGAGGAGAGCATCTGTAAGCTCAATCAGCTGGCAAACTCGGATCCCAATAAACAGCAGCTAACGCTAAAGTATCTCAATATGTACGAGTCGCGTGCAAAGCAGCTGCGTGATCAGGTTAAAACGCATCTGCATGCCAGCAAGATGCTGGAACATATAACCATTGAGCGGGATGCACGAGGACGAAGCTATCAGCGTCTATTTGCCAGCTATTTGAATGACAATGTGAAGGAGGCGCATTTGAATGAACCACATTTGAGTGAGCAGCATCAATTCAAGAATTTGCTCAACTTCTTTGAAGTCTTGGTGAAGAATTGTCGTTATCTGAAGTATATACGATTGACGACACGACCGGATACGGTGCTGCCCAAGAATCAATTGCAGATATTGCAACAGATACGCGCTGATCTGGCCACGGGCAACATACACATGAATTTTCAGCTGGACGAGACACTGCACGATCGCAAGATTGTCCTTAGCTCGGGCATTGTCATCAAAATTGGACGTGGACTGCATTATTTTGAGCCCACCGAGAATCTGTACACTCTGGGTGTGTGTGATTATGATTTTCGCAAGTGTTTGGCCACTGAAGTGGACATCTGGAAGTGTCGTGCCTTTGCCAAGGCTCCCAAAGATACGCAGGAGCGCACTACATATAAACAGTCATCCAAGGCTTCTGAGGATCATGGCCAAGGCATGGCACACACCTATTCCAGTGATTAGTGTGTCTAATTTTATCGAATACTAATCAACATGGGTCGAAGCTTTAAAAAATATACAAAATTCTGGTTAGATTTTTCTTAGAAAACTAAATATTTGAGGTAATAAATTTTTCTTATAAATTGGAATTAATAGAGAAATTTGAGCTATTTATGTAAAAGATAATAAGAAGATAAAGGACGAAAGGATTAAATTGGGTTTTTGGAATTCGTTAAAACTTCTTTGTCTAGGAATTAGTTTCTGGGATTTCATATTTATTCTTTTTTGTGAAGAATATTATTCTAAATATTAACGAAATTGTGTTTCTTTAGATGTAAGATATCCTGGTAAACATATTTTATGTACGAATTGTGATTTAACTAAAGTTGGAAATTATCTAAAAGTATTTATAAATTAATTTTAAAATATTACTCGTATGATAATGAGATATAGTAAATAAAAAAATAATCTTAAAGTAACAATTAATAAAAAAAATCGTATTAAAGAAGTGACAAATAATTTGAGACTGTAATTTGCAATTAGAATAAATACTTGAATTGAATTCTTTAATTTATTCTTATGTGGGTACAACCAGAGATTATAAAATATAAAATAATAATAGTATTTTATTGTCTTTGGTACAACATAAAGTATTTCTTGAAAAGTTGAGTAATTCAATAAAATGCTTTACCTGAAGAATTACAATGACTGTAATACCTTGAGATTTTTTGTATTATTTCTACAATCGATCAAATAAAAACAGATTAGAAATTTCTAATCTACTTGGAACTATAGTTAAATTTAGATCACAGATATTAGTTAGAAAATTGCAGCTGTAATTATACAATCTTCTACATAATATTCAGAGTAATATAGAAATACAAGTTTTCATAGAAAACTCAAAAGAACTGTGAATTCTAGACGATGACTTGTGTGTCGCCAACGGTTCAATAATCTTAAAACAAATAATTAAAATGTGGTTGCGAGTTTAGCGGGCAGCGGGGCGAGATTTTTACTATAGGTAGCACTCATATTTCGTCATTAGCTGCATTAAACACATGCGCTGATAATGAAATGAACTCAAAAAAAAAAAAATAAAAGATTACACGCATCGAATTCGTATTGTTTGGTTTTTTATGAAATGTGCCGCGATTGTCATGAAATAATGTGACGTAACTTTGGATTAAGTATATTCAATTCCAAAGATCAACATCTATTCTATAGCCCCGCAAATGTTGACGGAAATATGCAGATATTGTTTTAGAATACAAAAAGAATTGAGATATTAAAAAATTTGGCATTTTACAAATTCGTAATAAATAAAAACTTTCAATATATGGAAATATCATCTTTAAAGTTGATAATTCAAAACTTTCAAATATATCGATAAGTCATCAATATATTATCGCTATTATAACGACATTTAAAGTTCGACATTGCTCACCTGCGAATCGGATTCCACAGAATTAGCATCGTTGCTATTGTGGAAGCCCATGCGGGCGTTGCCATTGGCACGCACATATTGTGTGGCACGATGCTCATCATCGTCATCATCCACATCATTATCATCATAGAGATTACCATTGGGTTTTAGGGGTGAGCTTTCCTCCGAGGCTGATGGAAAATGATGATCGGTTAATGTAATAACACGCGGTGGCGTTTGAACGCGCACAAAGCCCATTGATGGATTCTTGGGTAATATTGAGTTCTCCAATTGTATTTCACGTGGTGCCGAACGTGTCTCCAAGTGCTGATTGTGTCCCAATACCACAATGCGATCGGGCACATTCATATCGATCTTATCATGATAGTTCCACGAGTTAATTAAACCATTTTGATTCGATAACAAACGATCCTCGTCCGAGTACTCTCCGGTTGCCTTAATGCGTTTTGGCACACGCATCTTATCATTGATTTCATGTGCATATTTTGCATCGTTGTATAAATCATCGTCCAGCCCGTTAAACATTGGTGTCGGTGACTGCGGTGTGACCATATTGTGCTTTAATTGATCCTCCTTCGTTACGTTTTGTTCGTTCCGTAGGACGGCGGCGGCTTTGCAAGGGGGGGTGGCCTGGTTGTTGTTGCTGCTGGAGGTTGGCGACTGCAGCTGTGCTGTTGTTGGGCACACGGCCAGATAATATTTTGGTAGGCGTTGGAAGAGAGACGTTTTCATAACAGTTATTAATCACTAATAATTTAAGACGAAATTGCACAACATTTTGCTTGTTTGTTGCGTCGAGGAATTTAATGCTATGTATATGTTACTTACATTTATTGAAGTGACAGAAAAACGTCCGTAGATTTTATATTAAATTTACGATTTTCGTTTTTCCCTTGTAGTCGTTTTCTGTCTTTTGTTGCCTTGTTCTTGTTTGTACAATTATGTGTGTGTGCAAAAAAGCCAGCAAAAGAATGCGCTAAAAAATGACAAGAAATGCACTAAATATGCATAGGGCGGTGGAGCACTTTTTGCAACTTCCTAAAAAATATTATTTAAAGGTCAAAATTATAAAGATAAAGCTATAAATACAAAAATATAATATAAACATTTATTATTCAAATAAATTTTATTTCTTGCATTTAATTACAAATTTGCTGTTATTAATTGTCTGTCAGTATTGCTGGCAACTCTGCAGGCCGACGTTATTCACCCCGAAGCGTGACATTCACACAAAACGCGAGCACACATAAACGCGCACATATACTAACGCGTTGCCGCGCTCATTTACAACAAAATTTTAGCAGCAATCGGACGAAAAGACGAGCGTCCTTTTTTGAATACGCTTAGTAAAGCAGTATTAATGTGACAAATTAAACATAAATTAAAAAGAAAAACGTGCAAAGTTATTCAATAAATAACTAATAATCTAAATAAACATTTAACACACTTTTGGCTGCAGTTTAATTGTAAGTGCATAATAGACCAGACAATAGACGTCGCTGCTGGCTGCGCGGTCGACGTCGCCGGGTACAGTACGCGCCGTTTTTTGTGTGCCAGCTGAAAAGTATTAGTATTGTTGTGTTGTTGTTGCATGCTGCTGTCGTCAGGGCGGGAAAGTGTAAATACAAATATGTAGTATGCAGTGTGCATGTGTGTGTGTGTGTGTGTGTGTGTGCGCGCCACAAACTATAAATAAAATATAGCACGCTTTTTTATTTATAAATATATATATTATATTATATAAAAACATATTCTGTATGTACTTACAGCACACGGTCTAGGACATTTATTTAGCATCAATTGCAATGGATCGACGCTTAAGACGCCCGCGTCGCACGGAGGATTTTACAGCAACTGTTGCTGCTGCCGCCGCCGTCAGCGCCGCCAACCCCGCTGTTGCAACTGCCACACAGAGCAGACGTGTTGGCTCCACCACAGCGCCTACTGTTGGCATTGCGACACGCGCACGTGCCCCAGAGCCACCCACCACAGAGCTTGCCCCACGCACTCGACGCGCCAGCAGACCCCGCTCTGCCGCTGGCCAACCCATTGCAGCAGCCCCTCTCAAATCCACGATCAAAATATCATCGCCCATCAAGGAAGTCAATGAGGTTTGTACATTTTTCTATATAAATCTTTGTGTTAGTGTATCTGTGTGTGTGTCAACCGGTTTATCTGTCGTGTGTCTAATTCTATGGGCTATCAAATCAAGTATTTGCTTTTATCTCGTCTGTATAATCAGCGCTGCTGCTGCCGCTGCCGCTGCGCCTTCGTTGAGCCCTTATCAGGTTGAAGTGTTAATGCGGTCTTCATAGAATCAGTAATATGATAAATAGTATAAATATCAACCTGAGAGGGTTAAACAAGTGCACAACACAGCTACACTTCGCTTCACTTGCATAGAAACAGCTGTATTTACAATTGAAAATGCTTGCGAAATGTGTATTAAGTAAATACTCTCGATCAGCATCTATTTAAATTTAATTGCTAATTTATTTGTCATTTAAAAACATTTTGTTTATTTGGTAAAAAAAATTTGTGGTCCATTTTGTCTTTGAGTTATGAAGGAATATCGCGATTATTTAAACAATTACTTGATTTTTAAACACAGAATTAATTGAGACCACTTACATAGCGATTAAAAAAAAAAAATTATGCCAAGAATGATCAGTCCTTGTATTCTCACCACTAAAACCGTATGGGAATTATAGATTCATTGTAATGTGCAACGAACAGCGCCCAAGGGTGTGAATTTTTTTTTTTACCAAGTATTATAAAATAATTCCTTTTAAATATTTAATATTTTATTATTGTGTTACTATATCTGTTATAGCTATTATCGGAAATGCTCGTATGAAAAACTATATATTTTTGAATACATATATTAATATATTTAGCCGGGAAAATTAAAAAAATATAAAATAAATATTTAGTCATGTTGAAAAGTACTATTTATTTATTTACTAGGCCAAGCTAGTCTCTTCCTACATATATTCCAACAAAACTCGACAAATTATAGTCTCTTTATGTTTTATATATTGATCAATTCTTGACACAATTTAATTATAATATCTCAAAAGCGGTGCTTATATTGAACTGTTATGAGAAATGAGTAAACAAGGCTCATTAAAGGAGTATTTAAGGATTTTTTTTAATTATACTGTCATAGATAACAATTGTTTGAGACTTTAACAACTTAAGCTTTAATTTTTATGTAAAGACGGATTAAATAAATAAAAAGTTATTGAATATAATGTTTTTAGGTTATTTGCAAAGATTCTGAAATTATAAAAATGTTGTATAATTAAAACAAAAATTAAGCTTCCTATATCTGATTTTTTTTTAATTAAAAATTTGATAATTTTCGGTCCCTGACAATATCATATAGCTGTCATATGAATAATCGGTGGAGATTTGAATTTAATAGCCTTTTTACAATAGGAGTTGCATTTGGCATTTTGGGTTGAAAATGCCAAATGCCGAAATGTCTGTTTACACTTCAAATTGCAGCATTTAATCAGCTGTTTTTTGTTTTAGTTTGAGTGAATTTGTCATTTAAGCAATATAAGCTTTAATGGATAATAAAATGCTAATAATAATGAACTTTGTTAAAGATTTAATCGCAATTTTATTGCATAAGAGTGCAAGAGTTCTTATCTCTGCGTCTATATTAAATATTAATTTTTAAATTGAAATTATATTATAAATTCTATAATATAGAAACTAGTATATTTTTAAGTTTTTTTTGTGCTAGGAAGAATTGCAGTATATCTTCGAGTCAAGCACTCTACTCTAAGTCTATTCAATTTTTAATTTTCTTATCAATTTGTAACTTTATTCTTGTTTTCTTCTATTTTAGATATCATCGCCCATGCGCATCTTGACCAACAGCAGCTTTCCATTGACATTGACCACAAATACATCGACACGTGCGCCCAATGTGTCGATGGGCACCTCATCGGTGAACAGTGGAAATAGCAGCAGAACCTACAGCAGCAGCACAACCACAACACAGCGCATTGAGATACGTAGCGAGGGTGGTGATGATGTGGATACGGAATCTATACGCAAGCGTATAACAGATCGACTGCGTCGTTCTCTATCAAAAACTATCTCAAATGTGGCAGGCTTGTCAACTGGCAACAATGCTGAAGAGGAGGCAGCAGATGGTCGTTATAGTCGCTCCAGTCGTTCCGTTTCACGTTCTGTCTATGAGGATGAGAAGAGCTCAAAGCGTAGTTATTCTACGGGCGAAGAGGATATTGAGGAGGAGGATGAGCAATTGCAGCAGGATGGTGAAGATGAAGAATTTCGTAGCTTCAATGCAACAAGACAATCATCGATGACGCCACCAGTTCTAGGCAATGCTTGCCGCAAACTGCAAGTGCCCAGCGAATTTGGAGGCTGGCTGGGTTCATTGTTCCTTCTGTTGTTGGTGCCCGCTTTGGTTTATTACCTTACCTGGAGCTGTACAGCGCGCAATGCATGTCAATTTAAACGCGCCAATCTTAATATATTCTTGGACTGGAACTATCTGTCGCGTCAGGTATTCCAAATTCATGTCGTTGGCGTCTTTACGGCCTATCAATTTGTCGTCTTTCTACTGGTTGCCCTGCTGCCCGGACGCCGTGTCCATCTGACACGTGAAACATACAAATTCAATGGATTGGGCGTATGTATAACACTATTGTTGGCTGCCGGCATTGCCGAGTATCTGAAATATCCGGTTGTGAGCTTTGTGCTGCGTCATTATCTACGCTTTTGCATCTTTGGACTGATGAGCGCATTTGTGGCCGCCAGCTGGAGTTATTGGCGTGTGGATACCACCAAATATAATGTGCTGCGACAGACATTGGCCAATGATTATGGACGCAGTGGTAACTTTTTGGTTGACTATGCACTGGGACGTCAACTGAATCCCAAATGGTTGGGTCGTGTCGATTGGAAACAGTTCTATTATCGCCTCTCCTTGGTCAGCACGTTGATCTATGCCGCCTGTTATATCTACCAGACATTGCAATGGCCACAATATCCACAAGCCCAGGAGGGTTATATCTATTTGATGCGCTACTATTGGAATAATCTGAACTATGATGCTGGCACACTATTGGCGGCCAGTTCACTGCTCATCTATGTGCTGGATGCATTGCTCTTTGAGCATCATTTAAGCTGCTCCTTTGAGCTGCAACATGAGGGCTATGGCTGTCTGTTGCTGCTGCGTTATGCTGCCACGCCCTATTTGCTCAGTTCGGTGAGCAAATACTTTTATGAGCAACGTGTGCCCATTAGCTGCGGCTTTGCACCATATGCAACATTGTTGCTGCTGCTAGTTGGACTGTGTATTAAGCGTTATAGCTGCGCTTATAAGTACAAATATCGTTTGAACTCACAGAATCCCATCTTTGGCAACATTGAGACTATACACACCTATCAGGGCAGTCGTCTGCTCTTGAGCGGTTTGTGGGGATATTTGCGTCAGCCCAATTATTTGGGTGATATACTTGCATTGTGTGCCTTGGGTGCGCCCATGTTTTTGCGCCCTGCCTGGCCGCCATTGTTGTCGCTATTGTCCTTGATCCTTGTGCTATTGCATCGGGCCACGCGCGCCAATGCACGCAATCAGGCACGCTATCATTCATCGTGGCATCGTTATTGCTCTCAAGTACGCTATTATATACTGCCCAAAATCTATTAATACTGCATTTGCACTTAAATTGAATTTATTTATCAATTTAAATCATTCTCTTGATTTTTGATTTTTATTTGTTTTTGGTTTTTCTTAAAAGAGAGAATTTTTATCATTTTATTTTAGTTTTTTGCGTTCGAATATTTTGTTCTGTACATATTCAATACATTTATATATTTTAACTTTGCCACATTTCATTTGTCGCTGTCCCATTTTCCGTTTTCATATGATTTTAGTACAAAATTTGATATATGTAACTTGCAAGACAAAAATACGCTCAAAAAAAGAAAAAAAAAAAAATTTATATACTTAAGCTTAATAATTATATATAAAAGCTATAGCCATTAATAATTATATACTATATAATTAGAGATTTTTGTGCTAAGACTTAGAATCTATTATTTAACTATATTCATATTATGTCGCTTAAACAAATTTTGATATACATGTACTGTGTAAATATTGCAATTACTTAATTAAAATAAACAAAAAAAAACTTTGGTTTCGAAAGTTGAAGAAACTCAAAAATGTTCCTTGCACTTGTTTTGATATTGATTTAATTTCGTCTAAATTCTGAATTTAGAATGATAATTGTCACACTGCTTGTCAACTGCTTGCTGGTACATAAAGCAGCATCAAGCAGTATACACTTCTAAAGTCGCAGCCACCTCTTGGTAGATGGCGCTCATAAAATAAGTAAAAGAAATTATACTCTACTGTATCTGCATCATCCAGTTTTTGTCTGTGATCCGAATGGTTTTGAATTTTCCCGTTGCAAATGCGCATATTTTATTTAACGTACCAAACTAAAAAAATGTATACACGTAAATTTTTATAAATTATTTTTTTATACTATTTTATTTTTAAATTATCGTAACCAAGACAAAATCGAGAGTGCTACAGCTGCTTTTTACGGTTAGTATCCAGTGTTGAGCAATTGCAAATTTCCAACGAGACGCCAAAGCATCTAGTTGCATCTAGTTGCACGGATTAAAATAGTTGTCTATTGTGTTATTGTCTTGTATAATGTTCTTTTAACTTAAAATGCAAATCGCACCAATTGTACATATAAATATGAACATAACGCCTGCGACTATTTAACCAACGCCGATGTGGATACGCCATTGCTATTTTTATATGTTGTTGGCAGTGTGCGTGGTGCCGAACTTTGGCGGCGACGCGGATCTAATACGTAATCCTTGGCCAATCAATACTCACAACCACCTCATCGACTGCGACAATTACTATGTGATAAATGTGATAAAAAAGGGAGTACTTAAAGCAATCACTTCTATAATTATTTAACACTCCTTATTTATTTTAAGTAGTGATCGGTAAGCGGTTATGTGTCAAGTGCCGCCTGTGTTGGCCATATAAAGAGCTTTGAATAGGACAACGATTAAGCCAATATAGTTATCTATTGAATTATAAGGTCAAGCAAATTTGGCACTGTCTGGCTGGTTTTTGGCTTGCAGTTTGATAAACTAATGGGCGGCGAACAAGGAATTAGCGACCAACTATAAGATTGTAATTATTTTTGCAATTTGTTGATTTAAAAGAAAATTAAAAATTTGCATTCAATATAGACTTTCTCTGCTGGCGTGTTGTTGTCCTCAAGTTTCTGTTCCACACCCGGATTTCGAATATACATAACCATGAGACGCCGCTGCTCTCGCCATCATTCCCGTATATATTTCAATAGGAGTTGCTCATCGTGTTTATTAAATTGGTTGTATTTTTTGTCACTATGCGATCTCGGAAGCTGTCAGATCTGTGGCTGCCAATGTAAACACTTGCCCTATTTCATCAGACTATCTAACATGATACGTAGGCTTGGGCAATCGCAACAGCAACAGCAACACTCAAGCCTCAAGGTACTGTGATATTCCTATCTTGGGCATTTTATACTAACTCTTTTGCTTGCAGCTGAACGAGTTAGTGCAGTACGGAGCAGGACTTTCAATTAGGTATCAGTATCGAGAATTTAGCAAGCTCTTCATGTGGTGTCAAATTCAGTGCACTGCAGCAATCTGAGCGACAAGTGACAGAGCTCTAATCAGAATTCGCACCCAATGAACAATTCAATCAGGGAACAGAGTTTCTTCAAGGAGGACCTTGACGTCTCTCTCTCTAACGAATCCGTGGATAAATTCTTAAATCGTATCGGGTAAGAAATTTGCCAGGGGTATTTCTAGTGTTAAATTTCTTTTCTTTTAGTTATATCAAACATTTATTGTGGGCAACAAAGGATCAAAACTGCAACAGTAATGCAGCTGGAAGAATATACATTTCTCGGTTGTGGTACTCACAGAACTGCTGCGGCAATGACACGACATGTAGCACCACACACACCTGCTGCTGAATATCCTATCAATTGAAGACTCTTAACAACATCATCACATTCAACGCGAGAATTTGTTAGAGGCGATAAAGATCAGAAGCTTGCCTATCAGATCATACAGGTAATTCATATGTCGCCCATAGCACACCAAATGGTAAACTCAAATGCTAACATGCCGTAAATAAACTATTTAAAAAAAAAGAAAATATAAAAATAGTTATAAAATTATATAACATTTTATAAATGTTTAAAAAGAGCATAAAAATCAAATGACACACAATTATAAGTTCTTAGCAACTTTAACAATTTAAACGCTCATTAACGATATAGTCGAAAAGTTCTCTAGAAATTTCCTAGAACCTACTGTAAGCGAGCAATTTGCTAATGTTGACACCGTTATTGTATAATTTTCGGCAAGAGGCGGTCCTGCCAACAAGGGAGGGGGCCAAGGGTAGTGCTACAGTTTCATTATCAACGCCGCCGGTCATTTGTAAAGCAAAACCGCAAACGGCGGCGCTGGCTGCGGTTTTCACAATGTTTTTCTTGTATTTTTATTTTTTGACAGTTTCCGCGTCATTTTTCTATTGCATGTTGTTGGGGTGTTGACTGGGTCCAGAGTCAGGCAGTCCAGGCCCAAACCGTCGTCATTATTTTGGCATTATGTGCGGCATCGTCAGTGTGGCAGTTCGAGAATGTTGGGGCAACTCTCGCCAAACATTCGTAAATGTCATTAACAGTTGTAACGGCTTTTGCGACACGCCTACTCTATGGAAAACCTGGAGTCGTATAGCAGGAGCTATGGTGTGGCATGGTTACTTTTTATACAAAATTACTTCTTTTGTGGAGCGCTGACATTCATCATCATCAACATTTTTGGTGTGTTTGTGTTTGCTGTGCTCGGTTTGCCGTGTAAACGCCATGAAATATGCCATATAATATTTTATTTTCTCCTTAATTCAATTTTTATACATCTCTTAAAGCTACAAATAGAAAACTCTACATTTATTCTGTTGCAATTTTAATTACACAAAACAAGAAGGCGATATAAATTAACAAGTGTTTTATACACTGCTGAAAAAGGATGTGGATAATTTTCAGGAAATACAAGTTTAATACTTTGAAATATTTGTTGAAATCCATAACCTTTAAAAACTATTTTGTTTTGACAATTTAATTGCAAACCGATTAATCCATAAATTAAAAAATGGAAATTTTAAGTTTAGTTTTTAGAAATTTGCTAGAACGTTTCCAACTTACATTTCAAATTGATTTTTTCAATGTAAAGTTGTTCAGCATAAATTAAATATAAATGACGATTATTCAGAAAAACAGATTGCTATCATTTTATAGAAGTAGTTAAATCTTCAAGAATTTTCATAAAATAAGTTAAGCAATATTTAACAATTATTTCTATTTAATTTATTTTTTGTAAACTAATTTATATAAAATTTCTCTTGGTGCAATTAACCCAGTTTCGTTTGCTTTGTATTTAATTGAAAGTGCACAAAATGTTGTCGGTCTTCTTGTGTTGCTTTTGTGTGTATTTGTTTGCCACAAACTGACAGTTAACAAATTTTGCTGCAACATTTAGAAAACTTGTTCAACAAGCAATGTCAATTTAAATTCAATTCTTGCAGTCTCTTCAAAAGTATATCTCAGCACGGTGCTACTTTGAAGAGATGAGTTGATGAAAACTTTGTGGCAACTATGTTGTAACAATTTGCATTGAATTCGAAGGGATTTGCGATAAATATTTTGTTGATTAGAATACATTTTAAATCTAATATTTTCCTCTTAAAATACTTCTTGGAGTTGTCTTAAATAAGTAATATATTTACATCTATAAAAGTGGTAACCCTGGGCTGGACAGGGCCTATTTATCTTAAATTTCCCTTGCTCGTAATTGCCAGGAGAATGTTTACAACAAATAAAATTTTAGGAAAACGTGTCGGAAAAGTCGCTTAACAGATGTACTCGCTGTTAACGTATACAGCACTGTTAACGTATACAGCACTGTTAACGTATACAGCACTGTTACAAATATCACAGTAGGCAGTATTTTTTAAATGAAATACGAAAATCATAGTAGGCAGTATTTTTTACATAAAATACGAAAGTCATAGTAGGCAGTATTTTTTATTTTTCATTTTATGTTTTTAGTTTTTTTACTATAAATATCCTCTTTAATACACAATCATTTATACAAAATATTTCGTTTAAATGTGCTACCTACACAGCACAAGTTCTGATAATTTATAACCCAAGTTTAGAAACCAAACTGCCCACTAAAAACAAGCTAAATTGAGAACTTTGTCTTGTGTGGTGTGTAGTATTTAATGGGAATTTTAGAAAAATCTACACACGCATTAAATACGCCGTAAATCAGACGCCTTTTGTCAGCATCTAGATAACGTTTGGCATAAATTTAGTTTTAATTGACTTAATGCTTGTACTTTTATCAAATAATTAATTACCACTCAAAGTGTGTGTGCAATAGCCTGGACTTGACAAACTGGCTAACTGACAAACTGACAGCGCGAGGAGCTGTAAATGTCGCGCCATCGTTTTTTTGTTTTTTGCCTTCAAACTGATTTACGCGAGTTTAATAACTTTCTTAGTACATTATAAACATAGATCAGGATCTGTTTTTGTATCCTTTTGTGTGTTCCTTGACTGCTTGATGTTAATGCCTGTCTCCAATGCATTATGGTGACACATTTTGTGTCACTCAAACTGGTCAAGAGAGAGAAAGAGAGAGTTAAGCACAAGTGGCAACAAATCAAACTGGCGACATTACAAGTTACTCAACATTCAGTTCTTAGGGCTGGAACGCAAGTCTGGCAGTTGCCAAAGGATTTATAAAGTAAAAACCCATTTGCAAAAAATTTAAAAACAATAAAAACAAATTAATTTTAGGCACTTAACCATTTAGTGTTCCGAATTCTTAATAAAATCGTTTTGATTTTACTTTTGACATATATATATTTATTATTAATTTTTGGCTAAGATTGCAAAATACTAAGAATACAGAAAATTAAAAATCAAATAACCATTTAAGCAATATATATTAATTGATTTTAATAAAATAAACATTATATATTTTATATTGAGTAAAACCGCAAATACTTATAAAGTGTGTTGAAAATTAAAACAAATCTCGAATTTGGAATAAATTCCGCTTTTAAAATATATTTGTTTTTAATGGACATATTTTAGTGCAAAATTTTCAAGTTAATTGCAAATAACTTTGCAACGAATAATTAAATTTAAAAATAATATGCATATATCGAGTTTGTGAATATTTTATTAGCTTAAAAATTTAATGAACATCAATATCTTTAAATAAATAGCTGAAGGTCACGAAGGAGCCATGCTATAACGAAAGTTAGGTTCTCAGTTCTCTAATCTTACTGTTAATAATAATATTAATAATCTTTAAATAAAGTTTAAAGTTATTTATAGTTATTCTAAAATACCTGCTTAAAAAGTCTAAAATCTATATCTTTTTTTTGTCATTAGTTCATAAACGATGACAGAAATTTTATAAAATATTTTTTTTATAATTAGCGAACGATTTTTTATATATCTCCATTGACTGTCATATGTTTGGGATGTAAACTATTTTCAGTATTTTTTTAATAGTAAGAAATATGTTTCTGCAAATCAGAATTAAAATTATATTTGATAAAAAAACACTTTCTCACTGAGTTTTCTTTTCCACGTCAGGCTTTCCAAATAATTGTATATTTTATTTAATTATTTAGTTTTAATTTAATAATTAATTGTTAGTTCTTGTTTGACTAAATCGCATGTGAAATACTTTCAGCATTTTCTCTAAATTTATAAATTATTTTAACGATTTCTCAACTTCTTTTCAAGGTTTAGAATTTTTTTACTATTTGTCAGCCCTGGTCGCTCTTTATTTCCAGAAATGCATGAATTAAACATCTTTCCCTTTTCATCTGAGATTCCCAGTTTCCTAGTTACCACATTTTCTCTAGTTAACAGCAATCCTATACTCTACCGCTGTGGGCAGTTGTTGTTGCCTTCTCGGCACAGCCTGATACTGTTGACAGTGCTCTGGGGAGCTCTGGTTCTGCAACTGTTGCATCCACAAGTCAGTTGGTGGTGTTTTTGCGTGGGTGCCACAATGTCTGTGGAGAGGCTTGTGGGTTTATTTTACGTTTGTTATTTGTTGCTGCTTTGGTTTTACTCTTGCAGCGGCGCTAATTGTCAAGTTTTCTATAAATTTTGTTGCCACCACGACGGTGGCAGTTGCAACAAAAAAAAAAAAAACAACAACAGAGATCGATATCAATATTGGACAGCAGTTTAGTTGACTTTTTGTTGGGGGTCCAATAAAATTGTATTAAGTGTAATTAGCCTTTATAAGTGAGTTATTTATGTACTATTTGCTCCCGTCTTTCATTCACTGTTTATGTAGTGCAGTGTACTGAATTTTAGCAGTAGAAGTTTTGATTGATTGATGGACAGTGCGAGTGGCCTTTATAGAAAATTGAAAGTTGTTTTTTTAGACTGAAATTGATATTTAAGAGTTTCATTTTGGACAGGCCGTGTATATAAATCTTAATTTTAATGGTTTCTTGCAATTAAGCGACATTTTATTGGGTTGGTTGGTATTTCAGCATATTCTACAATTATTTAATTTCAATTAAATGTTAACTTTTGTTTAAGAAAGCAGTTATATTCTGATTAGGCCTATTACATCCAATTAAATGATTTTAGAACTAAACAACTGAGAATTTTATATTATTATCAACGAATTTTTATGTTATTTCAAATTATATTTATAAAATTATAAAAATGCAAAAATATGATAAATTAAATGAAAATTTATTCTAAATTAAATTTAAAGTCTTTGTAGCTCTATAAATTGATATTTAATTGTTCTGAATCTATTCACAATTTTTGATTCTTTCATTTAACATTCCCTAAAGAAAATGACATCAGATAAATTGCATGTCACTTTTGTGATGGGTTCATTAACATCTTTCATCTCTGTTAGCAATTTGATGGCTAAAAAAAAAAACTTTCATTTGGGACCTAACTCAATGAAACTTTGCTTGCAGCAATTTCTGGCTCTATATTATTCTAGCTCTATCTCTTCCTCTACGCTACCTTACTCTTTCATTCATATTCATTTTGAATGCAGCATTCACTTGTTATTTACATTCAATTGGCAGCACTCAATGTAGTTACAAAAAAAAAAAAAACCAAGCGAACTTTGACGCTTTGTCTTTTTTGGTCATTATTCGTTCTTTTGATTTAATGAAATGATAACGCTGTGAAAGCAGTGGCAGAGGCAGAAGCAGAAAGAGAGAGTAACAGAAGCAGCGGCAGCAGCAACAAAAGGAATAGTATAAATTTTATTGTCATTACATTGGCTGACATTTTTCTGACATTTGCCATCTACGTGGCCGCGCTGCCTCTCTCTATCTCTATCTCTTTGTCTCCCCGTTGCCTGGCAATCAATTTCGCGCTTCGTAGAAAAGCTTTTTGAATGTATGTGTGTAAGTTTGCACTCTCTCTCTTTCTTTGCGTTATCTTTGCTTTACTCGCATCCTTCATGCTCAGCACGTTTGTTATCTTTTGTTTAGTTGATTGTTTCCGTTTTGCGTAATAAGTTGTTTCCGTCTTTTCTTTCTCTCTTTGCCTCTCTTTGGATCTTTTGCAATCTGTCTTTTGTATTTGTGCACATTTCAGTTTATTTCTGCATTTTTTTCTTCTCTTTCTTGACTTTCGTTTTCATTTGCGTTAATTACCAATTTAAATGCAAACTTGGCCCCAGTTTTTGGTGACGAAGATGAATGTGCAGCGTTTTGGCTGACAGGGCGGCAAGTCCCTTTTGTTCGCTCTCCACTTGACAAACTTGTCAAGTTCTTTAAGTTGTTGAATACCCTAAACAAATGGGTGTGCGAGTGTGTGTGTGTATGTGTTTCAAGGTCCCAAATTGGCTTAACACTTGTGTAGTTGTTGCTTGAAAAGCCATTGATGACAAATGTTAGGTTAGGGGTGATTATGTTATTGGCGATTTTACACGTGGTTAAGCTGGTCAGAAAAAATGAATAAAATTGATGTAGTCGCAAGACATGGATAGTTAGGGAAGCGTTAATTGTATTAAGAATATGCATATAGCAAATTTAATAAAATTATTAATTGCATTTAAAAGAGCTAAAATTTAAATTTCCCACTCACAATCAATAAAAGTGAGGTTAGGAAATTGAAATTTTAAGAGCGTATAAAGTATATTAAAATTTATGAAATTTGCTAAATGCATATTAAATAAAAGCCTAGTTTTTAAACCTTTAATTTAGCATTTAAAAATATTCACATTCCAAGCCTATTTACAACTTAACTTTAAAGTGAGCTTTAATTTACCCATTTCCTACTTGCAAGATATTATATCTTTAAAGTGCTTTAAGCAAGAGCTTTAACCTTCTGAAAGGTCAACACATTTCCCGCCATACGCAAATTAAAATGTCAAAGCCATGGCTTAGCACTCAAGTATTATATTCCTAAGCTCTTTTCTCAGTGTCCAAGTTTTGCATTCATTTATGCGTTAAGTACGCACTTTCTGTGCGCTTCGATAGAGGTCAGGTCAATGGGCGAAAGAGAGGGTCAATGGGCAGCAGAGGGGGTCAAAGGGCTGTCAGATAGTTAATAGCATTATTGCGATTATGAATGCACTTAATTTATGTCACCTTGGAAATGGAATTTTAAATGAGATGCGTCTGCTTTCAATTTCAATGCGTTTGCATTGTGTATGGCAATCAATGTGCACTGAGAGAAATTATAATAGAGTTGGGGGGGGGAAAAAAAATTACAGTTTAAATAAACTTTACAAAATATTGAATTATAAATAAAAATAATTAAAGAAAAATATTAAAAGTGAAAGTAGGTCAAACGGTAGAAGCTAGAAAACTGAAATTAGTGACTATAGCTTCCTATTATATCGTATGTTGGCACTCTGGAAAATTTTATTAAAAATATCTAGGAAAGTGGGTGGAAAATGCATTTTAAATCACATGTGAAAATCTTCGATGAATTTGTTTTTTTTTCCTCTTTGATATTTTTGGTCTAGTAACTTATATTCCTGTTAATATTAAGTACCGAATGCATAAGTTTCTAAGTCAATAAATTAAAAAAATATATATTAAATAAAACATTTATTTTATTTATTAATAAACCTTCAATTTATACAAATACATTTTCAGCTCATGCTTTACTTTCGATACTCGGTTTTTTCTTTAAGTGCATGGAATTTCAAGGTCTTCACAATATATCAGAAGTCAATTTCCCATGTCCATAAATCAATGGACCAGTTGGTAGTTCAATTTGTTTATGCAGCAAGCAGGAAGCAGATGCAAAACCTAGAAGAGAAGAACCCGAAGCAGGACCATATACTATATAGTATGCATAAGAGCAGGAATATATCTATCCATTTGTCTGGCAAGTTTCCGTTTGACAATTATAAATTGTAAGCTGGCTGCTGCAATGACATAATCGCGATGATGATTCCAGAACTGAACTGAACTGAACTTGGCGCAAGTGCGATTCATATTTTGTCCGTTCTCTGTCTGAGGCTTTTGGACATGATGAATGGATGTCCTTCGATGCTGCAGCTGCAATGCGCCACTGATTGAGTTATTGGCAAGCAACGGAGAGAGGGTGGGAGAGTGAGGCAGCAGGCGACATGCAAATATGATAACAACACCTACAACATGCCACAGACTTGTACAAGCTGACTGGCCAAGCATGGTAAAATGCATTCCAGCACCTTTTTGGGGATGCAACTTATTGTTGTGTTGCCACTAAACAAGAGTACAAAATTCTAGAGCCTAGTTATCCCTGTGCCATACATGTTACAGCCAGGTCTATAGCCAGGCCTATTGTTTGCCCAGACTTGGGCATGTTCGTTAAGTGGAACTGGAGTGCAGTAGGCAGCAGGACATGCTATACATAGCTCGTTGCTGCGTAATTACCAGCAGATGCAGGCAGCAGCAGCAACATCTCTGGGCAAGGACATGCCAAGGATGTGCAGCGTCTGTCGACGAAGTAAATAAAACTCTGCAGACAATTAGGTTTGTTTTGTCCGGCATATTTTCTTAACCATCCAACTCGAGTAATTTGACGTTGCATTTACGGAAACAGAGTGGGCATTAGACTTGGAGTCGAAGTTGAAGTTGAACCTATAGTCGGAGCCTGGTAAGGATTGGTTGAGGTTTCGTTCAGGTCTCTTTTAGGTACTGCACTAATTGTTGTTAAAAGGTTTCTGTTGGTCAGAGTTAAAGTTGTATTTACATGGTTTTCTCGATGAGTGAATTCAATTAAAGTAAATTTTTAGAGCGTCTTTTTAATTGGAAACAGAATTTAATTATAAGCAAGATAGACTATAGATGGTAGGTACTAGAAAATGTAACCAAAGATGGTTTCCTAAAGACATTGGAATTCAGTTTTAACATAGTTATCAGATTTGGAAATTAACAAGGATTTTTTCTATTCATATTCAATTTCTATACAGATTTCAATTTTAATTTTTTTTTAACAGTTGAAATATTGTTAAATCATTTTTTTAAAATAAAAAATCAGTTCAATTATTCCTAATTGTATGCTTTTAATGAATATGATTCAAATGACTCGATGAAGGACAATGGCACTCAATGGTCTGAGAATCTAGACTCTAGCTCTAAAAATAACGATAATCAGGTATTCAGCCTACAAAGCCTAGTGTTGATATTTTCAAAATATCGATATTGATATTATTTCGATATAGATAAAAAAAGGAATTTTCTTGATAGCTTGTCAACTAAAATATCGATATATCGATAGATGGAGTATCTTATTTTAATCCAATTAGCATTTGCAAGATAAATATTATACTCATACAAAGTTGCTTATAACTTGGCGGTAAATAATGGCAGCAGTATAAAAGCCATTTAAAAATGTCTATAATGAAAAATGAATACGAAATATATTATATAATAAATTCATATATTGATATTACAACCCTAACAACCCTTGTCCAATTGAGACACAAAAGTGTAGAGACACGTGGACTAAAGTTAAGTTGTAAGTTGATTGGACATATTAAAATCAGGTAATACATACATATAAAATAATACAATACAGCATTACAACGACCATTAATTCAATAATCATTTGCAGATCGCTTTATCATGGAATCCAAACAAGTTTTTAAGTTTGACGACTTTCTAAAGCAATTCTCTCAAATTGAAATACCTAACCCAAGGCTTAACTTAACGCCCGAGAAAATTGGTTGCTTTAGTGTTAACAGTTCTCACATGTTTAAGCTGGATAATAGTGAACAGAAGTTTCTAAATGTGTTACCATCAAAAGATTTATCCATAAAATTAGATAAAGACAAGGAGCAGCACTCATATAATAATTACATGGACAATATGCTATTCTTCATTAGGGAACATCAAGAATTGATGTTGAAACCATCAGCAATTGCTTGTGGAGCTGAACTGAAAGCAAATTTTGTCACAAGTCGTGAGGTATTACAAACTATTATGTGCTCTATTGAAACAAAATTTAATTGGAGAATAAGAGCCACGAAGTTTCGCAACACCATATATATGTGCTTGGTCAACGAGGCAGCACCGTCGCATGTGAAGATCCTTCAAACTTGTAAAAGTATGGAAACCAAACTGAAGGAACAAATATACTCAGGCAAGTTTATGATGATTTTTTCTATATATTGATTCATAATATTACCATATTACCATAATTTTTGCAATGTTGCAGCTTTCGAGCTGCCAACTGCAAAACTTTTATGCATTTTTAATAGGAAAATATACGGTCACACTTTCACAATTTTCTTGCATGTATACATTCGAAAGCGCAAACGAGACATACATTTACTTTGCTCGGTATCGCGATTGTGATTAATCTACTCGCTTGACATCGTGTTAAAATACGGAACATGTGAATGCGTGCGAAAGAAGAACCAAAAATCATGAGTTACTTGCAATACCGGGTACCATACGAATGCATTTGCTTGCAGAATTGTTCTTATATTTTGCATTGTTGTAGAAATGCATTTAAACGAAGATTGCTTGACGTATAGTCTACGGAAAATAACAATTAAAAATGCTATAAT
Source organism: Hirtodrosophila alboralis (assembly GCA_035043045.1). NCBI lineage: Eukaryota > Metazoa > Arthropoda > Insecta > Diptera > Drosophilidae > Hirtodrosophila > Hirtodrosophila alboralis. The sequence continues at coordinate 11,702 of JAWNNH010000511.1, read as the reverse complement.
CGAATATATCCGACTACCCTACGGTATACCCACACATACTTATGTATGCGAAGTCCGGTATATTCGATTATACAAGTCAACTCGAAATATTTACTGTATTCGGTTTTTTTCATTTGCTTTTCGTTTGCTTATACTCGTTGCACGAATTTGTGTATTTGTAATTGGTTTTACTCGTTTGAAGAGAATTTCGAATTAAATATGGAGTTTTGAGAATTATGAAAATGAATGTATTCGTGCATGCCTCTAGATTCAACATATGTACATCATTACATAAAGTAAACAAACTATGTACAATAAATAATAATGTTTTACAACATTTATGTAAATTAAAGAGCCAGTAGAATAGCTCAAACTACATATACCTATAATATTTTTTCCTTAATAAAAACCTGTGTATTTAAATATATTTTATTATATTGTTTAATATAATAATAAAAACAAAAAGAAATTGATTCAATTCAAAACTTTCATTACAGGTTATCCTGATCTGAATCTTGCTCCGGAAACGGGTGAATTTCATGGTGTATTTAAGTGCATGATTGCTGGATTCTGTGTGATCTATAATTCCTCAATGGGTGCACATTGCGAAAAACTATTAGAGTAAGTAAATTACTGGTATTATCAATAAACTTTAATAAACTGTTAATTTTGTTTCATTTTAGGAAACTTAATTTGAACAAATCAAAACCTTTTGCTGAACTTAAGGTGAAAACTCAATGGAGGCGACAGCCATTAATATGGTGGGCAGAAGGCTTATTAAAAGATGTTGAACATATTTTTGTAGCCGATGTCAGTACATCTGGTAATGTTAAGAGTATCACCCCGACAAGCTTGCCAAAAATACTTGAAAGCAATGTAAGTAAATATTTTGAAAAATTGTATTAATTAATTGTTTTTTATTTTTATTTCACAGTCCAAACAATGGTCAATCGAAAAGTGCACAAGTTTCCTAATGTATATTTTACTTTATATTAACAAAGTTATGGATATAGATAATCCCAGCACGGTTTATGAATTTAATTACCTTGGCAAAAAGCATTATCTCGATTTTAATGTTAAAGTAGAGCGCAGTATTGATACTTTTATTTCGGATTGGTATCGCATTATGCTCAATGAATTTTAATGAAATAATTTAGATAACAATTAAAAATAAATTTTTAATTCTAGAGGTTTACAGTTTTAAATGGCGTTGAGCACAAAAATAAATTTCTGACCCTAAAGTCACCCAAAAACTTGTTACTATTTTGCAGCTTTATTAATTTCGGAATATCGAACTGCTCTAATTTAATTTAATATGGCAGCGAGTTTATATAGATGTGCTGTTCAACTGCTTGAAAGGACAACACTGCACTGCTTGTTTTGCTTAAATATGTATGCGAGTTGCTATACCCTGTACTTACTTATTTCTCATTTGCTAAACTTTTCTCTACATACATATTCCATTCAAATTAAAGGCGTCTAATTAAAAAAAAAACTGTCGTAACTTTACAGACATTTCCATACTTGCCATACTTAATATGAATTTAAGCGCAGCCCCCAATTTTCCTACCCCTCTTCCACTCCCTCCGCTAACTGTTAACCATTATGCACACTTCCTTAACTATAAAAACTTTGGGGCAAGAGCAAACCACTTAAATTCATTTTAATTCATGCGGCAAGTAAACTTAATTTCTTCTTTTTGCCACGGCTCCTCAGCGATGTATACTTATATATATATATAAGTATATATATATATATAATATCGGACAGACTGCAGACATTTTACCGCCCTTCTCTATTCTGAACTAACTCATAATATTTGCACTTGCATACACTTGCCGTAAAATAATTTCATACATTTTTGTTTGCCGCATCTTCGTATTCTCTTGCGTGTCTCGTTTTTGTTTCCATTTCTATACCCTGTAAAGCGGGTATAATAAAGTTGTGCATTTTGTATATATCAATCTGGTTATGTTCGTCTGTCTAGGATTACTAAAAACGTTCGTACAAATAAAGTTCTTTTTACAGTTATAGATATTCCCTGTAAGATTTCGCAAATCCATGTAAAGGACTAATATTCGAAATTTTTTAAATCTTTAATTTATGGTATAAATATTGAAATTCTATATAAAATATTTAGCAATTTGGCAAGACAAAATGTGTCAAATTTTGATAAAAAATTGTTTCCACGGAATATGTGTTAAAAAATCTATTGCATAAATATCCACAGTCGATTAAAAAAAACAATTTAAGCTAAAATTAAAGGAATATATATTTTTTTTTAATATTTGTAGACATTTTTTGAGGAAAACTTAAAAAAGGAAAAATTATAAATACCTCATATTTTCATTAATATTTTTAAGAACACAACTCTTTATTTATGTTATATATATCACAATTGCCATTTCTTGCTACAGAGTATGTTCTAGTCCTGCACTCACAAAACTAAAAAAATTTTTCTGTGTGTTTTTTTTTTGGCATATGTGTCTACTCTCAAAGGGTTTCGCACTCTGTGTTTGTCGGTGTGTTTTGGGTGTCTGCCCCAAAGCAAAGGCTGCATATGAAAATATTTGTTAAGCTTTTTGCAATAAAGCAACAATTTATGTTAGTGCTATCTAAGTAAGTATGTGTGTGTGTGTGTGTGTGTGTGTGAGGGCGACTTTGAGGTCGCGTTGTAAATATTTAAAACTCATTTTGATATATTTTAATTTGATTGCATTTAAAGGGCATGAGAAAGATGTTATACGAAGATTTCACTTTAAATTGAGTTAAAGAATAGTAAGATTATGTAAAAGTTGAAGAAAGCTATTTATACTATTAAACAATATATTTATTATAAATTTGTGAATTTGTTTTTAATTTATTGTCCCAAAATAACGCAACTGCAGGTTGTTAGAATATTTTAAAGTTTTTTTTTTATAACTAAATTCAACTGAGAATAGAATAGAAAAGTGTATAATATTTAAGAGGAGAGAAAGTTTACAGCTAATTTTGGATTTAATATTACTAAGTTCACAATATAAATCAACTTAGATTTTAATGGCACATAAACTTAGTAAATAATTCATTATAACTACATCTTGCATATATATTAATTTTTTGCAGTTCCTTTTTTATTGACTTTTTCTGTAGGCATTGCAAAACCGCACTTCAACACCAATTGTTGGCCAACTTATAGTAGAGCTGTCTGTCTTTCACCCACTGTTCACTTGAGTGTGCACATCTCCTACTTCTATATAGAAGTATATTCTATATGTTCGCCACTTGGGCTACTGCTGAAGAATACGCTTACAATAAGTAATCATAATCATAACTCGGAGTCTATGGGGACAGCCCACGCAAATCTGATGAATGGAACAGTAGACATCAGAGAGCGACCTCAAGACCTACGTCAAAGGAGTCTCAAAAAGGTACAAAACATTGAAAACTTTTAATATTCACTCTTCTTGCTGCATAAATTAAGGCACTCGAATAGTAAAGAACGGGGCCTAAAGAGTGGGTGTTGCTGGTCTGTGTAGACTGTTTAGAGATGGACGCGTGTTCAAAAATTAAAACTGTCCAAGTTTATTTTATAATTAAATGATGAATTATATTGATGATAAATAAAATGTGAATAGCAGCGATGATTTACAAAATGTGCCTAAACTATATATTTTTACATTTTAAGTAATTGCACTTTACTCAAAAAAAATAACAAGTCAATTAAATTTAAGCAGTAACAATTTATTCAATTGTTTTCACAATTTCTACAAACAAATTTAATTCAAATTGGAATGTTTTAAGAACGTTCCATTCAAAAAATGTCTTTATATTTTAATACAATTGCTATCTTTTTTTTTTATAAACACGTTTTATCGATTTTAATCTCTTTTCGTGTTATATCACGCGTTCAACTTTAGTTGTTGGTTATGAAACAAAACTTGCAGAGAAGCTGCAGATAAAAAGAATCTGCGTACCAGCCAAAACCAATGAAAGACACACTTAACTGAAGAGGCCAGGCCAGACCGACTGGCCAAAAAGTGACTCACAGTGAGCCCAAAATGCAAAAAGGTTGCACGGAAATTGTGAGATTGACTACAACTTGTGGCGCCTTTGTAGCAGACTCGGTTGTTATGCTCTGTTTTTTATAAATAAATGGGGTATATTGTATTAGTTAGGGTTTTGTCATTAACATTGTAAAAGTAATGGTAGTGAAATCACAAAAGAGTAAAGCTAGTAATATGTATATCTAATTTTAATTAATTTTATGTATTGGGAAACAAATTTTAATATAAAATATAAATAAATTATGAACGAATAAGTTTACTTAATTTTTAACTATACGCATTTATTTAAAAAATTTCCATATTGTTTTTTTTACAATTTTGTTGCCATTTTATTGTTATAATATTGAATATTGTTCATAAAAATTATTATATGCAATTATTTTTTTTATTAAAATTTTTTTGCTTTTTTATTAGTATAATATTGAATATTGTTTATCAAAAATGATTATATGCACTTGCTTAACTTTAGAAAACAATTGATATAAATAAAAATTAATGTAGAAAGACCTTTATGATGACTGCAGAAGCCGGTTGAGAATTATAGGTTAAAAGGCGTGTAACAGACAAAAATAGCTCCTGCAAGTATGCATTATATTTTTTTTTGAATAAAATTTTGCGAATTTTTGTTTTCCTGACAAGCGTTCTTTATATTGGAAGCTTAAGCTAGTCGTAAAGAGACCATTTCAGTGAGATATTATTATGGTTTTGTTTTTTTTTTTATAATTTCAGATAATAAATCAAGTATCATAGTTATTTTTTTTAACAGCGATTAATTGAGAACAAATTATTTTATAATTTAAGAAGATTGTTTTGAATGTCACAATTTTATTTTTTCCATAGTGTAGTGTTACTTGCACTTGAAACAGAGTATATTACAATCGACTATTTCATTTTTAATTCGCTGTTGCTGTTTTGTAGCTGTTTGTTATTGCACTTTTGTGTGGCAGTGTCCAAAGTGGGCACAAGCTTTTGCCTTTTGCCTTTTGCGCGAAGCCAAGCCGAGCACTCAGCTCACTTCAATGAATACTTTATGGGTTAATAATCGTAAAACCATTCAACAGGAGCAGCAGCAGCAGGAGCAGCAGCGGCACTACCACAAAATACCAGCCAAGGCGGCAACAACGTTTGGGCCAACTTTTGTGCGCGAAAATTCATAAACAATGTGCATAAAGCGCAAAATGTAGCGCTTCTGCGGGATGACCCCAAAGGTGGACGGGGGATGAGCAAACTTACTGGTTATAAGGCTGAATGTATGAAGAGGGGAAGAGAAGGGAATAAGACTGCAGGGGAGGGTTAAGAGCAGTTTATTTTGGGGGGTGGGGTACGGTTCGACGATTGCTTGTCGCACTGCACTGGCAAATTGTTGGCCAGATGCTGCTGCTGCTGCTGCTGCTGTTGTTATTATTATTATTGTTGTTCTGTTGTCAAGAGTCGAGAGTTTTGCAACAATAGCAAAATGGCAGCTGTTGTTTTGGATGCTGATAGAGAGACAGAGAGAGGGAGGGAATCTATAGGGAAAGGGGGCAAATGGAACTTTCAGTTGAGCAACGCTTTAGCGAATAGTTTGAAGTAAAGGTGTTGTCATTGTTGATGTTTTGTTGTTGTCTTGTTTATTGTTGTTGTATACGCAGATTAAAGTACAGAAGTTGAGGAAAAGAAGATTATAAATGAGATAAGTGGTAGATGGTATGAAAAAGGGGGCGTCAAAACTTTCTAAACAGCCACGTTTATACAGATATTACCAAACCTTTATAAATTGCATATAAAAAGGCTAGCTAACCTCAGATTAACTACTGGAAGAACACACAAAAAACGATTACAGTGGAAACTCTTATGGGCGAACAGCGATGGTCCGACGGAGTGTCCGCCTAATGGACGGGATTTTATTTAAATTTTTTTAACAATGCACATTGGGCGGAAACGGCTTTTTTTTTGGCAAGAACTGTAATTTTAAAGCTAGAAACTTGAAACTTTGAGAATTTGCGGGTTGTATATTAAAATATAAATTAAATATTTTCGATGAGGAGGGACAATTATTCACTGGAAAAAATATTGTAACCATAAAAGTATAAACATTTTTTTTTGGGTTTTTGCCAAAAAAAAAAGATTTTTCCGGCCAATGTGCAATGGTTAAAGAGAAAATGTTAGGAGAGTTTCACAGTATTTATTTTTTTAATGAAAAATCGCATACTTGGAGCAACTTATTGGAAAAGAGGACAACACAAATGTGAACCTTTCAGGATAATTTTTTTCTTCAACCAAAACTATAAATATAAGTATTTTAATTAATAAATTTAAATATAATGATTTTCTTCAATTCAAATAAATTAAAATCATAAATAATCGCCTTTTTAACTCCAAATCCTGATAGCACTTGTTTTTGTAGTTAATTTAAACAAGCTTGGTAAGTAAACCAAATAGAAGCTAAAAAAATATTTTTCTAAATTTCAAAATATGTATTTAAAAAAACAAATAATATGTGTGTATATTTTTATTAATATTTTTAAATTTTTAAATATTTTTTCAATTTGTTCCTTTATTGCAAAGTATTAAACTTTTCACATTTAGCTATAAAACCGCCACATGAGGCTGTTTTTACTCAATTAATAAATAATTATATAATATACAATATTTTTGAGTTTTAATTTTTATTACTTAAAAATAATTTTAATTGCCTGTTTCTTTTTTTTTTTAAATTTAGAAAATAAAAGTTTTTTTTTATTTATTTTATTCTTTTTTCTTATTTTTAATTTTAGGACATACGGGGATCGCCAAATAAACCCTTTTTTTGAATAAAAGTTACTTCCTAATTAATTTGACAAAAACTCAAAGATATTTTTTAAATAAAAAAGTTTGTTACGGACCCTGCTTTACTTCCTCTTACTAACCTTTAACTATAAAAATACTTCTTATAGCTTAATTTAAACACAAGTTATAAAATTCAAACAACTGGAAATCATATCTAAAGCTACAACCCTAATAACCATAACCATTTAAAACTGACCCCATACATTAAATAAGAACACATTTTTGACCTGTTTGCTGGCCTTTATAATACGAACTTATACTCAGTATATAAGTATATATTTTTTTTTGGTGTACAACGAAGCGTAAAAAAGTCATTCGATACACTTATAAAATTTTTAGCCCGACAGGAACAATATCAGCAAAAAAAAAAAAAAAAAAAATAGAAAAAAATTTTGCACACAAATCTTCCATCGTTTTACGTAAATAGAATTTATCAAATTTAATTTCACGCTTCATGCGCTCATTTCTATTTAAGTTTTGAGTGGCGCCTGTCGGGTGCAAAAAAAAAAAATAAAGAAAAAAAAAAGAGACCAATGAATGTCAAAAAATGTGACCATAAATGACACCCAGCCCCCACTCGGGGCAAGTGCACAATAAATTTGAAGTTGAAGATTTTTTTTAGAAAGAAAAAAAAATCTTTGACTATAAAATGATGAAGGTTACAATTGAAATTGAAATCAAAATTGGGGAAATTGTGACTTATAAGAAACCAAACTAAAGTTATGAAATGCTTCACTGGGCTGTGCAAATATTTGGGCACATGTTCCAAAAGTAGAACAGCCTCTATGGCCCCATATCATAGTAGTATTTTGAGCCCAAACTCATATTTTGCATATGCTTACACTGCTAAAAAAAAAACATGTCAAGAGGCAACATAAAGAAAACACAAAATTTTTTTTTTTGCGTGTCAAGTGTTGTTGTGGAAGCTGTTTTTCAGCTTGACTTGCTTTTTGACTAGGGTTGCCCCCAAAAAAAGGAACCCTGCCTTGCCTCTTGCCCTTCCATAATCATAATCAAAAATGTATTTAATTTGCTTTTATTTTCTTTCTGTTCTGTTTAAACTTTTGGCGGTTCGCATATACATTTTTGATATATGTGTCATGCATGGTGATATGGTGTGGAAAATTACTTTGTATTTTAATGAGTTGCCTGTGATTTTTGGTTGCAGGGTGCAAAAAGTTGGTCCTGCCAGTTGTATATATATAAAGAGGCCAGAGATAGAGTGTTGAGATGTGTGTGTAGGGTGTGTTGTGTTGTGTGAAGTAGACTTAATGGTTTTGTGGGTTGATTTAATGTTGCGATAAGAAGACATGTGAAACTATCAAAATGACAATAGATTAACAACTGTAACCATAAATAACATGGTAGAAAGTCTGTAAAATGGTTTAGTTGTTAGGAAGTTGGTTAAGAGCGAAAAATAAATAAGAAAACTTGTAATTTTAATAGCACTATTAAACTAAATTTTTTTTAAAACTAAGTTAGCAGCTACAGCATTGAAATAAATTTTTTGTTTCTATTAAAAAACCATATAAACTGTTAAATTCTAGAGCGTTTTTTAATTTCTACCAAAAGTTAATTTGACTTTTTTAAAGGCTCTTTATTAATTAAATTATTTAAGATAAATTTAGGAAATAATTTTAAAAAATTGTATTAAATTCGAAATTGAACATATCAAAAATTACAAAAAAATATGCTTCACTTTAATCACATAGAGCGTTTTTTAACTTCTACCAAAAGTAAATTTGACTTTTTTAAAGGCTGTTTATTAATTAATTTATTTAAGATCAATTTAGGAAATAATTTTAAAAAATTGTATTAAATTCGAAATTAAACATATCAAAAATTGAAAAAAATATGCTCCATTTTAATCACATATCTTTTATATGCTTTTAACTCTACTGTGATTATTTTCAGAGAAATCTTCATATAACCATTTTCAATAAATTATTTTGAAAAAATTTTAAACAATTATTTTTTTAGTATTCATAAATTTTTGAATATTTCAATAAACAATTGTCTTCCACAACTTTCTTCTATCAAAACATTTACATATACAAAGCCAAACAGGCCACAGTGAACTGCAATAAACTCAAATTAAAACATTTACACATTTTCCAATCTAAAGATCTCAATTTGCCGCCGGGCAAGAAACAATAGATTAACCATTAATCTATGATTATGATCTGCAGTAGCCAAAGCCGCTGAATTAGAAATCTTCAGCTGAGTCTTCACTGTGTAATCGAAACACTTCCACAGCCCCAGGTTCCAGGAATTTTATATGCCAGTGTTTATTAGAGTTGTGCCAACTTTGTAGGCTTACCAATTTCTATTTTTTTTCTTTGACCAAATTGGCAACACGTTGCAGGCGACATTCGCTGCTGGTTGGCCAAAAATAAAAAAAAGAGAAAGAAAAAAATGGAATATAATACTTGGGGGCCAGTTCCAGTGCCAAGTGCAGCGAGGCGTAGCTTTTTTAATAGAGTCATAACTTGGCTTCAACTAATGGGCTCGGAAAAGAACTGAATGGCCCGCCAGACTTTGCTTAGCAATAACATAAAGCCCTCGTTTGGCTCTGCCTCTATTCCCAGTTCTGGCTTGGGTTTTTTTAATACACTTTGCTTTGGTTGGGTATTATGGTTTTGTTATCAAGTGTGTAACGCTAGTTAAGGGAGATTTTTGCGAGCCTAAAATGTAAATTTTTATCGATCTAGCTATATCGATTTTAAGTAAACTAAATTATACGTTTTTGATAAAACTTTTTTGTAGGAACTGGCCGAATCGAATCATTATATTATATAGCTGCCAAAAATCATTAGAAAATTCCGATTTTCTGTGTGACAAGCCTATTTGTAATTGATTAAATTGCATCTAATTTATTAATTCAATTTAAATTTCTGTTAAAGTTAATATTTAAGTTCCAAAAATAGCTCTCTTTAAACCCTTGCAAAAGGGTATTATAATTTTATTATTTTATTTTATTTTTTCAGTCAAAAAGTGCTTGTATAGAAAACTTTTTTGTTTAATATCAAACTCAACAGTTTAATGTATAATTATAATTTTCACAATCTGCCCAAGTTTGATCAAAATCGGACCACTATATCATATAGCTGCCATAGGAACAATTTTGTGCAAAATTAAGTTCTTCTAGGCAAAACATTTTTGATTTTCAAGATATCAGAACCAAAGTCGCCATATCGATATAGCAATATGTTCTGTACTTTCTGATAAAGTTTGACTGAAATCGGGTTACTATATCACATAACTGCCATAGGAACAAGCGGCCGAGAATTCAATATTTTCTTAAAAGAGCATTACAAGTGTATATAACTTCGGCTTGCCGTTTCTTTCCTTTTTCTTGTTTCTTTTTTATATATTTTGTGGGCACGACTTTGGTTACAATTCAATTTGCAGTGGACGCTTTTCTTTGGCCGTTTTTTAGTGGTCTGTGGCTTTAAAATTTGTGCCCTATTACAACGTACATTCTACCAACTTGGTTGGGCACCTGGCTTGCTAATGTCGTAAATGTGTGTAGAAATTGTGGGGTGTTATGCCTTGCAGATATTATATAGTATATATAGGTATAAACGTGTACGACGGGCGGTCCTGGGTGTGCAGTGTGTGGCCATTTGCCCAGTCTTTAGGCTTGATACTACTATCCTCTTGGTGCTGTAAAAACCCGTTGTTTTATTGTCTGGTGCTTTGGCATTGGGGAAGGGGTATTCATAATTGTCTTGGGGCAAATGTTCGTGTAAAATTTTAATTGCTTTTTAGTGCAAACACTTGGAAAATTTGTTGTAAAAGTTTTTGTCTAACAAGATCAGAGCAACAGGCCAAACGTCAAACATGTTCAACGGACACTGATTGGAAATTGGCAGAGACATGACGAGCAAAAAATGATTAGAACTTAAACTTAAGTTTTTACTATCGTTGTATAGATTTATGATTCTATATAACAATCAGTCGTTAGCCTTGAAAAAGGGTATTGGTTAGAAATAAAACACCTTCGTTTGTAATATTTCTCGACTCATAGGATATAATTCTTTTTTTTCTTTAAATTTATGTGACCGCCACGGCGCGTCCATACAATCCGCTGTCTTGATAAAAACTGAAACCAAAAATGCGCTGATGCAATATACAAATTTGTGTGCGCGAAAACGAGATGACTATATGTAAATTTGAATTTCATCATAATGCTCAATATTGCATCAGGCATGTACTCTTGTATGTGTGTGTTTGCGGCGAATGTGCAGCAAGAAACGAAATGAAAATGAAACGATCGTTGCTATTATTAATATTTGAACTGGCTGCGTTTCTCAACAGGTATTGACATTTAAAACTATAGATAAAGCTATGTCTTGATTGGGATTTTATGTTGGAAAACTTAATGCTTGAAACATGAACATTAAAAACTATAAAATAACAATTACATGAGCGAAATTTTAACCTGAAAGAACTTATGTGACAGGGTGTGCTCCTCTTATTACCCCATTCAAAACGATAGCTACCATTTTGGTTAGGAAATTTTTAGTCCAAACCTTACTTTATCTCATTCGCACTTTAATTAAAGCATCATAACTCACTGCCAGCTACAAAAGTAGTCGTTTCATCAACTTAACTTACTTACATCCATTGAAAAGGACGAACTAACCGCAACCACAAGGACACAGATCCGTATAGAAGGGCAGGCGACAAGTTCACCTTTTAATGAGGCAAAGAGTTGATGCCGCATAACGAGGCCATTTAATGCCCATTGTGTGGGTCAGGAATCAGGCGTCAGACATCAGGCGACAGGATGCGCGGACAGGACACGCGGCTTAGCGAATGCTAAGCAACCCGGTAAAAGACAATGCTACAAAAGCTTTATTGTAA